>CAMTDV010000021.1:1200000-2400000 GCA_947069175.1 Scalesia atractyloides | reverse complement strand
GAACCGGAACAAGATAAGCTCAAGTAAGTTATAAGTGACTTGAATAATCATATTTCTATTATAAATAACTATTACAAATATCCTCTTAATATAATCTTATTTTCTTAGAATACGTTTTGTATAACATCTTTATGCATGAAAACAAAGTAACATGATATCGGCCTTTGAAAGAATTTGGTTCCATTAGAACATACGGTGTGGGCGTAGAAAAAGGACGTGGAAACCCCTTCACACCAGGAAATCACCCCGCGTGTAGCATGGAGGCAACATTGGGGGGGGGGGGTTGAGGATTTCCACTGACTGGGGGCAAATATAGGCCTGTAAACGAACCGAACGTTCATGAACTTGTTCGGCGGGAAGTTTGTTTATGTTCGTTATTTAATAAACGAACAAAAGATTTTGTTCGTTTAATTAAATGAACGAACATGAACACACCTTGTGTTCATTCATTTATTTTCGTGAACATTCATTTATTTGCGTTCGTTTGAATTTTAGTAAATACATAGATAGTTATATTTATATAAATATTAGGTTTTCTAACCACTTATATAAATATAACTAATTAGTAATTGAGTTTTCTAATAATAAAAATGAAATTTTAAAATTTTTCTTGGATCGTAACTGATCACTTACTTAATATTTATATAAAAAATACTTAATTTTAGTATCTATAAACCCTAATTTAGATGTTATTTCGAATGAACTATAATATATTAGACTTGTTTGTTTGTATGCATTAATGTTAAATTGTGTTTGTTTTATATTTTTACAGTTTATTTAAATATGCTTAGTTATTTTTTTTGTTTATCTTCGTTTGTGTTTGTGCTTGTTTATGTTCGTTAACTGTTGTTTAGGCTTTAAACGAACGAACATAAATCAACACGAACATGCCCGATTTGTTACTGAATGAACACAAACAAAAAATGTTTTCGATGATTATATGTTCGTATTCGTTCGGTTCGTTTATAGGCCTAGGCAAATGTGTGGGTAAGGTGGAGGCTATTGATTGGTAGGTCTAGTTTAGGTTTGTTTTGATAGGTAGATGTTTATTTCGTTTTAATTTTTTTTAATTCTCTTCCACAACAGTTTCCCACCCTGTGCTTTTTCTTTATGCCTTCATGCTGACGTGATTGCCACGTGTTGCTCCACGTCCTCCCTTCAAGCCTCTCCACACCGTGTGGTCTTATGGGAGACCCATCGAATCTTTATCACATATAGCCCGGTTTCTTACATAAAACATGGCATCGTTAATATCTTGATATATAAGAATTTATACATCTTTAAAACGTCAAATAGACCCCGTTTACGCGAGAACTTGTCGTATTTTCATTGATTTAGATACTGATTTAAGTTATTTGTGAAAATGCAGGTCCGGGCTTCGGCCGGTAAAGAAACAAAGGCTTTGGAGTAAATTGGAGCAAAAACGGAGTTTTCCAGCAAACTGCCAGATATGGCACGACCGTGCCAGGCCAACCCTGATCGGCACTCTCGTCAGCACGCTCAGATTCTAGGCGAACCAGGAAGATTTAACGACTGGCACGACCGTGCCAAGCCAAATCACTCTGAGATCAGCTTATTCCCGGGATCATTTCAGCCATTTTCGAATACCTTACCGGGAAGCACGACCATGCCAATGGTTGGCACGGCCATGCCAACTCAGAAACGTTTGATCGGGATTTTTTCCAAAATGGCTATCAAACAAGTCAACACTCGAAAAAGGCACCTGACACTTACCAAGCACGACCGTGCCAAATGGTGGCACGGTCGTGCCAAATGCCCAGTAGCTTAAATATGTGAATTCAGCTCATTTGAAGGGGAGTTGGAGCCTTTGGGTGGATTTATCTCTTAAGAAGCTGATCTTGGAAGCTTGGAGATTGAAGAAGGAGCCTTTAGGAGGTTGTATCACTTGATAATCCAACTCATTTAGCTAATTATCTTGTCTTAAACATTAGTATTTTCACTTGTTATTCATGCACAATCCATATTACTTTATGTTTGTCTTAGTTATCATGAGCCTTGTAGGCTAAACATTTGGTGTTGTCTAAACTAGTTGAAGCTTATGAATATGTGATAATCATGGAAGTTGATGTGGTGATTGTTTTTGTTAATCTTCATAGTAGTGCTTGAATCTTGTTCTTGGAATTCTTATACATGCTTAAAGTCCTTGTTCTTGAATGTTGGTCATAAGTATTTACATGTTGTGTTGGAAAGCCCATGTAAAGATTATGATTATTGAATCTTAGTAACTTGTTAGCATGATTCATAACATGAAACTAGGAATGGTAATTGTTAACATGACTTGAATGATGATTTGAACATGTGTAGGAATTCTTGCATTTAGATTTGGAAAAATCATAATAATGTTTACTTGGATTCTATAGTTGTGTTTGTGTTAGATTGATGATTTTTGCCAAGATTGTTATCTAGCATGACCATGCTTGTGGTTTTTTGTCAAGAACATGATGATAGTGCTACTTACTTGAAAGCAAGTTAGGGTGATTGTTATGTTGTTCATGGTAATTTTCCCAAACTTGTAGAGTTAGGAGTTTTGACAACAAATAACTCTTGTTTAAAGGTTAACATTGACTAAGCAAGTGAGCTTCAAATAATAATTTTTAGGTGATTAGAGTGATTATTTCATTTTAGTTTTCCGAAGGTTTATTAAACTAGGAAACCTTGATTGGAGACTTAGTTAACTTAGAGCTTGCATTACCATTGATCCTCCACTTAGTTGTCACATGTTTGTTTGTGGATACTTAGTTTAGGCAACCCTTTCTTAGATATTGTCATTCTCTAGTTTAGTAGTAGTTTATTATTTTGCATGATAAATTAGGAACAAAACCAACTCATCAATTGGAAAGGTTTAAAAGTAACAAAAATTTAGTACTGAGACACCGAGTAAACGGATTGATATCCGTTTCTTACCAGCGAACTATACTACCACCTGACGGGTACACTTGCCCTATGTGTGTGTAGTTGGTTTTAAGTAAAAACTATTTTAAAACCTACTCTGTGTGACCGAAAATTATAATAATAAGAATATATTTAATTCACGCACATCAAGTTTTTGGCGCCGTTGCCGGGGACTTGGTGTTCTCAAGAATGATTGGGGTTACTTGTTAAATCATTGTGAAAAGCGTACAAAATTTTGTCTAGTTGTTTTTATTTGTCTCACATGATTAATTGAAAAAAAAATTATGTTGTTGTACAACTTGCGTCTCAAGCTGTTCCCTGGCAAGCTTAAATCTCGTTGGTCAGGACCTTACACGGTGCGGTCTGTGTTTCCATACGGAACAGTGGAAATAGGCCATGAGGATGGCCGCCTGTTCAAGGTCAATGGGCACAGACTGAGTCGTATGTTGGCGGCCCTGTGGATAGGCGTGAGGAGGTTGTCACCCTCCACCCCAAGGACAAATGAATTCGGGTGTCACACCCCGACCCGCAGCAGAATAAAAGTCGGGCCATGATTGGGTTATCACCAAAGCTCATGATATTTACTATTAAGTTTCATATTTATTAAATTAAAATTCCAATATCCAACAAAATTTCATACAAACAGAAATAATAATCTAAATGCTTGTTCCAACGAAATAACTTGATTATTCTTCTAGGCCATCCTAGGTGTTTCTTTCCTCAACTTGATCACCTGTATCATGCGTAAAACAGAGGAATTTTGGGTCAACAAAAGTTGGCGAGTGAACCTTGATAAAACATTTAAATAATTATTTAAATAAAATTGTGCATGAATCACATGTGAGCAAATGTATATATGTAACCAATCACAAATCACATTTAATGAACATATGACATAATGGATGATGTATTTGAGATCAAGGCTCAATCAAACGGAGCCGATCTAATGAGGCACCTGATGCTCAACCCGTATCCCACGAGGAACTGATGGGCCTACTTAAATGATTGCACTGAAATGATAAAATGTATCCACATATAAACCACATAAAAACAATACACATTTGATCACGAAATGATATTAGCACAATCGTTAAATAAAATAAAGAAATGGTACAACACATGATACACCCCAAAACGTGATTACAACGGGGAATTTGTAGAGATTCACTCACCTTGGGTGCGTATTCTTGAATGGTAAAGAGAGCGCACGAGTTGGGAATTTAATCAACGAGTAGGTACTAACCTAGAAATAATAACGTGAATAACTCGGTAAATATACAGGATATTATGTAGGTTATAGTCTTTTGTTTAAGTTTTTGGATTACTTTTGTGGGTTAAAAGCTTTTGGAATATATATATTTATGTTTCTAATTGATTTAAGTTGATAATTAAAGTAATAAGATAAAATAAATAAATAACTAAATAAATTAAAAATAAAGTGGACAAATAAGGAAATTAATTAATAATAAAAATAAAAGAAAATGCAGCAAAAACGTTGGTCTGACACGTGTCAGGCCAGTTCAATTGGAAGTTGGCATGCGTGTGTTGAGACTCGAACTCGTGACATCTCGTTCGTGTGCACGCAGCTCTTCCAACTGAGCTGCGATGTTTATACACAAATTAGGTTTATTAAATTTTAAAAAGATTTTTTATGGATTGAACCGGTCGCACCAAGGGACTCGAACTTGTGCCCTCGATGTTATTTTGCACCCAGCCCAACCAGTTGGGCTGGGTGTCTAACCCGTTAAGCTCTTGCTCTTTAATATATTTATATTCTGTTTGTGTCATTTCTGGTTTAGATTAAAAAGGATTTCAGAAATCAATTAAACCGCGTATCAAGAGAGTCTCGAACCCGCGACCTTAACTGTGATTTGCACCTAGCCCAACCAACTGGGCTGGGTGTCTAACCCAGTGAAACTTGAGGTTTATATTATGTTTATACTCACACTGCTCAATGATATAATTCATCAAAATAAAAACTGGTATATATCAGTGATACGGTTAGGATTCAGACTCGAACCGGGGACGTGCATCTTGTGTTTGCACACAGTCCACCACTGGACTGTGTGTTTAACCTGTTTAAACTTAGGATTTAATTACATAAACACTTAACCCACTTCATCTTCTTCATTTGAATAAATTACTCAGAACACATTCTTATTTCTTTTTTTAACTGAATTTAACTTGATTCTTGTGATATTAAATCAACATATAAACTGAATTAGAATGAAGGAGGTTACCGTCGACGGTGGGTGTTTTTCGGTGAAGAGTCCGGCGAGTGAATTCCAATGACCTCGGTGGTTCTCCGGTGGAGCAGAGTCTTCCCGACGACAGTGGTAGTGAGCGAACAGAGGGAATGAGCGATTTCAAAAGGAGGGAATTCGACTGGTATTTATAGGAGAAACAGGGTGCACTTGGTTTCGATTTTGGAAATCCAATTCGATGATTGGAAATTGCCATGAGGATGACAGCCGGCGAGATTGGTGTTTGCCAAAAATATACGTTGCCAGTTGTCGGAGGATTTAAACAAAAAAAGGAAAGCGCATTTGCAGAGATCTGGGAAGTTGCAGATTTTCCCGCCCTGTTTGAGGGTGTATACATTTTGTTATGCGGGTTTAAACACATGAAGTGTGTGTAGTCTAGTGGTGTTTGTAACGTGTGTACAGGCGGGGGAACCCGGGTTCGACTCCCGGTTCCACCCTTTTCTTTAATTATTTTTTATTAACCCTTTTTAATTCTCTATTATTATAAATATTTATTATTTAATTGATTAGTTATTTTATTATCTTATTTTTAGACCTTGATTATTATTATTATTATATATGTATTATTGTAAAAATAAAATAATAACACGATGTAAATAAAATATACTTTAATTGATACATTGGGGCGGGTTTTCGAAACCCGATTTGTACAAATGTTACAGTATCCCCTACTTTTAGAAATTCCGTCCCGAAATTAAATAGTAGTTGTAACCGGAAGAAGATGCGGGTACTTTTCGCGCATTGAGTCTTCACGTTCCCAAGTAAACTCGGGTCCTCGTTTTGACTCCCAACGCACCCTGACGATTGGAATACGACTTCGCCTTAAATGCTTCTCACCGAAATCCATGATTTCCACTGGTCTTTCAACGAAGTGCATTGATTCATCGACTTGAATGTCTTCTAGAGGGATATGGAGGTTTTCGTCGGCGAGGCACTTTTTCAAGTTTGATACGTGGAACGTGGGATGTATTCTGTTGAGTTCTTCTGGTAGGTCAAGCTTGTAGGCTACAGGTCCTACTCTTTTGAGTATCTTGAAAGGTCCTACGTAGCGTGGTGCTAGCTTGCCCTTTTGGCCAAAACGAACCACTCCCTTCCACGGTGATACTTTCAAAAGTACTTGATCACCAACACAAAACTCCAAGGGCTTTCGTCGTTTGTCAGCATAACTCTTTTGACGACTTTGAGCCGCTAGCAGATTGTTTCGAATTTGAAGGATTTTGTCAGTTGTTTCTTGAATCAATTCAGGTCTGGTGATTTGCGCTTCGCCAATTTCGTGCCAACATACTGGAGATCGGCATTTACGACCATATAAAGCTTCGAAAGGAGCCAGGCCGATACTTGAATGATAGCTATTGTTGTACGAAAACTCGACTAACGGTAGATGAGCGTCCCGGTTCCCTTTGAAGTCTATGACACATGCTCGAAGCATGTCTTCAAGGGTTTGGATGGTGCGTTCAGATTGACCATCAGTTTGAGGGTGAAAGGCGGTGCTAAGGTCTAACCGTGTACCCAAAGCGGTTTGTACGGCTCACCATGTTCGTGAAGTGAAACGACCATCATGGTCTGAAATGATTCTTAACGGTACACCATGACGACTTACAATCTCGTTGATGTAGATACGAGCTAACTTCTCGTTCTTGAAGTCCTCGCGAATCGGAATGAAGTGAGCTGATTTTGTAAGACGATCAATGATTACCCATATGGTGTCATACCCACTGGAGGTGCGAGGTTACCCGGTAATGAAGTCCATGGTTATGTTTTCCCACTTCCATACAGGTATTTCGGGTTGGACTAGAAGTCCTGAAGGTGTTTGATGTTCAGCTTTCACTTTGGAACATGTAAGGCACTTGGAAACAAAAACAGCGATATCCTTTTTCATGCCAGGCCACCAGTAGGTGTATCGTAGGTCTTGATACATCTTATCGGCTCCTGGGTGTACAGAGTATCGTGCTTTGTGTGCCTCATTCATGAGGAAATCACGAAGGTTGTCGCGATCGGGAATCCATATGCAGTTTAAATAATATAGAATACCGTCGGATTTGGTTTCAATTTTGGGTTCAGCTCCACATGACAGCTCATCGCGTACGTCATTTTCCGTTACAGAGATATGTTGAGCTGCCCGGATTCGATCCTTGATATCGGTTATGATTTGCGAACATAGAAGACGAATAGAGTTCGCATATCCCTGTCGACTGAGCGCATCAGCCACCACGTTTGCCTTGCCAGGATGATACCGAATCTCGCAATCGTAATCGTTGAGCAGTTCGACCCATCTTCGTTGCCTCATATTCAACTCTTTTGTATTGAAGATATGTTGGAGACTCTTGTGGTCAGTGTATATTTCACACTTAGTACCGTAAAGATAATGTCTCCATATCTTGAGAGCGAACACAACGGCTCCAAGTTCCAGGTCGTGGGTGGTGTAATTTTTCTCATGAACTTTGAGTTGCCTAGAGGCATAGGCTATCACCTTTCCTCTTTGCATCAATACACAGCCTAGACCTTGCCCTGATGCGTCGCAATAAACCACAAAGTCATCGCAACCCTCAGGGAGTGTAAGGATAGGTGCGTCACAAAGCCTTTGCTTTAAAGTTTGGAAGGCCTCCTCTTGCTTAGGTCCCCAAATGAAGGGTTTTCCCTTGTGAGTCAAGGCCGTGAGCGGAACGGCGATACGGGAAAAATTGGCAATGAAGCATCGGTAATAACCAGCCAAGCCAAGAAATGACCTAACTTCGTTAGGGGTGCGTGGCGCTTGCCATTCTTGTACTGCCTTGATTTTCGAAGGATCGACATGAATCCCTTTGTCATTGATGACATGACCAAGGAATTGTACTTCTCCTAACCAGAATTCGCATTTTGAGAACTTAGCGTAAAGCTTTTCAGTCCGTAAGAGTGTAAGAATGAGTCGAAGGTGTCGCTCATGATCGGATTTTGACTTGGAGTAGATAAGAATGTCGTCGATGAAGACTATGACGAAACGGTCGAGATAGGGTTTGCATACCCTATTCATCAAATCCATGAAGACAGCGGGGGCGTTGGTTAAACCGAAGGGCATAACCATGAACTCGTAATGACCATAACGAGTTCGGAAGGTAGTTTTTGGAATATCTTCTTCGCGCACTCTAAGCTGATGATAACCAGAACGAAGGTCGATTTTGGAAAAACAGGTGGCGCCTTGAAGTTGGTCTAGAAGGTCATCAATACGAGGCAGTGGATAGCGATTCTTAACCGTCAACTTGTTGAGTTCTCTATAATCAATGCACATGCCAAACGTTCCATCTTTCTTCCTCACAAAAAGAACGGGCGCACCCCAAGGCGATGAGCTAGGACGTATGAATCCTTTGTCAGTCAGCTCTTGCAGTTGACTGGCCAACTCTTTCATCTCGGATGGGGCTAACCTATAGGGAGATTTTGCGACCGGTGTAGCGCCAGGCACAACATCGATTCGAAATTCGACTTCTCTCACAGGAGGAAGTCCTGAAACGTCGTCGGGAAAAACTTGCGGGAATTCTTTCACAATTGGAATATCTTCGAGCTTCCTCTCCTTGCCTTCCTTCTTGACGACGTGAGCTAGAAGCGACGTAATTCTTGCGAAGACAACTTCGGGCTTGAAGGCAGGACATCAATTTGAGCCCTTTCGAAGGAGTTTCCCCAAAGATACGTAGTGTCTGACCGTCGGCGAGAGGAATACGGATAAAATTTTCATGGCACACCACTTCAGCGTGATGCTGGCTAAGCCAGTCCATGCCGATGATAACATCAAAACTTCCCAATTTCATAGCAATGAGATCAATTGAAAAATCGTGATCATTTAGGGTGAGAGTACAATCGCGTATAATAGAATTTAATGAAGTGGGTTTTCCGTCGGCAACTTCCACCATCAGAGATTCAACGAGATTATCACGAGGTTGGTCGAGAATAGATTCGAATTCTAAAGACACAAAGCTCTTATCCGCACCAGTATCGAACAATATGGATGCATAACTACCATTTACGAGAAACGTACCGTTGACCACATTGTTGTCAGCCCTGGCTTGGTTGGCGTTGATATTGAAAGCTCTTCCTCTAACAGGTGGAGAGCTTGGTTAGCTTGGTTTACCGGGTTTGCTTGGGCTTGGGCATGGATGATGTTCACCAGGGGTGGGCAAGTATTCCTGAAGTGGTTTGGGTCCCCACAATTGAAACAGGCTCGAATGGATTGCATCATGGGGTAGTTGGATTGGTAGTAAGGTTGGGCTGCGAGTTGTGCAGGTGTAGAAGTAAAGGTTGTTGGGCTTGGCCCACCATTTGATTTTGGGTTTGGGTTGGAGGTTGACTGCGGTTTGATCGCTGAAGGGTACGGCATGTTTGGATAGTGTGACCCGCACGGCCACAACTTGTGCAATGTTGGCAAGGGTTTTCAGGAGGGTGATGGTATTGGCAACGGTTACACTTTGGGTGTGGGTCAGTGCATGGCCTTTTGAATGGTGTGGCTGGAGGGGCAACTTGGGTGATTGGAGCAGCAGTGATGGGAGGGTTGGTTTGGGTGACAGCAAAGTTTTTGCCATTTCGCCTCCTCTTACCAGCAAACTTCGAGGATGAACCTGAGTGGTTTGGAATTGGGGTCTCAATGGGTGCTTTCTTCTTCTCATCTTTAAAATTGCCATTTCGAATGCGATTTTTAGTGAGTTCCGTAGCTAGCTCCATTGCGGCTTCGAGTGTTGCAGGCGAAGTGCTTAAAACCGAATCTTGGATTTTCGAGGGGAGGCCTCGAATGTAGTGTTCAATTAAGCGGTATAATGGGGTGAACAGATTGGGAACCATTTGGTTCAACTCAAGAAACCTCTCGTTGTAGGAGGTGTGGTCCCCTTCTTTTTGCTTTAGAGCATAGAATTCATCTTCAAGCTTCTTGATCTCGCTTCTAGGGCAAAAACGTCTTGTCATGACCTCTCTTAATCCTTCCCATGATAAGGCCATGGCATCATCTACACCTCGCTTACCTTTTTCCGTGTTCCACCAGGTAAGGGCTACCCCAAACAATCTTCCAGTCGCGTAACGTACCTTACGTTCCTCAGGACAGTGGCAATTGAGAAAGGTGTTTTCCATCTCCTAAAACCAGTGAAGGAGAGCGGTGACACCTTCAGTCCCTTCATATTTTGGGGGATCGCAAGACTTGAAGTGTTTGTAGGTGCATTTAGGGGTTTTGGGGGGAGGGTTGGCGACGCTTTGGTCTTCTTGGTTGGGAGGGTTAATCGGATTAGCGGTGAGAGCTTGCTGAATTGTAGCACAATGTCAGGAAGCAATGCGGCCATTTGTTTAGCAATTTGCGTGGCCAAGCGTTCATTTGACTTTCCTGACCTTCTACCTCTAATTGCCTAGCAGACATCTACAGGAATATATGTAGGGAGATTGTGAGTTCAAGAATTTCCTAGGTGTCATGTGTCGTAAAAAGAATGAAAACAACATAACTAAAAATAATTTAACTATATCCATAGGATGTCTTGGGTTTGCTCATGTTTGGGACTCCAAATGTCCCCCATACCATTGCCTGTATAGTCATGTGGGCCCCCATGACTATTGGGCTTGGTAGGATTCACATTGGTGTCAGCGGGTTAACACTCGCACCACCCGAATGAAAATCGTAAAACATGATTGCGAGATATATGGTCGGAGGGTGTCCAGGTGTGAACACAATGACAACTCAAAGTGGGGTTAGTTCACACGACGTTTGGTATAGCATGCTTTGGCCTAATAGGTCCTTCGTACTCTCATCGTTAGTCCCCAGGTAGGCAAACTGGTCCTTTATTTTGGATTTATACGCATGCCAAGCCTAGACAGGACATTCCGACTACCGGTACTCGTACCCTTCCAGTTACTACATGCCCGTCGTGAAAACTCACTTTGATGTGATTTGAAAAATATGAAAACATTTCAAAAATCTTTGAAAAGAAATAACGGAAATTGTGAAATTGTGAGGTGTGTGCTTTCATAGATATGATATGATATGGGGGTATGATCTATGATGAGCATTGCATATTAACATGTACTTGTGAGAATGTTTGCATAATGTTGTGTGTGAATATAAACATGAAACATATAAACATCATGAATTTTGCATGTAACACATAAACAATTTAAATCTAGCCAACTATAGTATAGGCTCTAAAGGTCTAATAACATATCCTATATCCTATAGTCACAAACTCTGATACCAATCTGTCACACCCCGCCCCGCAGCGGAATAAAAGTCGGGGCATGATTGGGTTATCACCAAAGCTCATGATATTTACTATTAAGTTTCATATTTATTAAATTAAAATTAAAATTCCAATATCCAACAAAATTTCATACAAACACAAATAATAATCTAAATGCTTGTTCCAACGAAATAACTTGATTATTCTTCTAGGCCATCCTAGGTGTTTCTTTCCTCAACTTGATCACCTGTATCATGCGTAAAACATAGGAAATTTTGGGTCAACAAAAGTTGGCGAGTGAACCTTGATAAAACATTTAAATAATTGACTTTTATGTTTGTTACAATAAAATTGTGCATGAATCACATGTGAGCAAATGTATATATGTAACCAATCACAAACCACATTGAATGAACATATGACATAATGGATGATGTATTTGAGATCAAGGCTCAATCAAACCGAGCCGATCTAATGAGACACCTGATGCTCAACCCGTATCCCACGAGGAACTGATGGGCCTAATGAAATGATTGCACTGAAATGATAAAATGTATCCACATATAAACCACATAACAAAAAATACACATTTGATCACGAAATGATATTAGCACAATCGTTAAATAAAATAAAGAAATGGTACGACACATGATACACCCCAAAACGTGATTAAAACGGGGAATTTGTAGAGATTCACTCACCTTAGGTGCGTATTCTTGAATGGTAAAGAGAGCGCACGAGTTGGGAATTTAATCAACGAGTAGGTACTAACCTAGAAGTAATAACGTGATAACTCGGTAAATATATAGGATATTATGTAGGTTATAATCTTTTGTTTAAGTTTTTGGATTATTTTTGTGGGTTTGAAAGCCTTTGGAAAATATAGATTTATGTTTCTAATTGATTTAAGTTGATAATTAAAGTAATAAGATAAAATAAATAAATAACTAAATAAATTAAAAATAAAGTGGACAAATAAGGAAATTAATTAATAATAAAAATAAAAGAAAATACAGCAAAAATGTTGGTCTGACACGTGTCAGGCCGGTTCGATTGGAAGTTGGCATGCGTGTGTTGAGACTCGAACTCGCGACCTCTCGTTCGTGTGCACGCAGCTCTTCCAACTGAGCTACGTGTCTAACCGGAAAGAAACTTTAGTTTAATTATGTTTCACAAATTAGGTTTATTAAATTTTAAAAAGATTTTTATTGGATTATTAAATTTTAAAAAGATTTTTATTGGATTGAACTGGTCGCACCAAGGGACTCGAACTTGTGTCCTCGATGTTATTTTACACCCAGCCCAACCAGTTGGGCTGGGTGTCTAACCCGTTAGACTCTTGCTCTTTAATATATTTATATTCTATTTGTGTCATTTCTGGTTTAGATTAAAAAGGATTTCAGAAATCGATTAAACCGCGTATCAAGAGAGTCTCGAACCCCCGACCTTAACTGTGATTTACACCCAACCCAACCAATTAGGCTGGGTGTCTAACCCAGTGAAACTTGAGTTTATATTATGTTTATACTCACACTGCTCAATGATATAATTCATCAAAAATAAAAACTAGTATATATCAGTGATACGGTCAGGATTCAGACTCGAACCTGGGACGTGCATCTTGTGTTTGCACACAGTCCACCACTGGACTGTGTTTTAACCCGTTTAAAACTTAGGATTTAATTACATAAAACACTTAACCCACTTCATCTTCTTCATTTGAATAAATTACTCAGAACACATTCTTATTTCTTTTTTTTTACTGAATTTAACTTGATTCTTGTGATATTAAATCAACATATAAACTGAATTAGAACGAAGGAGGTTACCGTCGGCGGTGGGTGTTTTCCGGTGAAGAGTCCGGCGAGTGAATTCCAATGACCTCGGTGGTTCTCCGATGGGGCAGAGTCTTCCCTACGACAGTGGTAGTGAGCGAACAAAGGGAATGAGCGATTTCAAAAGGAGGGAATTCGATTGGTATTTATAGGAGAAACAGGGTGCACTTGGTTTCGATTTTGGAAATCCAATTCGATGATTGGCAATTGCCATGAGGATGACAGCCGACGAGATTGGTGTTTGCCAAAAATATACGTTGCCAGTTGTCGGAGGATTAAAACAAAAAAAGGAAAGCGCGTTTGCAGAGATCTGGGCAGTTGCAGATTTTCCCGCCATGTTTGAGGGTGTATACATATATTTTGTTATGCGGGTTTAAACACATGAAGTGTGTGTAGTCTAGTTGTGTTTGTAACGTGTGTACAGGCGGGGGAACCCGGGTTCGACTCCCGGTTCCACCCTTTTCTTTAATTATTTTTTATTAACCCTTTTTAATTCTCTATTAATTATAAATATTTATTATTTAATTGAGTAGTTATTATATTATCTTATTTTTAGACCTTGATTATTAATATTATTATTATATATGTATTATTGTAAAAATAAAATAATAACACGATGTAAATAAAATACACTTTAATTGATACATTGGGGCGGGTTTTCGAAACCCGATTTGTACAAATGTTACATCGGGGTGGTGAGTCTAGCTGAAGACTCGTAAATAAACTTAGCATGTTCTTGGGGTTTCAGTTGTTTTTCTGTTTGGTTGCTTAGTTTCTTTTCAAGTTGCGGTTCGTCTTGGACGCGGAGGATGTTGGAACACATTGTCGATCTTCAGGTATATAGTTCGGCTCTTTTCTTGGTAGGAAGTGTTTCATGAGTGATCCAGATTCAAGTAGTGTTTGTATTTGGGTTTGTTAAACTTAAATAATTAAACTTAAAAAAACGCGGCACTATCAACAGTGTGGCACTGTCAGATCTGATAGTGCAGGTCCATTTGCAGAAGAAGCCCATAACCCAATTTTCTTTAAAATCTTCAAAACCCCACTTGAATCTCATAAACTCACTCAAGAATCCTCCACACTTCCTTCCTTCTCTCAAGAAATCTGTATTCTTTTCATCCCAATCTTCATTCCAGGTACGAATCTTTCCACTTTCTCTTTGTAGTTGTTAAATATTTAAGGTTTGTTCTTCAAGTTAGGTTTTCTTTAAAGTTGTTAGGGCTTGGTCTAAATCCTCCGATTCAAGCCCGTTTTTCATGTTTTTTTATGTTGTTGTGCTTCACTCTGGACTGATCTACAAAACCCCCAAGCAAAAGTGTTGAAAAATCAGGGTTTTGGGTGCGTTTTGAGGGATTTTGCAGGCTGCGGTTTCGTCACGCACGATCGTGCCAAGACTTGGCACGACCGTGCTCTTCATAAAAAAAGTGATAAACTGCATCAGGAAACCCAAAAAATCATCAAGCACGATCGTGCCTCATATGGCACGGTCGTGCTCTTCATAAATTCTTGATGAATCTGAAAATCTGCCCAGAAATTCAACAAGCACAATCGTGCCAAGATTTGGCACGGTCGTGCCCTTCATAAAAATTTCTAGTTTTCCCATAAAATTCACCCAGATTCGGTCCTGCACGGTAGTGATTGAGTGTGGCACGATTGTGCTTCATGAAGAACAATACCAGAAAACTTCATAAAATTGACATCTTCATAAAGGCTTGCTAAAATAAGTACGCACGGTCGTGCCATTATAAGGCACGGTCGTGCGAGCCCGTCTGAAAACCAGTTTTGCTGATTTTCCGCATTATAATTGCTTATTTTGTTCTATTCTTGCAGATGAATCACCCATTTCTTCGTTTCAGCGACAATGCCAGGGAAGGGCATTGTATTGCGAAGGTTGAAAGACTGTGGGCTCGTAGGCACTTAATCGAGCCTATGAGGACGCTGCAAATGGTCGATCTCAACCTACTCGATCAGACTGAAAGATTTGAGGAGCTCGTGACCCCTCCTTGGTCTCGCCTTTTCGCAATGGCGGAGCCCCAATATGTCGAGTTAGTTATCGAGTTTTTTGCCTCGTTCAGGTTTATCTTCCCTTGCCCTGATGTTTAAGAGAAAAGAGTTGGTGTTAGTTACCATCTGGGACGGAAGTGGCATCATCAATCGATCAGTAGGTTTGGTCAGATACTTGGATTATATGAGGAGGATGAGATTGAATCCGAGTTATTTCACGGCAGTCTGCAAGAATGGGAAGCTGATACGGATAAAGCAGCATTCTGGGATCAGATCACTGTACCGGGCCGGGCCTGGGATCCACGCCGAGCCAAAGCCACATGGATTCTTGACCCGTTGCACTGCATCATAGAGCGAGCCATCTTCCACGTAATCGGCGATCGGGGTGATAGCACTGGAAACATCACCACCCGCGACCTTTTCCACCTCTATTGCATCATATTTGGGTCCAACTGCAATGTCGCAGTTAGTGTTGCAGAGTCCATCCAAAGGGGTATTGGGTCGACCCCCACATCGAGGATCTATGGTGGTGCATTCGCCACCAAGTTAGCTAGGCACTACAGGGTGCGGTTGGATGATCTTATCGTAGCTTGTGATTATGGATTACTTGATGTGGCACAGCTGACTGCCATGCATATGATTCGCAAGGTTAATGGCATCCCGAAGTTGGTGGATCGATTGGGTAGGATTTGGGACCCACTCCCTGAGGGAGAAAGTGATCCAGAAGAGGACGATGTTGGTGGAGCCGAGGACGTCCACATGCAGGATGCTCCAGGATTTGGGCCAGGTGAGGCTGCTGGGGGAGTAGACCCTCATCTTCAGATGGGTGAAATATGCCAGGGTTTTGGAAGCCCAAGTTGGGAGCACTTGTTTGGTGGTTTTGGTGGTGGTTACGAGCAGGGTGCGTATGGTCCGCATGAACCGTCTACAATAGATCTTTGGAGAAGAATGGATGGGCTAGCATTGGAGCAGCAAGCTGTACGACAAGACGTGGACTTGATCCGCACTGAGCAGCATCGTCAGGGTAATTTTATGGAAGATATGTACAAGCAAAGTAGGTGTAGCTTCGACTGGTTATTCGGGTCTCAGCAACATCTAGCAAGCTCGCTCGGTCATCCGTACACACAGCCGCCGCCGCACTTCTCTAGGAGATCCCGGTTTGACCGCCGGGACAATACCGGTCCTTCAGGATCTGGCGACCGACCTTGATCTTACAGCTCCTGTCGTACTTTCATTTGCTATTTCGTGTTTGAGGGGTGTGCCATTTTGCACCGTCCGTACACCCCTCCGTTGTGATCTTTTATTTCTTTTTATTATGATTAGTGGTTTAAATAAACAAGGCAAGGGTACATGGGTTGGGTAATCTTTTGTGTATTTGATCTTGTTTGCTAGTGTGTAGTTGCTTGGTTGAGAGGTTGGTTTGTTGGGTAACCTCCTGGGAAGTCTCCACCGAGAGCAACCAAAAAACAAAGCCGTGAGTTCCTGGATGGGCAACCCATCGGGGGCAAAGAAATATTGGTGGTACGAGGGGCCGAATGTTACAAAAATTATACTTAATATGTTAAAAATTATTTTTTTCTAAATTTTTTCGGCCTTTTTTCTTATAAATACATATAGAAACATTTTAAATACAAAAACTAAAAATATAAAAAGAATGTTTAAAAACAGTTAAAAAATATATATCTTATAAAATTAACTTAACATGTTAAAAATCAAATTTTTTAAATTTTTTTCAGCGCTTTTCCTTATATAAATGGGTAGAAATTATTCGAAATGAAAAAAGAAATTGTATAATTTTTTTACCCTTTTTAACTGTTTTTTTATATTTTTAGTTTTTGATATTTTATTAAAAATGCTTCTAACAGTATTTATAAGAAGAAGCGTCGAATTTTTTTTTAAAAATTGATTTTTAACATGTTAAGATAAATTTTTAAAATTGTTCCCCGCTTCCCTACTTTTTTAGTGTTCCCCAATGAAACTCACTAGGTTTAAGAATGAACAAATTCTTGAGAGTGAACTAAGTGAACTAATCTTGGCCTTTGATCATTTTTTAGATTAAAAGAGGAAGATTGAAATTAGCCAAGTATGTTTAATTAAAATCCCTTAATTTTCGCATCTCTTAACTCTTTCTCCTTTTTAATTATTTCTCCATCATTTCTTTATCCATAGATTTTGTTTTAATTTTAACTTTAATAAATATCATCATATATTATTTTTAACTTTTTATAATTTTCAATAAAGATTGAAAACTTTCTCTGAGATTGAAATTGTAATTATTTTTGGACATTAACTTTTTTTTAATATGAGATGAAGTTATTTATTTTTTCATACATGTGACTGGTTTCGTTTTCATTAATTTCATAATTTTTATACTCGTGTGCATGCATAATATACTATATATTGTTAATATACACATATTTAACCATTTCTGAATACAATACACACATGTATAAAAGTCTGTACACATGTGTATAACTCTAAACTAACAGTTGCGTATCTGGTATAAACTGATAGTTAACGAGACTGTACACACGTGTATAAACTAACAGATGTGTATCTTGTATAAACTGATAGTTAGCGAGGCTATACACATGTGTATAAACTAACATCTGCGTATCTTGTATAAACTGATACTAGCGAGACTTTTCACATGTGTATACACTAACAACTGTGTATCTTGTACATATGGAAACTAACGAGATTTTAGAGATTTTTATTATATTGTTTAATGAATGCAATTTACAAAAGACGCAAATGCCCTTCTCTTAATTATTTTAAAGGAAAGTTAAAACATTATAATTACAATCTTGTCAATGTTTAAAAATCTCTAGATGATGTAATCCAATGGTCCAGATTAGTTCACACAGTTCACTCTCAACCTAGTGTTCACTTTAAAACCCTACCATATATATATATATATATATATATATATATATATATATATATATATGAGAACTTAGAGAACTCGGCATTCTCGTGCGAGTTTTGCCCCCATTTTTTCACAACCCTATTTTAAAATGTTTAGAAAGACTGCCTTAAAAAATTCAAAGTGATGTTTTTCGGCCCCTTAGAGCAGCCGTAAAAAACTGATGACATAAGCATAGCATCACTTTTTATAACATTTTAAATGAAAAAAAATTAGTTTTTTTTTGGAAAAGTTTAATTTTTTTTAGGATTTTGTGTAAAAAATTGAAAAACCTTTCGTAAGGCCGAGTTTCTCTAATTTTCTCACAACTCGTATAAGTTTTTATTTTACCATAACCCTATATTATGGGCAGATATAATAACAAAAAGGACTTTTGAGTTACTCGTTTTCCTACAAAAGTTGGGCTTTTTAAATAAAGTATCTTTTTTTTTCTTTGAACGATGGTTTTATTATCAAAGCTTAAGGATAGAATGATGATTCTATTTACACCCAACTTTTTACTATTTACACCTAGTGATTTGATATTAATAAATTCAAATTTGTGTTTTTCTTTTATAACTTTTGATATATAATGTTTTATTAAAAAACGAATACTGTTTTGTGATGTGCTTATTTTTATCTATGTTTTGATATAAATTGTATAAAAATGGAATATAAAATTTTACAACGACTTATAAAACATTATATTTGATACAACTCCGTTTTTTACAAAATTTATATCAAAACGTAGATAAAAATAAGCATATCGCAAAACCATGTTCGTTTTTTTTGTTAAACATTATATATCGGAAGTTATAAAAGAAAAACACAAATTTGAAATTATTAATGTCACATCACTTGGTGTAAAAAGAAAAAAGTTGGGTGTAAATAGTAGGACCCAGATAGAATTAAAAAGCTATTGCAAAATAAAAACTAAAACACTATTGCCTAAAAAACTACAAAATGATAGCATATTTCATTTCAATTTCAATACAATAAATTAGTAAATGCTTGGGGGGTTTTTAAAAAATATTGGTCCTAAAGTATTTGTAAATTACTTTTAACCCATACTATTTGAACTGTTAGTTTTAACCCAAAACTTTTCATCTTTTACAATTCATTCTTACAACTTTTTTACTTTCAACTTTGGTCCTTGTACTTTTCATCTTTTTTTTAATTTTTCGTTTTACGCTTCTTTCTAAATTTTACTAGTTAACACGGCGCAAAGTGCGTGTGTGGTTCAACGTTTCATTCTAAATTTGCAAGTTAACACGACGCAACATGCGTGTGTGGTTCAACGGTTTTATATCGTCTATTTTTTCCCGTTTGACAAGTTCGCCATAACGTGCGGGTCCTAGATAGACTTAGTCATTTATTGCTATGTTTACATTTCTGTCTAATTTCTCCGTATTAACACGCCGCAAGTTTAGTGTTGGTGGCCGTTCACAGTGGTGAGACATTGATACTATTTAGCACGATTCTACACCCCCGCCGCAAAGCGGGGGTGCTTAATACTAGTTAAGATTTTAAAAAAAGTACAACAGTATTGCATGTAAGCCCTTGCTAAAGTACCAAATCAATTCAAATCATACAACAAAGAACATCAGAGAACAACAATGGTGGGGATTGCCAATCGAAAAATACCATCCATTTTTGCATTTAATGTTTTTGTGAAATGAAAAGATTACCCCTTTACTGATCTTTCATATCTTTAGAAATGCTATAAGAGAAGTTTCAATGATGTATATGTTGTGGGAAACTGACATACACATGTTAGACTTGATATCATTTCCTTAATATGTAGATGTTATAAGAAAACTTAGGGGCATATTTAGAAGAAATCATGTTAAGTAATATATATATATATATATATATATATGAGTAAATCTCTTTAAAACTGTGGACCATAAGAGACAAATTTAATTCAAGTAGATAGTCTTTAAATGACAAATGAATTATGTCTGAATATTCCATTTGGAATAAGTACCATGAAACTTCTGGTGGACCCATACTTATTTCTTAAGCCAAGTAATGTTTTAGGCTTTCAACATCATGATTTAAAATCACTTAGTATGAGATTAGATGAAAAAATCATCCTCATTAACCTTGTCACGATTTCTCATGAAATTTAGTTACAATGGATGGAATTTATAGGTCTCATTTTCCTTTTGTCAAATTCTCATTTGTATGGTAACAAAAGTTGTGAAAATGTATGGTATCATCTAGTTTCATCTTATTAAGGTTTCTATCTAGAAATTGATAACAAATAATATGAGAGGTTAAGTAAGAGTGACTTTATGTTGGCTATGCAAACCTCACAATTTTCATAATATAGCTTAAGCTTTGACACTAAATTCTGATTAATTTTCAGAATATGTAAGGTATCATAAAGTCTAATTAGATGACAACTTTTTATGGTTCTTATAGCCTTAACGTTTAATTTAGTCACTACTCTCATGTTAGTTATTTATTGACTTCTAGCAAAGGAAACATATAGAACTAGACTCAACCTATCATGTGTAAATTGGAATATTAGTATTAGCAGACTTAAATATCTCTAATAGGCGACTACTTATTTTAGCCAATTGTTCTTTTGAATTATGGATAATCTATTTGCTTATGCCTAATCTAATGGCATATGTAACACCCCGACCCGCAGCGGAAAAGGTGATCGGGGCATGATTGGGTTTTCATCAAAGCTCATGACATTTATTATAATGTTTCATATTTATTATTACAATTTAAAGGAGATCATACAATCAAATCATACAAATACAACATGTTCTATACATCTTTCTAAACTTCATTATTTTTCTTCTAAGGCACTTTCCTATGTGTTCCTTGCTTCATCCTGTCCACCTGTATCATGTGTAAAAATGGTTTTTGGATCAACAAAAGTTGGCGAGTGAACCTTGTTAGAAAACATTTATTATTTATTTCTTGTTGTATTTAATATGGAAAAATTGCGCAATAAACATATGTGAACAAACGTAAATAAAACATACAATAACAAACAAATAGCATGCAATAACAAACCAATAGCATACAATAACAAACAAATAGCATACAATAACAAACCAATAGCATACAATAACAAACCACCTTGCATGAATATCTAATATGAATGACAATGTAAATGTTGGCAACGTCTCGTTCACGCTCATAGGTAATGGGGAACGGCTCACGCTCATAGGTAATGGGGAGCAGACGGCCTATGATGAAATGTATGTGCGATCAAGGCTCAATCAAACGGAGCCGATCGTATGTTGGCAACGCCTGGTTCACGCTCATAGGTAATGGGGAACAGCTCAACGCTCATAGGTAATGGGGAGCGGCGGCCTATGATAATGTATGTACTGAAAATGATAATTTAATCACAAACAGATGATACATGTTGTATATACATTCAATCATGAATATGATGGGTGCACAATAGTTTAAAAGTAATAAATAATAAGACACATGATACCCCCCAAAAACGTGATTAAAACGGGGAATCTGTAGAGATTCACTCACATTGGGTGCGTTCGGTGGATGATGTTGAATGCGCACGAGTTTAGAGGATTGATTGACGAGGAATAACTAACCTAATTAATAACGAAAAAGTAAGGTAAATAAATGGATTTTATTAACAATTCTTAATAGGATTTTTGGATATATTTTTGTGAGTTTAAGGCTATTTTCTAACTTTAAAAACGTTATTTTTAAGTATTTTTAATTGATTTTTAAATTTAATAAATAAATAAAAATAATAAAAAAAGTTGACTTTTGACCGTTGACCGTTGACCGGTCCGGTCGCTTATATATGTGCGCTGGGTGAGACTCGAACCCGTGACCTCCCGTACGCGTGCACGCAGCTCTACCAACTGAGCTACGTGTCTAACCCGAAATAATTCTGTTTTTAATTATACTTATATACTATTTAGATTTATCCAGAAATTATTTATTTTAAAAAGGATTTTAAATGTATCGAACCGGTGCTGTCAACAGTCTCGAACCCGGGACCTGTGGGTTAATGTGCACACAGTCCACCGCTGGACTGTGTGTCTAACCTGGTTAATAATCCGATTTTTATTATACTTAACATGATTCTGTGAGTTATCCCGGTTCGGTTAAAAAGGGCATTTTTATTTCAAGAGAGTGAGGTTGGGACAGGGATCGAACTCGAGACGTGCGTGTATTGTTTGCACACAGACCACCGCTGGACTGTGTGTCTAACCCGTTCAATATACTAATTTTAATTAATCTTATAATATAACTGAACTTCGTCTTCTTCACTCAAGATTACAGATAATGATAATTCAACTGATTCATGTTAATTCGATTAACAAGCATTATAAGTAATTGAAAGGTAATGAACGGAGATAGTTGGGGAAAGGATGTACCGATCAGTGTCTTTCACAGAACTCCGGCAAAGATTCGTCGGCTCTGTTTGTGAACTTCGGCTGTTGGAATCAATTAACAGTTCTGTTCGATTAGTTATGAAATTGAGGTACTTAAACAAGGATTAACAAAAGTTTGAATGATTATACCGATTCACAGCGTGGGATCAGAAATTTCAGAGGTTTTCCGGCGAGAGCTGCATATTCCGGCTACGTCGTCTTGGATTGATTCTGATGGTTGGATTGAAGTTAGTAACAGTCTAACAACAGATTGAAACAGAAAGAGTCGAGGTATTTACCGTTTTAAGGTGAGTCTCGGTTTTCCGGCGAAAGTCCGGTGATGGCAGGATATTTTCGGCGAGTGAAATTGCTTCGAGAAAAGGTGCGATTTTGAGCGAAAAGGCTACCAGAGACTTGTGGGTGTATTTATAGGGAAGAATCGAGACGAATTGGGTCTGACTTCAGTCTCAATTCATGGTCAGCTGATTTCCGGCGGTTACGACTGATGTCGCGGGTTTAGACATCGGTTATAACCGACGTTGAGGTTAATTCTTCGGTTAAATCAATAGAAACCGTCAATTATCGGCGAAGTCGTCGGGATTTCCGGCGACTGCGAAATGAGCGCGTCTTTGACTGGATTTGATTTCTGTGTTTCATTATTTGAATTAATTGTTTCGATATGTTATCAAATAACAAAAGTGGCGGAGTGGTTGGATGTGTGTGTGTTAAGACTTGGCTGACCGGCTGACCGGTTGACCCAGGTTCGAATCCCGGCAGCCTTGTTTTATTTTTATTTCATTATTTTTAATAAATTTTCAAATATAAATTTTATATTCTAATATACTTATTAATTATGTATCGTTTAAAATTAATTTGAGCATTAAATACGCAACGAAATTTTTTTAACTGAATGTTCGGTTAATAAACGAAGCGGGTTTGGTTAACCCGGTTTTTTTACGGATGTTACAGCATAATTATGCAGTGAGATTCTCCCTTGAAGAACATCAAAGTTGGAATTAGTACTTGTATTTTGTCTATGGGCCTTAGAAATATCCTCTTTTTAGGTTTTAGTGGCAGTGAGGTGAATTACTCCTTATTTTCCTGTACATATGTTGGTGATCTACACACTCATTTTCTTTTGGTGCCTTTGAGTGTTATAGTTGATTTATAAGACATCAAATCGTACTAGTGGAAAAGTTAGTAGTAATGCACTGGAAAAATGTATTCATTTCCATGTGTAAGCCCCTTAATATTATGGGTCATGGTTTTGTACATCATGATGTGATCACGGATGCCATGTTACCATTATAGTTAGACTTTAGAATGAATGCATGCATCTTAGGAGTTCTTTTGATTATCCCAAAGAAAATAGATTCGTCTTAGGAAAAAAACTGAATCTGGAATAACTCTAGTGATAACATTTATTTAAATGAATTCTTGACTACCATAAGAGACATTATGTTTGACTTATCCCATTTGTCATGCTCTATTTTTTTTCTTCTGTAATACTTTTATCAGAAAAGAGCAGTAGGATTGTTGTGTCTTAAGAGATAATCAAGAATTTAATTTAAGAGCAAATCTTAGAGAAACTCTTTAGTAAGGCAAAACATACTAGGTTTTAAAATTAGAGTGTATGATATAAATGAGATACAAATTTATAAAAGAAAGTTGTAACGATTTATGTTATGGGTATTAAAGTAAGTCATACAAAAATATGATCATAAGATTAATGAAGGATCATTAATATGATGATCTTTATTTGAAGAAGTTGTGATATGTCTATTATTAACACCAAACTAATAGACGAATTTTATATAAAAGTTCTACTTAAACGAAGTCAAATCACCTTTGGGTAGAAGTCAAATCATCTAGGTATGTGTGCAAAATAATTGTGACAGATCACCTTTGGGCAGAAGTGTGACAATTATCTTAGTTGCGCACGGGTTAGATATGCAAGACATAAACTAGTTAAATCACCTTTGGGCAGAAGTGAGACATACATGTTTGTAAGGCATAAATAACATAGCTTGTAATTATACATGTACGATAAATAGATGTATCAAATCAACTTTGGGCAGAATTGAAACATCAAAAGCTCATTCAAGTTAAGCTATTTGGTTTTGTAAAAAAATATTTAATTTTGTATTTACAAAACCATTAAGTTTTAGTTCACAATAATAGTTCATGAGATAATGAGTTTCAAGAAGTAATGAGTTTTCGAGAACTTATGAGATTCCAACTAGTTATGAGATCTCGAGTTCACTTGAGATTTAGAGTTCTCTGATGAAATCTCGAGTTTAAGTGAGATGGCGAGTTTGCTAATGAGATCTTGAGTTTTACGAGATTTCGAATTCGTGAATTTGACTTTTTATGAAATCTCGAATTCGTTATGAGATTTTGAGTTTAGTTATGAAATCTCGAGAACTTATGAGATTTCTATTTGTTATGAAATCTCGAAAAGTCTGGTGAAATGTCAATTTTTTATTGAGATTTCGAGTTAGTGATGATCTCAAATTTACCTGAGATCTCAAAATCTTTTGAACCAATCTCGAAAAAAATTATTATCTCTTATGAATTTGTGATAAGATTTAGATGTTTTCGAATTTTAATAGATTATATAAACTTTCCTAAATTTATGCTAGATAGTTATTATCCTTAATTTCGAAATCTTGTTATTGATATAGTATATCGATATTTCAAAAAACTAAGGGATAAAATATAATCAAAGCTAGGAAAAACACTATCTTTTGTTATTGATTCATCCATAAAATTAAAAAATTTTGAGTTTTATGATGAACACTGATGTATAGGGTGAAAGTCGAGTATTAAAGTGGTTAAATGATGAATTTTATGTATGTTGTGTGTGTTTACTTGCGTAGAATATGTTAACTACGAGATCTAGTTGTTCTGCATGTAAAACAGGTAACTTGGTGAAGTTACAGGGGATAAAGTGCAAGTGGAATGTGTGAAGATGATACGTGCAGCTTGAAGTGTGATTCGAAAGCTTTTCGGTTGGATACGAGCCGTATGAGTGCGATCTGCGGGAATGGATGAAGTCTAGGGGCCATTCGGGTCTTAATCAAAGAGTGAGTTGTGATTTATTATGTGAGAAAGTGAAGAGTTAAAAGTTCAGGGGTCTTTCTGTCATTCATGGAAAGTTGAAACAAAGGAGAATGAAGGAACGTGGCCGCAACCGTCGCCGACGGTACCCTCACCATCACTGATGGTGAGGGTTTTGGCCAAAGAAGAAGCAGAAACAGGCCACCGTCGGTGACGGTGGGGAGACCGTCACTGAAGGTTAAGTGAAACAACAACAACAGCAAAGTGTCATCGTCACTGACGGCCCGATTGACGAAAAAAACGCGAGTTTTTATTTCTTTTTGGTATATAAGGGTTTCAAAATGCCTAGTATCATATCTAAGCTTCCAAGGACGAATTTTTACCATCTCAAGCACCAAGATCAAGGCTTTTCACTCGATTGTTCATCATTCCACACGCCGATTCATCAACCATGATCATGATTTCACCCGTTCTTCAATCTTTCGTTGATTTCACTTGTGAGATGAGCGGCTAAACTCTTTTGGTTTCCTCTGGTTGGAGGGTTTTGTAAGTCAGCTACTTTTATGTGTTCGTGACAATTGTTTTGATTCGGTGATCTAAGCATTCGATGCTTTTCACCATTGATTTGATTAATTGATTGTAAACGATTGTTTTTATTCAAACCTTGATTCTTAATCATTCAATTCCCGAGAGTTCTAGTAATTGGGATATATTTGCTAGGGGATTAGGGTTGGTAATTGCAATTGATAATTATTTGATAAACTCTCGTCATGTTGATTATCACAATTGATTAATTAGGTTTAACACCTATGTCTATGTAGGTGGTTTCAATTGAACACATAGTTGTATTTAACTGCAAAACTTGAATACCGGAGGAACCATTTTTCCTCTTATTGATAAAAACTCATTTTCTTAGGTCGTAATTTAGTTAATTCTCAAATCAATCAAACACAAGTTAAGTTTTAAAGTGTTTAGATAACACTCAACATTATTACATTTTCCACAATCCTCCTCTGGTTCGATATCCGACTTACCCTTACTACAGAGTTAGTTGGTTTTTGCATGTTCCTTACGACAGACATCAAACACGAAGAACACCATTGAAAAATTTTATGAATTTCAATCTGGAATCGAAAACTTAAACGAATTTTTGTGTAGATTTCGATTTTAACAATAATTCGGATTTTTAATAAAGCTTAACCCCATAATAATTCATTCATTTTCCAGATTAATGACTATTTTCAAGAACATCATCTTATAAATTCGGTTTTGTTCAAAATTTTAGTTTTCCAGTTTTAATTCCAGATTTAGGGAAAACTAACAGAACTGATTTGAGCAACATATGCTCGGATACCAAATGTTGATCAGTTCTGTAACTATGTAATGGAAAACATGTAAATATAATACATGTTACATCATTCAGTCCAGCAGAGAATCCAGAATAGAAGCGGTCATGGAGTTCGACATGTCAGTCAGCTTGATCTGGTACCCTTTTAGGATGTATGTGAATGATGGTAATACCGAATTCCTTAGGGTTAGGAATTTGTAATTATGGTAAAAGAGGAGGTCGAGATGTGTGACGTTATTATTAGAGTCTACCTAAAACCATCTCTAGTCATCTCCTTAAATAGACCCAAGGGGAAACCTTGTTAGTTAATAAGGGTAATGCGGTTCATCAACAATTACCAACTAATATATTATAAGGTTTTATTATTATTTTGATCCATAAAATATAAACGATAATGATGGCATTGTTGGGTTGTTGGCAGTGGCGGAGCTTGACCAAAAGTTTCGGGGAGGGGGGGGGGGGAAAGTCATGGGACCAAAATTTTTTTCCTATCGCTATGTTTCGGGTTGTATGTTCGGGACAGATATTCGGTTCGGGTCGGGTCAAACAATAATAACTCCAAATAAAACTACATATTCTTCATTCATTCAAAGGACGTGTTCTTACATATACATATAAAACTAAAAAAACTAAATAGTGTTTAACAAAAATAGAGACCAGATATTTATAATGATGCGAGATAAATGGTAAGTGCCTAGACGAAGAACTACAACTCAGCCCGACGACCTTTAAGATAAAAAAAACCTCAACTTTGATTTGTATATAAAGTACTAACAAAGTTTACTTAAATTTTATAAACAATTATAAAAACTTGCTAATAGCTCGTTCTTCACATTTTTTAACTCAATACGAAAATATGTATAAATATTTTTGACAATAAATTTGGTAGAGGCAGTGAATTTTTAGGCAAAATAATTGGCGGGAGCGAACCTATATAATTATAACTTTTTCAGATGAAAAACTGGAAAATTACACTTATAACCTAAACATTGGGGGGTGAGTGCACCCCAGTCCCTTAAAAGCTACGTCCTTGAAAGTAGATCACCATTGATTAAGTTAATGACAAGTTTATAACTCTTCTTATATTGAATTTTTATATGATTTTATGTATGGAGAGATATGGGCTCCATTTAAAACCACTTCCCCAAATCATAAAGAGATGGTGGTAGAGTCTATATATTATAAATTTTAATGCAATTTATATATAACTAGTCTAATAGATAATATTCACATTGATATACAACATAAACTATTTATGAAGTTTTCAGAAAATATACTCACATAACACATATGTTAAAATATATATAACCATGTTTTGACTCATCTTTATTATTATTAGATAATAACCCTCTGTAAATACATTTAAAATTAAAATGGGGAAATTAATAAACATCAAAAGTAGGTGTAATGTATTTTCAACCAAATAGGATCGAATTTTAGTGTGGTCGACAAAATCCCCTAATATAAATCTGTATAATTTGTATTGTTCCAAGTAAACTGGTTATATGATTGTGTAGATCCAATCAAATAGTTTGGTTCAAACTTAATTATTATGTATAGTTTGCCAATTCAACAAATTTATCTCACATCATGTTGCACCATCCATCATAAAACTATTGGTTTTATATAAACTTATTTCCACAACCCATAAATATACTTAACTAGTTAGCTATTCCATGCGCTGCCGCGGCGTTCCGGAAAAAAATTTACGTTAAAAGTAGGCCAAATGAAAACGGACACGAAAACGTATTATATTTGACCCGATTCATTTGAGGAAAAAATTTACGTGAAAACGTAGACCAACTGAAAACGTACATAATAATCGCAGAAGGGCATATTATATTTGACCCGACTCATTTCCGGGAAAAATTTACGTCATACATAAATCAACTTGAATTTATACTCACAGGTACATAAAAATAAACACGTAAAGATTGTAAATGTCAATACTGGAAGTTGAGGGTAAAAGTATAAAAAAGACAAAACGACAAAAAAAGCAAAAGTACAAAAAAACCAAATCACTATTCACCCAAGTTGATAATTAGTATATATAACTAGAATCAAGTTCCCCGCGTTGCGGCGGGGGCGTAAAACTATGTCAAATAGTACTAATGTCACACCACCGTCAGTGACTACCACTGAGTCAATCTAGGACCCGCGCGTTGCGACAAACTTATTAAAAAAATAAACGTAAAAACATTAAACCACACACGCACGTTGCGTCGTGTTAACTCGTAGAATTTTGAGTGAAACAAAAAAAAAAACGTCACACGCACATTACGTCGTGTCAACTCACAAAATTTAGAATGAAACGTAAATTTGCAAAAGATAAAAAGTATAGGGGACCAAAATTGAAGGTAAAGATGTTGTGAGGTTAAATTGAAAACTATGAAAAGTTTTGAGTTAAAAGTGAAAAAAAATTATGTCGGGTAAAATTGCAAACATAAAAGACTTTTGGATCAAAGTTATAAAATCAAAATTTTTTTTGAAACACCCCCAAAAGCATAAGGTATAATACCTTATGCACAAAAATGTTGCTTATTTATGGTTTTATAATGATAAAAAATATCCACGATAACGTACCGTCTCAATGCGTGAGCAAACAAATTAAAGTGGTAAAAATAAAAATAGGTGCAGATTTAAAATTACTCAACGATCAATAATGAATGAATATGTTGTACCGGTATTATAACGAACCGAATCAATATCAATCCAATGCCCGCGATAACGTACTGTCACAATGCACGAGCAAATAATTTGGAATGATAAAAAGATAGATAAACATAATAGCTTAAAATGGTCAAAAATAAATAAATAAAAATAAATACAGATTTATAATTATTAAAAGATCAAATTATAAATTTACTATTAATAATCAAATACGTTAACTAAATACTTTAATTTTTTTTCACTATTAATCATCACTTTATTTTAATATTTTAATATGTATATACTTTAATATTTTTTTCACTGTTATCATCACTTTATTTTGATATGTATAATAATTTATATTAAAGAGATTAGGTTAGTATTGTAATAAGTTGGGAATGTTTGAATGGGTTCTTCTTTTTTTAGTTTGGGGTATATACGAAATTAGTCCTTTTAATTTAGAATTCTGATAGTGAGAGACAATGCACGCAAAAATATACATAAAAGTTATGTTTTGAATTTTGATATATTATTTTTCAAGAAAAATAATTATAATTGTCTTTAGAACAATAGTACCTATGATTATAAAGGTTAATTATAAATACGAATCATTATCAACAGGTTTACAAGTTTGTCAACAACTTTACAAAGTGTGTACAAGTTTATGAATACGTTTCTAAGTTTGTTTAAGTGAACAGGTTAATATGTCAATTTCTTAAAATTTTACACACTGTTTTCATGTTATTTGTTGGGTCTATTTGACGAAATAGTTTTAATACTATTCCATCTTTATTTTTATTTAAAAATTTATATGGCATATTAATATATTTCTCTAGCCGTGTTCATGGTTGTAAAACAAGGTTTCCAAGGCCGAGTACTCACCGAGTAGTCGCTACAAGGTAGGCTGCCGAGACGAATTTCTTCGACTCCGCCTAATTACTCGGAGTCGGTCAAACGCGGTCAACCTCGGCCAGAATTGGATCTAGTAGGTCAACCCGAGCCTAGTTTGACTTAGATAATGATAAAACATAATTTCTATGCCTACATATAAATGAATGAATATCATTTTCAGATATTTTGTTATAAATATTAGTGAATTTATGTTATTAGACATATACTTAATCTCCAAAAAGTCATTTCTTTATAATTTAACATGTTCGAGTACTCCCCGAGTACTCTTCGCCTAGACCGAGTACTCTCAACTCCCCAGTCGATCGACTAGAGAGCGTCTAACGACTTTTGCAACCAGTGTCGTGTTGCACACGGATGATAACCTAGTCTATACTATATAATAAAAGGACACTTTTCATTATTATAGACCATCCTTAATTGTAAATAATTATTATTTAATTTAAATTATTAAATTAATATATGTATCAAATATTTAAGGAATTATAAAGGAAGTTCCTTAAAATATCTTATTATTTATTTATATTAATTACTAGGTTTGAAATTATATCTTAATTTCTTAATTGTAGATAATTACTATTTAATTTAAATTATTAAATTTAATATATGTTTCAAACATTTATGAAATTATGGATAAAGTTCCATAAAATATCTTATTTATTTATATTAATTACTAGGTTATAAATTATATTTTAAAAATTGAAACAAATATCGAGCATTTTCATAACAAGGGTGGAGGGAACGATTTTCTTGCTTAACAAATTATTTATTATTTAATATACTTAAAATGTAAGAAGAATAATAACTACATTTATCATACTAATAAATTTATCCAAAAACAACAATCCTTTTAAGATGCAACTCACGTCCATATATCTAAATTTTACAGTTATATAATTTAATAATTACCGTATATTTATACTTATATACTTATCTAATTAATTTAAACATTATTTTGTAGCTGTAGATTTATCTAATTGGCTAATTGCTATATGCCTAATTTGGACATTTCAACAAATTCTTTAGAACTAATAAATTAAGACCACTATTATTTAAATAAAACTTGAGTTATTAAATGTATGTTCACATGACTGTTAAAACTCGTGAGAAAGTCGATGATACAGTTTGTCTTCTAATCGATGGTTCAAATGCTTTCATATTTATAAACTTGACAAAATCACAAGTTCTGATCATACACGACACAAAATTTTGTTTGGATATTAGAAAAAGCGTCTTAAAAATATCGTTTTATAATTTTTAAATCTTCGTTATTAACTATTTGATTTTTTATTTACTTAACCCGTGTAATACACGAGATTATAACCTAGTAATTTAAATATTTAATCTTACAATACATACTACATACATACATAATACATACATACATACAAAGAGGCTCATCCCCACACCCTAGGCCCATCATTTTAGGCTCATCACTCACACCCACTGATGTAAACGCATATATGACAGATTATTCTCAAAGGACTACCCTCCTCACGCCCATTAACCTAATGAATTTGTGTAGCAATAGATCACTGAGAAACATTAAATGCCTATTTATTATTTTATTTTATTCTCTTACAACTTATAATTAAGGAAACAGTAAGTTAGGTGGCATCTCTACCCAATTCATTGATCTAAGCCTAACTAGTCGTCTTTATGGATCAATACTGTATTTTATTCAGAAAATAGAAGAAAAGGACGAACTATTCCCTAATTTATCAAGAATGTTACTCCAGTAGCTGTTATCAGCATCTTCAAGATCACCAACAAAACTTCTGTTACTCACATCATTAACCAAATGGTTTGTAAAAGCCTCCATCAAATAGTCATCTTGATATGTTATGTCACCCGTGACTCCAAGTGTGTTTTGAACTCCTTCATCCTTTGGGCTCTCAAGAACAGTGTTAACCAAACCATTTGATATTTTACAATTGTTTTTAGGGTTTTCTGTTTTCATGTCTGATGGTTCAACCGCTAGGGTTTGGTTGTTAAATGTCTCTAGTCTAGTTAAGTCACTTGGCTTACTCAAAGTGATACCTTGCCATGCTTTGAGCACATCAAGGCACAGTGGTTGTGGCACCGAGCGTGATGACTTGTTGATAAAGGGAGCTGAACCATAATGGAACCGATGGTAAAAGTTGGAAGCAACCCTAGGCCAGCGAACCAGCCTAGCCTCGGCTTCTAGACGAGCATTCTCCCACTGTGTCATGTGAATCAAATTGGTATTGACCGCGGTTCTTGACTTGTGGGTGATTGGATCGATACCCATTTTGGTTAGTCGTTTCTTGAGGTGTGTGTTCCAGTAGTTCTTGATCTCATTGTCTGTCCGTTTGGGTAGATGAGTTGCAATAGCGGACCACCTACAATTGACAGTAGATAACTAGGGTAAGTATATTTCATGGTAATATATCTTATAAGTGATCAATCAATATGGACCATATGGTTACAAGAATATGAGATACATGATCAATCAAATATGGACCATATGGTAGCAAGAATATGAGATACATTTTATTTGATGGTTTCACTTCTTTCACTTTCATGTGACCCCTTCCCCTTTGGTTCTTTAAAGACAGTCTATTTCAACAATCTATGCAACATATATAACCCCACATCCATTCACATGATAACAAAAACAACCCACAGAGGAAATAGTACAAAGGTATAGATTTATTTATTTTTGGAGGACTTAACTATTACATAATAAATATTTACTTCTTCCAATAGTATCAACAAAAACACTATAAAATAATTTTGGGTAGCACTATCTTCTGAAAGTTTATAAACTTTCTTCCCAGTTGTCATGCATCGTCTGTATCTTTTACAGACTATGAGTGATGATTGAATTGTACTAAAACTACAAGAGTTGTTTAGAATCTCTAGCTACCACAAAAGCTTAAAGCAAATAGATTACCTATTGCCAAGAAGAGCATGAAGTTGGATGATGGTTTGCTCTTCTTGCAAGCTAAACTTTCCTCTTTTGATATCGGGTCTTAGATAGTTCGTCCATCTCAGTCTACAACTCTTTCCACATCTTTGTAACCCTACATGTATTTTTTAACAAAACATAAACAAATAAATAAATAAATGAAAAACACTTTGTTTTATGGGAGATCAAGATCAAGATCAGGAGATAGAGTTTATGTGTCTACATACCGGCCTTGACAGGCAATGCACGCCAACTTCCATGACCATGTTCTTCGATGTACGCCACAAGTTTTTGATCTTCCTTAGTCGTCCAAGGACCTTTCTTCAACCCCTTCTCAAAACTCGGTGATCTCCCCATTGTTTCTAAATGAACTTACTAGTTGTTTGTAACAAGTATGATACAACTTGTGGTTGGACATGAATAGGGAAGGGAGAATATATAATGGAGGGAACATTAACATGAGCTAGAGCTAGGGTTAAACAAAGGAACACGAGCCATTAAATGAGAAAATCAGACATGTTTCGTACTATTGTTTTCATGGTGTAATGAGTACTGTCAATATCCATAAATTTAGAGATACCCATATCCAAGAGAGAATTTATTGTTGAAGAAACAATGTTTGCTTATGTGGCGAGCTAAAGATACCTTGTGGGTGTGTATGCGTTTGTGTAGATGGAATGGGGGCATTTAATCCGGAGGTGGTTGTGCATTACATAATGCAGATTCTCATTGCATCATTTGGACTAGACAGTATATGCTCGATGCATTGAGACCGGAATCTATTGCATTTGCTCATGCAGCTACGTACCACACATTAATACAGTGTTTTCACTGCAGGGAACATGCTTTTAAAAAAATTAAGAAGAGTAGATATACCAGATTATTGTAAGCAAAAGTTCAGATATTTGAACTAACTTAATTAACTGAACGATCGATGCATTCCTAATAGTTTGATAATGATTTCATCACATTAGAATGTTATTCGTTTCTTGACTCAAACACGCTATCAATTTATGCCCTAGCTCAAGCATAAATCAATAGCGTATGCAATAAGATAATGTATGTTTCGGCTATTGGATCTATCACGCGAGTCACGTTATAATCACTAGATACAATGTCTAGGGTTGCAAACGAACTAAACGTTTAGCGAATAGTTCGTCAACCGTTCGAATGAGAAGTTCGTTTGTGTTTGTTCGTTTGTTAAACAAACGAACACGAACAAGAAATGTTGTCATTCAGTTAAACGAACGAACATGAACAAAGGTCACGTTCGTTCATTATGTTCGTTTATGTTCGATTGTTCGCTGGTGCTTTTAGTTTTTATATTTTATTAAAATGGTTCAAAATTCCGACAAATAAAATATTTAATAAGTGTCAGTGTATTATATATTATGTTCATCAACTCTTGTCTGTGTTCATGAAAATAAGTTTGTGTTCATCTACGTTCGTTTTTATTCCTTGCCTAAAATAAACAAACAAACACAAACGAACACCTTCATTTTCTTAACAAATGAACACAAATATAAAATATCATTCGATTTGTTTGCAGCCCTACTCATATGGCTTCAAACTAGACGTGTGGAACTCGAGTTTAAGTCAACTACTTCAGGCTAAGCTCAAGCTCGGCATGATAACTCGACGGCCCTTCATGATGTACGTAGGCTTGGGCTTAACTCGGGTATGATTCGTTTTCGACTTGAGCTCAACGAATTAATATAAACTCAAATATGTGTATGGAAGTTATTTCTGTTGACAAAACTAAATTAAAAATATGTGTAGATTTTATATTTTCAAATATTTATATATAAGTGACTTCAACTTGTTGTGTCTATGCCCACAATACCACCTCAACTCATGATATATAAGAGTATGTATATGTATATTTTTCCCTTAGATACCATATATGTGTTATGGAATCGGTTGTGGGTGCAGCTTCCTGTTTATACAATCATTTATCTATGTATCTGTGCTTGTATCATTGTTTATGAAATTGCTATACTTTTAAGTTTAACATATGTCTGCTAACATGACGTCCATCTATTAGTTTGATAAATAGCATTTCCGACGATGACTAATGTATTATGAGATGTGATATTCATGTAATCTCTATTTATTCATGGTATGTTGTTATCTTTGATAATATGTATTATGAGATGTGATATTCATGTAATCTCTATTTATTCATGGTATGTTGTTATCTTTGATAATATTTGTTGATTATGTTATCTCATATGTATCCATTATATTTGTTGTTTATGTTATTTTTGTTTATACATCATACATCATTTCTTTATGGAGGTCAATTTTCCAAGATTATTTAATTAATGGGCACCGAAAGGAGGGTTGGAGATTTTCGAGAAACTAGAATTGATTCCCTGTGTTTCGGAGGTCGTTTTTTAATGTGATTTGAGTGTATGGATTTTTTTTGTTTTTACAATTTTCTTTGAAGAGAAAATAATAGGTGATTACATTTCAACTCTTTAAACACTTTCAAAGTTGTTGAAAATAATAATAATAATAATATATTAATGGTAAAAAATTAATTATAAATTTTGATATATAAAAATATAAATATAATATATTTCTTTTCATTCCTTGAAGAAATGAGAAAAAACACCCACTTACTAAGGAATGAAAAATGGTTATATTTGGAAGGTGTCGCATTCTTTTGAAATGCATAATTCTATTACCACATGATAACCAAATATGTTTTTTTCATTCCATCAAAATGACTCATTTCATTTCACATTCTATTCCTTCATACCAAACGCTACCTAATTTTAAAGATACTAGAATTGATCCACCCCCCCCCCCCTCCCGTTGGTGGAGGCCTTTTTTTAACGTGATTTGAGTGTATAGATTTTTTCTTTTGCAATTTTCTTTGAAGAAAAAATTACAAGCAATTACATTCCAACCCTTTAGATGCTTTCAAAGTTCTTTGAGAAATAAATGGTAGTCGGATCTCATGGTGTGTTAATACGGTTGAACCTCCATCTTACCGTTATTTTGTATTTATTAATCGTAGTTGAATCTCATTGACTGTTTCAAATCGAAATTTTCAATTAATTATAGACTTTTAATAAATATACACATAACATAAATACTAAACTCATAAGATTTCATAAAAGTTGATTATATTTATTATTCATTTTAATTTAACTTTAATTATACAATAAGGATGTTACCTAAAAAACATATTTAATGGGATGAGGTAACATGAATACACGACCCGTATATTTATATGTGTTCAAAAATATTAACCCAAATCAGAAAACACTTTAAAGTGTGTATGTCTTTTGTGTTTTGATATAATGAAATTTCGATATATGTTTTAATGACATTAAACCATTGACTTAAAAAGGCATTATACAATATACATAATCAAATTGCATTATACATAAGTAGCTGTTCTAATGCTCAAGCGATGAATCGGGATAAAAAAGAGTTCTAAGAAGAAACGCAAACAACTTTGAAGTACGAGCATGTGTTCTATATTGTTAAAAACGAGCTAAAGTGGCATGAACCGGTCCATTCCAATCAAAGAGGAGTAAGCCTTCACCTCATAAAAAACAAGCCATGTCACTAAAAATTGGCCACGTAAGCAAATAAAACTAACCAAGTTAGTGCTTCGTTAACGACGGGGTGACACACACACAAAGTGTAAAGTTGAGGTGGTGAGCGTCAAAATGATAGTTGGGGTGGCAGCGGCCAGTTGCAAATACGTGAGATGATAAAATCCAATAACCCTTAGTTTAATATTTATTTTGTATTTATTTGTTTAATTTTATTTTAAATAATATTCTATTGCAAAATATATATAAAATAAATAAATAAATTATTATAAAAGTAATTTGCCTTATATTAAATTATTTGTAAAATTAAGTAATGATGTAGAGTGTAAGATGGAGTAGGGCTGTCAATTCTGACACGAACACGATAACATTATATGAACCTACATGAAGTTATCATATTTCGTGTTTGATCTTAAAAGGTTTCGTGTCTAAAACAGGTCGACATGATAAGACCTTAACAGGTTTCGTATCTAAACAGGTTAAAACCCTTTAGCCTGATAAGACCCATTAAGTACATGTTAATAACTAAAAACTAAAAAAATATTATATGTGGGTGTGGACATGGGGTCATCAGTCGTGGGACCTAGGATGAATTATACACAAACACATTCGGTTCTTTTCCCACAACCAAACCCTAATTAAATCTCTTTCACAAAGACCACCATTCCCAATTGGGTCATGTTCGTGTCTTAAACAGGTCGTGTTCGTGTCTTAAACAGGTCTTATGATACATTGGTAATTTTTTTATGTCTTAACAGGTTGTTTCGTGTAATCTATTTATTAAAAGGTTCGTGTTCGTGTTTCGAAAATCTGACACGATAAGATTTCTTGTCGTGTTCGTGTTTACATGTTTCAGGTTTGTGTCTTATTGTGTTCATGTCTTAACAGATCGGATGGACCCGTTATACCAGCCCTAAGATGGAGGTTTAGAACGTCCTTATGTTGTGAGTATTATGAAATGAAGGTTTATAATGTGTGTACCCATCTTTAATCATAACATATATAAACAAAAAAAAAGTTTAAATCAACTCGCCGGAAATTTCTGTAAGGTTCGCCGGAAAACCGTATTTGTCCTCAAATCGGTAAGTTCTCCAATACCATCGTAATCTAACAGTTGTTAGGTTGTTTCTAACTCAAACCATTCACATGAGATCGAATTCAGGCACCGTTATCAGATAATTCCAGTTCGCCGGAAATTTCCTGGAAGTCTTTATTTCCGTCTGTGAAACGGTAAGGACCTTCAATCACACTGTTAACGTTTGTTTATCACTTCAATTTCACGATTGACTAATCAAAATTGTTAATTGTTTTGGTTCAGTTGAGGTGCACAAAAACAGAGCCGACGCATTGCCGGAAATTCTGTGATATATCATTCCTACGGTATGTTACTTCCAACACCGTCTCTGCCATTTCATTTTAGCCTTAAGAATGTTTGTTAATCGTAAAAACAAGAAACGGATCAGTGATTCAGTCGACTGAAATTTGAATGAAGAAGACGAAGTTAGTTAAGTTATAAGTTTATTTAAAACCAGTAAAATGAACGGGTTAGACACACAGTCCAGCGGTGGACTGTGTGCAAAATATACACGCATGTCCCGAGTTCGATCCCTGATACACGCACTCCTTATGTAATAAAATGCCTTTTTGTTTAAAACTAAACCTGGTTAACTCCGTTAGTTGTTAAGTATAATAATAAAAACCGAGATATTAACCAGGTTAGACACACATTCCAGCGGTGGACTGTGTGCAACACTAAGTCGCACGTCACGCGTTCGAAACCCGTTACTGGCACCGGTTTGTTGAATTAAAATGTTTTTGAAATTAAAAGAATTTTGGTTAAACTGAATTAGTATATAATATAATTAAAAACAAGATTATTTCGGGTTAGACACGTAGCTCAGTTGGTAGAGCTGCGTGCACGCGTACGGGAGGTCTCGGGTTCGAGCCTCACCTGGCGCAAACAATTTCACTGACCGAACCGGTCAACAAGTCAACAAGTCAACGGTCAACGGTCAACGCAAAATAAACAATTTTTTTTTATATTTTTATCTATTTAATTTAATTTAAAAATAAATTAAAAATACTTAAAATAACATTTTTAAAGATAGAAAATAGCCTTAAACTCACAAAAATATATCTAAAATTTCATTAAAATCCTTAATAAAATCCACTCATTTACTATATTTTTTCGTTATTATTTAGGTTAATTATTTCTCGTTGTTCCGCTCATCCAATTCGTGCGCATCTCACCATCTCCAATCCAACGCACCCAATGTGAGTGAATCTTACAAATTCCCCGTTTTAATCACGTTTTGGGGTGTATCATGTGTCTTGCTAAGTATTATATTTAAATCGTTGTGCATACATCATATCATGAACATGTGTAATCAATTTGTTTCAATTGTTATGTGGTTATCGTTAGATGCAATTTATTGTTTTCAGTACATGCAATTTCATAGGCCCCCGCTCCCCATTACATTATGAGCGTTGAGCATGTTCCCCATTTCATTATGAGTGTGAACCTGGCGTGCCCACATACGATCGGCTCTGTTTGATTAAGCCTTGATCGCACAGACATTTTCATTTTCAGTACATGCAATACGATCGGCTCCGTTTGATTGAGCCTTGATCGCACAGTTTCATTTATGTTATTTATCGTATGTTGTTGGTATGTTAATGTATGCTATCATATGTTATTGTATGTTATAGTTGTGATTGCTATTTGCCACTGCTTGATTATTTACAGTTGCTCATTTATGATTATGCACAAATTTTTCATTGATAAACTAACCAGTAAATCAATAATAAATGTTTATCTAATAAGGTTCACTCGCCAACTTATGTTGACCCAAAAACCCCCATTTTTACACATGATACAGGTGAGCCAGCTGCAGTCAGGAACACATAGGATTGGACTAGAAGAATAAAATGATTTAGAGTTTGGGATTGTTATGTTTGGTTTATTAACTTTGTATTGTATGGACATGTTTGGATATTTGGAAATGTAACTTTGACTTTAATAAATATGAAACATATTAGTAAATATCATGAGCTTTGGTGATAACCCAATTATGCCCCGACTCTTATTCCGCTGCGGGTCGGGGTGTGACACAATATGAGTTGAATTCACTGATACAATGAGGTTGATCTTGTTCAATCATATTTGTATATGTCGTCATAAGTGAAGTTACAAAAATATGTTGATCAAATGGCAAGAAATGTGGGGGAGGATCCATTTAGAAACAACCCTATAAGGGTATGTAGAAATGGTTTTCATTACCCCATCTGGATGATATCCTATAACGTTTAAATGTGGGGGTGTCTTGCATTTGTATCATAAAAGTTTGGCAATAAGGATTTTTTAATCCAGTCTAACATTGCAAACAGACGACTAAGTGGAGGACACAAAGGTCGTAGTGCATAATGGAGATGTGTTTGCCTTAAATGATACGCGTATCTTACAAAGACATATGATATAACCAGATTCAAATGGTCACTGAGGTTATAGTCTTAGAAGTTCACAATAGGCAAAATTAACTTACGAGTTAAGAACACATCATGACAACTGATCTCAAATACACAAAGTTATTTGTTATTGTTATGGGGTCGCTTCTAATGGAATTGAGGGCACAATTCCTAGAGCTCTGGCAGAACCAGGAAAGTGTTCCACGACCATTATTGGACACGACTATGAGGAGATGACCCGGCTAGGGAGAGTGTTGTGTGAAGTGTATTGTCGTCTACACAAACGGCAGACGAGCTCAAAGACATCGAGTTCTACTCAGAGCTAGTGGGCTAAGTGCATTTCATGAGCGAAGGTTCAAAGGGTAACACCTACCTATCGTATGCAAAACTCAACTGTCGAGGTTCCATTGGAAATTTTATGTGTTTTGAACGATCTCCATTCATGTGGGGGATTGTTGGAAAATTAGTGAATGGATATCTAGTTGATTTATAATAAAGTGAAATTATAATTACTAAGGTAAACTCTTCATATGGTAAAACTCTTAAGTAGAGTTTTAATGATGACATTTGATGAGTTTTAATAGAGTTTAAGTCTATGATTATGGTGACTCTTAACTCTTCATATGGTGAAACTCTTGGTGACATTTGATGAGTTTTATTAGAGTTTAAGTACATAATTATTGAGACTCTTAACTCTATAAAAGACTCTTGGATATTTAGAAATACAAGAGAAATTATACAAGAAAAAGTTATGAATACATGGAGAGTTCTTAGAAAAGATGAAACACTTGAAGACCTATTTGTTGGGTACTTAGAGAGATATGTTTTTCTATACGATTTCATCGCCTTCGTATCATAATTTTCCACGAGTTCTAACACTATAATTTTATCCGGTGTAACCTCGGGCGCGTGGCCATCTCTGGCAGTACATACTGTTTCGGCTGTTGTACCCTGGGAAACAGTCGCGTCGTCTTTAGTAGAGGCGCGGAATCTGTTTTAAGGGAAGCGTGTTGAACACAACCAAAACCGTCAACAATTTATGTTTGTTTTGTAGCAGAGTTTCGAACAAGAAGGTGTGGTTGAAGTTTTCCAAAGCTGTCTACTTAAACCAAGATTGGTACAATGTATTTGTATTTCATTTATTTTCATATAGTTTTGTAACCGGATTGTACTATCATATTTCCTATGAATAACGAGAGTCTCGTTATTATATATTTTGCAATATAATTTTAATAAAAAGTGAACCTAGTTCCTACAATATACACATAGATAAAAATAAAGAAATCGCGAAGGTGACTGGAAAAACCATGTAGTGACGATGTATTCAAAGGCACTGAAAGTTACGTCGTTGTGTTGTATACGAATACCAAGTTAGTCGAACAAAATTTACACCAAAATGTATATTATGATATACACGATGGCCACGCATTACAACGGGTTGATTTAAACGTAGATAAAAAAACATGTCATAATGGTGTATCTAGAGTTTAGTGTCGGACGCTTTAAAAAGCTGAATGAAACTTTATTAAAGTTTAGGGGTTTTAGTGTAAATCGATTGAAAAAGAAAAAAACAATCAACTAAGTCAGGGGGTGTAAAAAAATTGAATTAAAGTGTACTGTAAAAATAAACCAACTAAATTATAAAGGGTGTAAACAAGAATTAAACTAAAGTCAATAATGTAAAGTTAAATTTATTAAAATCAAATAAGCGTGAATGAAACTTTGAATAAAAGACGAAAACACTAATAGACAAAACAGAAAATACCGTAGCTAGTAGGGGTGTTCATTATTCTATAGAAAAATAATCTTATACGAGAGTGTATACTCATGAGTCTAGTCAAACTTTATATGTAAAAATTCAGTTTGAGCTCGTTCATTATATAAGCTCTAATCCTGGTTCAGCAATGACTCGCTAAAACTAGTCCCAAGTAAGAACCGGAACAAGATAAGCTCAAGTAAGTTATAAGTGACTTGAATAATCAAATTTCTATTATAAATAACTATTACAAATATCCTCTTAATATAATCTTATTTTCTTAGAATACGTTTTGTATAACATCTTTATGAATGAAAACAAAGTAACATGATATCGGCCTTTGAAAGAATTTGGTTCCATTAGAACATACGGTGTGGGCGTAGAAAAAGGACGTTGAAACCCCTTCACACCAGGAACATCACCCCGCGTATAGCATGGAGGGCAACATTGTGGGGGGGGGGGGGTTGAGGATTTCCACTGACTGGGGGCAAATATAGGCCTGTAAACGAACCGAACGTTCATGAACTTGTTCGGCGGGAAGTTTGTTTATGTTCGTTATTTAATAAACGAACAAAATATTTTGTTCGTTTAATTAAATGAACGAACATGAACACACATTGTGTTCGTTCATTTATGTTCGTGAACATTCATTTATTTGCGTTCGTTTGAATTTTAGTAAATACATAGATAGTTATATTTATATAAATATTAGGTTTTCTAACCACTTATATAAATATAACTAATTAGTAATTGAGTTTTCTAATAATAAAAATGAAATTTTAAAATTTTTCTTGGATCGTAATTGATCACTTACTTAATATTTATATAAAAAATACTTAATTTTGGTATCTATAAACCCTAATTTAGATGTTATTTCGAATGAACTGTAATATATTAGACTTGTTTGTTTGTATGCATTAATGTTAAATTGTGTTTGTTTCATATTTTTACAATTTATTTAAAAATGCTTAGTTATTTTTTTGTTTATCTTCGTTTGTGTTTGTTTATGTTCGTGAACTGTTGTTTAGGCTTTAAACGAACGAACATAAATCAACACGAACATGCCCGATTTCTTACTGAATGAACATAAACAAACAAATGTTTTCGATGATTATATGTTCGTATTCGTTCGGTTCGTTTATAGGCCTAGGGAAATGTGTGGGTAATGTGGAGGCTATTGATTGGTGGGTCTAGTTTAGGTTTGTTTTGATAGGTAGATGTTTATTTCGTTTTAATTTTTTTTTAATTCTCTTCCACAACAGTTTCCCACCCTGTGCTTTTTCTTTATGCCATCATGCTGACGTGATTGCCATGTGTTGCTCCACGTCCTCCCTTCAAGCCTCTCCACACCGTGTGGTCTTATGGGAAACCCATCGAATCTTTATCACATATAGCCCGGTTTCTTACATAAAACATGGCATCGTTAGTATCTTGATATATAAGAATTTATACATCTTTAAAACGTCAAATAGACCTCGTTTACGTGAGTACTTGTCGTATTTTCATTGATTTAAATACTCATTTAAGTTATTTGTGAAAATGCAGGTCCGGGCTTTGGCTCGGTAAAGAAACAAAGGCTTTTGGAGCAAATTGGAGCAAAAACGGAGTTTTCCAGCAAACTGCCAGATATGGCACGACCGTTCCAACCAATGGCACGACCGTGCCAGGCCAACCCTGATCGGCACTCTCATCAGCACGCTCAAATTCTAGGCGAACCAGGAAGATTTGACGACTGGCACGACCGTGCCAAAGCTTGGCACGATCGTGCCAAGCCAAACCACTATGAGATCAGCTTATTCCCGGGATCATTTCAACCATTTTCGAATACCTTACCGGGAAACACGACCATGCCAATGGTTGGCACGACCGTGCCAACTCAGAAACGTTTGAGCGGGTTTTTTCCCAAAATGGCTAGCAAACAAGTCAACACTCGAAAAAGGAACCTGACACTTACCAAGCACGACCATGCCAAATGGTGGCACGGTCGTGCCAAATGCCCAGTAGCTTAAATACGTGAATTCAGCTCATTTGAAGGGGAGTTGGAGCCTTTGGGTGGATTTGTCTCTTAAGAAGCTGATCTTGGAAGCTTGGAGATTGAAGAAGGAACCTTTAGGAGGTTGTATCACTTGATAATCCAACTCATTTAGCTTATTATCTTGTCTTAAACATTAGTATTTTCACTTGTAATTCATGCACAATCCATATTACTTTATGTTTATCTTAGTTATCATGAGCCTTGTAGGCTAAACATTTGGTGTTGTCTAAACTAGTTGAAGCTTATGAATATGTGATAATCATGGAAGTTGATGTGGTGATTGTTTTTGTTAATCTTCATAGTAGTGCTTGAATCTTGTTCTTGGAATTCTTATACATGCTTAAAGTCCTTGTTCTTGAATGTTTGGTCATAAGTATTTACATGTTGTGTTGGAAAGCCCATGCAAAGATTATGATTATTGAATCTTAGTAACTTGTTAGCATGATTCATAACATGAAACTAGGAATGGTAATTGTTAACATGACTTGAATGATGATTTGAACATGTGTAGGAATTCTTGCATTTAGATTTGGAAAAATCATAATAATGTTTACTTGGATTCTATAGTTGTGTTTGTGTTAGATTGATGATTTTTGCCAAGATTGTTATCTAGCATGACCATGCTTGTGGTTTTTTGTCAAGAACATGATGATAGTGCTACTTACTTGAAAGCAAGTTAGGGTGATTGTTATGTTGTTCATGGTAATTTTCCCAAACTTGTAGAGTTAGGAGTTTTGACAACAAATAACTCTTGTTTAAAGGTTAACATTGACTAAGCAAGTGAGCTTCAAATAATAATTTTTAGGTGATTAGAGTGATTATTTCATTTTAGTTTTCCTAAGGTTTATTAAACTAGGAAACCTTGATTGGAGACTTAGTTAACTTAGAGCTTGCATCACCATTGATCCTCCACTTAGTTGTCACATGTTTGTTTGTGGATACTTAGTTTAGGCAACCCTTTCTTAGATATTGTCATTCTCTAGTTTAGTAGTAGTTTATTATTTTGCATGATAAATTAGGAACAAAACCAACTCATCAATTGGAAGGTTTAAAAGTAACAAAAATTTAGTACTGAGACACCGAGTAAACGGATTGATATACGTTTCTTACCAGCGAACTATACTACCACCTGACGGATACACTTGCCCTATGTGTGTGTAGTTGGTTTTAAGTAAAAGCTATTTTAAAACCTAATCTGTGTGAACGTAAATTATAATAATAAAAATATATTTAATTCATGCACATCATATCTTCACAACAATTTATTTTAAAATACCGGGTCCATTGTTAATACAAACAACAATTTATTTTCGAATACCGGGTTCAATGTTAATACAAAAAAAAGTTTGCTTTTTTATTGGATTCGCAAAATTGTTTTGGAAACATTTCCTCACAAAACTCTTTGAGTACATCGGTTCCTCACTTTACTCTTTGAGTACATCTATTCATGAAAAATAGACATCTAATTTTATAGTTTTCATCGGTTTTTATTATGTATAATTACACATATATATGTGGTGTTTTGTGTGTGGTGGGGTGTATTTAGGATAACACAAATTATTGTGAGACAAAAATGACCATTCGTTTTCCAATCTAACATACATGGTACATAACAAATTCTAATTCGTAACCATCTCAAAATCCATCACAAATTCATAGGTTCAGATTTAGTAATGAGTTCGATTGTGTATTGTGAACGATGTGGTAGTCGAATGTTGTGGGTTCATAGGGCTGAAGTACTCACATCTAGAGTTAGGACTCAAATTGCGCGGTCGCACAGATTGCCAAATGGCGGCAACAATTCGTGGTGGTGTTACGATGGGGTGCAAGTGGGAGTGAGTTAGGCTCGAAAGGTGGCAGTCAACAAGATTATTACCGAAGGGTGAGTCAACATATGATTAGCTCGAAGTGTGCAAGCATGGTTTTTGTAAGGGTGGTGGCAATGGCGACCAGTGACTGATCGAGTTTGATGCATTGAGATTGCATGAGAACAATGATTGAGTGTGTGAAACTAAACTAATTTGACTATATTATGAGTGTATTTGTTGGAATTCAAACTAAAAAACTACGACTTGAGTTGGTTTAACTACACAAAGTAGATTATTGTACAGTCACTTTTTTATTAACTACTCTCTAATATTATAACATTTTCAAGTCTTAAGATAAATCATATTACTACATGTAATACATATATTTTATATACTACGAATGAAATCTTTTTTGACAGTGTCACTTTTGTGCTTTACGTCTTATTCCTATTTAAATCTATATAAATAATAATAATTTAATAAAAATTAGTAACAATAAATATTGTTTTTCTATAATAATTTTAAACAAATTGATAAAGATAGAGTTATTCCGAGTATTAAATAATTATTACCTGGAGTTATTTATCTTTTTATTAAATAAAATAATTTAAACAAAAATTAGATAGAAAAAATCTGTTTTTCTATGAAATGATTTTAACAAAAATTTAGAAGGATAAGTTATATCCGAGTATTATAATTAAATTATAACTTTGAGTTCGGTGATTGAAATTGTGGTAAATAGAAATCAAGGTTGTCGGGAACTAATAAGTTAATAGTACATCAAAGTTCATTTTTAAAAGTTAAATTTTCACAATTGTATGTATTAACACATGACATTATCTTTATTCAACTACTATTACCAAAATTAACATTACCAAGATCAACGAAAAACTCTTACGAGATAATGGACAGACTTTTGCAGAATATACGATAAAGGTCGATAGAATGTCATGGCTATTTCAGGAATTAATTGTGAGCTTAACGATACAAGAAGAAATTCACAGTTCAAATAATTCATATGCATTTAAAACAAGGGTCCTTTTGGCATTTAATATTAAGGACACATGGGTACTACCAGTGGCTTTACATAGTGGATCACGGTACAGTGACAACGCTCTAAGGTTAAGATACAGAAACCTTCATATGATTGAAGTTACGACACATAAAATTAGTAATTTATAGAATTCGTGTTTTTTTAGATTCAAATGTATAAGAACAGATGTATTACACCAATTAAGTTATATAGTGAAAAATAACATAACTAAGCATCAATAACATGTAAGAAATATAAATAACAGGCTCAATTTAGACACAACACGATAAGACGGCACGAAAAACACGACCTTAACAGGTTTCGTATCTGACTTAATAGTTTCGTGTCTTAAACAAGTCGACGTGATAAGACCTGTTAAGGACAAGTTAATATATTTAAGTATATAAATTATAAAATATATGAGATGGGTCATGAAAGCGTCATTCGTATGTAATCCAAAGGCCAAAGGCGAAACACTAGAATCTTAACGCCCTCCTCCATCTCCATTCCTCAACCGTCCTCCTATGCTCCTTCTCATAATAACCTTTTTTTATATTGTATGTTATCGTGTATTTTCGTGTCATGTTCTCCACCTTTTTTTTGTTTTTTCGTGTCTTATCATGTCTTATCGTGTAACCTGTTTCTCACTTGTGTCGTGTTTTGAGTTTGAAAATTTTGACACGATAAGATTTTGTGTCGTGTTCATGTTCACATGTTTCGTGTTCGTGTCTTATCATGTTCGTGTCTGACACGATATGCCAACCCTAGTAAATAAGCACCAAATCATGCAAAAAGTGTGCATGAAAACTACGTTAAACATTCTGAATTAAGCACCAAAACATGTAAAAGAAGAAATACTAACTAAAAGAACATGAATTGTTTGATATAATTCAAAAGAAGAAATACTAATAAATATAAATACGTCTTACTATTTATACGTAGCTGCTATAAACTTGCAGTGCATGGATTCAATCCGCCTGATAAAAGTTTTATCATACACACTCGATGACACGCAGTACCAAAAAATGGACAGGGAAATCCCATCATCAACAGAAGGTAAATTGGTATTTAATTTGATGACAACTTTCTTGAGCAATAACTTCTTCTGCACATGTGGGATCTATATCATTTATAGACATAGTAGACAGTTATTCATCATTATATATTTCATAATTACTAGTACTAACATCATATCATCTTTACTGATTTAGCCATTAAACTCTTAAAGAACATTGGTCCCAACCTCAGATAAATTCATAATCTCACCTTCATTTTTTGGAAAACAAACCACAATTAATCAACCATAATGGTTAAGGATCAACAGGGAAGTCGATAAGTTGTGAACCGGGGGTAGAGAAAGGGTCATGAGAGTGTGAGGAGGATCGAAAGCTTGATCAGCCGTTGAAGAACATGGTCATGATAACTATGATAACTAACATAAACTCACTAATCCTACTTCTAAATCTACACCAGTGTTCACTAGATAGAAAAATACTCAACCTCGGAGTGATCACACTTTCCTTCACCCCTTGGTACCAGTATGCTACAAACCCTTTGGTATAAGTAAGTAACTAGCAAAATTCCCATGCACTACATGATGGGGATATGGTCGGTGTATGTTCGTTTTGTTACGACGTCGGTATGGTAGCGGCATTTCGATAAAGCAACCAAAAAAGAAAATCCAAATTATTTAATATATATATATACACACATATATCGTAGATGAAAAGTTCTAAACAACTTTACCAATAATATAAACATTTCAAGACTGAAGCGAAGAAAAAAAATTTAACGAAACCGTATATATTTAGTCTTTATAAAAAACGAATGAACGAAAGTTTTAAGAAAAAAAACAAAACTATGAAGTTAAAACGTGTATTATTTATAGTATGATGTGTGTGTAATAGAAACTTATAAAAAAGTCAAAGTTACCGTTCACACAAGTTGGTAACTCTTATAAACTATAGGGTTAATGTATAACTGAAACTAAAAGCTAAGAAAAGGAAAAAAAAAGTCAAGGTTACTATTCATAAATGTTGATAATTGTTAGTTATATATATATATATATAAGAGAAAGGATAAAATGAAAACCCACTTAAGTTGAAAAAACTCAAGAAACCCTTCCAAAACCCCATGTAACATTTTTATTTTTTTCTAAAAAATAGGCAATGTAAGATAAATGTATTTGAACTTTTTTGTAAAAGAAAAACAACAAAACAGCGAGTAGTTTTTTGAAAAAATGTTAAAAATTCCATGTTACATAATATATATGTCCAAAAAAATGTAACATACAAATTTTGAACATTTAAAAAACAAGTAGACGTTTTTACTTTTTTTTTAATAAAAATGTTCAAGTACATTTATGTTACATTCCCTATTTTTTTAGAAAAAAATAAAAATGTTACATAGGGTTTTCTTGAGTTTTTTCAACTCAAGTGGGTTTTCGTTTCATCTTTCACCTATAATATAATATTATATAATCTTATAAATAATTTATATATATATATATAATGCTATTATATATAACTAGAATGTTGCTGGATGCCGTGCATTGCGGCGGCGTTCTCTAGGTTGGGTATAGCCGGTGACGTTACGGGGTTCAGGCGGTAGCATTTCGATTTGTTATAGTATACTTGCACACGGTATAGCAAGCGAAAAACAAATCCTAAAGAATAAAATCATAATATGACAAAAACGATACCTACACGTGTCACATCGAAACACAAATAAAGAACTTTATGTATTTATCCAAATTTATTATGATTAATTAGATCTATCCACAAGACTATTTTTTTAATTAAAAGAGAATTTCTCAAAAATTAAAAAAGATATTATAATTATCATGGCTTTTTAGAAAATACTCAAAATAGTAACCAGTGAATTTAATATAGTCAATTACATATTAACAAAAACAATTTGAAGTTTTTTATTTGGAAATTTATTCGATGTATTGGTTTTTATTCAGTTTTTTATTAGACTTTCACGTACAGTATTTTTATTAGACTTTGACGTGATTTGAGTGTACCTAATTTTTTTATTTTTTGTAATTGCTTGTCGATCAATACGTGGATCAACTGAAAACGTTTAAAAAATAAGCACGAAAACGTATTATATTTGACCAAACTCATTTTTAAAAAAATTTACGTCGAAACATAACTAAACTTGAATTTATTCTGACGCGGAAAAAAGTTGAATGAGCTAAATTAGGGTTAGAAAGATGTGGAAAAAAGTTGACTGAGGTGGACAAACTACTTCAGAACATATATTATAAGAGGAAAGTTGAGTTCTCAAAAGGACCAAACCAATATAACTTCGTTATATCTTTTAGTTGTTTATTCTGGTAAGATGAAGAGTGATAGTGTACTCATTCATATACACTTAATTTTCTCAAAGAATGTGCTTGAAGGTACCTTTTAATACCAGGAATCTAACTAAAAACATCATGTATATGTCGAGGAATCTAATCAGAAAAGGAATAACCGTATAACCAAATACTCTTGACTGATACAACTCAGTTATTACTATGTAACCTAGAATATCAGTTATCTATATTATATTTAAGTGAATACAGTTAAACATAATTACCCAGTCAGAAAACGAGGATTCTTAACTAATATAACTCCGTTATTTAGGTTAATTCAAAAGATGTCGTCTCATATGTCGCCGGTGGAGTACCACACTATCCTTAAATATCGCCTCATGATTTATCCCATTTGCCTTTGATACTTTTGGGTTCCTTGCGCCAGAGGCTGTGGACCTACTTAGCCGAGTTCAAAGGGTCATGCACAGTAATGTTATGACCCCGAGATCTATGGATGTAGCTTTTAAAATACTTAGTTTTGCTATTCCAAAAGAGATAGCGGCGCAGCTTGTTACTTGTTTACCTTCTATAATGAATTTTTAAGAAATGTAAATCAAAATGAACATGTAAAAAAAGATGTCCATTTTGTAAATTAAAAAGATTTTATGTTATTAAAAACTAGGGGTTGCCCCTGCACGTTGCAGCAGGCAAGATTCAGTCGGTTTATGTGTATATTTAAGAAATGTTGTTTAACTAGAAAAAATTGCCACGCGTTGCGGCGGAAATTTGGCCGGTATTAGTTTGGTTCATGATGGTACCAACACTTGTTACAATAACCGAAAGAGAACCTAAAAAACTAAAGTAATGACACGCCCTAAAAGATAACGAAACTTATTTTTACATCGATCGAAAACTATAATATCAGTATCGGTACGGTACCCACACCATTGTAGATTAAAGTCATGATATTTAAGTTTTTTTCTCGACATTACGATATAAATTGTATTTAAAAAAAAGTTGTACTGAAATAACAATAAAATGACGAACTGAGTCGGTAAATTAATATTTACAATGGTTTTATTACACAAAAGTCGTATGAGTAAGTTAAAAAATAATGTCATCTTTTACATCCATCAAAACTATGAAAACGAACACCGTTATTGGTATCAATGTTGTTGGTCGGTACAGACTTAGCTCATCAATGTACCATTATTTAAAATACATCTCCGTTTTAAATACAATTTATATCGGAATATCAAGAAAAAAATAACAGAAACACGTATTTAGTTTAAAAAAGATAAAAATAAAACTAACCTACGAAAGTTATAAGAAAAAACTAAAAGTGTTGGATTTAATCATATATTGTTTATTGTATAAGATTAGTATTGTCAATACAAATATTAACAAAAAACTTAGAAAAAAAGGTCAAAAGGATATTTACTGTTCATCAACCTTGCAAATTATATAGATAATAATAATAATAATAATAAATAATAATATAGATAATAATAATTCGAAAATTAGAACAAAAAAGAAAATAAAGAAAAAGAAAAAGTCAATACAAATATTAACAAAAAACTTAGAAAAAAAGGTCAAAAGGATATTTACTGTTCATCTACCTTGCAAATTATATAGATAATAATAATAATAATAATAATAATAATAATAATAATAATAATAATAATTCGAAATTAGAACAAACAAGAAAATAAAGAAAAAGAAAGTCAATACAAATATTAATAAAAAAACTTAGAAAAAAAGGTCAAAAGGTTATTTACTGTTCATCAACCTTGCAAATTATATAGATAATAAGTTCATCAACCTTGCAAATTATATAGATAATAATAATTCAAAATTAGAACAAACAAGAAAATAAAGAAAAAGAAAGTCAATACAAATATTAATAAAAAACTTTAAAAAAAAGTCAAAAGGATTGCAAATTATATAGATAATAATAATTCAAAATTTGAACAAGCAAGAAAATAAAGAAAAAGAAAGTCAATACAAATATTAATAAAAAACTTTAAAAAAAAGGTCAAAAGGATATTTACTGTTCATCAACCTTGCAAATATATAAATAATAATAATAATAATAATAATAATAATAATAATTAGTAACATAGTTATTTTCTTTATCGAAAAAAATAGATTGTTAAGCTATAGTCTTAATTAGTAATAGTGATTTAAAAAAATATATAGTAAAGTAAGTAATATTATCTTTTGTTATTTGTTTTATTTATAGTTTACCTAAAATTAGTATTCTATTAGGATAAATAATGTTCCTTTATTTATATCATTATGTGTAAAAATAAAAAAATATAAATGTTGTTGGTCGGTACAGACTTAGCTCATCAATGTACCATTATTTAAAATACATCTCCGTTTTAAATATAATTTATATCGGAATATCAAGAAAAAAATAACAGAAACACGTATTTAGTTTAAAAAAGATAAAAATAAAACTAACCGACGAAAGTTATAAGAAAAACTAAAAGTGTTGGATTAAATCATATATTGTTTATTGTATAAGATTAGTAATTCAAAATTATAAAAAAAAAGAAAATAAAGAAAAAGAAAGTCAATACAAATATTAATAAAAAACTTAGAAAAAAAGTTCAAAAGGATATTTACTGTTCATCTACCTTGCAAATTATATAGATAATAATAATAATAATTATATAGATAATAATAATAATAATAATAATAAATAGTAACATAGTTATTTTTTATCGAAAAAAATAGATTGTTAAGCTATACTCTTAATTAGTAATAGTGATTTAAAAAAATATATAGTAAAGTGAGTAATATTATCTTTTCTTATTTGTTTTATTTATAGTTTACCTAAAATTAGTATTCTATTAGGATAAATAATGTTTCTTTATTTATATCATTATGTGTAAAAATTCAAAAATATAAACTTTTTTTAAACAAAGAGCCGGCTCGAGCTTTTGACGAGCCGAGCCCGAGACCAACTTTTCAGCTCATTAAGAAAAATGAGTCAGCTCAACTCGACTCAACTCGATTTTTAAACGAGCCAAGCCTGAGCCCACCTTAATTCAATTCGGCTCAGCTCATTTACAGCCCTATCTTCACACCACTTCCATTCACTTTTTCTCACTAACAATTTCTATCATTCTATGGTTCCCACTACTAGTGTAATATTAAATATTTTCTTACAATACACTACATATATAGTTATTCCGAGTGTGTATCATAATTATGAAGCATAAGCCAAGAAGCAAAACCTAAGGATGGTTCACTAAAATACTTGATTGATATAGTAAATGATAAATACATAAATATCTATTCCAATCACTACTACAAAAATAGGCATTTGCTATCAAGTTTTGCTACAGGAAAAATCAGTCACAAATTTTGCTATGAAATAGCTACGGACTAGCTACGGACACATTTCGCTACCATTTTGCTACGGATATCCCATCGCAATTAAAATCCGCAGCAAATCCGTAGCAAAACTGAGGAAATAAATATTAAAAAAATAACGTAGTAAAATCCGTAGCAAATTGATAGCAAGACCTTGATAATCAACATTTGGAAATTAACTAAAAAAAGTTAAATAAGATCCATAGCAAAATTCTGTAGCAAAGTTGAGAATCTGAATATTTAGAAAATAATTAAATAAAATGCCTACTAAAATTCGTAGCAAATCTAGAACAAAATAGCTAAAACTAAACGTTAAAAAACTTGTAGCAACATCTATAGCAAAACCGAAGAAATAAATATATAAATATAAATAACGTAGCAAAATTGGTAGCACAACCATGAAAATAAACATTTAGAAATTAAGGAAAGAGAGTTAATAAAATCCACAACAAAATTTGTAGCAAAGTTGAGAGTATAAGTATTTAAAAAATAATTAAATACAATGCCTAGCAAAATTCGTAGCAAAATGGAAGCGAAATGTGTATGAATATTGCTACTAAAAATAATGGTCGCAAAGTTTGATACCAACTAGCTATTGTTTAGCTACCTAAACATTTTGCTACAATTTAGCTATGAATATTATGTCGCAAAGGAATTATGTCGCAAAGGAATTCGTAGCAAAATCCACTGCAAAATTGAGAAATAAATATAATGAAAATAACTAAACAACATAGGTAGCAAAATTATATAATAAATATTAAAAAATTAAATGAAAAGAAGTTTAAACAAAAACCGTAGCAGAGTGCGGGGTTGAGTCTAATTGACAGAGTTATTGAGATAAGGTGTTGCTCACTTTGAGATCAAGAGTTTAAGCCCTAACGAAGGTGAATTTGGTATAATTTTAGCCGTTTAAAAATCGTAGGAAAGTTGTGAAAATAAAGGGTTTAAAAATTTCATAAAACTGGTAGCCAAATCGAGAAAGAAAATATTTAAAAAATACTTTAGTAAAATCGAGAAAATAAATATCAAAAACCATAACTAAATTAATTTGATAAAAGGCTTAGCACAACTCATAACCCAGATTAAGAAAAAATATATTATAAAATGATTAAGTAAATTTGATATCAAAATCAACAAAAGGAATATTCAATAAAGAGTGTAGTTAAATCCGTAACAAATATTTAAAGTCTAGTAGCATCTTGGGGTGGGATAAGACTTTGAGACCAATAGGTCCTAGGTTCGATTCTCACAAGGGGGGGGGTTCCCATATTATTGGATTTTCTTCTGAATTGGTTTATAGGCATTATGCCTAGTGGAGATGGATATGACCGGGTGATTCCGCTGGTGCCACGATGATACTCCAGTAGTCCGTCAGTGATCCAAATTTGTCGTTCACAAAAAAGTATTGTCAGTCAGTCAATGCATGTCAAATAATTGTCAAACATAGTAAATCATAATAAGTATAGGAATCAAAGTAAAAGATTTCTGCATATTACCCAATATGACTCCTCATGATTCATTGTGGCATGATATGACACGTTAGATCAAAGATGGTCAATGGCAAACAAACTGATTAATCGCAATTATTTGTGGTCAAGGAATTCTGATTCATCATAGGATGCGTTAGACGTACTATGACGCATCATAAAAAAGTTGTTCAATACACACACACACCGCACTGATCAGTCGTAGAACAGAAAAAATATAGGTAGGTATTACCTATGTAACACTCATATTTCCTGACCAACCCTGATGATAATACGTGTCCTGTAACATCCGTAAAAAAACGGATTTTACCAAACCCGCTCCGTTTATTAACCGAACAATCAGTTAAAAATTTCGTTGCGAATTTAATGCCCAAAATAATTTTAAACGATACGTAATTAATTATTATATGGGAATATATAATTTGTTTTTGAAAACTGTCAAAAATAAGAAAATAAAAATAATTTGTTCCTGCCGGGTTTCGAACCCGGGTCAGTCGCCGGGTCAAACAACAACTTAACACTCAACACTTAAACCACTGCGCCACTGATGTTTCTTGTTAAATGTTAAGATCAATTAATTCATATCATCATTTTCCGAATTCAAAACCGGCGCCCAAATACAGTCGTCGGAAATCCCGGCGATCTCGCCAAGAATTTACAACTTTTCCAGTTATAACGTAAACTTTAACTCATCATCGGTTATAACCGACGCCTGAGTCCGCGACACCAACTATAACCGCCAGAGAAATTATAACCGACGAATCAAGTCGGAAATCGGACCAAGTTCATCGATAACCTGCCTTATAAATACCCCCTCGAACCTCTGCAAACTTTTCGCTCAAAACCGCACCCTTTCTCGGCGAAAACTCACTCGCCGGAAAACTTCTGTATCTCGCCGGAAAACCGAGACCTTCACTTTTAAGCCTTACTAAACCCCCTGAGCTTATACCGAAGTCACCCGCATCCTTTTCAAGCTTTCTGGAGACTCGCTGTTGCAAGACACACGACGCCGGAACCTGTTGCAGTCGCCGGAGTTCTGCCGGAAAAACAGAGGAGTCCAGTCGGTATACTTTACGCCTATTTTTCTTTCTTTTTATTTATATCTCACTTGTAATTAACTAAAGAACGCTAAAGAAACCGATTAAAACATTAAACCAGTCGGATTTCCGATTCTGGTTAAAAACGGACGAAGAAGACGAAGTATCGTAATGTATAAGTATAATTAAAATCAAGTTATTACTCGGGTTAGACACACAGTCCAGCGGTGGACTGTGTGCACAATAAACACACTAACGTCTCGAGTTCGAATCTTGCCTCACACACGCTGCCTTAATAAAAATGTCATTTTTTGTTAACTGAACCGGATTCATTTCATATATATGTTAAGTATAATAATAATCGGAATAATAACCAAGATAGACACACAGTCCAGCGGTGGACTGTGTGTATGTTTAAATCACACGTCACGAGTTCGAGTCCGGTCTACTGCACCGACTCGGACAATTATCTACCTTTTTAAATAAGTCAGAAATGAAAATACTTAGTTTGTATTTAAGTATAATAAAAATCGGTTTATATAACATGTTAAACACACAGTTCAGCGGTGGACTGTGTGTTAACGCAACCCACAGGTCCCAGGTTCGAGACCTGTGGAGCGCACCGGTCCGATTCAATTAAATCGTTTTTAAAAATATTTGATTTTCGGTTTAATCTAATTAGTGTATAAATATAATTAAAAACAGATATATTTCGGGTTAGACACGTAGCTCAGTTGGTAGAGCTGCGTGCAAGCGTACGGGAGGTCTCGGGTTCGAGCCTCACTCAGCGCACATATACTCGCATTCGAACCGGTCAAAGTCAACGGTCAACGGTCAATGGTCATCGGTCAACGGTCAAAAAAGTCAAATTTTTTTATTATTTTTATTTATTTATTTTAATTAAAAATCAATTAAAAATACTTAAAAATAACATTTTTAAGGTTAGAAAATAGCCTTAAACTCACAAAAATACACCCAACAATCCTACTAAAATGGACTAATAAAATCCGTTTACTTACCGAACCATAATGCTATTTACCTAGGTTAATCTCACTCGTGGTTAAAACCACTTCGCGTGCATTCAACATCATCAACCGAACGCACCCACTGTGAGTGAATCTTACAACTCCCCTTTTTAATTACACGTTTTGGGGTGTGTCATGTGTCGCAAAATAATTAACTCATTTATTTAAACTTGTGCCATACCATATCGTGATCTAAACTTAGATTGTTTATATTGTTGTGATTACTTATTTCATTTTGTCAAACTATATGAAATTCATTCATTAAGCCCATCAGTTCCTCGTGGGAGACGAGTTGAACAACGCGTGCCTCGAAACCAATCCATTATTGTTCATGTGTGTATCATTGAGTTTATATTGTTTGTAGTTATGTCTTTCATATTATCATGTTTATGCAATTCATTCATTAGGCCCATCAGTTCCTCGTGAGAGACGAGTAGAGCAACGCGTGCCTCTAAACGTTCCATTATTGTTCATGTGTGCTTTATTTAATATCTAATGATTGTTGAATAAGTTTACATCTATTTTTACTCATGTGTGGTTGTGCACTCATTTCATAATCAATTAAATAAACTTGTTCAAATGTTTTCCATAGGATTCACTCGCCAACTTTTTGTTGATCCAAAAACCCTTTTACACATGATACAGGTGAACAGGATGAAGCAAGGAAAACATAGGAAATGCCTTAGAAGAGATCAAAGAAGCTTAGATTGATAGTTAGAACATGTTGAAATATTTATTGTAAATTTCCTATTAAATTGTATTTAATGAATATGAAACGTATAATAAATGTCATGAGCTTTGATGATAACCCAATCATGCCCTGATCACCTTTTCCGCTGCGGGTCGGGGTGTGACAGATTGGTATCAGAGCCATGACTATAGGGATATAGGATAGGTTATTAGACCCTTAGAGCCTATACTATAGTCTGCCTAAATTTTAATTGATTAGGTGGTTACATACAAACTTGTGATATTTATTTGTTTCATATTTGTTTATACTTACCGTCAAACATACATACTTATATATATATTCATTATACATATATCAATGTTCATGTATTCAATTTATTTTCATACTCTCATTATTCAAAGATTTTGTTGCAATTTTCAAATCTCATCAAAGTAAGTTCTGCGACGGGCATGTAGTAACTGGAAGGGTACAAGTACCGGTAGTCGGAACGTCCTGTCTAGGTTGGCATTCGTATAAATCCAATATAACGGACCAATTTGCCTACCTGGGGACCAACGATGAGAGTACGAAGGACCTATTAGGCCAAAGCATGCCACACCAAACGTCGTTCGAACTAACCCCACTTTGAGGTGTCACCGTGTCTACACCTGGACACATTTGAATATCACACGTTGTGTACATATTTCTCGATTTTCTCCGGGTTTTAGTGTACGCAACCTGGCAAACCCGTGCGAACCATATGAAGAACCGGTATTCATGGGGGCCCACATGATTACAAAGGTGAAGTATGGCGGCATGTAGGGCCTAATGGCGAGCAAAGCCCAAGACATCCTATGGATGTAGTAGATTTATTTTTCTATAATTATTTTACGAATGCTCATTCCTAGTGCGACCCATGAACCCAAAAGCATCCAACTCATACTCTTGACATGTATTCCTTGTTGATGTCTTCTAACCTCGCCCGTAGGAAGACGAGAGCAGGAAAAGCCCGCGAACGCATGGCTGCCCTAGTCGCTCAACAAATGGCTGCCGTAATACCCAACATTGTAATCCAAGTACAACAAGCACTTACCGTTAATCCTGTCAATCAAGAAAACCAAAACATTATCAACTCTTCCCCAAATACCACTAAATGCACCTACAAGCATTTCAAATCATGCGACCCTCCAAAATACAAAGGGACTGAAGGCGTCACCGCTCTCCTCCATTGGTTTGAAGAAATGGAGAACACTTTTCTAAATTGCGATTGCCCCGATGATCGCAAGGTGCGTTATGCTACCGGTCGATTATATGGGATAGCACTTACTTGGTGGAATACAGAGAAGGCCAAACGAGGTGTTGAAGATGCTATGACCTTAACTTGGAACGAATTGAAGGAAATCATGACCAGAAGATTTTGCCCAAGGAGCGAAATCAAGAAATTAGAAGATGAATTTTATTCATTGAAGCAAAAGGAAGGAGACCACACCACGTACAACAAAAGATTTCTCGAGTTACATCAAATGGTTCCCAACATGTTCACTCCCCTCTACCGTTTGATCGAGCACTACATTCGTGGTCTTCCGTCAAAGATTCAAGACTCTGTAATAAGTACCTCGCCTGCAACTTTGGAAGCAGCAATGGAGCTAGCAACAGCGCTCACCGAGAACCGAATTCGGAACAAAGACTTCAAGGAGGAGAAGAAGAAGGATAAAGCACCGACTGAAACCTCCGACTACACCCAAACCGAATCCCCTTCTCAACCCAACTCTAAGAGAAAAAGAGACGGGCAACTTTTCGCTGCTACCCAACGGAATCAACCAATTTCACACGCCATACCCATCCAAGCTATCCCAATCACCCAAGTGGCACCCAACTCAACCTACCCAAATAAGAAACCATATCTTGGACCTCACCCTCAATGCAACAACTGTTTTTATCACCATCCCCTTACCTTACCTTGTCGACTATGTGCAACTTGTGGACGCTATGGTCATTTGAGCAAGGTTTTGTCGCACCTTTCAAAACCAAACCTTTTCCCCTACTCAAAACATGGCCCAAACCTATCAACAACCCCATTACCCCGTGTTCCATATGTTCGAGCTTGTTTCAATTGTGGCGACCCTACCCACTTTAGAAACACATGCCCTCAATTGGTTAACGTTATCAACACTCAAGCCCAACCAAACCCAGTTAACCAAGTAAACCAAGAAAACCCAACCGCGAGGCCACCAGCAAGAGAAAGAGTCTTCAACATCAACGCCAATCCTGTCGAAGATAATGACGGCCCAAACGAAGATACCCAACTAGTCCCCTTCACCGAAAATCCAGATTCAACTCCTATCGTTTAGTTTTATGTTTTTCTTTATCACATAGAACCAAACATAACTTAAGGATAAAGCCAATGAAACTTTGACGAGAATACGGTGGATACGCCGCTGGTACTTCCTATATATAAGTATTCTTGTCAATGGATCAGAAGCATTATCTGGCGGTTATGAGAGGTTCCATGTGTAGACTGTATGAGTAATTATTGTTTATTATTTTCAGTACATGTAATTTCATAGGCCGCCGCTCCCCATTTATGAGCGTTGAGCATGTTCCCCATTTCATTATGAGGTTGAACCTGGCGTGCCCACATTTTCATTTTCAGTACATGCAATACGATCGGCTCCGTTTGATTGAGCCTTGATCGCACAGACATTTTCATTATCAGTATCTTGTGGTTGTTGTGTTTGTTGTAGAGTCGCGTAGAACTAATCATAACTTGCGGATAAAGTCAATGAGAATTTGACAAGAATATGGTGGATACGCCGCTGGTACTTCCTATATATAAGTATTCTTGTCAAATGATCGGAGGCATTATCAGGCGGTTATGAGAGGTTCCATGCATAGGCTGTTTGTGTGATTGTTGTTTAGATTAAGTTATTCATTTTCAGTACATGCAATACGATTGGCTCCATTTGATTGAGCCTTGATCGCACAGACAATTTCATTTTCAGTACATGCAATACGATCGGCTCCGTTTGATTGAGCCTTGATCGCACAGACATTTTCATTATCAGTATTTTGTGGTTGTTGTGTTTGTAGTAGAGTCACATAGAACTAATCATAACTTGTGGATAAAGTCAATGAAAATTTGACAAGAATATGGTGGATACGCCGTTGGTACTTCCTATATATAAGTATTCTTGTCAAATGATCGGAGGCATTATCAGGCGGTTATGAGAGGTTCCATGTATAGGCTGTTTGTAGATTAAGTTTATTATTTTCAGTACATGCAATACGATCGGCTCCGCTTGATTGAGCCTTGATCGCACAGACAATTTCATTTTCAGTACATGCAATACGATCGGCTCCGTTGGATTGAGCCTTGATCGCACAGACATTTTTCATTTCAGTATGTTGTGTTTGTTGTATTAGTTGTAGAGTCATATAGGACTAATCATAATTCACTGATAAAACCAATGAAATTTGACAAGAATATGGTGGATACGCGCTGGTACTTCCTATATATAAGTATTCTTGTCAAAGGATCAGAGGCATTGTCAGACGGTTATGAGAAGTTCTATGTAGGATTTAGTAGCTTCTTGGTAACTAATCATAACTTGTGGATAAAACCAATGAAAATTTGGCAAGAATATGGTGGATACGCCGCTGGTACTTCCTATATATAAGTATTCTTGCCAAAGGATCAGAGGCATTATCAGGCGGTTATGAGAAGTTCCATGTAGATTTAGTATTGCCTTGGTTGAATTTTGTTACATTTAATCACTTGCTATTAAAGAGATTAGTTGTTCCATTTCTACATAACTAACCTCTCCATCATAAAAACAAGAGAACTGCCACATTCAACAATATGCTATCAAATGTGATTCAAATATTAGCTGTTTTTTATTTATGTCAATATTACTGTGTTTTATTTATGTTCCTGGTTGTATATTAGAAGTTTTGCTAGGATTAACATACCTTCCAAACATATCCAAACTCTTATCTGATATCATAGTACGAATCAATTCTGCTTATCAATACTTTACAGTAGCAACAAAAGCGATTCTTAAGTACTAACCTTCAAGAACTACGCCTCGACAAACTAAACCTTACTCTCAAGATGTAAGTCAATAACACATCATTCTTTTAGTCAAATATATCACTATTCGGACAATTCTAAACAGGTACGTAACATCCATAAAATAAAACATTTTACAACCTCCGTTATAAGAACAATATTAAAAACCGTAGCAGAGTGCGGGTTGACAATGACAGATTATTGAGATAAGGTGTTGCTCATTTAGATCATGAGTTTAAGCCATAACGAAGGTGAATTTGGTATAATTTTAGCCTTTAAAATCGTAGGAAATTTGAATAAATTTAAAAATTTCATAAAACTGTAGCTAAATCGAGAAAGAAAATATTTTAAAAAATACTTTAGTAAAATCGAGAAAATAAATATCATAACATAACTAAATTAATTGATAAAAGCTTAGCACAACCATTAACCCAGATTAAGAAAAAATAATATTATAAAATGATTAAGTAAATTTGATATCAAATCAAAAAAGGAATATTCAATAAAAGAGTGTAGTATTAAATAACCGAAACAATATTTAAAGTCTAGTAGCATCTTGGTTGGATAAGACTTTGAGCCCAATAGTCTAGTGTCGATTCTCACAAGGGGGGGGGGTTCCATATAATTGGATTTTCTTCTGAAATGGTTTATAGCTTATGCCTAGTGAGATGATATGACCGGGTGATTCCGCTGGTCAGCCAACGATGATAACTCACAGTTAACCGTCAGTGATCCAAATTTTCGTTCACAAAAAAGTATTGTCAGTCATCAATTCATGTCACAAATAATTGTCAACATAGTAAATCATAATAAGTATAGGAATCAAAGTAAAAGATTTCTGCATATTACCCAATATGACTCCTCATGATTCATTGTGGCATGATATGACACGTTAGATCAAAGATGGTCAATGGCAAACAAACTGATTAATCGCAATTATTTGTGGTCAAGGAATTCTGATTCATCATAGGATGCGTTAGACGTACTATGACGCATCATAAAAAAGTTGTTCAATACACACACACACCGCACTGATCAGTCTTTAGAACAGAAAAAATATAGGTAGGTATTACCTATGTAACACTCATATTTCCTGACCAACCCTGATGATAATACGTGTCCTGTAACATCCGTAAAAAAACGGATTTTACCAAACCCGCTCCGTTTATTAACCGAACAATCAGTTAAAAATTTCGTTGCGAATTTAATGCCCAAAATAATTTTAAACGATACGTAATTAATTATTATATGGGAATATATAGTTTGTTTTTGAAAAACTGTCAAAAATAAGAAAATAAAAATAATTTGTTCCTGCCGGGTTTCGAACCCGGGTCAGTCGCCGGGTCAAACAACAACTTAACACTCAACACTTAAACCACTGCGCCACTGATGTTTCTTGTTAAATGTTAAGATCAATTAATTCATATCATCATTTTCCGAATTCAAAACCGGCGCCCAAATACAGTCGTCGGAAATCCGGCGATCTCGCCAAGAATTTACAACTTTTCCAGTTATAACGTAAACTTTAACTCATCATCGGTTATAACCGACGCCTGAGTCCGCGACACCAACTATAACCGCCGGAGAAATTATAACCGACGAATCAAGTCGGAAATCGGACCAAGTTCATCGATAACCTGCCTTATAAATACCCCCTCGAACCTCTGCAAACTTTTTCGCTCAAAACCGCACCCTTTCTCGGCGAAAACTCACTCGCCGGAAAACTTCTGTATCTCGCCGGAAAACCGAGACCTTCACTTTTAAGCCTTACTAAACCCCCTGAGCTTATACCGAAGTCACCCGCATCCTTTTCAAGCTTTCTGGAGACTCGCTGTTGCAAGACACACGACGCCGGAACCTGTTGCAGTCGCCGGAGTTCTGCCGGAAAAACAGAGGAGTCCAGTCGGTATACTTTACGCCTATTTTTCTTTCTTTTTATTTATATCTCACTTGTAATTAACTAAAGAACGCTAAAGAAACCGATTAAAACATTAAACCAGTCGGATTTCCGATTCTGGTTAAAAACGGACGAAGAAGACGAAGTATCGTAATGTATAAGTATAATTAAAATCAAGTTATTACTCGGGTTAGACACACAGTCCAGCGGTGGACTGTGTGCACAATAAACACACTAACGTCTCGAGTTCGAATCTTGCCTCACACACGCTGCCTTAATAAAAATGTCATTTTTTGTTAACTGAACCGGATTCATTTCATATATATGTTAAGTATAATAATAATCGGAATAATAACCAAGATAGACACACAGTCCAGCGGTGGACTGTGTGTATGTTTAAATCACACGTCACGAGTTCGAGTCCGGTCTACTGCACCGACTCGGACAATTATCTACCTTTTTAAATAAGTCAGAAATGAAAATACTTAGTTTGTATTTAAGTATAATAAAAATCGGTTATATAACATGTTAAACACACAGTCCAGCGGTGGACTGTGTGTTAACGCAACCCACAGGTCCCGGGTTCGAGACCTGTGGAGCGCACCGGTCCGATTCAATTAAATCGTTTTTAAAAATATTTGATTTTCGGTTTAATCTAATTAGTGTATAAATATAACTAAAAACAGATATATTTCGGGTTAGACACGTAGCTCAGTTGGTAGAGCTGCGTGCACGTACGGGAGGTCTCGGGTTCGAGCCTCACTCAAACGCACATATACTCGCATTCGAACCGGTCAAAGTCAACGGTCAACGGTCAATGGTCATCGGTCAACGGTCAAAAAAGTCAAATTTTTTTATTATTTTTATTTATTTATTTTAATTAAAAATCAATTAAAAATACTTAAAAATAACATTTTTAAGGTTAGAAAATAGCCTTAAACTCACAAAAATACACCCAACAATCCTACTAAAATGGACTAATAAAATCCGTTTACTTACCGAACCATAATGCTATTTACCTAGGTTAATCTCACTCGTGGTTAAAACCACTTCGCGTGCATTCAACATCATCAACCGAACGCACCCACTGTGAGTGAATCTTACAACTCCCTTTTTAATTACACGTTTTGGGGTGTGTCATGTGTCGCAAAATAATTAACTCGATTTATTTAAACTTGTGCCATACCATATCGTGATCTAAACTTAGATTGTTTATATTGTTGTGATTACTTATTTCATTTTGTCAAACTATATGAAATTCATTCATTAAGCCCATCAGTTCCTCGTGGGAGACGAGTTGAACAACGCGTGCCTCGAAACCAATCCATTATTGTTCATGTGTGTATCATTGAGTTTATATTGTTTGTAGTTATGTCTTTCATATTATCATGTTTATGCAATTCATTCATTAGGCCCATCAGTTCCTCGTGAGAGACGAGTAGAGCAACGCGTGCCTCTAAACGTTCCATTATTGTTCATGTGTGCTTTATTTAATATCTAATGATTGTTGAATAAGTTTACATCTATTTTTACTCATGTGTGGTTGTGCACTCATTTCATAATCAATTAAATAAACTTGTTCAAATGTTTTCCATAGGATTCACTCGCCAACTTTTTGTTGATCCAAAAACCCTTTTACACATGATACAGGTGAACAGGATGAAGCAAGGAAAACATAGGAAATGCCTTAGAAGAGATCAAAGAAGCTTAGATTGATAGTTAGAACATGTTGCAATATTTATTGTAAATTTCCTATTAAATTGTATTTAATGAATATGAAACGTATAATAAATGTCATGAGCTTTGATGATAACCCAATCATGCCCCGATCACCTTTTCCGCTGCGGGTCGGGGTGTGACATGTCCTAGTGCTTTCCACGTGATAATTGGACTGAAGTTGAGGGGTTAGAGTTTCCAGTTGATCGAAGATGAAACGTTGAAGAACTAAAATGGTTATTCTGAAAATTTTGTGTATCGTGAATCGTAAACCAATGCATGGTTTTCTTTTAGTTCGTAAATGTTGACTACTAGCCGACGATCGTTAATAATCTTCACGGACCGTAAGCGAGAACTTATAGACCTCTTACGGTCTAGAAGAAACTACTACTAGCTCTGCAACGTGGTGGTCACCCTTGCCACTTATCCACTGTCTTTGCCACGCTTCTTCAACCTACAGGCGTGTGTCTAGCCTCCTGCTCGTGTCTCTCTGGCTATAAATAGCACCCTAATTTCACTCATTTCCTCACCACATTCAATCCTTGTTCACTCCTAAGCTCTTTCGTGGCGATCTTTGCAATTTAGATCTATTTAGTGGCAGTGGTGGTTGGTGGTGGCAGCGGGTGGCAATGGTGGCAGTGGCGGTGGCTGTCGGGTGGGGGGTTGCGGTTGGCGGCGGCAATGGGCGTCGGTGGTTGGTGGTGGGTGGTGGGTGGTGGTGTTGTTAATAAAGGGTGCAAGAGGGGATATAATGAAAAAAAAAACATCAGGGGTGGATGAAATGATTTTGAGGGAATGTAATGCCTTATCGAATGGGTGATTCCATTCTATTGACCAACCAAACACCCTTTTCTTCGTTCCCTCGTAATGATGTATTCCATTCCACCTCTCATTCCTGCATACCAAACACTACCTAAGAGTTATATTGACTCTTAATGTTCGGTATGACATATTTAGACATAATAGACACATTACAACTTATTATGACTATAATATCCTGTTAAGAATTTCCGATACTGTTAAAACTCAATATAGATCATAGAAACGTGTATGACCCATTAAAAATCAAAATAATCTACTAATGAGAAATTATATATATAAAATACATTTTTACTCTAGATAAATAAAATTTATATATTAAACTATTTATGTTCCTCACTAAGTATTTATTGTGTATAAGAACGTGAAAACGAGCCAAGCTGCTCGCGGACTACTGAGAAAAACTCGAACATGCTGAGCTTAAACGAACTCGAGCTCGAGCCCAAACCTAAAAACAAACTCATTTAGTGAACGAGCACGATCCTAAGCTTCACTTATCGTTAATAATCTTCACGGACCGTAAGCGAGAACTTATAGACCTCCTACGGTCTAGAAGAGACTACTACTAGCTCTGCAACGTGGTGGTCACCCTTGCCACCTATCCATCGTCTTTGCCACGCTTCTTCAACCTACAGGCGTGTTGTAACATCCGTCGAAAAACGGGTTTTGAAAACCCGCTTCGTTTATTAATCGAATATTTCAGTTATAATTTTCGTTGCGTATTTAATGTTCATATAAAATTTAAACGATACATAACTAATAAACATTGTTAGAATTTTAAAACATAACTAATAAAAATAAAGAAATAGTGAATAAAAAAAGAAATACCGCTGCCGGGTTTCGAACCCGGGTCAGCCGGTTCGTTAAGCAAACAACTTACCACTCCGCCACTTGACTTCTTTGTTATTATATTGAAACAATTAATACTTAAAATAAAACTCGAAATCAAAATCGGAGTTCAGCGCGCCCAATCCGCAGTCGCCGGAAATACCGACGATTTCGCCAATCACGACCGTTTTCCTTTGACTGAACGCGTGTATTAACTTCGACATCGGTTATAACCGATGTCTAATCCCGCAATCCCAGTCATAACCGCCGGAAGAGTTTTGACCACGAATCAAGATCAAATTCGGACGTGATTCATCCTGTTTCTTCCCTATAAATTCACACTCAAGTCTCTGGTAACCTTTTCGCTCAAAATCGCACAATTTATCGAAGTCTTAGCACTCGCCGGAGAAATTCTGAACTCGCTGGACTTTCACCGGAAAACCGAGACTCACACCAAATCGGTAAATTTCTCGACTCTTTCGTTTTCAATCCGTTGTTAGACATATACTAACTTCAATCCTTTGACCAGAATCGGTTCCAGACGACGTTGCCGGAAATTTTGCACTCGCCGGAAAATCTCTGGAAATTCTGAAATCACACTGTAAATCGGTACAATCATCTAAACCCCCTGATATCTCTTGTTTAGTCACTTAATTTCACATCTCATTGATCAAGGCTATTAATTGATCCGCTCAGACGGAATTCACAAATCAGAGCCGACGACCCTTGCCGGAGTTCTGAGAAAAACATCCTGTTCGGTACATTCATTTCCGAAACTCTCTTTATCCATTACATTTCAATCATTTATATGTTAGACGAACGATTTAAGCAAGAACAGTCGGACATCTTTGTCTGTGTCGTTATAAATGAAGAAGACGAAGTCGAAATGAGTATAAAATTAATATAAACTGAATGTTTAACCGAGTTAGACACACAGTCCAGCGGTGGACTGTGTGCAAACATACAATGCACGTCACGAGTTCGAATCTTACAACGTACCGACTTTCAGAATTAAAACCAACCTTTTTAAAACTGAATCAGAACGAGTCACAGCGTGTGTATAAGAATAATATAAACCGTAATTTAAACAGATTAGACACACAACCCAACTGGTTGGGCTGTGCGCATACGAACCGAAGGACCCGAGTTCGACTCCGGGTCCCTGCAAGCGGTTCGGCCATTTTAAATCATTTTAATATTAACTCAAATAAAATAACAATTAATTAGTATATATATATAATTAAAACAGAGAATATTTCGGGTTAGACACGTTAGCTCAGTTGGTAGAGCTGCGTGCACGCGTACGAGAGGTCTCGGGTTCGAACCTCACTCAGCGCACACATTACCCACAGTCCGACCGGTCAACAGTCCAGTCAACGGTCAAAAAGTCAAAAAATTTTATTTTTATTTATTTATTTATTTAATTTAAAAATCAATTAAAAATACTTAAAAATAATATTTTTAAAGTTAGAAAATGACCTTAAACTCACAAAAATAAATCTAAAAAAAATCCCATTAAAATTGTTAATTAAAAGTATTAGTCTCCAATAAAATCCAATTATTTACCGAACCATTTCGTTATTATTTTAGGTTAGTTCTTTCTCGTCGATCAAATCCCAAAACTCGTGCGCATCCAACAACATCAAAAGAACGCACCCAATGTGAGTGAATCTCTACCAATTCCCCGTTTTAATCACATTTTTGGGGTGTATTATGTGTCGCTTAATTATTTATTATATTTTAAACACTTGTGCATCCATCATATCCGTGATCAAATGTGTATTCAATATGTATCAATGGTTGTGTGGATTATGTTTAGATTAAAGTTATCATTTTCAGTACATGCATTTCATAGGCCCATCAGCTCCCCGTGGGAGACGGGTTGAGTACAGGTGCCTCATTCGATCGGCTCCGTTTGATTGAGCCTTGATCTCACATACATCATCATACATTTCATACGATCGGCTCCGTTTGATTGAGCCTTGATCTCACAATACATTATCATTCATGTCATATACTCATTCAAGGTGGTTTGTGATTGTTTGTTTATATATGTTTGCTCACATATGAATATTGCACAACTTTTCAATATTAAATACAACAAGAAATCAATAACAATGTTTTTAAACAAGGTTCACTCGCCAACTTTTGTTGACCCAAAATTTCCCCAATTTTACACATGATACAGGTGATCAGTTGAGGCAAGAAACACATAAGAGGGCCTAGAAGAATAAACCAGTTTAAGCTTTGGATTGTTTTACTTAGTTTCATTTCCTTGTATTTGTATGAATTTGATTTGAACATTTAAGATTGTAATTTGAATTTAATAAATATGAAACATTTTAGTAAACATCATGAGCTTTGGTGATAACCCAATTATGCCCCGACTCTTATTCCGCTGCGGGTCGGGGTGTGACAGATTGGTTTCAGAGCCATGACTATAGGTCTAGGTCTTAATAGGACCATCATAGGCAAATTTCAATTTGGACACAATCCATATATGATTGGACAGTGGATCGCAATGTCACAACTGTCATTGTCATCATTGACAATTATATAACTCATAGGCTTGTCCCTAATGGACATAATAATTGGGCACCTTGGTCGGTCATATTGGTCATAATATATATATGGCATATCAGGCTGTCACTTAAGACATAATACATATGGCATGTCAGCCTATCACGTTGGACAATAATTAGGCACCTTGGCCTACATCATATTAGATATATATGGCATATCAGCCTGTCCATTAGACAATTTATTGGGCACATTGGCCTACATCATATCAGATGTACATGGCATATCAGCCTTCCTGTCGGACAATTAATTGGGCACATTGGCCTACATCATATCAGATGTACATGGCATATCAGTGTAACATCCATCGAAAAACGGGTTTCCAAAACCCGCTTCGTTTATTAATCGAATATCCAGTTATAATTTTTCGTTGCATATTTATTGCTCAAACTAATTTTAAACGATACATAATTAATAACTATATTAGAATTTAAAAACCATAATTTATAAATAATCTTAAATAGTGAGAAAAAAATAAAATGGGGACGCCGGGTTTCGAACCCAGGTCGCCCACAAACCCAAACACACAACACACCGCTCCGCCACATGCCTTCTTTGTTAATATAATGAAACAAATAATACTTAAAATAAAACCCGAATTCAAAACCGGAGATCACCGCGCTCAGAACTCGCAATCACCGGAAAGTCCGGAAATCCGCGACTTTGCCACTTTCCTTTTGACTAAACATGCTAACCGACCTCGACATCGGTTATAACCGATGTCTGACCCTCGATTTTAGTCGTAACCGCCGGAAAACCCTTGACCGTGAATCAAGACCCAAAATCGGACCCGATTCACTCAGTTCTTTCCTATAAATACCCACTCAATCTTCCGGAAATCCTTTCGCTCAGAACCCCTCACTTTTTCGAAGCTCTAGCTCGTCGCCGGAGATATACTGCATTCACTGGACTTTCATCGGAAAACCGAGACTTACTCTGAATCGGTAAAATTCTCGACTCTTTGTTTGCAATCCATTATTCAACATGTATAACATAAATCTTTGAACCAGAATCGGTTCCAGACGACGTTGCCGGAATTCCTGCACTCCCGGAAAATCACTGAAATTCGAGGTCTCACTGTCAATCGGTACAATCATCTAAACCCCCTGATATCCCTTGTTTAGTAACTTAATTGCAATACTCATTGATCAAATGTTTAATTGATTCACTCAGACGGAAGTCACCAATCAGAGCCGACGACTCTTGCCGAAATCTGAGAAAAACATTCTGTTCGGTACATTTTCTCCGTAATCTCTCTTTATCCATTTCATTCAATCAATTATAAGTTCGATGACCGATTTAAAACAAGAACAGTCGGACATCATGTTCTGTGTCTTTGTAAACGAAGAAGACGAAGTTGAATATGAGTATAAGATAATAAAAACGGATATTTGAACGGTTAGACACACAGTCCAGCGGTGGACTGTGTGCAAAATACAATGCCACGTCCCGAGTTCGAATGCACAATGTTACCGAATTTCAGAATTAAAACCAACCATTTTTAAAACTGAATCAGAACGGTCACAGAATGTTATAAGAATAATTTAATCCATAATTTAAACAGATATGACACACAACCCAACTGGTTGGGCTGTGCGCACTCGAACCGGAAGGACCCGAGTTCGACTCCGGGTCCCTGCAACGGTTCGGCCATTTTAAATCGTTTTTAATAAAACTCAAATAATTAAAAGTTAATTAGTATATAATATAATTAAAACAGAGAATATTTCAGGTTAGACACGTAGCTCAGTTGGTAGAGCTGCGTGCACGTTTCGAGAGGTCCGAGTTCGAACCTCACTCAGCGCATAATTAAACACAATCCGACCGGTCAACGTCAGATCAACGTCAAAAAAAAATTTTATTTTTTTTATTAATTTATTTAATTCAGAAAATCATTAAAAATACTTAAAAATAAATTTTAAAGTTAGAAAACCTCTTAAACTCACAAAAATAAATCTAAAAAAATCCCATTAAGAGTATGAATTAAAAGTTATAAATTTTACCGAATCATTTCGTTATTATTTTAGGTTAGTTTTTCCTGTCGATCAAATCCTAAAATTCGTGCGCATCCAACGACATCAAAGAACGCACCCAAATGTGAGTGAATCTCTATCAATTCCCCGTTTTAATCATGTTTTGGGGTGTATTCATGTGTCGTTTAATTCCTTTATTATATTTAAACATTGTGCATCCATCATATCCGTGATCAAATGTGTATCAATATTGTATCAATGTTGTGTGGGATTATGTTTAGATTGAAGTTATCATTTTCAGTGCATGCATTTCATTAGGCCCATCAGCTCCCGTGGGATACGGGTTGAGTACAGGTGCCTCATTCGATCGGCTCCATTTGATTGAGCCTTGATCTCACATACATCATCATTACTCATCGATCGGCTCCGTTTGATTGAGCCTTGATCTCATAAAACATTATCATTCATGTCATTATACTCATTCAATGTGGTTTGTGTTTTTGTTTATATATATGTTTGCTCACATTGAAATTTTTGCACAAATTTTCAATATTAAATACAACAAGAAATTAATAACAATGTTTTAACAAGGTTCACTCGCCAACTTTTGTTGACCCAAAATTATCCCCTTTTACACATGATACAGGTGATCCAGTTGAGGCAAGAAACACATAGAAGGCCTAGAAGAATAAACAGTTTAAGCTTTGGATTGTCTTACTTAGTTTCATTTCCTTGTAATTGTAAGATTTGATTTGAATATTTAAGTTGTAATTTGAATTTAATAAATATGAAACATTTTAGTAAACATCATGAGCTTTGGTGATAACCCAATTATGCCCCGACTCTTATTCCGCTGCGGGTCGGGGTGTGACAGATTGGTATCAGAGCCATGACTATAGGGATATAGGATGGTTATTAGACCCTTAGAGCCTATACTATAGTTGATTAAATTTTAAATTGTTTTGGTTACATACAAAATTCATGATGTTTATATGCTTTATGTTTATTGTTACATTCAATGTTATGCAAGCATGTTCATAAGTACATATTATTATACAATTGCTCATCATGAATCATATCCTCATAACATATCATATCCATGAGAGCACACACCTACATATTCCCATGATGTTTGCAACGAATTTTTGTATTTTTCAAATCGCATCAAAGTGAGTTCTCATGACGGGCATGTAGTAACTGAAGGGTACGAGTACCGGTAGTCGGAACGTCCTGTCTAGGCTTGGCATTCGTATAAATCCAAAATAAAGGACCAGTTTGCCTACCTGGGGACTAACGATGAGAGTACGAAGGACCTATTAGGCCAAAGCATGCTATACCAAACGTCGTGTGAGCTAACCCCACTTTGAGTTGTCATTGTGTCTACACCTGGACACCCTCTTACCATACATCTCGCAATCATATTTCATGGTTTTCATTCGGGTGATGCGAGTGTTAAACCGCCAACACCAATGTGAATCCTACTAAGCCAATAGTTATGGGGGCCCACATGACTATACAGGCGATGGTATGGGGGACATTGGAGGCCCAAACATGAGCAAACCCAAGACATCCTATGGATGTAGTTGCATTATTGATGATTATGTTATTTTATTACTTTTAACGACACATGACACCTAAAAAACTTCTTAAACTCACAACTTCCTATGTATGTTCCTGTAGATGTCGGCTAGGCAACTACGTGGAGGTAGAAAGTCAGGAAGGTCAAACGAACGCTTGACCACCCAAATTGCAAAACAAATGGCCGCGGTGCTTCCTGACATCGTAATTCAAGTCCAACAAGCTCTCACCGCGAATCCCATCAACCCTCCAATCAAGAAGACCAGAACGTCGACAACCCTCCCTCCAAAAAGTGCTCCTACAAACACTTCAAGTCTTGCGATCCCCCAAAGTATGAAGGGACCAAGGGTGTCACTGCTCTCCTCCACTGGTTTGAGGAAATGGAGAACACCTTCCTCAATTGCGATTGTCCCGAGGATCGCAAGGTACGTTACGCAACCGGGAGACTGTTTGGGGTAGCCCTTACCTGGTGGAACACAGAAAAGGGTAAGAGAGGAGTCGAAGATGCTATGGCCTTAACATGGGAAGAGTTAAGGGAAATAATGACAAGACGCTTCTGTCCAAGAAGCGAAATCAAGAAGTTGGAAGATGAATTCCATTCGTTAAAACAGAAGGAAGGAGATCATACTTCCTACAACAAAAGATTTCTCGAGCTAAACCAAATGATCCCCAACTTGTTCACCCCAGTGTACCGCTTGGTTGAACACTACAATCGAGGCCTCCCCTCGAAAATCCAAGACTCGGTTCTAAGCACTTCACCTGCAACACTTGAGGTCGCAATGGAACTAGCTACGAACTTACCAAGAATCGCATCCGAAACGGTAAATTCATGGAGGAGAAAAAGAAAGCCCCCATTGAGGCCCAAACTTCAAACCATTCTGTCTCCTCTTTGAAGTTTGTTGGTAAGAGGAAGCGAAACAACAGGAACTTTGCTGTCACACAAACAAACCCCCCTATCACTGCTGCACCCATCACCCAAGTTGCCCCCTCAGCTGCACCATATAAAAAGCCATACTCCGGCCCATACCCAAAATGCAACCGTTGCCAATACCATCACCTTCCAGAACATCCCTGCCAACATTGCACCGGCTGTGGCCGTGCAGGTCACACCATCCAAACCTGTCGCACACTTCAGCGAACGAACCGCAATCAGCCCTCAACCCAAACCCACCATCAGATAGTGGGTCAAGCCCAACAACCTTTACTCCTACCACCTGCCCAACATATAGCCCAATCCTACTACCAACCCAACTACCCCATGATGCAACCCATGCGAGCTTGTTACAATGTGGAGACCCAAACCACTTTAGAAACACTTGTCCACGCTTGGTGAACATCATTCATGCCCAGGCCCAAGCAAATCCGGTGAACCAAGCTAACCAAGTTCCTCCACCTGCTAGAGGAAGAGCTTTCAACATCAACGCCAATCAAGCTATGGCTGATAACAACATGGTTAACGGTACGTTTCTCATCAATGGTAGTTATGCATCCATGTTATTTGATACTGGCGCGGATAAGAGTTTTGTGTCCTTAGAATTTGAATCCATCCTCAACCAAACTCGTGATAATCTCATGGACTCCATAACGGTGGAAGTTGCTGACAGAAAACCGGTCTCATTAAACTCTATTATACGCAATTGTACTCTCACCCTAAACGATCACGATTTTCCAGTTGACCTCATTTCTATGAAGTTGGGAAGTTTCGATATTATAATCGGTATGGACTGGCTCAGCCAACATCATGCTGAAGTAGTATGCCGCGAAAAGTTCATTCGCATTCCTCTTCAGACGGTCAGACTCTACGAATCTTTGGAGAAACCCCTTCGAAAGGACTCAAATTGATGTCCTGCCTTCAAGCCCGAAAATATCTCCGCAAGAACTACGTCGCCTTCCTAACTCACGTCGTCAAGAAGGGAAACAAGGAGAAGAAACTTGAAGATATACCTGTAGTGAAAGAATTCCCACAAGTCTTTCCCGACGACATCTCAGGACTTCCTCCCATGAGAGAAGTCGAATTCCGCATTGATTATACCTGGCGCTGCTCCAGTCGCAAAATCTCCTTATAGGTTAGCCCCATCCGAAATGCAAGAGCTGGCCAGTCAACTGCAAGAGCTGACTGACAAAGGATTTATACGTCCTAGCTCATCGCCTTGGGGTGCACCTATTCTTTTTGTGAAGAAGAAATATGGAACGTTTCGCATGTGTATCGACTACAGAGAACTCAACAAGTTAACGGTCAAGAACCGCTACCTATTACCTCGCATCGATGACCTTCTGGACCAACTTCAAGGCGCCACCTGTTTTCAAAAATCGACCTTCGTTCTGGATATCTCAACTCAGAGTACATGAAGAAGACGTCCCAAAGACCGCCTTCCGAACTCGATATGGTCATTACGAATTCATGGTCATGCCATTTGGTTTAACCAACGCCCCAGCAGTATTTACAGATTTAATGAATAGGGTATGCAAACCCTACCTCGACCGCTTTGTCATAGTCTTCATCGACGACATCCTCATCTACTCAAAGTCTAAGTCTGATCATGAACGACACCTTCGACTCATCCTTACACTCTTAAGGACAGAAAAGTTGTACGCTAAGTTCTCGAAATGTGAATTCTGGTTAAGGGAAGTACAATTCCTTGGACACGTCGTCAATGACAAGGGAATACATGTCGACCCTTCAAAGATCAAAGCAGTACAGGAATGGCAAGCGCCACGAACCCCTACCGAAGTAAGATCATTTCTTGGTTTGGCTGGTTACTATCGCCGCTTCATTGCCAATTTCTCCTGTATTGCTGTACCACTCACGGCTTTGACTCATAAAGGAAAACCCTTCATATGGGGACCTAAACAAGAAGAAGCCTTCCAAACTCAAAAGCAAAAACTTTGTGACGCACCTATCCTCACACTTCCTGAAGGTTGCGATGACTTTATAGTATACTGCGACGCGTCAGGGCAAGGACTAGGCTGTGTACTGATGCAAAGAGGAAAAGTGATAGCCTATGCTTCTAGGCAACTCAAAGTTCATGAGAAGAACTACACCACCCACGACCTAGAACTTGGAGCCGTTGTGTTCGCTCTCAAGATATGGAGACATTACCTCTACGGTACCAAGTGTGAAATATACACTGACCACAAGAGTCTCCAACATATCTTCAACCAAAAGGAGTTGAATATGAGGCAACGAAGATGGGTCGAACTTCTTAACGACTACGACTGTGAAATTCGGTATCATCCTGGCAAGGCAAACGTGGTGGCCGATGCGCTCATTCGAAAAGGTTATGCGAACTCCATTCGTCTTCTATGTTCGCAAATCATAACCGACATCAAGGATCGAATCCGAGAAGCTCAACATGTTTCTGTAACAGAAAACGACGTACGAGATGAGCTGTCATGTGGAGCAGAACTCAAAATCGAAACCAAATCCGACGGCATTCTATACTATCTAAATCGCATATGGATTCCCGATCGCGATAGCCTTCGTGATTTCCTTATGAATGAAGCGCACAAAACACGGTACTCTGTACACCCAGGAGCCGACAAGATGTATCAAGACCTTCGATACACCTACTGGTGGCCTGGCATGAAAAAGGATATTGCTGTTTTTGTTTCCAAGTGCCTTACCTGTTCCAAAGTAAAAGCTGAACATCAAAGACCTTCAGGACTTCTAACCCAACTTGAAATACCTGTATGGAAGGGGGAAAACATAACCATGGACTTCATTACCGGGTTACCTCGCACCTCCAGTGGGTATGACACTATATGGGTAATCATTGATCGTCTTACAAAATCAGCTCACTTCATTCCGATTCGCGAGGACTTCAAGAACGAGAAGTTAGCTCGTATCTACATCAGCGAGATCGAAGCCGTCATGGTGTACCTTTAAGCATCATTTCAGACCGTGATGGTCGTTTCACTTCACGAACATGGCGAGCCGTACAAGCCGCCTTGGGTACACGATTAGACCTCAGTACCGCTTTTCATCCTCAAACTGATGGACAATCTGAACGCACCATCCAAACTCTTGAAGACATGCTTCGAACATGTGTCATAGACTTCAAAGGGAATTGGGACGCTCATCTACCATTAGTTGAATTTTCGTACAACAATAGCTATCATTCGAGTATCGGCATGGCTCCTTTCGAAGCTTTATATGGTCGTAAGTGCCGATCACAAGTATGTTGGCACGAAATTAGGGAAGCTCAAATCACCGGACCAGAATTAATTCAAGAAACAAAAGACAAGATCCATCAAATTCGAAACAATCTTCTAGCAGCACAAAGTCGTCAAAAGAGTTATGCATATAAACGACGAAAGGCCTTGGAGTTTAACATTGGTGATCAAGTACTTTTAAAAGTATCACCGTGGAAGGGAGTAGTTCGTTTTGGCCAGAAGGGCAAGCTAGCACCACGCTACGTAGGACCTTTCAAGATACTCGAAAGAGTAGGACCTGTAGCATACAAGCTTGACCTACCAAAAGAACTCAACAGAATTCATCCCACATTCCACGTATCAAACTTAAAGAAGTACCTCGCCGATGAAAACCTCCATATTCCCCTAGAAGATATTCAGATCGATGAATCTATGCACTTCATAGAAAGACCAGTAGAGATCATGGACTTCGGAGAAAAACGTTTAAGACGGAGTCGTATTCCAATTGTTAGGGTACGCTGGGAGTCGAAACGAGGACCTGAGTTTACTTGGGAACGTGAAGACTCAATGCGCGAAAAATACCCGCATCTTTTTCCTGTTACCACTACTACTTAAATTTCGGGACGAAATTTCTAAAAGTAGGGGATACTGTAACATCCATCGAAAAACGGGTTTTCAAAACCCGCTTCGTTTATTAATCGAATATTTCAGTTATAATTTTCGTTGCATATTTAATGTTCATATAAATTTTAAACGATACATAACTATAAAACATTGTTAGAATTTTAAAACATAACTAATAAAAATAAAGAAATAGTGAATAAAAAAATAAATACCGCTGCCGGGTTTCGAACCCGGGTCAGCCGGTTCGTTAAGCAAACAACTTACCACTCCGCCACTTGACTTCTTTGTTATTATATTGAAACAATTAATACTTAAAATAAAACTCGAAATCAAAACCTGAGTTCAGCGCGCCCAATCCGCAGTCGCCGGAAATACCGACGATTTCGCCAATCACGACCGTTTTCCTTTGACTGAACGCGTGTATTAACTTCGACATCGGTTATAACCGATGTCTAATCCCGCAATCCCAGTCATAACCGCCGGAAGAGTTTTGACCACGAATCAAGAACAAATTCGGACTCGATTCATCCTGTTTCTTCCCTATAAATTCACACTCAAGTCTCTGGTAACCTTTTCGCTCAAAATCGCACAATTTATCGAAGTCTTAGCACTTGCCGGAGAAATTCTGAACTCGCCGGACTTTCACCGGAAAACCGAGACTCACACCAAATCGGTAAATTTCTCGACTCTTTCGTTTTCAATCACTAACTTCAATCCTTTGACCAGAATCGGTTCCAGACGACGTTGCCGGAAATTTTGCACTCGCCGGAAAATCTCTGGAAATTCTGAAATCACACTGTAAATCGGTACAATCATCTAAACCCCCTGATATCTCTTGTTTAGTCACTTAATTCCGATTCATCATAGGATGGGTATGACGTACTATGACGCATCATAAAAAAGTTGTTCAATACACACACACACCGCATTGATCAGTCGTAGAACACAAAAAAATATAGGTAGGTATTACCTATGTAACACTCATATTTCCTGACCAACCCTGATGATAATACGTGTCCTAATGCTTTCCACGTGATAATTGGACTGAAGTTGAGGGGTTAGAGTTTCCAGTTGATCGAAGATGAAACGTTTGTAACATCCGTCAAAAACGGATTTACCAAACCCGCTCCGTTTATCAACCGAACAGTCAGTCAAAATTTTCGTTGCGAATTAAATGCCCAAAATATTTTTAAACGATCCGTAATCAATTATTATACGCGAACATATATTTAGTTTTTGAAAAACTGTCAAAAAACGCAAAATAAAAATGATTTGTTTCAGCCGGGTTTCGAACCCGGGTCTGTACCGAGTCAGGCAATGACTTAACAACTCACACACAAACCACTGCGCCAACTGCTTTGTTTGTTATATATTTCAAACATTTAATTGATATAATAACTTTACAAATTCAAAACCGGCGCCCAATCGTTTCAGTCGTCGGAATCCCGGAATTTCCGCGAATCTTAACTACAATTTACGTTATAACGTAAACCTTTAATCACTTATCGGTTATAACCGATGTTTGAAGTCCGCGACACATTTCAAAACCGCCGGAAAAATTAAACCGTTGAATACAGTCCAAAATCAGACCAAATACATTGCGATTTTCCCCTATAAATTGACCCACAACCGACGACAAACACTTTCGCTCAAAAATCACATCTTTTCACGGCGTATTTTCACTCGCCGGAACTTTCCTGTTTTTCGCCGGAAAACCGTGTTTTAATCCCTGAGCTTTATTGAACCCCCTAAACCTTCACCGAAGTCACCCTTACCTTTTTCCAAGTTTTCTGGAGACTAGCTACTACAAGGAACACGTCGCCGGAGTTGAATTCAGTCGCCGGATTTTCTGCCGGAAAACAGAGAGTTCAGTCGGTATATTTCTCCGCTCAGTTTCCTTTCCTTTTCACTTTTATCTTATCTTAATCGACGGTAAAACACTAATAAAACGGATAAAATCTTGAACCAGTCTGTCACCGATTTCTGGTTATTCTTTCGGTGAAGAAGATGAAGACTTGTTATCATATAAGTTTAATTACAATCATGAAATTAATCGGGTTAGACACACAGTCCAGCGGTGGACTGTGTGCACATATAAAACGCAAAACGTCTCGAGTTCGATTCCCGTCTCACACACGCTGCCTTAATAAAATGCATTTTTTTGTTACTGAACCGGATCGCCTTAGTTATATGTTAAGTATATTGATAACCAGAACAATAACCAAGTTAGACACACAGTCCAGCGGTGGACTGTGTGTTTGTTTATATCACAGGTCACGAGTTCGAGTCCGGTCCTCAGCACCGACTCGGACAATTATCTTTTCTTTTAAATAAGGCAGAAAAGGAAATATCTATTTTGTATTTAAGTATAATAAAAACCGAATATTATAACATGTTGAACACACAGTCCAGCGGTGGACTGTGTGTTGGATTGAACCACAGGTCCCGGGTTCGAGACCTGTGGTGTGCATGACCGTTTCGTTTAAACTGTTTTTAAAATAAAAAGGATTTCTGTTTAAACTAATTAGTGTATATATATAATTAAAATCGGATATATAACGGGTTAGACACGTAGCTCAGTTGGTAGAGCTGCGTGCACGCGTACGAGAGGTCTCGGGTTCGAGCCTCACCGAGCGCACAACAATATACATCGAACCGGTCAACGACCAGTCAAAGTCAACTGGTCAAAGTCAACTGTAGCAGAAAAAAATAAAATATTTTTATTATTTTTATTTAATTATTTTAAATTAAAAATCAATTATAAATACTTAAAAATAACATTTTTAAGATTAGAAAATAGCCTCAAACTCACAAAAATGCACCCAACAATCCTACTAAAATAGTTTAATAAAATCCGTTTACTCACCAAACCATAATGCGATTTATCTAGGTTAAATCTCACTCGTGGTTAAAACCACTTCGCGTGCATTCATCATCATCAACCGAACGCACCCACTGTGAGTGAATCTTACAATACCCCCTTTTAAAGTACACGTTTTGGGGTGTGTCATGTGTTTTGAATTAATTAATTTATTTATTTAAACTTGTGCCATACCACATCATGACTTAATCTTAGATTGATTTATTGTTGTGATTTATTTATATTCCGTTTGTCAAATTACATGAAACTCATACATTAAGCCCATCAGTTCCTCGTGGGAAACGAGTAGAACATCGCGTGCTTCAATTAAAAATTCATTATTGTTCATGTGTGTTTTCATTGAGTTTATATTGTTTGTAGTTGTGTTATTCATATTATCATGTTTATGCAATTCATTCATCAGGCCCCTCAGTTCCTCGTGAGAGACGAGTTGAGCATCGCGTGCCTTTAATTGTTCCATTATTGTTCATGAGTGTTTTCATTTAACATCTTATGATTATTGATCAAGTTACATCTAATTTTACTCATGATTGGTTGTGCACATATTTCATAATCAATTTAAATAAATTGTTCAAATGTTTTTCCATAGGATTCACTCGCCAACATTATGTTGATCCAAAAACCTTTTTACACATGATACAGGTGAACAGGTTGAAGCAAGGATAGCATAGGATATGCCTTAGAAGAGAACAAAGGAATTAGATTGTTAGTTAGATCATGTTGTAGCAATCATTGTAAACTTTCATTTAATTTGTATTAATGAATATGAAACATTTAATAAATGTCATGAGCTTTGATGATAACCCAATCATGCCCCGATCACCTTATCCGCTGCGGATCGGGGTGTGACAGATTGGTATCAGAGCCATGACTATAGGGATATAGGATAGGTTATTAGACCCTTAGAGCCTATACTATAGTCTGCCTAAAATTTTAAATTGATTAAGTGGTTACATACAAACTTGTGATATTTATTTGTTTCATATTTGTTTACATTTCAGTCAAACATACATGCTCATATACATGTTCATTATACATATATACATATTCATTATACATATATCGATGTTCATGTGTTCAATTTATTTTCATACTCTCGCTATCCAAAGATTTTATGCAATTTTCAAATCTCATCAAAGTAAGTTCTGCGACGGGCATGTAGTAACTGGAAGGGTACAAGTACCGGTAGTCGGAACGTCCTGTCTAGGCTGGCATTCGTATAAATCCAATATAACGGACCAGTTTGCCTACCTGGGGACCAACGATGAGAGTACGAAGGACCTATTAGGCCAAAGCATGCCACACCAAACGTCGTTCGAACTAACCCTACTTTGAGGTGTCACCGTGTCTACACCTGGACACATTCCGAACATCACACGTTGTATACATATTTCTCGATTTTCACCGGGTTTTGTGTACGCAACCAGGCAGAAACCGTGCGAACCATATGAAAAACCGGTAATTCATGGGGGCCCACATGATTACATAAGGTAAAGTATGGCGGCATGACGGGCCTAACAGCGAGCAAAGCCAAAGACATCCTATGGATGTAGTATTTTTGTATAATTATTTTATGAATGTTCATCCCTAATGCGACCCATGATCTCAAAAGCATCCAACTCATACTCTTGTCATGTATTCATTGTAGATGTCTTCTAACCTCGCCCGTAGGAAGACGAGAGCAAGAAAAGCCCGCGAGCGCATGGCTGCTTTAATCGCTCAACAAATGGCTGCCGTAATACCCAACATTGTAATCCAAGTTCAACAAGCACTTACCCATAATCCTGTCAATCAAGCAAACCAAAACATTTTCAACTCTTCCCCAAATACCACTAAATGCACCTACAAGCATTTCAAATCATGCGACCCTCCGAAATATAAAGGGACTGAAGGTGTCACCGCACTCCTCCATTGGTTTGAAGAAATGGAGAATACATTTCTAAATTGCGATTGCCCTGATGATCGCAAAGTGCGTTATGCTACCAGTCGACTATATGGGATAGCACTTACTTGGTGGAACACAGAGAAGGCCAAACGAGGTGTGGAAGATGCTATGTCCTTAACTTGGAACGAATTGAAGGAAATCATGACCAGACGATTTTGCCCAAGGAGCGAAATCAAGAAGCTAGAAGATGAATTTTACTCGTTGAGGCAAGTGGAAGGAGACCACACCACCTACAACAAAAGGTTCCTCGAATTACATCAAATGGTTCCCAACATGTTTACTCCCCTCTACCGTTTGATCGAGCACTACATTCGTGGTCTTCCGTCAAAGATTCAAGACCCTGTGATAAGTACCAAGCCTGCAACTTTGGAAGCAGCAATGGAGCTAGCAATAGAGCTCACCGAGAACCGAATCCGAAACAAAGACTTCGAGGAAGAGAAGAAGAAGGATAAAGAATCAACTGAAACCACCGAATCCCCTTCTCAACCCGAATCCCCTTCTCAACCCGAATCCCCTTCTCAACCCAAACCTAAGAAAAGAAGAGTCGGGCGACTTTTCGCTGCTACTCAACGAAATCAACCAGTTTTTCACGCTATACCCATCCGAGCTGTCCCAATCACCCAAGTGGCACCCAATTCAGCTTACCCAAATAAGAAACCATATCTTGGACCTCACCCTCAATGCAACCACTGTTTTTATCATCATTCCCTTACTTTACCTTGCCGGCTATGTACAACTTGTGGACGTTATGGTCATTTGAGCAATGTTTGTCGCACCTTTCAAGACCAAACCTTTTCCCCTACTCAAAACATGGCCCAAACTTATCACCAACCCCAACACCCCATGTTCCCATATGCTCGAGCTTGCTTCAATTGTGGCGACCCTACCCACTTTAGAAACACATGCCCTCAATTGGTAAACGTTATCAACACTCAAGCCCAATCAAACCCAGTTAACCAAGTAAACCAAGAAAACCCAACCACTATGCCACCAGCAAGAGGAAGAGTTTTCAATATCAACGCCAACCCTGTCGAAGATAATGACGGCCCTGATGAAGATACTCAGCTAGTCCTCTTCGCCGAAGATCCAGATCCAACTCCTGTTGTTTAGTCTTATGTTTTCTTTATCACATGTGTAGACTGTTAGAGTAATTATGGTATATTATATATTATATATTGTTTTCAGTATACGATTTTGCCGAGGCCGTGGCTCCCCATCCATCGAGGTTGAGTTGGATCCCCATTTTATTATGTGGTTGATCTTGGCGTGCCCGCACGATCGGCTCCGTTTGTTGAGCCTTGATCGGTTACGTAATATTACATTTCAAGTACATGCAATACGCTCGGCTCCGTTTGATTGAGCCTTGAGTGCACAGTTCAATTTACATTTCAAGTTCATGCAATACGTTCGGCTCCGTTTGATTGAGCCTTGAGCGCACATACAATTTCATTATCAGTATCTTGTGGTTGTGGTGTTTGTAGTAGAGTCGCATCGAACTAACCATAACTTTCGGATAAAGTCAACGAAAATTTGACAAGGATATGGTGGATACGCCGATGGTACTTCCTATATATAAGTATTCTTGTCAAATGATCGGAGGCATTATCAGGCGGTTATGAGAGGTTCCATGCATAGGCTGTTTGTGTGGTTAAGTTATTCATATTCAGTACATGCAATATGTTCGGCTCCGTTTGATTGAGCCTTGAGACACAATTTCAATTTCAGTACATTCAATATGTTCGGCTCCGTTTGATTGAGCCTTGAGCACACAATTTCAATTTCAGTACATTCAATATGTTCGGCTCCGTTTGATTGAGCCTTGAGCACACAATTTCATTTTCAGTACATGCAATACGATCGGCTCCGTTCGATTGAGCCTTGATCGCACTGATATGTTTCATTTCAGTAATTTATGTTTGTTGTATTGATTGTAGAGTTATAGGACTAATCATAATTCACTGTTAAAACCAATGAAAATTTGACAAGAATATGGTGGATACGCCGCTGGTACTTCCTATATATAAGTATTCTTGTCAAAGGATCAGAGGCATTAACGGATGGTTATGAGAAGTTCTATGTAGGATTTATTAGTTTCTTGGTAACCAATCATAACTTGTGGATAAAACTAATGAAAATTTGGCAAGAATATGGTGGATACGCCGCTGGTACTTCCTATATATAAGTATTCTTGCCAAAGGATCAGAGGCATTATCAGGCGGTTATGAGAAGTTCCATGTAGGATTTATTATTGCCTTGGTTGGAATTTGTGATACATTTATATCATCATGTTATTTAAAGAGATTGGATTGTGTTCCATTTCTACATAAATTAACCTCTCATCATAACAAACGAGAGAGGAACTTCCATCGTTCAAACATATATGTTATCAGAATGTGGATTCAAATATTTGCTGTTGTGTTTATTCATGTTCAAATATTCGCTGATGTGTCTACTCATGTTCGAATATTGGTTATTGTGTTTATTCATTCGCTGATGTGTCTGTTCATGTTCGAATTTTTGCTGTTGTGTTTATTCATGTTCAAATATTTGCTGTTGTGTTTATTCATGTTCAAATATTTGCTGATGTGTTCATTCATGTTCGAATATTTGCTGTTATATTCATGTTCAAATATTTGATGATGTGTTCATTCATGTTTGGATATCAGCTGTTGTGTTTTTATTTATGTTCCATGTAGATTGTAGTGTTAGAAGTTTTGCCTTAGGATGTAACCATATTTTTCCCAAACGTATCTAAACCCTTATGCATGATATCATTTTTAGCGAATCATTCCTGTTTATCAATATTCATACAGTAGGCAACAAAAAGCGATTCCTGAATAGGGTACTTAACCTTTACAAGGAACGTTACCGCCTCGAACAAAAAAAATTTAAACCCTCATTTTTCTGAGCATACAACTGTCAAACAAAACATCATTATTCTTATAGTCAAAATATATCATTATTTAAATTTCGGGACGAAATTTCTAAAAAGCAGGGGATACTGTAACATCCGTCAAAAACGGATTTACCAAACCCGCTCCGTTTATCAACCGAACAGTCAGTCAAAATTTTCGTTGCGAATTAAATGCCCAAAATATTTTTAAACGATCCGTAATCAATTATTATACGCGAACATATATTTAGTTTTTGAAAAACTGTCAAAAAACGCAAAATAAAAATGATTTGTTTCAGCCGGGTTTCGAACCCGGGTCTGTACCGAGTCAGGCAATGACTTAACAACTCACACACAAACCACTGCGCCAACTGCTTTGTTTGTTATATATTTCAAACATTTAATTGATATAATAACTTTACAAATTCAAAACCGGCGCCCAATCGTTTCAGTCGTCGGAATCCCGGAATTTCCGCGAATCTTAACTACAATTTACGTTATAACGTAAACCTTTAATCACTTATCGGTTATAACCGATGTTTGAAGTCCGCGACACATTTCAAAACCGCCGGAAAAATTAAACCGTTGAATACAGTCCAAAATCAGACCAAATACATTGCGATTTTCCCCTATAAATTGACCCACAACCGACGACAAACACTTTCGCTCAAAAATCAACATCTTTTCACGGCGTATTTTCACTCGCCGGAACTTTCCTGTTTTTCGCCGGAAAACCGTGTTTTAATCCCTGAGCTTTATTGAACCCCCTAAACCTTCACCGAAGTCACCCTTACCTTTTTCCAAGTTTTCTGGAGACTAGCTACTACAAGGAACACGTCGCCGGAGTTGAATTCAGTCGCCGGATTTTCTGCCGGAAAACAGAGAGTTCAGTCGGTATATTTCTCCGCTCAGTTTCCTTTCCTTTTCACTTTTATCTTATCTTAATCGACGGTAAAACACTAATAAAACGGATAAAATCTTGAACCAGTCTGTCACCGATTTCTGGTTATTCTTTCGGTGAAGAAGATGAAGACTTGTTATCATATAAGTTTAATTACAATCATGAAATTAATCGGGTTAGACACACAGTCCAGCGGTGGACTGTGTGCACATATAAAACGCAAAACGTCTCGAGTTCGATTCCCGTCTCACACACGCTGCCTTAATAAAATGCATTTTTTTGTTACTGAACCGGATCGCCTTAGTTATATGTTAAGTATATTGATAACCAGAACAATAACCAAGTTAGACACACAGTCCAGCGGTGGACTGTGTGTTTGTTTATATCACAGGTCACGAGTTCGAGTCCGGTCCTCAGCACCGACTCGGACAATTATCTTTTCTTTTAAATAAGGCAGAAAAGGAAATATCTATTTTGTATTTAAGTATAATAAAAACCGAATATTATAACATGTTGAACACACAGTCCAGCGGTGGACTGTGTGTTGGATTGAACCACAGGTCCCGGGTTCGAGACCTGTGGTGTGCATGACCGTTTCGTTTAAACTGTTTTTAAAATAAAAAGGATTTCTGTTTAAACTAATTAGTGTATATATATAATTAAAATCGGATATATAACGGGTTAGACACGTAGCTCAGTTGGTAGAGCTGCGTGCACGCGTACGAGAGGTCTCGGGTTCGAGCCTCACCGAGCGCACAACAATATACATCGAACCGGTCAACGACCAGTCAAAGTCAACTGGTCAAAGTCAACTGTAGCAGAAAAAAATAAAATATTTTTATTATTTTTATTTAATTATTTTAAATTAAAAATCAATTATAAATACTTAAAAATAACATTTTTAAGATTAGAAAATAGCCTCAAACTCACAAAAATGCACCCAACAATCCTACTAAAATAGTTTAATAAAATCCGTTTACTCACCAAACCATAATGCGATTTATCTAGGTTAAATCTCACTCGTGGTTAAAACCACTTCGCGTGCATTCATCATCATCAACCGAACGCACCCACTGTGAGTGAATCTTACAATACCCCCTTTTAAAGTACACGTTTTGGGGTGTGTCATGTGTTTTGAATTAATTAATTTATTTATTTAAACTTGTGCCATACCACATCATGACTTAATCTTAGATTGATTTATTGTTGTGATTTATTTATATTCCGTTTGTCAAATTACATGAAACTCATACATTAAGCCCATCAGTTCCTCGTGGGAAACGAGTAGAACATCGCGTGCTTCAATTAAAAATTCATTATTGTTCATGTGTGTTTTCATTGAGTTTATATTGTTTGTAGTTGTGTTATTCATATTATCATGTTTATGCAATTCATTCATCAGGCCCCTCAGTTCCTCGTGAGAGACGAGTTGAGCATCGCGTGCCTTTAATTGTTCCATTATTGTTCATGAGTGTTTTCATTTAACATCTTATGATTATTGATCAAGTTACATCTAATTTTACTCATGATTGGTTGTGCACATATTTCATAATCAATTTAAATAAATTGTTCAAATGTTTTTCCATAGGATTCACTCGCCAACATTATGTTGATCCAAAAACCTTTTTACACATGATACAGGTGAACAGGTTGAAGCAAGGATAGCATAGGATATGCCTTAGAAGAGAACAAAGGAATTAGATTGTTAGTTAGATCATGTTGTAGCAATCATTGTAAACTTTCATTTAATTTGTATTAATGAATATGAAACATTTAATAAATGTCATGAGCTTTGATGATAACCCAATCATGCCCCGATCACCTTATCCGCTGCGGATCGGGGTGTGACAACGTTGAGGAACTAAAATGGTTATTCTGAAAATTTTGTGTATCGTGAATCGTAAATGTTGACTACTGGCCGACGATCGTTAATAATCTTCACGGACCGTAAGCGAGAACTTATAGACCTCCTACGGTCTAGAAGAGACTACTACTAGCTCTGCAACGTGGTGGTCACCCTTGCCACCTATCCACCGTCTTTGCCACGCTTCTTCAACCTACAGGCGTGTGTCTAGCCTCCTGCTGTGTCTCTCTGGCTATAAATAGCACCCTAATTTCACTCGTTTCCTCACCACATTCAATCCTTGTTCACTCCTAAGCTCTTTCGTGGCGATCTTTTCAATTTAGATCTAACAGTCAAAGTCAAAAAGTCAACGGTCAACCCAAAAAGTCAACATATTTTTATATTTTTGATTATTTAATTTAATTTAAAAATCAATTAAAAATACTTAAAAATAATGTTTTTAAAGATAGGAAATAGCCTTAAGCTCGTAAAAATATATCTAAAAATTCTATTAAGATCCTTAATAAAATCCATTCATTTACTATATTTTTCGTTATTATTTAGGTTAGTTAATTCTCGTTGTTCCGCTCTTACAACTCGTGCGCATCTCACCATCTCCAATCAAACGCACCCAATGTGAGTGAATCTTTCCAAATTCCCCGTTTTAATCACGTTTTTGGGTGTATCATGTGTCTTGCTATATATTATATTTAAATCATTATGCATACATCATATCATGAACTTGTGTATTCAGCTTGTTTCAACTGTTTGTGTGGTTATTGTTAGATTCAATTTATTATTTTCAGTACATGCAATTTCGTAGGCCGCCGCTCCCCATTACATTATGAGCGTTGAGCAAGTTCCCCATTACATTATGAGCGTGAACCTGGCGTGCCAACATACGATCGGCTCCGTTTGATTGAGCCTTGATCGCACAGACATTTTTCATTTTCAGTACATGCAATACGATCGGCTCCGTTTGATTGAGCCTTGATCGCACAGTTTTCATTCAGGTTATTTATTGTATGATGTTGGTATGTTAATGTATGCTATCATATGTTATTGTATGTCATAGTTGTGACTGCTATTGCTGCTGTTTGATTATTTACATTTGCTCATTTATGATTATGCACAATTTTTCATTGATAAACTAACAAGAAAATAAATAATAAATGTTTATCTAACAAGGTTCACTCGCCAACTTATGTTGACCCAAAAACCCCCATTTTTACATATGATACAGGTGAACCAGCTGCAGCCAGAAACACATAGGATTGGACTAGAAGAATAAAATGATTTAGAGCTTGGAATTATCTTGTTTGGTTATTTTCTTTGTATTGTATGGACATGTTTGGATTATTTGGAATGTAATTTTGACTTTAATAAATATGAAACATATTAGTAAATATCATGAGCTTTGGTGATAACCCAATTATGCCCGACTTTTATTCCGCTGCGGGTCGGGGTGTGACACGTACGAGAGGTCTCGGGTTCGAACCTCACTCAGCGCACACATTACCCACAGTCCGACCGGTCAACAGTCCGGTCGACCGGTCAAGGGTCAACGGTCAAAAAGTCAAAAAATTTTATTTTTATTTATTTATTTATTTAATTTAAAAATCAATTAAAAATACTTAAAAATAATATTTTTAAAGTTAGAAAATAACCTTAAACTCACAAAAATAAATCTAAAAAAAATCCCATTAAAATTGTTAATTAAAAGTATTAGTCTCCAATAAAATCCAATTATTTACCGAACCATTTCGTTATTATTTTAGGTTAGTTCTTCTCGTTGATCAATCCCAAAACTCGTGCGCATCAACAACATCAAAAGAACGCACCCAATGTGAGTGAATCTACTCAATTCCCGTTTAATACATTTTTGGGTGTATTATTGTCGCTTAATATTTATTATATTTTAAACACTTGTGATCATATATCCGTGATCAATGTGTTTCAATATGTATCACTGGTTGTGAGGATTATGTTTAGATTAAAGTTTCATTTTCAGTACATGCATTTATAGGCCATCAGTCCTGTGGGAAACGGTTGAGTACAGGTGCCTCATTCGATCGGCTGTTTGATTGAGCCTTGATCTCACATACATCATATACATTTCATACGATCGGTCGTTTTGATGAGCTTGATCTCACATACATTATCATTCTATGTCATATACTCATTAAGGTGGTTTGTGATTGTTTGTTTATATATGTTTGTCATATGAATATTGCACAACTTTTCAATATAAAACAACAAGAAATCAATAACAATGTTTTTAAACAAGGTTCACTCGCCAACTTTTGTCTGACCAAAATTTCCCCAATTTTACACATGATACAGTGATCAGTTGAGCAGAAACACATAAGAGGGCCTAGAAGAATAACCAGTTTAGCTTTGATTGTTTTACTTCATTTCATTCCTTGTATTTGTATGATTTGATTTGAACATTTAAGATTTTAATTTGAATTTAATAAATATGAAACATTTAGTAACTGCATGAGCTTTGGTGATAACCCAATTATGCTTCCGACTCTTTTCGCGCGGTTGGGGTTGTGACACGTGTGTCTAGCCTCCTGCTCGTGTCTCTCTGGCTATAAACTAGCACCCTAATTTCACTCGTTTCCTCACCACATTCAATCCTTGTTCACTCCAAAGCTCTTTCGTGGCGATCTTTGCAATTTAGATCTATTAGTGACAGTGGTGGTTGTGTGAAGTGGTGGTTGTGGTGGCAGTGGGTGGCAATTGTGGCAGTGCGGTGGTTGTCGGGTGGGGGGTTGTGGTTGGCGGCGGCAATGGGCGTCGGTGGTTGGTGGTGGGTGTGGTGGGTGGTGGTGTGGTTAATAAAGGTGCAAGAGGGGATATAATGAAAAAAAACATCAGGGGTGGATGAAATGATCTTGAGGAATGTAATGCCTTATCGAATGGGTGATTCCATTCTATTGACCAACCAAACATCCTTTTCTTCGTTCCCTCGTAATGATGTATTCCATTCCACCTCTCATTCCTGCATACCAAACACTACCTAAGAGTTATATTGACTCTTAATGTTCGGTATGACATATTTAGCATAATAGACACATTACAACTTATTATGACTTAATATCCTGTTAAGAATTTCCGATACTGTTAAAACTCAATATAGATTATAGAAACGTGTATGACCCATTAAAAATCAAAATAATCTACTAATGAGAAATTATACATATAAAATACTTTTTTACTCTAGATAAATAAATTTATATATTAAACTATTTATGTTTGTCACTAAGTATTTATTGTGTATAAGAATGTGAAAACGAGCCAAGCTGCTCGCGGACTACTGAGAAAAACTCGAATGTGCTGAGCTTAAACGAACTCGAGCTCGAGCCCAAATCTAAAAACAAACTCATTTAGCGAACGAGCCCGATCCTAAGCTTCACTTATCGTTAATAATCTTCACGGACCGTAAGCGAGAACTTATAGACCTCCTACGGTCTAGAAGATACTACTACTAGCTCTGCAACGTGGTGGTCACCCTTGCCACCTATCCACCGTCTTTGCCACGCTTCTTCAACCTACAGGCGTGTGTCTAGCCTCCTGCTCGTGTCTCTCTGGCTATAAATAGCACCCTAATTTCACTCGTTTCCTCACCACATTCAATCCTTGTTCACTCCTAAGCTCTTTCGTGGCGATCTTTTCAATTTAGATCTATTTAGTGACAGTGGTGGTTGGTGGTGGCAGTGGGTGGCAATGGTGGCAGTGGCGGTGGTTGTCGGGTGGGGGGTTGTGGTTGGCGGCGGCAATGGGCGTCGGTGGTTGGTGGTGGTGGGTGGTGGGTGGTGGTGTTGTTAATAAAGGGTGCAAGAGGGGATATAATGAAAAAAAACATCAGGGGTGGATGAAATGATCTTGAGGGAATGTAATGCCTTATCGAATGGGTGATTCCATTCTATTGACCAACCAAACATCCTTTTCTTCGTTCCCTCGTAATGATGTATTCCATTCCACCTCTCATTCCTGCATACCAAACACTACCTAAGAGTTATATTGACTCTTAATGTTCGGTATGACATATTTAGCATAATAGACACATTACAACTTATTATGACTATAATATCCTGTTAAGAATTTCCGATACTGTTAAAACTCAATATAGATTATAGAAACGTGTATGACCCATTAAAAATCAAAATAATCTACTAATGAGAAATTATACATATAAAATACTTTTTTACTCTAGATAAATAAATTTATATATTAAACTATTTATGTTTGTCACTAAGTATTTATTGTGTATAAGAACGTGAAAACGAGCCAAGCTGCTCGCGGACTACTGAGAAAAACTCGAACGTGCTGAGCTTAAACGAACTCGAGCTCGAGCCCAAATCTAAAAACAAACTCATTTAGCGAACGAGCCCGATCCTAAGCTTCACTTATCGTTAATAATCTTCACGGACCGTAAGCGAGAACTTATAGACCTCCTACGGTCTAGAAGAGACTACTACTAGCTCTGCAACGTGGTGGTCACCCTTGCCACCTATCCACCGTCTTTGCCACGCTTCTTCAACCTACAGGCGTGTGTCTAGCCTCCTGCTCGTGTCTCTCTGGCTATAAATAGCACCCTAATTTCACTCGTTTCCTCACCACATTCAATCCTTGTTCACTCCTAAGCTCTTTCGTGGCGATCTTTTCAATTTAGATCTATTTAGTGACAGTGGTGGTTGGTGGTGGCAGTGGGTGGCAATGGTGGCAGTGGCGGTGGTTGTCGGGTGGGGGGTTGTGGTTGGCGGCGGCAATGGGCGTCGGTGGTGTGGTGGGTGGGGTGGTGGGTGGTGGTGTTGTTAATAAAGGGTGCAAGAGGGGATATAATGAAAAAAAACATCAGGGGTGGATGAAATGATCTTGATGGAATGTAATGCCTTATCGAATGGGTGATTCCATTCTATTGACCAACCAAACATCCTTTTCTTCGTTCCCTCGTAATGATGTATTCCATTCCACCTCTCATTCCTGCATACCAAACACTACCTAAGAGTTATATTGACTCTTAATGTTCGGTATGACATATTTAGACATAATAGACACATTACAACTTATTATGACTATAATATCCTGTTAAGAATTTCCGATACTGTTAAAACTCAATATAGATTATAGAAACGTGTATGACCCATTAAAAATCAAAATAATCTACTAATGAGAAATTATACATATAAAATACTTTTTTACTCTAGATAAATAAATTTATATATTAAACTATTTATGTTTGTCACTAAGTATTTATTGTGTATAAGAACGTGAAAACGAGCCAAGCTGCTCGCGGACTACTGAGAAAAACTCGAACGTGCTGAGCTTAAACGAACTCGAGCTCGAGCCCAAATCTAAAAACAAACTCATTTAGCGAACGAGCCCGATCCTAAGCTTCACTTATCGTTAATAATCTTCACGGACCGTAAGCGAGAACTTATAGACCTCCTACGGTCTAGAAGAGAACTACTACTAGCTCTGCAACGTGGTGGTCACCCTTGCCACCTATCCACCGTCTTTGCCACGCTTCTTCAACCTAAGGGTGTGTCTAGCCTCCTGCTCGTGTCTCTGGCTATAAATAGCACCCTAATTTACTCGTTTCCTCACCACATTCAATCCTTGTTCACTCCTAAGCTCTTCGTGGCGATCTTTCAATTAATTTAAATCAGTTGTGTTGCAGCAGTGAGTGGCTGTGGTGGTTTGGCTAGTGGGTGGCATGTGTATGGTAACAGTGATGAAATGTCTTGGTTGTATGTTATGATGAATTGAAAATTTTTCTGTTCTGTAAGTGATATTCACGCCATGTGCTCCCTCCTGTGTTAATTGATAGTGGAGATATTTAGAAAAAAAATTAATAGATAATCGTCGCGTATAAGTCGTGTATGCCTATTAAAATAAAGATTCCAGCATAAATACTTGTTCTTGGATTAATGATTTATATAAAAATTTCCTATTAAATGAAACGGGTGGATGTACAATCTTTAGCAAAATCCTGCACTTATGGTATTTAAGCCCTTATGAATGGTACCATTATTGCACCATTAAATATCTTTTTTGTTCTCAATGATGTATTCCATTCACCTCTCATTCCTGCATACAAACATACCTAAGAGTTATATTGACTCTTAATGTTCGGTATGACATATTTATGACATAATAGACACATTACACTTATTATGACTATAATATCCTGTTAAGAATTTCGATACTGTTTAAAACTCAATAAGATTATAGAAACGTGTATGACCCTTAAAATCAAAATAATCTATAATGAGAAATTATACATATAAAATACTTTTTTTTACTCTAGATAAATAAATTTTATATATTAAACTATTTATGTTTGTCACTAAGTTATTATTTGTGTATAAGAACGTGAAAACGAGCCAAGCTGCTCGCGGACTATGAGAAAAACTCGAAACGTGCTGAGCTTAAACGAACTCTAGCTCGAGCCAAATCTAAAAATACAAACTCATTTAGCGAACGAGCCCGATCCTAAGCTTCACTTATCGAGCTCGAGCCGGCTTGCAAGCATATTGTTTATATTTTTTTAAGTATATTAAATACTTTTTAAATATTAATAATATAATAATATTACTATTATATTATAGTTATCTAAAATAATAATATTTATATATAAAATAAAATTATAATTAATATAAATTGATCAATAAATAATAAACGAGCTTTAAAAACAAAGTTTGAACTAAGCCAAGCTCAGACTTTCATAAAATAAGCGAGTTGAAGCTCAAGCTAGTCCAACTTGTGTTTGGCTAAGCTCGTTTGCATTCAATTAACATTTCCATACAATTTCTTCTTGTTATTTATATAATTGTTATAAAAATTATTTACATAATTCATTTAAAGTAAGAAACTAAAATTCCCGCCATGTAAACTCCCTCCCTCCTTCCCCGCTTAATTAAAATAATTCATTTAAAGTAAAAAAATAATAATAATAATCCCCGCCCAGTAAACTCCTTCCCTACTTCCCCGCCTAATTAAAATAAGATTCCCACCCCATAAACTGCCTTCGTTCCCTTGGTTTCATTTAAAGATTTCATCTCCAAAACTGATTCCTCATTCAAACTGTACTTCTACTCCGGGGTATGTTATCCTTTCAATTTCTTTAATCTCTTTTCATAATTAATCACTGCCACTAATATGTGTTCATATTTAAAGCCCAAATTGACTTTGGTAACAAATCACATTTAAATATGTTTTTTTGTTATCTCTCGTATATTTGCTCTCAAGGATTTGTACAAGATGATTTTAAGATTAAGATGGTTCTGAATGCTTTCTTGGCTCATAGATAGATACTCAGGTACAAATATTATTTTTCATGTTCAAGCCGGAATCATTTACATATCATACTTTATATGTTTCAACTTTATCAGGTGCGGTTAAAGAATCAATCAATGCTCAAAGCTCAAAACGCACACACCTAAGAAAAACATTAAAGTTGGGAAACGCCGGAAAAAAATGTTCACAAATCTTGCATGGAAACAAGGTATACTTTCACATTTCTTCATTCTCTGCTTTATGTTCTTGCTAATTAGTTTTTACGAGGCTAACTTTAATGGCAATTTGTTTGGACTTCTAATTTGTTTGAATCATTTGTTCAGAAAAGATGGCAATGAAGTTTGCTCTATTCGAGATCAAGATCAAGAGAAAACCGTGTTGATTGTGCACATATTGTATCTTGTGTTGCTTGCACACGAAGCTATGTTCTTGATCGGACGGAGTAGTGTTGTTTTCTTCATTCGAGATATAGAAAGTTAGGAAACCATAGTCATTTGTATTTGGATATTATGTATAATTTTATAATATTTTATTGTATCATAAATTATAACTTTTCTTATCTATTTGTAGAAAATTTGGTTTTATTTGTCATTGTAAACGTTAGGCTTTGTTTGGCTAAGTTTTTCATAGTGACTTATGACTTTTTGAAATGGAATGACTTATTTCATTTTCCCCTCACAAATTTTTGTAGCCAAATCATTGTGAATTTGTAGCTAAACTTTATAGCGAACCTGATAGCTAAAGTCGCTAGCGAAAAACATAGCAAGTTTCGTAGCAAAAAAATGCAATAGGTAGCAAATTCTCGTAACCAAACGATAGTAGGTTCGTAGTTAAATTTTGTAGCAGAAATGATAGCAAAAACATTGCAAATTATTATAGCCAACATTCGTAGCAAACCTACTCCGTAGCTAAAAATAACCATAGCTAAAAGTATCTGTAGCTAAAAACATCCGTAGCTAAAATTTTTCGTAGCTACAAGTATCTGTAGCTAAAAACAAACCGTAGCTAAATTTTTCCGTAGCTAAAAACCCATAGCGAAATTTCGTAGCAACCTTCTTCATATCAAATTCGTGGATAAAATAGCAACGTCATTTTTGAAGCTAAATTCGTCGCAAACATAATTTCCGTAGCTAAAGTTCGTAGCAAATAAATTCGCGACGGGACTTGTAGCTACGAACCAAATCCGTAGCAAATTCGTATCAAAAAAGGTGTTTGCTACGGAATAGCTACGAATTTGACCGTAGCAAATACCTATTTTTATAGCGGTGAATGCATATACTTATAGTCAACCATGCATGTTCTACTAAAGATATTTCTAGTTGTGTTCCTCGTATTATATTGTCTACGTTGTGGGATGAAGATGTAGGGTATATATATAACATGTTTGTATTATATAATTGAAATATAATGTCTTTATTATGAAATATGGAGAGGAAGTAGGCAAGGGGGCATGCATAGACAGAGAAACATGTGTAACAATTAACTAAGGTGGAGCCAACAAGGTAGGCCACGAATGTTATTGTATACGTACCGTTGATAATTTAAATTTTATTATAGATAAGAATATTATTATATTTAACTGCTTATTTCTATTAATTAACTTATTTATTATAAATATATAAACAAGGATATGATTTTAACTTATTGGTCGTTTGTATTAGTCAACTTATTATATGATGATTTTTTTATAATATTTGCTAGTAGGATATCATATGTAATTTAATATTAACTTTTCTAGTTAAGTAATATCATGGTTGTAGAAATCGCTAGTCGCTAGTCAGCCAGTGGGGTGGGGATTAGCGATTAATCGTGATTAACCGGGGATTAATCAGATATTATCACGATTAATTGTATTTAATCGAAAATTAATCGACACCAATCGACGATTAATCGAGGATTAGTCGGCGCCTAGTCGTCATTTTTACAAAAACATGAGTAATATGATGTGTTATCTTTCGGTCTTCCATCCCTTTTGTCACTATATGATTTTACCTGCTAGACAATTGGCCATGCTATAAACTTTTCTATGTATCACTAAGTCAACCTATCAACCTGACTATTTTTAGCTTAGTCAAGTTGTTTTGGAAAGTAACAACTCGAAAATTCGATTGTTATCTTTTCTTTTGTTTTTCGTTTATCTATCCTTTGTAATCTGAGATTCGGTTAATAATAAAGTTTATGTTAATTAATTGTGGTATTGCACGTTATTATCGCATCTAATCGCTTAATAAATCGCATCGCTAATCTATCGCATCGCAAATCGCAGTTATTTATGTGGTTTTATGTTATTTATGTGTTATGTGTGTTTGTGGTTATGATTACGCTCGCTATCGCATCGCTCTCGCACTCTCGAATCGCTAAATCGCACTATTATATCAACCATAACGCTTAACGCTTTAATTTAACGCTTAATATAACTACCTAATACGAACCGAATAACCAAACGAACTCTTAACGCGAAATCGGCAAACGAAACTTGGTCACCAGGCCAAGTTCGGCCGAACTTGCCTACCACAAGTTCGCCCGAACTTGCTTGATAACCAAGGATCCCTTGTTTGCCATCAAGTTCGCGCGAACTTGCATATGTATATGCAAGTTTGGCCGAACTTAGCCATTATCCCTCGTAAACTCCCCAAGTTCGCGCGAACTTGTTGTCAGATCTTGAGAATCTTCATCCTCTCATTTGCACTTGCTGACCAAGTTCGCTCAGAGCTCCCTCATTCAAGATCTCTCGTGTTCTAAGTAAGAAACGACCCGATTTCGACTACTACAACGTTTATCAACAACCAACAAAGGTTTACAACGATTTTGCACAAGGATCTACCTTCGTTTTCATCAAAAACCCATTCTTTTACGAAAATCTTCATCTTTTTCTTCAAAACTTCTGTTTTTAACTTAGATCTACACAATACGAGTTCGTTTGGTGTTAGTAGAGGCTTCCCAAACACGAGATCTGCAAGATCTCGGCTTGTAAGTTCTAGATCTGAGAAAAAACCTTTGAAAACCATTGATTTCTACACAAGATACGGACTTTTGATGGTGTTTTGTTCATTTTCTGGTATGAAACGAAGCATCTATCATTCAAGATCCCAGATCTGGAAGCACAAGGACGTTTATGTTGGTTTACACAAGCTGGACTAATCCGAACGAACCCCGAGTTCGCCCGGATTAGCCCACGCTTTTGTAAAACGGCTAAAACAGCTCTAAAAGACCTCTCCGACCTAAGTTTACTCAGTAGCACAGGGTTGGAGGGATGAACACACGATTTTCCTCAGCAAACGATGTGAAAACGCAAGATTTGGACCTGAAAACATCAAGTTCGCTCGAGAATCACCAGTTTCCCAAGACAAGTTCGACCGAACTTGTACGCAAATGGGTCAAGTTCGACCGAACTTGGGTACTTTTCACCAAGTTTTCTTGCAAGTTCACCCGAACTTGCATAGTTTCTTAGGATACTATACAAGTTCGCCCGAACTTGTGAACTTGTCTCCTCAGTAAGGATTCTCCACAAGTTCGCCCGAACTTGGCAAGATTCTTAAGAATCTCGTCAAGTTCGACCGAACTTGGCTCATAACTCACCAGAATTACACAAGTTCGCTCGAACATGTGTGTTTACATACAAGTTCACCCGAACTTGGCCACTGCTCAACTCAAAATTCACCGTTTCGGCTTTTCGGAAGACTGATGCACTTCTGTTCGTTTACAGGCTGATCCGGCGCACTCCGCAACCTCTCCGCAGAATCTCCTACTTAACTAAAACGCACCTACAGTGAGTGTACTTGACCCATTTTCGCTTAAACGCACTTTTTGGGTGTTACATACGTTCCTATATCAAAATCACTTCACAAATCAAATTGTTTATCACACGCAAATAATCTGATTATATATGCTCAATACGTGATACTAGAAAGATGTGACTAGTACATATTTTCGTTAACTTGCCTCCTTAGCTAGTATGGTACTATAGTGTGGCTTACACCCGACGGGGTCTAGTTAGGATGGACGCGCAAGCCTTCTCACGGTAGTTAGCATGAGAAATGAGCCTATGTTATGTTAAGCGTTTTGGTGTATGATGATATGTAATTAGATTGTTTCGCAAACGCTTTCTCGACTATGCTAGTATTATTCAAACTCGTATGCTCACCTTTACTTAATTGTATTGACTTGTATTTTAACGAATGTAACAGGTTGAGGATTTAGCGTGGATGCTTGGATGTTGCTTAGTTAGTTTGTTTTGTTTAGTTAGTTTGTTTATGTATCTTGGATTTGGAACTTATGTATGAAATCTAGGGGAAATCGAACCCGGTTGAATCTTATGAGAAATCTCCGTTTTGTAATAATTGTTTAAATGTTACGTTTAATAGTATGGGATATTAAGCAGGTTGTGATATGTTAAATGATTGTTATGAAAACATCTCGTGAAATCAATCTGGTCGCCTAGTGCCACTAACCCCGATGTTTCCGTCATCGGTTGGGGTGTGAAAGATTGGTATCAGAGCTCCATAACTATAGGATAATAGGTAGAATTGTCATGATTCGACCTAGTAGCATGTTTAAGTACCCGATTGACCTATCTTTGACTTAAATGTTAAACTACTTGCCATAAATGCTTAAATGTGCCTTTCCTAATGCTAAATACAATAATACACGTTTGGAAACGCTCGCATCACACCAAACGAGTGATCAAGTCGAGAATAGGTGTGAAAACCGAGAACTCTCGATGAGATCATTCACTCCGCGCATCCTCTCGCACGAGATATCTTCGTTGAGTTAGGAGTGACATCTAAACCTTGACGAGAATCTCCATTTCTATCTAGGAATAAAGTTGTTAAGTTAGGGGTGAAACCCGCACCTTAATAACTAATTCCGCAATTCGATTTTCAAATCTCACCAAAGTCTCGGTTATGCCGATGGTTTGAAACACGTATTAACTGGAAGGGTAAACGTCGTTAGCCGCTTGCGGTGAGAACGTTTATCTATTAGGCCAAAGCGTGGGTCCAAATGCAGAGGGTAGTCGAATCACTTTGGCGTGTCAAAAGTCTCAAAACCCCGGACACTCCCAATTGATTTAAGCCTATATCGTCGATTTACGCATCATCGAGTTTATTACTATTTATGTGTTTAAAATTTTGAGAATCTTCGCTTTATTCGATTTCTCGCTTTGATGATTTATCATATCATCGATTCTCGATTTATTGCATTTATGCTCCATCGAATGTATGCACAACTCGCAAAGCTCTCGTAATCTAAAACGCTAAATTAATACACCAACCAAACTAATCGCTTAACTCGCTTACGCCTACAAGGACGTGTGCTTCATACGCGGTATCATCTCGCTTATCTCGCTATTATATCTCGCATCTCGTATCGCGCTACGCATTGTTATTATTAGAAGGTGAATACGTGCAAATATGTGCTTATGTGCTTACGTGCTTATGTGTCTATGTGGATACGTGCTTATGTGTTTTTGTGCTTTGTATGAATAATTATAATAAATATTTAAACATAACTCTATTATAATCGAATCTCATCTAATCTAAATCCCTCGTGTAGATGTCTTCTGTGGGATCGCACACCCGAAGGAACCTCCAGCGCAGCAACGCCGGCAAGCGTATCGCTACAATGGTAGCCAAGGAAATGGCTAAAGTCATCCCGCAAATTGTCTCGGAAATCCATGCTGTAAGCAGCAACTCATCTGTGGACTCCAAGGGAGATGCCCCGAAACCCCACTTCAGCTTTAAGCAGTTAAAAGCATGGGACCGCTTACTTTCTCAGGCACCGAAGGACCGAGTGCCATGTTCCACTGGTTTGACTCAATCGAGGTCACACTCCGCCAAAGTGGGTGTCCCGAGGCTCTACGTACAATCAATGCCACCGGTGTGTTTCAGTCAAGGGCTCTCGACTGGTGGACAGCCGAGCGCAACAGGCGTGGGAACGACGAAGCTTACGGACTCACTTGGGAGGAACTTAAGGAAATTCTGATCAAGGAATTATGTCCTCCCTACGAGATCTAGAAGTTAGAGAACGAATTCTGGAATATCAAGCAAGATGGTCCCGATAACGCTGGTCTCACTGCTCGCTTCAAACAGTTGAGCATCATATGTCCCGGTCAAGTGGATACGACCGAAAAGGCAATCAAGAAATACCTCAATGCTCTCCTCGATTGCGTCGCTGACTTTGTTCAAGCAGCACGCCCTGCTACTATCGAGGAGACCTACCAGCTAGCCGCCGAGATTAATGACAAACGAGTTCAGTCTGGTTACTTTAAAAGCAGCAAGGTTGCAAATCAGGCAGTCAACGAATCAGCAGCTCCTGCTACCGAACAACCCCGAGAGCCAAAGAACAGTCGCCGTGGTCGCAAAAGGGAAAACCCAAGCAAGAACTTTGCCTTCACTACTCCAGCGAACCCTCAGCCACTCCAGTCAGCAGCACCAAACGCACCGCCAGCAAAGCATGCGTACACTGGTCCGCTATGTGCCCTAAGAGCACATACCATCATGTCGTTGGAGGCAATTGCCGATTTTCACAAACTGCAACATCTACGACCACTTTACAGTCAGCTGCTGTAACATTCGTCGTAAAACGGGTTTCAAAACCCGCTTCGTTTAATAATCAAATATTCGGTTAAAAGTTCGTTGCGTATTTATTGTGCCGGTTATTTTAAATGATACATAATTAATAAATATTTTAGAATTTAAAAACCATAATTAATAAATAATAATAATAAGTAGATCAAATTAAATAATAAAATAGAACAGGGTAGCCGAGTCTCGAACCCGGGTCTCCCGCGTAGACACACACACATCACACCACTCCGCCACACACATATTTGTGTTCAAATACTTAAACAAATAACATTTATGGTAAAACCGAAAGTCAAAACCTGTAAATCAGCAAACCCAGAACTCGAAATCGTCGGCAAAACTGAAACTCCGCAAATGTTGCTACTTTCCCCATGATTGAAACGCGTAAACTTGATTTCGACATCAGTTATAACCGTTGCTTAACATACAATTGAGTCAAACCGTTTCTTTTGAGGATTGAAATCATTGACCGTGATTTTGGTCTCTAAATCGAAACCGATCAGCCTGTCCACCTTATAAATATCCACCCAATTCCTTGTAAACATTTCGCTCAGAACCGCACTCCCTTCCTGAAATTTTATTCCTTTCAAAGCACGTTGCCGGAGACTTTTGCACTCGCCGGAATATCGCCGGAATCTCTAACCAGAAAACCGTAGTTGTTCTCCAAACCGGTATAATTATCTAAACCTCCTTGCTATCTCTTGATTAGTAATTTATTAACTCAAAACAGTAATCAAAACTGTTTAATCAGTTTATTCAGTCGGAATCATTGTCGGGATGTTTGAATGGTGAAAAAGATGAAGTTGAGTTAGTGTTTAAATATAAATAAAAACGGGTATTTAACCGGGTTAGACACACAGTCCAGCGGTAGACTGTGTGCAATTACAAAGCACACGTCCCGAGTTCGAGTCGCACATGTTTCTGATTTTCTGAAATAAAACCAACACTTTTTAAAACTTATTCAGATCAACTCATAGCATATATATAAAATTAATATAATCCAGTGTTTATACAGATTAGACACACAGCCCAACTGGTTGGGCTGTGTGCACTCAAAACATAGGTCCTGAGTTCGATTCCTGGTTCTGTAACCAGTTTCGGCCATATTAAATCCTTTTTAATAACAACTAAATAAGGTTAAAGCTAGTTAGTATATATATATAATTAAAATAGAGAATATTTCGGGTTAGACACGTAGCTCAGTTGGTAGAGCTGCGTGCACGTATATGAGAGGTCACGGGTTCGAACCTCACACGCTGCCTGAATTACATGCTATCCGACCGGTCAGAACACGGTAACCTGTCAAGGTCAACTTATTTTTTTAAATTTTGTTTTCTTATTTTTTATTTATTAAATTTAAAAATACTTAAAAATAAAGATTCCTAAGATTAAAAATTTCCATTAAACTCACAAAAATAAATCTAAAAATCTCATTAAGAGCACTAATTAAAAATATTAATCTCAAATAAAATTTATTTATTTATCGAATTATTGCGTTATTATTTAGGTTAGTTTTCCCTCGTCGGTTGAATCATAAATTCGTGCGCATTCATCATTATCAAGGACCGCACCCACTGTGAGTGAATTTTTACAAATTCCCCTTTTTAATCACGTTTTGGGGTGTATCATGTGTCGTACTATTCTTTTATTTTATTTAAACACTTGTGCATATATCATTTCCGTGATCAAATGTGTATTGATTGTTGTGTGAATTATATGTAGATTAAATTTATCATTTCAGTGCACGCATTTCACTAGGCTCATCAGTTCCCCGTGGGATACGGGTTGAGCATCAGGAGCCTCATTAGATCGGCTCCGTTGGATTGAGCCTTGATCTCTAATACATCTTCATTCATGTCATATATTCATCCAAAGTGGTTTGTGATTGTTTACATATATATGTTTGCTCACATGTGATTAATGCACGAATTTTCTTTAATAAATAAAATAAGAAATTAGTTAAAATGTTTTATCAAGGTTCACTCGCCAACTTTTGTTGACCCAAAATGTCCCCTGTTTTACACATGATACAGGTGATCCAGTCGAGACAGGAAACACTTAGGATGGCCTAGAAGAATAAACAAGTTAATGCTTTGGAATAAATATATAGTTTCGTTTTCCTTTGTAATTGTATGAATTTTGTTTTTGGATATTTAAGTTTGTAATTTGAATTTAATAAATATGAAACTTCTTAGTAAATATCATGAGCTTTGGTGATAACCCAATTATGCCCCGACTTTTATTCCGTTGCGGGTCGGGGTGTGACAGATTGGTATCAGAGCTTGTGACTATAGGGATATAGGATAGGTTATTAGACCCTTAGAGCCTATACTATAGTTGATTAAATTTTAATTGTTTATGCGTTACATGCAAAATTCGTGATGTTTATATGTTTCATGTTTATTTTCACGCCCAATATTATGCAAGCACGCTCACAAGTACATATTAATATGCAATGCTCATCATAATTCATATCCTCATAACATATCATATCTATGAGAGCACACACCTCATGATTTCCATGATTTTTGCAATGATTTTGTATTTTTTCAAATCACATCAAAGTGAGTTCTCACGACGGGCATGTAGTAACTGGAAGGGTACGAGTACCGATAGTCAGAACGTCCTGTCTAGGCTTGGCATTCGTATAAATTCAAACGAAAGGACCAGTTTGCCTACCTGGGGACTAACGATGAGAGTACGAAGGACCTATTAGGCCAAAGCATGCCATACCAAACGTCGTGTGAACTAACCCCACTTTGAGATGTCATTGTGTCTACACCTGGACACCCTCCTATCATACATCTCGCAATCATGTTTTACGATTTTCATTCGGGTGGTGCGAGTGTTAACCCGCCGACACCAATGTGAATCCTACCAAGCCCAATAGTCATGGGGGCCCACATGACTACACAGGCAATGGTATGGGGGACATTTGGAGGCCCAAACATGAGCAAAACCAAGACATCCTATGGATGTAGTTAAATTATTTTCATTTATGTTGTTTTCATTCTTTTTACGACACATGACACCTAGGAAATTCTTAAACTCACAATCTTCCTATATATGTTCATGTAGATGTCGGCTAGGCAACTACGTGGAGGTAGAAAGTCAGGAAAGTCAAACGAAGCTTGGCCACACAAATTGCTAAACAAATGGCCGCAGTGCTTCCTAACATCGTGCTTCAAGTTCAACAAGATCTCACTGCTAATCCCATCAACCCTCCCAACCAAGAAGACCAGAGCGTCGCCAACCCTCCTTCCAAAACCCCCCAAGTGCACCTACAAACACTTCAAATCCTGCGATCCCCCAAAATATGAAGGGACCGAAGGTGTTACCGCCCTCCTTCACTGGTTTGAAGAAATGGAAAACACTTTCCTCAATTGCGATTGTCCTGAAGACCGTAAGGTACATTACGCGACTAGAAGACTGTTTGGGGTAGCCCTTACCTGGTGGAACACGGAAAAGGGTAAGCGATGAGTTGAAGATGCCATGGCCTTAACATGGGAAGAGTTAAGGGAACTCATGACAAGACGTTTCTGTCCAAGAAGCGAAATCAAAAAGCTGGAAGACGAATTCCACGCATTGAAACAAAAGGAAGGAGACCACACTTCATATAATAAGAGATTTCTCGAGTTGAACCAGATGATCCCCAATTTGTTCACCCCCTTGTACCGCTTAGTCGAACACTACATTCGAGGCCTCCCCTCGAAAATCCAAGATTCGGTTTTAAGCACTTCGCCTGCAACACTTGAAGCCGCAATGGAGTTAGCCACAGAACTCACTGAAAATCGCATTCGAAACGGCAAGTTCAAAGATGAGATGAAGAAAGCACCCATTGAGACCCCAACTCCAAACCACCTCGTCTCATCCTCGAAGTTTGCTGGTAAGAGGAAGCGAAATAGCAAGAATTTTGCTGTCACTCAAACCAACCCTCCTATCACTGCTGCACCAATCACCCAAATTGCTCCTCCAGCTGCACCATTAAAAAAGCCATACATTGGCCCACACCCAAAGTGCAACCGTTGTCAATACCATCACCCTCCCGAAAACCCCTGCCAACATTGCACAAGTTGTGGTCGTGCGGGTCACACCATCCAAACCTGCCGTACCCTTCAACGAATGAACCGCAATCAACCTCCAACCCAAACCCAAAATCAGATAGTGGGCCAAGCCCAACAACCCTTACTTCTACCACCTGCACAACACGCAGCCCAATCTTACTACCAACCCAACTACCCCATGATGCAACCCATGCGAGCTTGTTTCAACTGTGTGGACCCAAACCACTTCAGGAACACTTGTCCACGCCTAGTAAACATCATCCATGCCCAAGCTCAAGCGAACCCAGTAAACCAAGCTAACCAAGCTCCTCCACCTGCCAGGGGAAGAGCTTTCAATATCAATGCCAACCAAGCCAGGGCTGACAACAACGTGGTCAACGGTACGTTTCTCATCAATGGTAGTTATGCATCCATATTATTCGATACTGGTGCGGATAAGAGCTTTGTGTCCTTAGAATTCGAACCTATCCTCGACCAACCTCGTGTTAATCTCATGGAATCTCTAATGGTGGAAGTTGCTGACGGAAAACCCACTTCATTAAATTCTATTATACGCAATTGTATTCTCACTCTAAACGATCACGATTTCCCAATTGACCTCATTCCTATGAAGTTGGAAAGTTTCGATGTTATAATCGGTATGGACTGGCTCAGCCAACATCACGCTGAAGTGGTGTGCCACGAAAAATTCATTCGCATTCCTCTTGCAGACGGTCAGACACTACGTATTTTTGGGGAAACCCCTTCGAAAGGACTCAAATTGATGTCCTGCCTTCAAGCCCGAAGTTATCTCCGCAAGAACTATGTCGCATTCCTAACTCACGTCGTCAAGAAGGGAAACAAGGAGAGGAAACTCGAAGATATCCCAATTGTGAAGGAATTCCCACAAGTTTTTCCCGACGACATTTCAGGACTTCCTCCAGTGAGAGAAGTCGAATTTCGCATCGATCTTGTACCTGGCGCTACGCCGGTCACAAAATCTCCTTATAGGTTAGCCCCATCCGAGATGCAGAGCTGGCCAGTCAACTGCAAGAGCTGACTGACAAAGGATTCATACGTCCTAGCTCATCGCCTTGGGGTGCACCTGTTCTTTTTATGAAGAAGAAAGATGGAACGTTTCGCATGTGCATTGATTATAGAGAACTCAACAAGTTGACGGTTAAAAATCACTATCCACTACCTCGCATTGATGACCTCCTAGACCAACTTCAAGGCGCCACCTGCTTTTCAAAAATCGACCTTCGTTCTGGTTATCATCAGCTTAGAGTGCGCGAAGAAGATATCCCAAAAAACCGCCTTCCGGACTCGTTATGGTCATTACGAGTTCATGGTCATGCCCTTCGGTTTAACCAACGCCCCCGCTGTCTTCATGGATTTGATGAATAGGGTATGCAAACCCTACCTCGACCGTTTCGTCATAGCCTTCATCGACGACATCCTTATCTACTCCAAGTCTAAATCGGATCATGAGCGACACCTTCGACTCATTCTTACACTCTTAAGGACTGAAAAGCTTTACGCTAAGTTCTCAAAATGCGAATTTTGGTTGGGAGAAGTACAATTCCTTGGTCATGTCGTCAATGGCAAGGGAATTCATGTCGATCCTTCAAAAATCAAGGCAGTACAGGAATGGCAAGCGCCACGTACCCCTACTGAAGTTAGGTCATTTCTTGGTTTGGCTGGTTACTATCGACGCTTCATTGCAAATTTTTCCCGTATTGCTGTACCACTCACGGCCTTGACTCACAAAGGAAAACCCTTCATTTGGGGACCTAAGCAAGAAGAGGCTTTCCAAACTTTAAAGCAAAGGCTTTGTGACGCACCTGTCCTTACATTCCCTGAGGGTTGCGATGACTTCGTGGTTTATTGCGACGCGTCAGGGCAAGGACTAGGCTGTGTATTGATGCAAAGAGGAAAAGTGATAGCCTATGCCTCTAGCCAACTCAAAGTTCATGAGAAGAATTACACCACCCACGACCTAGAACTTGGAGCCGTTGTGTTCGCTCTCAAGATATGGAGACATTACCTCTACGGTACCAAGTGTGAAATATACACTGACCACAAGAGTCTCCAACATATCTTCAACCAGAAAGAGTTGAATATGAGGCAACGAAGATGGGTCGAACTTCTCAACGACTACGACTGTGAAATTTGTATCATCCTGCAAGGCAAACGTGGTGGCCGATGCGCTCAGTCAAAAGGTTATGCGAACTCCATTCGTCTTCTATGTTCGCAAATCATAACCGACATCAAAGATCGAATCCGGGCAGCTCAACATGTTTCTGTAACAGAAAATGACGTACGCGATGAGCTGTCATGTGGAGCTGAACTCAAAATCGAAACCAAATCCGACGGTATTCTATACTATTTAAACCGCATATGGATTCCTGGTCGCGATAACCTTCGTGATTTCCTCATGAATGAGGCGCACAAAACACGATACTCTGCCCAGGAGCCGACAAGATGTATCAAGACCTACGATACACCTACTGGTGGCCTGGCATGAAAAAGGATATCGCTATTTTGTTTCCAAGTGCCTTACCTGTTCCAAAGTAAAAGCTGAAGATCAAAGACCTTCAGGACTTCTAGTCCAACCCGAAATACCTGTATGGAAGTGGGAAAACATAACCATGGATTTCATTACCGGGTTACCTTGCACCTCCAGTGGGTATGACACCATATGGGTAATAATCGATCGTCTTACAAAGTCATCTCACTTCATTCCGATTCGCGAGGACTTCAAGAACGAGAAGTTAGCTCGTATCTACATCAGCGAGATCGTAAGCCGTCATGGTGTACCATTAAGCATCATTTCAGACCGTGATGGTCGTTTCACTTCACGAACATGGCGAGCCGTACAAACCGCTTTGGGTACACGATTAGACCTCAGTATCGCCTTTCATCCTCAAACTGATGGTCAATCTGAACACACCATCCAAACCCTTGAAGACATGCTACGAGCATGTGTCATAGACTTCAAAGGGAACTGGGACGCTCACCTACCATTAGTTGAGTTTTCGTACAACAATAGCTATCATTCAAGTATCGGCATGGCTCCTTTCGAAGCTTTATATGGTCGTAAGTGCCGATCTCCAGTATGTTGGCACGAAATTGGGGAAGCGCAAATCACCGGACCAGAATTAATTCAAGAGACAACCGACAAGATCCTTCAAATTCAAAACAATCTTCTAGTGGCTCAAAGTCGTCAAAAGAGTTATGCTGACAAACGACGAAAGCCCTTGGAGTTTGACAATGGTGATCAAGTACTTTTAAAAGTATCACCATGGAAGGGAGTGGTTCGTTTTGGCCAGAAGGGCAAGCTAGCACCACGCTACGTAGGACCTTTCAAGATACTCGAAAGAGTAGGTCTCGTAGCATACAAGCTTGACCTACCAGAAGAGCTCAACAGAATTCATCCCACATTCCACGTATCAAACTTGAAAAAGTGCCTCGCCAATGAAAATCTCCATATTCCTCTAGAAGATATTCAAGTCGATGAATCGATGCACTTCGTTGAAAGACCAGTGGAAATCATGGATTTCAGAGAGAAGCGTTTAAGGCGAAGTCGTATTCCAATTGTCAGGGTACGTTGGGAGTCAAAGCGAGGACCCGAGTTTACTTGGGAACGTGAAGACTCAATGCGCGAAAAATACCCGCACCTTTTTCCGGTTACCACTACTGCTTAAATTTCGGGACGAAATTTCTAAAAGTAGGGGATACTATAACATTCGTCGTAAAACGGGTTTCAAAACCCGCTTCGTTTAATAATCAAATATTCGGTTAAAAGTTCGTTGCGCATTTATTGTGCCGGTTATTTTAAATGATACATAATTAATAAATATTTAGAATTTAAAAACCATAATTAATAAATAATAATAATAAGTAAATCAAATTAAATAATAAAACAGAACAGGGTAGCCGGGTCTCGAACCCGGGTCTCCCGCGTAGACACACACACATCACACCACTCCGCCACACACATATTTGGGTTCAAATACTTAAACAAATAACATTTATGGTAAAACCGAAAGTCAAAACCTGTAAATCAGCAAACCCAGAATTGAAATCGCCAGCAAAACTGAAACTCCGCAAATGTTGCTACTTTCCCCATGATTGAAACGCGTAAACTTGATTTCGACATCAGTTATAACCGTTGCTTAACACACAATTGAGTCAAAACCGTTTCTTTTGAGGATTGAAATCATTGACCGTGATTTTGGTCTCTAAATCGAAACCGATCAGCCTGTCCACCTTATAAATACCCACCCAATTCCTTGTAAACATTTCGCTCAGAACCGCACTCTCTTCCTGAAATTTTATTCCTTTCAAAGCACGTTGCCGGAGACTTTTGCACTCGCCGGAATATCGTCGGAATCTCTAACCAGAAAACCGTAGTTGTTCTCCAAACCGGTATACTTATCTAGACCTCCTTGCTATCTCTTGATTAGTAATTTATTAACTCAAAACAGTAATCAAAACTGTTTAATCAGTTTATTCAGTCGGAATCATTGTCGGGATTTTTGAATGGTGAAAAAGATGAAGTTGAGATAGTGTTTAAATATAAATAAAAACGGGTATTTAACCGGGTTAGACACACAGTCCGGCGGTGGACTGTGTGCAATTACAAAGCACACGTCCCGGGTTCGAGTCGCACATGTTTCCGATTTTCTGAAATAAAACCAACACTTTTTAAAACTTATTCAGATCAACTCATAGCATATATATAAAATTAATATAATCCAGTGTTTATACAGATTAGACACACAGCCCAACTGGTTGGGCTGTGTGCACTCGAAACATAGGTCCCGAGTTCGATTCCGGGTTCTGTAACCAGTTTCGGCCATATTAAATCCTTTTTAATAACAACTAAATAAGGTTAAAGCTAGTTAGTATATATATATAATTAAAATAGAGAATATTTCGGGTTAGACACGTAGCTCAGTTGGTAGAGCTGCGTGCACGTATACGAGAGGTCACGGGTTCGAACCTCACACGCTGCCTGAATTACATGCTATCCGACCGGTCAAACCTGTCAAGGTCAACTTATTTTTTTAAATTTTGTTTTCTTATTTTTTATTTATTAAATTTAAAAATTATTTAAAAATACTTAAAAATAAGATTCCTAAGATTAAAAATTTCCATTAAACTCACAAAAATAAATCTAAAAATCTCATTAAGAGCACTAATTAAAAATATTAATCTCAAATAAAATTTATTTATTTATCGAATTATTGCGTTATTATTTAGGTTAGTTTTCCCTCGTCGGTTGAATCATAAATTCGTGCGCATTCATCATTATCAAGGACCGCACCCACTGTGAGTGAATTTTTACAAATTTCCCTTTTTAATCACGTTTTGGGGTGTATCATGTGTCGTACTATTCTTTTATTTTATTTAAACACTTGTGCATATATCATTTCCGTGATCAATGTGTATTGATTGTTGTGTGAATTATATATAGATTAAATTTATCATTTCAGTGCACGCATTTCACTAGGCTCATCAGTTCCCCGTGGGATACGGGTTGAGCATCAGGAGCCTCATTAGATCGGCTCCGTTGGATTGAGCCTTGATCTCTAATACATCATCATTCATGTCATATATTCATCCAAAGTGGTTTGTGATTGTTTACATATATATGTTTGCTCACATGTGATTAATGCACGAATTTTCTTTAATAAATAAAATAAGAAATTAGTTAAAATGTTTTATCAAGGTTCACTCGCCAACTTTTGTTGACCCAAAATGTCCCCTGTTTTACACATGATACAGGTGATCCAGTCGAGACAGGAAACACTTAGGATGGCCTAGAAGAATAAACAAGTTAATGCTTTGGAATAAATATATAGTTTCGTTTTCCTTTGTAATTGTATGAATTTTGTTTTTGGATATTTAAGTTTGTAATTTGAATTTAATAAATATGAAACTTCTTAGTAAATATCATGAGCTTTGGTGATAACCCAATTATGCCCCGACTTTTATTCCGCTGCGGGTCGGGGTGTGACAGCTGCCGTAGTAGTACTCGACAGCCAGCTCTTCAAGCTCCAACTGCTCCAGCTTTACCTGCTCCTCCTCAAGCCAACCAGCAGCAAACTCCAAAGGCACGAGTGTGCTTCGTGTGTGGTGATCCGAACCACTTTGCTAATGTTTGCCCAAACCGCACCGTGAAACAAGAGCCGCAGCAGCAGCAGCCACCACCGCAGCCTCAGCAACAACAACAAGCTGCGCGTGGGAGAGCCTTTAACCTCAATCACCGCCAGGCCCAGAATGACAACAATGTTGTCAATGGTACGTTTCTCGTTAATGGTATTTATGCTTCATTTTTATTTGATACTGGTGCCGATAATTGTTTTGTATCGTTAGAATTCGAAAAGGTTTTAAAATGTAAGCGCGCTAAACTCCCAAAGACTTTCGATGTGGAAGTCGCCACCGGAAGAACCGTTATCGTTAACTCCGTTTTACGTGGTTGTAATCTCGATCTCAACAACCATGTCTTCTCGATCAATCTTATACCTATGCAGTTAGGTAGTTTCGATATCATAGTAGGCATGGATTTTCTTCGTGAGAATCTTGCTGAAGTTGTATGCTTCGATAAAATGATTCGTTTTCCTCTTCCTAACGGTGATCAACTTCATGTGTATGGTGAAACTCTCTCAAAGAAGTTGATGCTTTTGTCATGTACTCGAGCACACAAATGCTTGCAAAAGCGATGTGTTGCTTTCCTCGCTCATATCGTGAACCCGGAGAAAGAAAAGAAGACTTATAAAGACGTTCCCGTTGTTTGTGAATTTCCTAAAGTCTTTCCCGACTATTTACCCAGTTTACCCCCTACTCGAGATATTGAATTCCGTATCGATTTAGTTCCCAGAGCTACTCCCGTTGCTAAAGCTCCTTATCGTCTCGCACCATCTGAAATGCGCGAGCTATCAAGCCGACTTCAAGAGCTTCTTGATAAAGGCTTCATACGCCCGAGCACTTCGCCATGGGGCGCTCCTGTCCTTTTCGTGAAAAAGAAGGACGGATCATTTCGTATGTGCATCGATTATCGTGAACTTAACAAACTCATGATAAAGAATCGTTACCTTCTTCCTCGTATCGACGACTTATTTGATCAGCTTCAAGGTGCTACTTGTTTTTCCAAGATCGATCTTCGTTCCGGTTATCATCAATTGCGTGTGTTGGAAGAAGATATTCCGAAAGCCGCTTTTCGTACCCGTTATGGCCATTTCGAATTCGTGGTCATGCCTTTTGGTCTTACCAATGCACCCGCGGTTTTCATGGATTTAATGAACCGTGTGTGTAAAGCTTTCTTAGATCGTTTCGTCATTGTTTTCATTGATGATATTCTTATCTATCCGAAGTCGAGAGACGAACACGCGCGTCATCTCCGTTTAGTCCTCGAACTTCTTCAAGGAAATCGCCTTTATGCGAAATTTTCTAAATGTGAATTCTGGCTCGAAGAAGTCCAATTTCTCGGCCACATCGTCAATAGTCAAGGAATTCACGTCGACCCTGCAAAGATTGAAGCCGTCAAGAGTTGGATTACACCGAAGAATGCTTCCGAAATCCGTTCATTCGTTGGATTGGCGGGTTATTGCCGTCGATTCATCGCCGACTTTTTGAAAATCGTTGTTCCGCTTACCGCTTTAACTCATAAAGACAAACCTTTTGTTTGGGATTCCAAGCAAGAGGAAGCTTTTCAAACTCTCAAGCGTTGCTATGCAACGCTCCTGTCCTCGCTTTACCCGACGGAAATGACGATTTCGTAGTTTACTGCGATGCCTCTAATCTTGGTCTTGGCTGTGTGCTTATGCAACGAGACAAGGTTATCGCGTATGCGTCTCGACAACTCAAGATCCACGAGAAGAACTACACAACCCACGATCTCAAACTCGGTGTAGTTGTTTTTGCATTAAAGATATGGCGACACTACCTTTACGGTACTAAGTGTACGGTCTTCACCGACCATAAGAGCTTACAACATATCTTTAATAAAAAACAACTAAACATGCGACAACGTCGATGGGTTGAACTTCTCAACGATTAAGATTGCGAGATACGCTACCATCCCGGCAAGCAAACGTCATCGTTGATGCTCTAAGTCGACGAAGCTATGTATATAGTGTTCGTGACTCTCAAGCTTTGAATGATCTTGAAATCATGATTCGCTCTTCTCAATTCGCATGTTTTAACGAGAATACCTTGGAAGACGAAATGAAATGTGGTGCCGAAACTCAGCTTGTATCTAAATCTGATGGTATTTATTACTATCTCAACCGCATTTGGATTCCCAGTCGTGATAATCTTCGTAAATTGCTAATGGACGAAGCTCATAAATCTCGATATTCCATTCACCCTGGTGCTGACAAGATGTACAAGGATCTTCGCCCTAAGTACCGTGGTCGGGCATGAAAAAGGATATCGCCTTGTACGTCTCAAAATGCTTAACTTGTTCGAAGGTTAAAACTGAACATCAAAGGCCCTCTGGCTTACTCGAACAACCCGAAATCCCGATGTGGAAGTGGGAGAGCATAGCTATGGACTTCGTTACCAAACTCCCGCGTACTTCATCCGGTCATGATAGCATTTGGGTTATCGTTGATCGTCTCACTAAATCTGCGCACTTTATTGCTATACGAGAAGACTTTAAGGTCGAACGGTTAGCCGGAATCTATAACGACGAAGTTATATGTCGACACGGGATGTCTCGTGACATCATTTTTGACCGAGACGGTCGTTTTACCTCGCGTCTCTGGGAGACCTTTCAATCCGCTCTCGGTACACTCTCAATCTCAGTACCGCTTTTCACCCTCAAACCGACGGTTAGACTGAGCGAACGATCCGTACCCTCGAAGACATGTTTCGTGCGTGCATCATAGATTTCGGTGGTAACTGGGATACGCATTTACCTTTAATCGAATTCTCGTACAATAATAGTTATCATACCAGCATTCAAATGGCTCCTTTTGAGGCACTGTATGGAAGAAAATGTCGATCGCCTATTGCATGGCACGAGATCGGAGAAGCACTAATCACCAGTCCCGAGCTAACTCAAGAAACGATAGACAAAATCCTCCAAATCAGAGACAATCTCTTGAAAGCTCGGAGTCGTCAAAAGAGTTACGCCGATAAATGCCGCAAGCCCCTATAGTTCGAAGTGGGAGATCATGTTCTCCTAAAGGTTGCACCTTGGAAGGGAGTGGTCCGCTTCGGCAAGAAAGGAAAGCTGAGCACCTCGATACGTTGGTCCCTTTAAGATTCTGGAAAGAATCGGTAAAGTAGCCTATCGTATCGAATTACCGGAGGAACTTAACACGTACATCCGACCTTCCACGTGTCTAACCTCAAGAAATGCCTCGCCGAAGAAAATATCCATGTACCTCTCAAAGATCTGCAGATCAACGAGACTCTCCATTTCGTGGAAAAGCCTGTGGAAATCATGGACCGAGAGACCAAGAAACTCTGACGCTCTCGCATCCCTATCGTGAAGGTCCGATAGGAGGGCAAACGCGGCGCCGAGTTTATTTGGGAATTGGAAAGTGATATGAAGGCCAAATATCTGCACCTCTTTGTTACAACTACTGCCTAACTTCGGGACGAAATTCACTAAAGTAGGGGAGACTGTAACAACTCGAAAATTCAATTGTTATATTTTCTTTTCTTTTCCGTTTATCTATCCTTTGTAATCCGAGATTCGGTTAATAATAAAGTTTATGTTAATTAATTATGGTATTGTACGTTATTATGGCATCTAATCGCTTAATAAATCGCATCGCTAATCTCATCGCATCGCAAATCGCAGTTATTTATGTGGTTTTATGTTATTTATGTGTTGTGTGTGTTTGTGGTTATGATTACGCTCGCTATCGCATCGCTCTCGCACTCTCGAATCGCTAAATCACACTATTATATCAACCATAACGCTTAACGCTTTAATTTAACTACCTAATACAAACCGAATAACCAAACGAACTCTTAATGCGAAATCGGCAAACGAAACTTGGTCCCCAGACCAAGTTTGGCCGAACTTGCCTACCACAAGTTCGCCCGAACTTGCCTGATAACCAAGGATCCCTTGTTTGCCATGAAGTTCGCGCGAACTTGCATATGTATATGCAAGTTTGGCCGAACTTAGCCATTATCCCTCGTAAACTCCCCAAGTTCGTGCGAACTTGTACATTCTTGTACAAGTTCGGCCGAACATGTTGCCAGATCTTGAGAATCTTGACTTCTCCTATAAATACTCAGCTCATTCCTCTCATTTGCACTTGCTGACCAAGTTCGCTCAGAGCTCCCTCATTCCAAATCTCTCGTGTTCTAAGTAAGAAACGACCCGATTTCGACTACTACAACGTTTATCAACAACCAACAAAGGTTTACAACGATTTTGCACAAGGATCTACCTTCGTTTTCATCAAAAACCCATTCTTTTACGAAAATCTTCATCTTTTTCTTCAAAACTTTTGTTTTTAACTTAGATCTACACAATACGAGTTCGTTTGGTGTTAGCAGAGGCTTCCCAAACAAGAGATCTGCAAGATCTCGGCTTGTAAGTTCTAGATCTGAGAAAAACCTTTGAAAACCATTGATTTCTAAACAAGATTCGGACTTTTGATGGTGTTTTGTTCATTTTCTGGTATGAAACGAAGCATCTATCATTCAAGATCCCAAATCTGGAAGCACAAGGACGTTTATGTTGGTTTACACAAGCCGGACTAATCCGAACGAACCCCGAGTTCGCCCGGATTAGCCCACGCTTTTGTAAAACGGCTAAAACAGCTCTAAAAGATCTCTCCAACCTAAGTTTGCTCAGTATCACAGGGTTGGCAGGATGAACACTCGATTTTCCTCAGCAAACGACGTGAAAACGCAAGATTTGGACCAGAAAACATCAAGTTCGCTCGAGAATCACTAGTTTCCCAAGACAAGTTCGACCGAACTTGTACCCAAATGGGTCAAGTTCGACCGAACTTGGGTACTTTTCACCAAGTTTTCTTGCAAGTTTGCCCGAACTTGCGTAGTTTCTTAGGAAACTTTACAAGTTCGCCCGAACTTGTCTCCTCAGTAAGGATTCTCCACAAGTTCGCCCGAACTTGACAAGATTCTTAGGAATCTCATCAAGTTCGACCGAACTTGGCTCATAACTCAACAGAATTACACAAGTTCGCTCGAACATGTGTGTTTACACACAAGTTCGCCCGAACTTGGCCACTGCTCAACTCAAAGTTCACCGTTTCGGCTTTTCGGAAGACTGATGCACTTCTGGTCGTTTACAGGCTGATCCGGCGCACTCCGCAACCTCTCCGCAGAATCTCCTACTTAACTAAAACTCACCCACAGTGAGTATACTTGACCCATTTTCGCTTAAACGTACTTTTTGGGTGTTACATACGTTCCTATATCAAAATCACTTCACAAATCAAACTGTTTATCACACGCGAATAATCTAATTATATATGCTCAATACGTGATACTAGAAACATGTGACTAGGACTTATTTCGTTAACTTGCCTCCTTAGCTAGTATGGTACTATAGTGTGGCTTACACCCGACGAGGTCTAGTTAGGATGGACGCGCAAGCCTTCTCACGGTAGTTAGCATGAGAAATGAGCCTATGTTATGTTAAGTGTTTTGGTGTATCATGATATGTAATTAGATTGTTTCGCAAACGCTTTCTCGACTATGCTAGTATTATTCAAACTCGTATGCTCACCTTTACTTAATTGTATTGACTTGTATTTTAACGTATGTAACAGGTTTAGGATTTAGTGTGGATGCTTGGATGTTGCTTAGTTAGTTTGTTTTGTTTAGTTAGTTTGTTTATGTATCTTGGATTTGGAACTTATGTATGAAATCTAGGGGAAATCGAACCCGGTTGAATTTTATGAGAAATCTCCGTTTTGTAATAATTGTTTAAATGTTACGTTTAATAGTATGGGATATTAAGCAGGTTGTGATATGTTAAATGATTGTTATGAAACATCTCGAGAAATCAATCTGGTCGCCTAGTGCCACTAACCCCGATGTTTCCGCCATCGGTTGGGGTGTGACACATTGACTCATTAAATCTATATCTTTGATTTATTTATGCTTACCATAAAATTTATCAAACTTATCAATACCTTACTAACCAATATAGTTAGGCATAACGCGTCTTATGTTTGACAAAGGGGATGAACAAAAAATGAAAAACAATAAACTTAGATCTGAAAATGAGATCTCTGTTATACGGGCCCAAACGCTTACCATTGTCTATCTTTCTTTATCTTGTACGTTAATTTATATTAAAACATATTTGAGTTACAAAATTAGTGATGACGGTGATTCTCGGTGATATGTGTTTTCTTTAAGGGTTTGCTACCAACCCCTATCACTAAATGCACTCATCCTATTGATTTAATTGGTTTTGTTTTTCTTTGTTTTATAAAAAGCCTATATGATCCGTATAAGATGCAACATAAGAACTATGCAACTCGTAAAAAGATGTAACATACGATTTCCGCCCTTTATACGACCCGTTTAAATTCCTCGAAGTCTCAAAAGAAGAACACACAGTCAATGACATCTTCAATCAAGATAACTACACGATTAAAGGCATGTAATGGGAATCACGATTATCATCAGGCTATGTGTTATGGGTGTAGGAGAGCATGCGAGGTGATGATGTGGCAATGCCAGATGGAAAGGAACCCCCTCCCCCATGAGCATGGTCACCATCCAATGTTGCGTGCTCTCTCTCTTTCTCTCTCCTCTCTTTCCCTTTGTTATATATATATATATATATATATATATATATATTATATATATATATATAAACATAGAAAAATGATTGAAGGAGGGGTATAAAATAGATTGAGTGATAGAGGTGAGGGATTGGAGGAGATGATAATGTGATGCTAAAGTGGCAGTGATGGATGAATAATGGATATAACACATAGCCTTATTAAGAGGATAATGATTATGATTGGAGTTGTATTCCAGATTAAGGGGTATAATTCCTCATTTTCATATATTTTGTTCTAATAAGTAGATTAACTTTGCTTGCTATTTGCGATATAGTTTCTTTTTTTCTAGCATAGGGGAGAAATACGACTAAAAGAGGGTAAGGGAGCTAGGGACACAACTTCAAGTACGCAAATACCAAATCAGAATAACCAGTGATATAAAGACCCCTCATTTCTTTTTATCAAAATCACCCAAATTACCCAAATTAAGGGGGTGTTTGGGGTTGCGTTTTCAAAATAGATTATGCGTTTTCAAAATAGATTTTGCGTTTTCAAAACTGCGTTTTGAAAAAGCATGTAGGTACATGCTTCTCCAAAACTGCGTTTTGGAGGCAAATAATCACTTTTTCATCCAAACACTTTTTTAGTTTATTTATGTTTTACAAACGCAATAATCAAATAATCACTTCAAAACGCAATCCCAAACACCCTCTAAATAGGGGTGGTATTCCAAACTACCAACTTATCAGAAATTAGTATTCCTCTTGAATTATCCACCATCACAATCGAGTACTACAAGCCGGATTCCATAGCCGAATGGGATACCCGAGTGAATGGCGTCGGTGTTGCCGAACTACCTGATCGAAATCAAATGGAGTACTCAAAAGTGCCCCAACTTCCCTAACTTTATTTCGTGTTTATGGTGCTTGTGAGTCTATTAAACCATCTAAAATAAAACAAACTAAAGGATAACCATCTAAAATAAAAAAAACTAAACGATAAAAGGGCATTGTTATTCAATAGGGTCAATCATTGCATTATTTATTGACCTCAAAAGATAAATGAGAGACTTTTATCCTTTGCCAAAGATGCTTCAAGGATGGCTAGAGTGCCATCCACTCGTAAACTTTATATAATTATATACAAGTTCAATAAAATATATGAAAAACCATAAATAGAAATGGATTGTCCAATTTTATTATTAGATATAAACGGTATTTAGAAGTTGATTTGTCAATAATAAAGACAGAACTAAATGTAGTTATAGTAGATGAGTGTGTTAGGTTGTGTTATGACTATAAGTAGGCTAAACCTATCATTCAAGCAAATAAAAAATAATCCAAAAATATATGGATTAATCAAATAATCTTATCACTAATGAATAGTTTGATAATTAATCTAACAAAATTCTAACTATCTAAATACTAAAGTTAACAAATAAAAAGTTCTAGATATACCTAAATTTGGATTTAAGGAATGAGGATGATGAGATGATATTGATTGAATTCAGATTTAAAATATCAAGTGAACGGCGACAAACGGCTTTGCAGTTGGTGTTTGTCTCATGTCCGGTCGTCGGTGATTGTCTGATCGAGTGAGTCTACTGATGATCATCGATCCATCTCTCACGTCCCTTCAGTTCTTTAGTTTATTAATTTATAATGTATAATTGTCGGTGTCGCTATGAAGAATTACTTTTTAAGTGTTTTAAATGGTTATTAGATTTTAGATGCTTATTAGGCTAACGTGTTTTAAATGGTTATTGGATTATATTTATTTATTTATTTATTTATTTTATGTGTAAAATGAAGAAAAAACATGGGTCTCCAAAAATTTTGAGCCTTGTGTTGACGCCTACCGACACACACTCAGGGCTAGCGAGAGGAGATCATCGGTTCATAGAGAATTTCTAACCTCAAATATCGCCGACGCTTTTTGGATGCACGTGTTTTGAGTGTGAGCATATAATCCATGATCGGATTACCCCTCCTGGAACGTTTTCACTCAAGCAATCAAAACCAAATGTGTAAGCCCCTCGTAGATTTAGCTTTAAAGGAAACATATCAAACAGGTAAAAAGACTCAAAGCTATGCGGAAAGTTAAAAGAATCTATTCAATTCCAAAACCGTCGGTTTCTTCAACAATTGCCCTACTCAAAAATTCAGATTCTGTAGCTATACAGAATAATTATTAGCAAAACAAAACTTTAGATAAAAAAATGTCACGGGTCAACCTGACCTGAACCGTAAACAATGGTTGTTTCAACCCGCTATTTTGCCCCATCTGCTAAAAACATACAACTATACACCTAAAAAACAATAAAATGTTTGTTTCAACTAGTATACCTTCAAATTCTATTGATGGGGTGGATTAAAGATTAAAGTTTCAGAACGTTCATTAGAAGCTAATTGCGTTCCAAAGATTATAAGCGTGATACTAATGACAAGTTGATTATATACTAAGCTAGTAATTTGGCCTCCTTGTTCCCCACTCTTCGGTTTCAACATCTACCATCGATGTAACACGAACGTCGAATCCTGGATACGGTTCGTACCCGAATAAGATCTGAAGTGCCTAAATTCGTAAAAAGATTATCAGACAAAATCTAGCTTAACATTAATCTTTCATATTTATATTTATGTTGCATCTGATATGAAACTGATTATCCAAATTTGATTAAATTACTGGTAAATGAGCAAATCATAAACACAATCTTTTTTATTCAAATAAGATAATCAGTTTCAAAATGTAAATCCGAACACGACCTTAAACAAAATAGTGAAGTTACCTCAAACAAAACAAAGAACGGCGCCATCAAGAAGGCCTGCAAAATGTTGTCAAGAAGAGCCGGTGCTCTTCCCTGCAAAATTTATTTGATCAAAAGCATATGCAATTCAAGACATGAATAATTATACTCCTTATAACCTATGAAGATTATATATTTGACTTAACACATTGTGGATCAAAAAAGTATACTGATAAATGATACGAACGAATAAGGAACTTTAAGTTAAAATCGTTCTTGAAAAAACACATGTTGCAATTTTTATAGGACTTTTGTAAGCGAAGAGACTTAATCGGTCTAACCTCAAACAGCCCATGCCCTATAAATTGCGCGGTCCATGAAATCAATTGGACAACAAGAACAACCTGAAATGATCATAACCAAATATCTAACATACCCTACAATGAGATTAATATTTTATACATAAGCAACCTTGGATTAAAGTCGACTAATAAGGAAAGTGTTTTGTTAGTGAAAGAAGTCAAGAACACAACCTACGAACAACTAGGGCTGTCAAAAACTTGAAGCTCACTCGAAATTGGCTTGTTTGTCAAGCTGGCTCGGTTTGTTATCAAGCCGAGCCCGAGCCAAGGTAAGTTCGGTTTGTTTAGCTGGCTCGTTTTAATTAAATCCCAAATTTTATTATCATATAAACTGTAACCCAAAAGCATGGTTGTAAAAAACGAAAAATCCCGGCTAGGCGCCGATTACTCCCTTTAACCCTGATTAATTCCAATTAATTCCAATTGATCCTGATTAATCGCTAGTCTCCACCCCACCGCCCGACTAGCGATTACCACAACACTGCCAAAATGTATAACAAAAATTTTAATATATACAAATTATTTTTTTTATTTATAAGTTCTGCATTATTTGTCTGCTGAAAAAATGATTTTTCTTTCGCTTTTTATATACATCAATATATGTAAAAAAATAAAATTAAATATTTTTTTTTCTAAATAAACAAGCTAGCTCAAGCTTTATACGAGCCGAACTTGAGATGAACATTACGCCTCATTACAATAAATGAGCCGAGCCGCCGTAACTATAGCTCATCAACTAGGGTATACAATGAATGATTTGTTATCTTAATCCACCATCACCAAGACAATAAATCCCAATTTAAGCCACTAAATTCAATAAAAACAAGAAAATCCCATATCCAATTATTCAACATCAATTTCATAAACAATAAATTCAATACATACATACACACACATATATATATATAATAAATAAGCAAACCCCATATCAATTTCATGTTACATAAATTAAATAATACAATAAAACATACCTTCCATGCCAACTGAAACCCTAGAAGACTTGCAAGAACACTACTAGCAACCCAGCAAAATAAACAGAGTAAACCAGCCAAGGAACCAGCTTTATAATCAAAACATGCATAAAACACAACATAGATTAAAGTAAACAAAAACCCAAAATTAAAAATCAAGAAAAAATCAGTTTTAAATAAAAAAAAATGGATATGAGGGAGATTGAATGGGGCTGGTATGAAATTGAAGAGAAGAACAGCAGTGAAAAAGATTGGCCACACAAAGATCATGTGGATTGCAATGTTAGTTGGGTTGCTGTGATAAGCTGCATAAAAAGCAAAGTTTTTTTCAAGATCAAGAAACCCCATTTGAAGTTTTGGTGAAAGTGAGAAAGAATAAAGAAATGAATGGTGGTTTAAGAGATTAGAAAGTCTTTAATTTGATAAAGTCATGGGGATTAAGATAGATGTCATGTGTAGTATGTGAACCTATAGTTTTATGTGGAGTATAAAAAAAAGTAGTGATGAAGTCATGGAAAAGTGACTTAAAGTTTTCAATATTTTATGAAATAATGGATTTTAATAATTTCAACTATTAGTCGTTTATTGTTAACAGTTTTAACTTAAAAAATAACCAGTGATAGTCCTACCTTTTTATATATTGTAGATCAATTGACCTTTACTAAACCGAAAAAGATAAGGGAACAAAAAGAAATTAAAGTTCTAATACTAAAGGTCCATTGGTTTACAATATGTGAAAAAATGGAACCACCACTGGCTATTTTTGAAGTTGGAACTGTTGTCGACCATTGGCTAATAGTTGGGATTATTAAAATTCATTACTCCTAATATTATTATATAAGTTTTTAGTACTTTTTTTGATTTATGAATACCTTAGATTTTTATTGTTTGGAGAACTATTAAACCGTGTTAGTGATAATGAAAATATTGTTAAGTATGTGCCATTTGGGCATGAGAGTGACAGTGATTGAGCGTTTTATTTAATTTTCAATTCATATCATTAGTTACTTTAAGACTAAACTATAAGTTTTGTCCTTTATAAAGCTTTAAATTATAGTCCAACTTTTTTAAAGTTTTGACTTTCACATCCTATGCTTTATATAAAAAATTAGCATGATATGTGTGCTTTGCACTAGCCATCATCCAAAAACTAAGTTAAATGAAATGTGATGTTAGTAAGGTAATTTTCCCGTCCCCCTTTCTTCCTTCATATTAAAACCTCTCATTTAAATATATAATAATAGGGTAAATTACACTTTCTTCGTTTATATTTATATCAAATTTTAGTGGATGATATTTTCTTTTTTAATTGACAAGAAACATCATTTATGTTTTAGAAACCTTATATCGTCCGTTGTTCTTTGACACTAACCTGGTTAAAATTATCAGTTAAGCAGTGTAGTTTTGTCATTAATCATACATAACTTGATTTATTATACTGAAAAAACCCCCAAAAACCCTTTAAAACTCACACTTCATTTCTCTAATTTGTATCTCGTATCCATATCCCCAACACCACCGTTCATAAGATCTGGCCGGTAGCTCGTGACCGGCAACCACCAAGCACCGCCACACCCGGAGTTTTTTCAAAGTTTTCAGATCTGGGTTTCAACTTCGGAGTTTTCAGGTGGTGAAGAACTAGGGCAAGAGTTACGGTCCGTGTGGGGAAAACTACCGATGTAGAAAGGATGTGTTGGGTCTCCGGCGGATCTCAAGTGGTGCAGACGAACCGATCACTGCCTCCATCATTTTCGACCACCACTTTCTGCCGCCACTTATGGCAGCCTGAACCTATCTAAACCCCACATCCCCGCTTGAAACACATTGAAAGCCACACCTTCTGGCCTGGAACCCTAGATTTGTACACCAGAAAACCGGACCACTGTTAGACTTGAACATCAGAAATCCGATTTCATCCATGCTCAACGGGTGTTTGCAAAACACAAACTGATTTGTTTCAGATATACACAAAAACTTGATTGGTGATTGTGACTATGGTTTCGGATCTGTACTCACCTCAAATCCGCATAAAAACGCCAGATCTCTACTTTATGGCTTTGTGAACAAGCCCCCCACACAGGGGAAATGGTGATGTTGACGGGGACGACGGTGGTATGGTACGTCGATAGTGGCGGTACTGATGGTCGTCGGAGGTTTCAGATAGTGTGGGGTAGGTGGTGGGTGGGTGGGTTTCTTGGTCGGAGTTTGCCCGGATTTCTTTGAAGAGTTGGGTGGGTGGAGAGAGAGAAAGAGATAGAGTAGAGAGACAAAATGTGAGTTTTAAAGGGTTTTGGGGATATTTTTTAGTATTTAATAAAACATGTTAGATATGAAAAATGAGAGAACTGTCCTCACTTAACTGAAAATTTTAACAATGTTAGTGTTAAAGGACAAATGGTGCAAGGTTTTTAAATCGTAAAGGATGATCCTTGTCAATTTAAAAAGTAAAGGTCATCCACGGAAATTTGGTATAAACATAAAGGACGAAAAGTGTAATTGACCCTTTAAAGAATTAATCTCCCCGACAGTCACTTCTCCCCCTTCACGTCTGTGATTGCGCCCACGGTTTCACCTTCACAATCACACCACACAACACAGACACAATGTGCCATGCTAAAGGTGCCTACCTAGCACTTATTCCCCACACGACAACATACCAAAACAGATGGTATTATAATTAATTAAGTTGTATAACTTAAATGTAACAATCATGAATTTAAGCATTATTTGGGGCGTTTGGTTGGCGGAACTTTTTGAAGGAATTTCAATTTGTTAAAGGAATTGAAATTTGAAGAAATTGGATTTGGAATTTAAACATTCCAATAGGAATTTGAATTTGTTGTATTTGAATTTTCCATTCCATTCTTGATGTGTTTGGTTGTCAGAGTAATTGGAATATATCACGATGGTCACTAGTGTCGCCTTGGACCACTGTTGATGCAGATTTGTAACTGAAGATTATTAGTGTTCCTCATAATTGATAGCAACAGTTAAGGGAGAGTCTATTGATGTAGTACCAAGGTTTGTAACTGTCGCTATGTAATTATAAGTACACAGACTAGCGCAAATAAGAGGTAGTGAACTTCAGCGTTTGAGCACTGACGTGTGCCTAGCGAACTTAAGGATGCATAACGCACTTAGTGAAGCTGCATATATATACATGTGTTGTGTGTTTTTTTCACATGAACATTTTAGAGAAAAGAAATGGTGTGGGTAGAAACTGTGTGTTTTGGTAGACTTAGTGTCTAGGATTAGTGTCCCGGTTGTAGCAAGAAGTAGGATGTGTACTCTCAGTATATATGTAATTTGTGTCGATTAATATGAAACGAGTATTCTACTTCTTCTATATATTATATTTATGTGTTTTAGCTTCCGTCTCAATTAAGAGTGACACAATTGATATGTGTTATCGATCCTCGAGGGTCCCGGGGACTCTTAGGTGGTATTCGAGCATGGTGCTCGATTCGGAAGGGACTAGCCGCCTTTCCAAATCAACATTGCTCTTGATATGATGTTCATTTCTGTTAAACATCATTGAGTCATTAAAATTGAATGATTCTCAATCAAATCTAAGTTGTTTAGGGTGTTTGTTCGGGGGATGAGTGTTCAGGATAAATTTCGTGGTAGTATTTTCTGAAAATATTTCTAGGTCAGGTTTAATTGGTTGATTAATGGACCTTGAGAATATTGGGTCGGGTGTTTACTGTTCATATTTGTGCCTTATGTTTAAATTTTATATGGGCTGGGATTTCTTGTTGATTTATGGGCAGATTGAAGTTTAGAGTGCGAAGGTTCAAAGAGAAAGGGAAGACATTTGTTGGTTTTGGAAGTTTTTACAAAGAAAAGGGGGAATAAAAATTTCTAAAAATATATGTTTCTTTAAAAAATGAAATGCTCGTGGAAAGTGATTAGGTTTATTTCACAGTTAAGGTTGTCGGTTACATGATGATTACTATCGAGCTTGTATAGTTGGTTTTGTCAATTGTGTTTGTGATTTAGTTGAGTGTGTTTGTGATGAAGGTGATTTTTCTATTGGAGATTAGTTGAAGATTAAACCTACATTATATATCGGCTATATAGAGATGAAGATACGTGATGAAATCTGGCACTATTGTTTTAGGACGAAGACCAAGTTATACATGTTATGGTATTTGCACAATATCAGAAGTTCAGTTTGATAATAACTTATCAAACTGAAGTTCTTGTCTTAGTGCAAGCTGACTCATTTTATGTCGAACCTTGGAAATTCAACTTCTCTATCTTATGTCGAATAAGTAGAAGATCATATGATCGAGCGAAGATACATTGAGCGGTTAGTTTGCGTTAGCTTCATTCAGAACAGGTTACTGTTGAGGGGGAGATCTACAATGTTTGATATTGGATTTATTGGGTTTCACAAAGTGGCTATACAAAATTAATCGACAATAAGTTATTGATTAGAAGGTTGAAGATCATAGTGTAGTGCCAAGAAGGCCAAGTCTTGCTAGAAAAGAGAGAAGACCTGATATCATCAGTCCAGGGGGAGTCTGTTGATGCAGACTTGAGACTGATGATTATTAGTGTTGGTCAGAAATGATAGCAACAGTTAAGGGGGAGTCTGTTGATACAACATCGAGGATTGTAATTGTCGTTATGCAGTTGTGTGTCGAAGAACAAAGATTGGCACAGATAAGAGGTAAAGCACTTAAGTTCTTAGAGAACTTAAGTGTTGGCGCTTTTAATTGTGCCTAGCAAACTTAAGGTTACCTAGCACACTTAGTGATGCAGCCTATATATACATATGTTGTGTGTTGTTTTCACATGAACATTTTAGAGAGTAGAAACGATGTGTATAGAAACTTTGTGTTTTGGTAGACTTAGTGTCTAGGACTTGGTGTATAGGTTGTAGTAAGAAGTAAGATGTGTACTCTTTCAGTATGTAATCTGTGTCGATTAATATTAAACGAGTATTCTGCTTCTTCTATATCTTCCGGACACCAAAGCAACTCCGGCAGGCAGACCCAAAAAAGGAACAACGGAAGTAAACCCGACCACATTAGACGCATGCATACAAAATAGAGGAAATCAAACCTTAAAACCCTAAAGGGTTTAACCAAATACATGTTACATTACCTCACAGTGATAATAAATTGCTGGAAAAAAGGAGTTAGCAACAGATCGTCGGACCATCGATGAGTAACGGCAAGCGATGAGGAAAACGGTGGACGTTTGAGGCGGTGGCAGGAAAAACATAAGAAGCAAAAAATGAAGCCTTTGCCTTTTAAACCCAACCAAGTTTACAACTAATAAATAAGCATGTACAACAACCAAATGCATAAAAACCATATAGCCAAGAGTACAACGCCATAATGCTAGAACTTTAAGTTGAGGTGGTGTTTTACATGCTTACACGTGGCGATGACAAAGCAAATGCCTTGGTACAACACCTACACCTTATAGTACAATACCTGATGCATAAAACACCTATAAAGCAAAGTGTACAACCCACCAATGCTAATCCACTTACAAACATATATACATATATACATATATATATACACACACACACATATATATATATATATAGGGATGGGTTATGTGGAAAACTCTATCTTTTTAAGAAAACTCTGCAAACCCAATATCATCCATTGATTGTGTTTGATCAATGGCTCTACTTTTTTTGGGTAATTATTAGATTTAAAATAATTCTTATACAAAAGCTAGTACAACTGCAAGGGCAATTTGGGTAGTGAAAAAGGGGTTTTTGACCTTTGAAAATAACCCGCTCCACCTCCCTATGCAGTACCATCAAATCACCAACTCTTTCTCTTTCTCTTACCTCTTTCTCTTTCCTCCCCCACCCCACAAACGTGAAGAAGAACAAGAAGAAGATGATCTCATTTCATCTATAACACCAAGAACACACATACAAGTGTGTGAGAGAGAAGAAGTTTGAAGTATGTTGTTTTTAAAGAGAGAACGATGACAAGATGAATGTCTTTAGAGAGAGAAAGTTAATGTTTTAGATAGAGAAACAACAATCTTTATCACAAAGATACACGCACGAGTGTGTGTGTGAGAAGAAGGTTTGAAGATCTTCTTCGTGTTCATCAGACGGTTCTAGATCCGGTAAGTGTTCTTGAAATATCATTTCACACTTGATTTTTTGTTGAAATTGTTGTTTATATGTTTTTGTGTGCTGAAAGTGTTATCGTAATGGTTAATGTTCATGTATTTTAAATAAATCAAAAACTTTAGGATGAGATTTTGAACGAGTTTTTTTGTTGGTTTGGTTGCTTGTTAGGGGCTTTTGATCTTAACGGTAGCTGTTTTTTTGTTGGTTTGGGTTGATTGTTTGGGTTTTTGATCTGAACAGTAAGTGTTTTTTTGTTGGGTTGCTTGATTCATAGACTCAGACCCGTAACATGTGTTAAGCCCCATGTTAGAATGATATATAACGTGTGTTAATTTACAGAAACAAACCCATAAAGATATTTAATTGACAAGTTGGATGGATGTAGGCGACGTTAATGCGTGGACATTGAATAAGTCACATTTTTTGGGAAAGAAATGTTCGTTCAAAACACCATGACATGTATTCATGTATAAGCTAGTGGTTTACAAAACACTATGATGTGTATATACTGATCTAACATGTGTTACAATTTGTCTGTTTGGAACATGTAGGTGCTTAACATGTGATAAGGGTGAAAATAGTCGATGGGTTTAATGGTGAGCTTAGTTAATATCGTAATCTTGTTGTAACCCTTTAACGCCTCGCGTTTCCGTAAAATTTATTTTAGGAAATACGTGTCGTACCACTGAATTATTTATTTGTCTAATTTATTATCATTATTATTATTTATTTAGTTATTATTTTTATAGATAATAATAACAATAATAATAATAGAAATAATAATAATAATAATAAACAAAATAAATTCGACGTTTTATGAAACTTGTACTTGAAATCGGATCTCGTCTGTACGTTCGGGCCGCTCAAAAGAAACCGTAGAAGCAAGTTAACGGACTTTAGGCCCAAAACCCACTCAAACCCTAAACTAACTAAACCCTAAACCTATTTAAAACTAAACACAACACACACACACGCCGACACCCCCTTCCCCCTTGTTCCACCTCCGGCGACCAGAGGTAATTCCGGCGACACTCCGGCCGTGTTCTTCGGCCACATGCATCACCCAAACTCCCCTTCCTCTACTACGGCCTCACAACCCCCACCTTTCCCTCAAATAGACGTCCGACAACCACCCTCAGGTAGTGGTGCACGGCGGCGACCACATGAGAGAGACGAAAGAAAGAGATAGAGACATGTGAGAGAGGGCTCGAGAGGACAAAAGAAGGTCAGCCACCTCTCAAGGGTGGCGCGGCGGTGAAACGATGCCAGCAACGGGTTTCCGGCAACCCGTTAAGTCGCTCCTCCGGCGACGGCAAGAGTGTTCAGTTTGAGTCTCACTTGGTTAGCATTGTTTCGGGTGAACCCGGGTCGACTCAGTTTTGGCCCGAATGCAGTCAACTCAGTTTGGGGTTGGATACCCGGTTCGAGTCGGTTCAGGTCCCGGGTCAGCAACGATGGTGGTTCATGGCAGTGGTGGTGTTCAACTCATCTCAACCTTGGTTCGGGTCTTGACTCGTGTCTCAGTTCTGTTTCAGAGCGGGTCGATCCGGATCGGATATGATTTTGGATCGGGTTTTGGTTCGTTCAACCGTGGTCAGCCGCCGCCCAGCTCAGTTCGGTCAAACGGTCCACTTGTCAAACCCGGTCGACTAACGGGTGTCACACCTCGACCCGCAGCGGAATAAGAGTCGGGGCATAATTGGGTTATCACCAAAGCTCATGACATTTACTAATATGTTTCATATTTAATAAAGTCAAAGTTACATTTCCAAAGATCCAAACATGTTCATTCAATACAAAGAAAATAAACCAACATAACAATCCCAATTCTAAATCGTTTTATTCTTCTAGTCCAAGTCCTATGTGTTCCTAGCTGCTGCTGGTTCACCTGTATCATGTGTAAAAATGGGAGTTTTGTGGGTCAACATAAGTTGGCGAGTGAACCTTATTAGATAAACATTTATTAATAAATTAATTGTTAGTTTATCAATGAAAATTTGTGCATAATCATAGATGAGCTGTCACACCCTCAATTTCCACTTGCGGAGTTTTACCGCGAGGCGTGTGAACAAACCAGAATCTGAAACACTAGTACGTCGAACGACTCTACATGATTTGATAATACGTTTTCCAAAATCACTTGTTGTAGATTTTATGTTACCAATATTTAGCAGAGCATTAGTTTTAAAGTTTGAGCGGAAGCATAAATAAGTAGTGATGCGGGCGCCAACACAAACGCCAAAACAAATGAAAAATCCCAAAACAATATTAATAAGTAAGACTCGATAAAAGATGTCTTGTTCAATGCATGTGCGTGCACCTAGAGCTCCTAGCGTCCTGAGAAACATGTAAAGAAACAAGTGTCAACATTAAAGATGAGTGAGTTCACAGGTTTTCATAAATTCGTTTGTTTACTCCGTTACAGTTTGTTACTCCGTTATCCCCAACCCGGGATAACATATCAGTTCCATTATTCCAATCCCAGAATAATAAGTTGTTGCTTCCAATATTCCAAACCCGGAATATTAAGTTGTTGTTTCCATTATCCCCCAACCCGGGATAATAAGTTGATGTTTCCAATATTCCAAACCCGGAATATTAAGTTGATCCATAATTAAGTTCAATATTAATGTATATAGGTAGCTAGCCTAAAGTCATGTCACTAAGTGTTCGCGATCGAAGCTGACAGTTGTGCCTCCTTTTTGCCAGGCCTATCACATGACCATGGCGATGTTAGGCCAATCATACACCCGTTGACCATACCCGGTCGGCTAGCGCGACTAGCTCGGATGGGGCTCGTCAGACCCAGTAGTACTACTTATAATTCCCCCGCTATTTAACCCAAATACTAACGATCCGAGGAGATTGTCGAGGACTTAAGTGATAAAGCTGCTCAGTGCCCATAACATTACATTAACATTAACTTAGTTACCGTATAGTTATGTGAAGGTAAATTCGTATAACGTAAAGAGATTGAGTTTGAGAGTGTATACATGTTTCTCCCCTTGTTGTTTAAAAACCTGATAAAGTTAGGGGCCGTGAACTCACCTTTATTTGCTCGGTTAGTGTAGCAAAGATGTTATAAGAGATGGGACCGCTAGTTGCGTCCTAACAAACCAATTAATTCCACGTCAGTGTGTAATCACACCAATACAAATTCCACACGCAATTTACCCACAAAGTGATACACACAAACAACATATCTAACACTCAATCATGCATGCAAGTATTCTCATGTGATCATAGTAATCAAACAACTTATCATGAACATATTCCAAATCCATGCAACACTTTAATGCCTAAAATCACAAGTTATCAACTTTCTGCTTAACACTCAATTATTCAGCTGTTTTCTAGGATTTTTATAAAATAGTTCTAACATTCCAAAAATTCCAATATTTTTACAGTAGGTGACATTTATACCATAGAAATTTATATAATTTTTCCAAGTCCTAAATCTTTACCAATTAACCATAAATATTAATTCACTAAGCTGCAGTCAGATTTACCGCTTTCTGACTGCAGTCCACGGAAGAATTTATTTAAAAATCGCTGATCGTCCGATTAACAAAATTCCAGTTGGAGTTGCCCGGAAATTTCTATACCTAGTTGCTGTACAAAAATCATGACTCAATTCCCTACTGATTTTAAGATCCAACTTGATAAACAACCAACAAAATTCCAGTATTTTCACAGCTTTAGTTACTGAACTTGTTTAGCCCTTTAAAAATATCAAACGACTTCAGAAAATTATGAATCCAGCGCCATTAGATTCCTTATTCAAATCTCTACGTTCTAGACATCAGAAAATCCGTTTTTCGACAACTAACGACCAAGTTACAGCCTGATGAAGTCGGCTGTAACCATTATTCAGAAGACTGTTTCAGCATTATTGTTACCATTAATTCGCACAATTCGTTCATACGGTTAATCTAGGTGATTATAAACCGATGTCTACTCATAGATTAAGACTAATAACCTATCCATGCAAACCCTAGTTCTTACTTCTAGTTATTACAAACAAAACACAGCCTATACGTATTCAACTTTCAAGCAACATTCAATCTAGTATACAAAATCCGAATCAATACAACCATCTAATGTAAACATCATTAACAATTCAGCTAGTCTGACATTCGTTCAATCATGCTTGGCAAGCTTATATGTTCCGACAACTATCATACATATAAACAAAGATTAACAAAGCCGGTTTCATTCAGCAATTATTGTCCGAAACAACTAACCATTCAAGCATAGATATATCCGAAAACAACACACTCAAGACACGTATATCCGACTATGATCTAGCAACATATGGTAAACTCTAGACTTTTAATGATAAAGTAATCGAACCGTGAGTATGTTAAGGAATCGACGATCAATAAGCCGAGACTTGGATAGGATTGCTTCGGATGTGATGAAAGTTGTAATCGGGAAAGTGATTAGCAAGGACCACCGCGACCGAAAAAAAGTGAGCAAAGGCTGTTTGCGGATGAATGGAATAAATGATCAGCTTGTTCGCGATTTATGGAGCAAGAGAAGGCGATTAGAGTTTGTGTTTTAGAAGGAAGCATGCATAGGTTTCGTAGATATAGGCGCAAGAGATAAGGATTACGATTTTGGATAAGTATTGCGGCCGAGGAACTAAAGTGAGTTAGTTTGGTTTGGACTTGATCTCGCGGTCAAGGAATAGGGTGGGTTCGGTTTGGGTTTGAACTAAATAAATCCGCAGCTTTGATCATGTGGTTTCGGGTTTGATCTTGCGGCCGGATTGTTTTAGTTTAAGGTTTAACTTTGATCTCGGTTATGGGTTTGCACACGGGTTGATTTGGTTTGGTTTGATCGGCCGAATAGTTGTAGGTTTGTTATGGGTTTGAGTTTTGATCTTGGCCGAATTCTTGAGTTAAGATTTAAAACTTGTTAACTCCTAGAGTCACAATGAATCACTTTGGTTCGTGTCGCAGTTCGGTTCAGTCCGTGTACGTATCTACTCTAATGATCCAATTACTAAAACAATCACACAACACACAACACGTATTCATTTAATTCGTGCACGCTTAATACTTAGCGTATATATTATTCGACAAGTGTCACGTGTAAGTTATCCGAAAAACCCGGGATATCACATGAGCAAATGTAAATAATCAAGCAATGGCAAATAGCAGTCACACTATAACATACAATAACATATGACAGCATACATGAACATACCAACATCATACTGTAAATAACATAAATGAAACTGTGCGATCAAGGCTCAATCAAACGGAGCCGATCGTATTGCATGTACTGAAAATGAAAATGTCTGTGCGATCAAGGCTCAATCAAACGGAGCCGATCGTATGTGGGCACGCCAGGTTCAACCTCATAATGAAATGGGGAACATGCTCAACGCTCATAATGTAATGGGGAGCGGCGGCCTATGAAATTGCATGTACTGAAAATAATAAACTTGCATCCAACAATAACTACACAACAGAAACAAACTGAATACACTAGTTCATGATATGATGCATGCACAATGATTTAAGTATAATATATATATCAAGACACATGATACACCCCAAGACGTGATTAAAACGGGGAATTTGTAAAGATTCACTCACATTGGGTGCGTTGGATTGGAGATGGTGATATGCGCACGAATTAGATGAGCGGAACAACGAGGATTACTAACCTAAATAATAACGGAAAAATATATTAAATGAGTGGATTTTATTAAGGATTTTAATGAAATTTTTAGATATATTTTTGTGAGTTTAAGGCTATTTTCTATCTTTAAAAATGTTATTTTTAATTGATTTTTAAATTAAATTAAATAAATAAATAAATAAAAATTGTTTATTTTGCGTTGACCGTTGACCGTTGACCTGTTGACTTGTTGACCGGTTCGGTCAGGAGCATGGTTTGCGCTGGGTGAGGCTCGAACCCGAGACCTCCCGTACGCGTGCACGCAGCTCTACCAACTGAGCTACGTGTCTAACCCGAAATAATCTTGTTTTTAATTATATTTATACACTTATTCATTTTAACCGAAATTCTTTTTAATTTCAAAAACATTTTAATTCAACGGACCGGTGCAAGTGACGGGTTTCGAACGCGCGACGTATGGTTTATGTTGCACACAGTCCACCGCTGGACTGTGTATCTAACCTGGTTATTATCTCGGTTTTTATTATACTTAACAACTAACTGAGTTAGCCCGGTTTAGTTTTTAAACAAAAATGCATTTTATTATATGAGAAGTGCGTATAGCAGGAATCGAACTCGGGACGTGCGTGTGTATTTTGCACACAGTCCACCGCTGGACTGTGTGTCTAACCCGTTTAAAATACCAATTTTAATTAATCTTATGTTATATTGCGTCTTCATCTTCTTCGTTGATTTTACCCAGAAAAATATATTCCGACTGTTATGACCGATTCATGACATATACGCTTTTCAGACATTACAAGTAATTTAAAAGTAAAGAATGGAGAGAGTTTGAGGAAAAAGATGTACCGATTGATGTTGTTCACAGAATTCCGGCAGAGGTTCGTCGGTTCTGAAGGTGAACTCCGGCTGTTGAAACCAATTGACAGCTTTGTTCGATTATTTAAGAAGTTTAGGCACTTAAACAAGGTTTAACAGAAGTTTGGAAGATCATACCAGTTCACGGTGTGTTTCCGGAAGTTTCAGGAGTTTTCCGGCGAAGGTAAGATTTTCGACAAACGTTGACTAGGATCGATTCTGATGGTGGAGTTGTGTTAGTGACCGATTAATCACATGATTGAAACAGAAAGAGTCGGAGGAAATACCGTGTGGATGTGAGTCCCGGTTTTCCGGCGAGCTGATTTAAGCTTCTCCGGTGGACTGTAAGGTTGCGGAAATGAAAATGAAAGTCTTGCAGAGTGTTTTGAGTCGCAGGAAGGGTCTAGGATTGAAGTAATCCGAGGATTGAAAACTTTCGGTTATTGAACCGATCCACTTCCGAATTCAAGTTACATTCACGGCAGCATTGATTGTAATCGTCAGTTTATCGGTTATACTCGCTGAATCGCGAGTATCCAGATCGACTTTGGGCGTTTGATAACCGATTTCAGTTACAATTGGTAAAATCGATTGATTTACCTTAGTCCATAAAACCTATTTGTTTCCTAAAGATGACAGAAAACAAACAAGTGGCGGAGTGGTGATGTGTGTGTGCGTTAAGTCTTTGATGTTGTAACCGGCTGACCCGGGTTCGAGTCCCGGCAGCATCATAAGTTTTTTATTTATTTTGTTTTAACTTTTTATCAAATATAATTTTTATAGTTTAGTTTATTTATTAATTATGTATCGTTTTAACTCAAAATAATCATAAATATTCAATGTAACTTTTCTAACTTGATACTCGATTACAAAACGGAGCGGGTTTTGAAAACCCGATTTTTACAAATGTTACAACGGGCCTACGACTCAATCGAGACTCGGTACAATTTAAACAACGCTAATTTTATTACCGTTTTATACATATATCGCTTTAAAGTCGAACCGTTGCATTAACGTTTATCTACGTTTTGACATTTGACTACAATATTATAAGTGTTATTATTGACTAATTGGAACTTGAATATGTATTGATATACCGTTATTTATTTCGTTTTGGTTAGTAAACGACAACGCTACAAAAGTCATGCGTATATTGTATTGATTAGCGGTTGTGTTTTAAACATTTATCGACAACTTGTGTTGTCGGGTTCGTCCGAAAACAGAGGAAACTCTGCCCGATTTTCGTTAAAATATATATAAATATATCCTTGCATGCACATTAATAAAAACACTTCGAAACACACGCGAAGTTTATAAAATAAAAATAAATGTGTATATGCTATAACCACACATTTGTTAACTTTCGTTTTCCTATGCGAGATGACCTCGGTGTCCATCATCCCACCTTCACCACTTTGCGAATATACCAACGGAAGCTTCGCTACAACGTGAGCATACTCGACCCCTTTTTACACTTTAACGCATTTTGGGGTGCAACGTGTATAAATTACAAAATTTATTTTTAGAAAGATTAAATGTGTTCACAATACCAAATGGGTTATCAATTACGCTTATGTGAATTATATGTGTTAGTTTAAACTCGTGTATACATGCTACTTGTTACGCTTGAGTTGTTTATGCTTATTAGTTTTAATTTGTATTCTCACGACATTGTTATGCTTATGATACTATGCATGCTAGTTAAGGAATTCAATTATATGCTATTATTATGCAAGAGTCGTCCACATATATATGCGATTCAGCTTTATTATACTCCCGTCATGATTGAAATAAACTCTTACACTTATATTTTATTTTCAAACTTTTGTATTGATCTACGCTTTTAATACATGTTGCAGGAAAGCTGACGATGCAAGGAATCTAGTAGGATTGCCTAGATACACACTTAAAACCTTAAATGTTTATTGTACTGTATCTTATTTCAAACATGTATTTCGTTTCAATATCTTGTATTAAAAACGTTATCAATGAAATGAAATTATATTTGTTATGTATCGTGATTTAAATTTTGTATTATTTGATTTAAACTATGTAAAAAGGTAATTATTAAACACTTGACGTAATTAGCGTTATGAAGCCTCTTGCAATCTCGTTTTCGTCTCATCCCGATGTTTCCGTCATCGGTTGGGGTGTGACAAACCCGACTTGTATACATATGATAACATGTGTTAAGCATCCATTATAATCTTGTTGTAACCCGACTTGTATTCATGTATATGAAAGTGGTTTGCAAAACACTATGATGTGCATATACTGATCGTAACACGTGTACAAGTTAATATGAAGCATACAAGTTAATATCGTAACACCGTATAACAAGGATAACATGTGTTAAGCCTCTGTTATAATCTTGGTTTAACCTAACATGGTGTCATGTATAAGCTAGTGGTTTCCAAAACACCATGATGTGTATATACATATTGTAACATGTGTTAAGCGCCTGACATGTATAACGTGTGTTAAGCCTCTATTATAACGTGTGTTAAGACTTCCAGAATGGATGCATAAACTCCAATAGTAACTTAATAACAACAGAGGTACAAAAACGGGCGACTCTAACACAAAATGTGTTAAGTCCAGACTGTTTTAACATCATGTACTAGACAAACAATAAGAGTCTCACATTACATATTACTAGTAAACGAAAATACATAGCACTAAGAAAATGGTGGGTCGTTTACTAAACCCAAACCCGTAAACCTGATATAACGTGTGTCTAGCCTCTATTATAACGTGTGTTAAGACTTCCAGAATGGATGCATAAACTCCAATAGTAACTTAATAACACCAGAGAATACCTGTGTTAAGCCTCTATTATAACGTGTGTTAAGACTTCCAGAATGGATGCATAAACTCCAATAGTAACTTAATAACAACAGATGTACAAAAACGGGTGACTCCAACACAAAATACATAGCACTGAGAAAATGGTGGAGCTTCTTAGTACATGTATTACATGTGTTAGTGGTGCACGCTGTAGCAGAAAACGCTGTAGCAGAAAACACCAAGCTGTAACCTGACATGTGTTGATATATAACATGTGTTACGCCACTGTTAGAATGACATGTTAACATGTGTTCATGCAGAAAGGAGAATACAAAGCTAGCATGGAACGTACAATATGAAACGGGCCATTTATAGTTACACCATGATGTAACCTGACATGTGTTCATGTATAACATGTGTTAAGCCCATGTAATAATCATAGATAACGTGTGATAACTTTTGTTATAATCTTGATGTTAAAATATCCATTAATATGGATACCGATGGTAACACATGTACTAGTAACGATCATTTATGGAACATGTATGGTAATAGATGTACAAATTAGTATGTAACATAATTCATGAAACGGGCCATTTATGGTAACACATGTACAGGCAATTATGTAACATAATTCATTAAACGGACCATTTATGGTAACATATGTACATGTAATTATGATGTAACCTGACATGTGTTCATGTATAACATGTGTTAAGCCCGTGTATAATCATAGATAACGTGTGTTAACCTTTGTTATAATCTTGATGTTTAAAATATCCATTAATATGGATACCGATCGTAACACATGTACAAGTAACGATCATTTATGGAACATACATGATGTCCTAGACAAAACAATAAGAGTCTCACATTACATATTACTCGTAAACGAAAATACATAGCACTAAGAAAATGTTTTGGTCGGTCTTGAAACGGTTTGTAAACATGTGGGTGTGCGTATGCCAGGGAAGTTATAAAAATGTGTTTTCATGTCACACGTAACATGTGTTACATTGTACATGGGTTTCATATCACATGTAACACATGCATGTCCAGAAGTTCAAACTATAACACGTGTTACTTGTGTTGTGCTGTAACATAAACATGGTCATGATCCTTAAGCATCTGATCCAAGTTTGACGAAACCAACGGTCCCAAGAATTGGATCTTGTTTCTCTTGTATCCATCACCATCCTAATAACAAAAAGATAAGATAACCGTTAAGTCGTTAAGCAGACATAAGTATTAACACATTCATAACCATGGTTTTTTCATTCAACAAGTGTGGCGGCTGAAAATGAGAAAACAACATCAGATAAGGACACAAATGAAGATAATCACCTAAACATTAATAGACTAAATACGAACATTAACGGTCTATAATTTGTAATATATACGAACATTAATGGTTGTTCGTGGTTCACAATAACAGTAGGAAAAGAAAAAAAAGTACTGAATCAAACAAGTATTATAATTGGTGTTCGTGTTTCAAAACCCATATTTTATAATTGATTGAAAAGGAAAATAAACTACTGAAGCAAAGAAGCAAGATAAAAACGTGACCATTATTAGACTTGTTGTTCGTGTTTAACATTAACTATTGGAAATATTCAACACTGTATTTTGTAATCTATAATATGCATTTCTGATGGTGTAAAACACGTTAACTGACTAAATACAAACATTAACCATTGTCGAACACATCATTGTTGCCAATGAAGCAAAATAAAAACGTGACCATTAATATACATTAATAACAAACCTGGAACATTATCTTCATTGTAGAACACATCGTCGTTGTCAATGAAGATGTTTTGGGTTTTCATGGTCGAGCACATCAGAGTATCCTCCATTTCCTTTAGATCTATCATTGCTGATGGATGCTCCATAGTGCATTAATGGTGGATCTAGTGTGAAATGAGTGGTTTAAGAAGATGAAGATATTTTAAAAAAACTTATTAATTTGAAATAAAGTAAACAAAATGGAGGATGATGGGTGAGAATGATGTGATGGGTGATAGTGTCAAATCAGGTTGGTCAAAATATCTTGGGAGTGAGGTATGAATATATAAATTTACCAATGTGCCCTCAAAAGCTAAAAAGGATATGAAGGTGGCTCGGACACGTGGCAACATGTAGGCCATTAGATGGTTTTCAAGGTTTTATCAAAATTAAAGGTTTTCTACCAAGCATTATCCTATATATGTATATATATATATATGGTGTAAAAAGTTTAATGATTTATTAATACTAAATAACTATTAAAGGAACATATGGTAAGTCACTTAAAAGTTAAAACCTATGCAACAAGTACAAAATGTAGGTATTTTTTTAACAGCAAATTCCTTTTAATCTTGTCGTCTTGAGATTTGAACCCAATACATTCCCTCTTAAACCCAGGTGTTTTAAAGGCTTTATCTTTGCCAGTAAAGTACCACCCATTGATGAATGGTAGGTATTTGAATACACAAATAATGTGAGGGGATATTGATCATATTAATGTGAGAAAATATTACCCATTTTAGAGCATTCACATTGGAGTTTCCATCTTCATCTATATAAAAACTCACTTTTCTATAAATTTTATTAATTTTTCAAAAACATTTTACATTTGACTCTCTAACTCTATCTCTATCATCTCTATTTTTTTTTTCACTTTCCCACACACTTACAATGAAAATATCAAAAGTTGAATATGAACCTCTATATATAGAGGTGTAATTTACTTTCTATATATTTTTCTTTATTATAAAGATTCTATTGTGTGGTGTTTTGTTGTTCTTTGTTCTTTTCTCTATTATTTATAAAATAAGCTCATGTGAATGTCTTTTCTTATATATTATATAAAATAGAGCTCTAATGTAATGCTAATTATAGAAAATCTAAAATCTAAAATAGAAATAAAAATCGTAAAAGAAAAAATGACTTAACAGAAAAAAGTACTTATGTGTCATCCTCAAACTTTACTGTGGTTGTTGCATGTGAGTGTCGGGTGGATATATATATTTCATATTATTATGTCAAGAACTATTTATTATTGTTAAACTATTATGAAAGTAACATATGGTAAGTCACATTAAACCTATGTAACAAGTTGTGAAAGTAGGTATTTTAATACACAAATAGTGTGAGGGGATATTGATCATATTAATAGTGAAAATTTTACCAATTTTCTACTGAACTAAATCTAAAAATATAAAATAAGAAATCATAAAAAGGAATACAAAAATGACTTACCATAATAAGTACTTCATAAGTGGCATCCTCAAACTTTATGCTTCAAACTTTGATAACTTCTCATCGTAGTTCTAGCATGTGAGTACCGGGTAGATATGTAGCCAAGGACAACTTGCCGGTGAATGCACGTCATGAAACATGCACGTCATGATTGAAAACTAGTTAAAAAGGCGCTAAAGCGGTAATTTTATGATGATGGAAGTTGAGACCGTCCATGATATGTGAAATCTTTAAGCAACCGAATCTTTCAGCTTTCTAGGGTCAAAGACCTAAGAACATTACCGGCAAGTCATTCTTGGCTGCACTACACTTACCTTGTCTTCACATGCAAGAACTTGGATGAATATATCATTTGCATGAATGTGGGCACAAAAGACTCAAATCAACAACAATTGTACCCGTATATTACACTAATAGCAGTGCTAGTGATAGGGTGAGGGGATAGTGGATATGTAGGCAAACCAGACTCAAATCAATATGAGAATTCTTTCTAGTTTGGAACGAAGAGATGAAGAAGAGTCAAAATCTGGGACTTGATTTCCCAATGTGGAAATGATCTTTTGTTTGGACATTTTTTTTGGTTAAGAAAGAAATGTGACCCTTAAGAGAAGAGGTGTTGCATATATAAAATATGATAATGGTGATGGTGGTGATAATGGTGTGATGTAATGCATATAGATGAGGAACATGACATGTGAAAGGGTCCCATGGTATCTTGCAAGTTGAAAGAGGTCCCTTCCTCATCCACCTTATGAGATTGTTTCAATCTTTTATCAAGATCTTATCACCTTTTTGTCATTTCAAAAAATTTATCTGGATTACATAAATTGTGGATGTTGCTTTTGTGATTGTGTATTTTTTTTCTTTTCAACATGAAATATTAATGAATTATATGTTGTTTTTGAAGTAGAATGGCCCTTCAGACAAAGAAATATTAAACTAAGAGTACGTTTAGATGGTTTGAAAATAAGAGAATTAAGATTTAAACCCATGGCATTATAGCTTAGTGGCATTTTAGAGGGATGAGATAAGGCTTATGGACTATTAGGTCCTGGGTTCATGATCAGATGATTCCGCTGGTGATACGATAATACTTCAGTAGTCAGTCAGTAATTCAAATTTTGCGTTAAAAAAAGAATAAGAGAATTAAAATATGAATCATAGAGAGTTCTTGATTTGAGGGTTTGGTTTCCAAACTATGCAGGAAAGTGATAAAAGAATTCCTGTGGATTCTAAAGCTTCATCTAACAAAAATTGTCAGAAATTCTTTTTTTAGCATCATCGAATATTGCATTTCTTTATAGATATTTATTTTTCACAATCTTTTTTAAGACCTTGGAATGTTGCATTTGTTTATAGATATTTTCATTTTAACAACTTTTCTTTCTTTATAAACTAATGCCTGATGATGATATAAAAATTTATTAGTTGAGATAAATTACAAAAATATATATTAAACATTTTGTATCATATATAACTATAAGAATAACTTTCATCTATATGCATATAGATTGATATTTAGTTGTATAACTCTATCAACTATAAACTATATTTTTTCTATTAGGGGATAGGGGCGCCCATCACTCACCACACACTCATCACACCCATCATGCTCCACTCTCCACGGTATGACTACAACGCGTTATGGCTGCAACGCGTTTTAGAGTTCACGCGTGATAGGTAAAGGTGGCGGCGGTGTTCCATGGTAAACAACACGTGGCAACAATGCCACCACGTACCGCCCCGAGTCCCCTGTTTCGTGTAGATTAGGAAGCTTCATTAAGAAAAGAAAAAAAATCAAAAGGATTGTCTGGAATTCTTCCTTTTTAGCACCTTAGACTATGATGTTTGTTTATAGATTTTTCCTTTACACAACTTTCTTCTATAATCAAAGTAGGATGAGTTCATAGTTTTTGCATTCCTTAAAGTTAACATTTTATCTGTTATCTTTGGTTTCCTTCCTCCTAAAGCTGTTGTGTTTTTGGACAGAGTGCAAAGGTTCATGTACAACAATTTCCCGACTTCAAAGAACCAAAGTTTTATTTTCGGTAATATTAGATTTGTTATTCAAAAAGGGTTGCGGCGCAGCTTGTTACCCGTTTACCTTCATCCTTATGTAATTTTTCTATCGTCAATGAAATTTATGAATGACTTTGAAAAAAAAATTATCAAGCAGCGTGTGATTTATTAGACTAGAGTAAATATAAGAAAACTATTAAACAAATTGTATCATATCCCATCTACCTGCATATAAAAGTTGTTTGATTACATGCTACATTTTTATTATTAACAGTAACAATTTTTTTTAAAGATAGGTTGTTAAAATATTATAAATTTAGAAAGCAGGAACTAAAACTTCAATTGAAATAAAATAATTGAACCACGTCCCCTTCACTAAAATATCATTTCATGGTACTCTCAAACTCATACCTATAATTCCTATCTCAACCAAATCTCCCCAAAAAGTTATAAATAATCAACAAGAGAAATTTTTTTTTATTAACACTAAATTTGGATCCCTGACAGACCATTAGAATATCATCGTAGTCATCAGCGAAATCATCTGATCATATCCATCTCTACTAGGCTACAATGCATATAAGACAATTCAGGAAAAACCCAATAAATCTAAGAAAAACCTCTTTGTAATCCCCGAATATACACAATGTATCCGTATATGGAAGTCAAAACATAGAGGATAAATTGTTAATGGTTTAATATCATCAATTAATGAGGTAATTGGGATTTACTTAAAGACATAAAGAGAAATCAAATAAAAATCAATACAAGATAAGAGGTATGAAGTGCAAGCTCGTTCAAGACTAATATGATATCTGACTTCGGCAAACAATGAGGTGAAGGGAACCAAGCAATAAGTAGTAACTCATTGATAAGCAATATATCAATAGAAAGCGAGCGAGCAATTTGAACTAGTGTTTGTGTTAACGACCAACCATCGTATCAACCAAATTACTAGTGACAAAAGCCAATAGTAGAAAGTATAAATAATCAATTATCAAAACAAATTGTCAATTGTTTTAGAATTAAAGTGACATTGCTCAAATAATACATAGAATGGCCCAATATTCATGTTCAAACATTCTAAATTGAACATGATTGTATATAATAAGAAGTATTCGAATGCTTATGAAGAATCGAGCATTTGTAGCTAAACATATGTTTCCACTATACACTCATCCACTAATTTTCAACGTATTCTACTAACATATATAGTTCGTCTGGAAAAGCCTAGTAAAATGTGTTTATCTCGTTAAGTTGAACTTATGATCGCTTGCTAGACTAAACTCATTTGTATTATTTTCCGTGAAAATATTACGGATAGTGTATATATTTAGCTCTTTCATTGATGGAATTGCCTAATGAAATTCCAACCTTAGATAACTTAATTAGCGAAACGGACAAATGCTAGAGTACTCTATGTTGGTCGTGCCAACAAAAGCCAATGCAAATATTAAAAGAAGTTATGTCTATGTGGTGGATTAGTCTAGTACGTTTCATTGCAAACTACATGTATCAAACTCGAACATGATTATGATCACTCTTTTTTGTTGTGTTTTCGTGTATCGTGTGTTTCATGTTTCTCAATCTAATTGCAAATAAGTTTAGGTTAGCTTATTTCAACATCGATCAAACATTTAGGTTTCTAGTTCTACAATCAAATAAAACGTGTAATACTAACTACAAGCTCCTCGTAGATACGACACACTACTTACCCTAGCTATCTAGGTTCACCCTACTTGCCCTGGTTATCTAAATATCTCATATTTATTTAATGACTTCTCAACGGCCATCATATAGTATTTAATGCTTGTTTTGTTGTATTTTAGTTTGCAACACTTAGTGGCTAATTCGTTTTTCGTTACACATATAATATCTACTAAAATAACTTTGAAAATGTCTCAAACATGCATACTTGGACGAACCTTTACAATGAACTAGACGAAATGTTATACGCATGTAGATCAAAACTCATTACACCAATGGGAAAACCTGAGAAGTTAAACGTGTTGTACAAATATCCGGCAAACAAACTATGTCACTAAATCCAACATAAGCAACACACCCGTCATAATATGTTAGATACACCCTTATATATTTATACGTCAAACTAGACACATCATTTTAATTAGTTTGATACATGTACATAAATCAACGTGTCAAAATCCATAACACGACATTGGTGGTGGTCGTATTAAATATAGGTGTGACAATCATCATTTCTAAATATGCTAGTTGGGTCTATAAAATCTAAATGTAACCCCAAAACATGAACAACTAAACATTCATCACCTTAATTCAAGGATAAAAGTTGATTTAATTTAATACTTTTTTTTATATAACATGTTACCCTTTTATTTATTTTATTTTTTTTGTATATTGTCGGACTAATTGTAAACAAATTAGTTCCCAAATTTCCGGCGCACACTAAAAACGCTATCTAGGGTCAGCAAGTATCATGGGCTGATAATGATCTATTTAATTTTTTTAATTAAATTAAAGGTTGTGGTGTGCAGGGAAAAAAGAAAATCTGAAAGGTGGGCCCGTAAAACAGTTTTGAAATGGGCCTAAACGGCCACTTGATTTTAACGGATCGATGATGCTATCTGAGTATCTTCAGTGGGCCCTGTCTGAATGTACGGTGGCATCCAGCGTTTGTACCGTACGTGGTCCTTTTTTGGAAATAATTTTTGAGTAAACGGTCAAAATGTTCCATTGGTTTAGTCAGTTTTGCCAGTATAGTTCTAAAGGTTTTATTTATTCCCTGTGGATAGGGGTGTTCTTCGGGTTATTTTTTTCAGGTTTCGGGTTTTTCGGGTCGGGTTGTTCGGGTTTTTGGCTAGGAAAAAGTGACCCGATAACCAACCCATTTAAAGTTCGGGTTGTTCGGGTATGGGTTATTCGGGTTCGGGTTAGTACGGGTCGGGTTGTTCGGTTTTTGGGTTTAGATGTAAATGAAAAAAAGAACGTTTTTTTTTTTCACAAAATATTATCAAATATATCATGTTGTAAAGAAATATCATCACAATTCAAACGTTATTTAACAATATGGTATGATAATATTCAAAAGTCTCAAAACTTAATGTTTCAAATACAAAACACTTCAAATCAAATCGCATCTATAAAAAAAAAGACAACTAATGTTTGGGTTTTTATTCGGGTTTCAAGTTTCGGGTTATTCGGGTTATTCGGGTCGGGTTGTTCGGGTTTTTGGTTGGGAAAAGTGACCCGATAACCGACCCATTTAAGGTTCGGGTTGGTCGGGTTTAGGTTGTTCGGGTTCGGGTTTTTCGTTATTCTCTAATTCGGGTTCGGGTGACTTCAAATTCGGGTCGGTTTCGGATAAAAAAGAACAGCCCTACCTGTGAATCCAAAAAGGTTTCACCATTGTCATTTTGGTCCGACTGACCTAACCCCATCTGTTTCAGTCATTTTATATTCTTAACATAAGGAGAACTATCCAAAAAACATATAAAATGGCCGAATTGCCCTTTTAGTTAACACAAAAAATGGATGGGGTTAAATCAGTTGGACCAAAATGGTAATGGTGAAAGCTTTTTAGACCCACATAGGATAAATGAAATCTTTGGACTATACTGGCAAAAGTGCCCAAACCACGTGGACCATTTTGGCAATTTACTCTAATTTTCAGAAATATATATGTGGAATTTATTCTAACTTAAAATTTATATAAAATAAATAACTAACTGTTCTGTCATGTGTTACGATTTGTAGGCTCGATATTTTCTTTCTGCTTCTCTTATTTCCCTTTATTTCATCATTTCGTGTTTTTTTTAAATCCTTTAAAAGTTAATTAAAAAACAATGGTATTAAAATATAAATCATATTTTATCATAAAATATCGTTTTATAATTTTTAAATATTTATTACTAACTATCGATATTTCGTATATTCAACATGTTTTACCCGTGTATTACACTACACGGGTTTCTAACATGTTTTAGTGGATAATTAGCTTTAAAATGAATTACTTTAAAAAAATTATAGGCCTTAAGTCAATTTTATGGAAACTAAAATAGCTATTATAAATAACAACCTTTTATGACATCATGATCATCCAAAACATTTCGTTGTGGATGAAATTATCTTAATTAGAGCAAACTAGCGTCGTAGTTACCCGTGCGTTGCGTATGAACGTGGTTGGAATTCAGAACGTATAGCCCACCATAACAACTGATAAATAAACTTGTAAAATTAATTAAAATTATATATTAATTGGTTGCGCTATTTGCGCCGTAACTCGGCTCTGAACATCAAAATAATAACAAAAGGTATAAAACGATATAGTAAATAACAAAGGTAAAAATATAAGGTAAACGAAAAAAGAAAACGATAGAAACTTGATTTAAAAGTATTTAGAAAGTTAAGAGTTGTAAGAGTCAATATTAAGAATTAAATGTTAAAAGTTGAGGGGTTGCAAGAGTCAATATTAAGAATTAAAGGTTAAAAGTAAAAAAACAATGAAAGGTTAAAAAAAAAACAAAAGCACAAAATACATAAAAAAAAATTTTAAAAATAACTGTTCATGTCCAATGTAGAAGTTTTTTGGTTTAATATATAATATATATAATATTAGAAGATGAATGTTTGTATGGGTTTTTGCAAATGCTACTTTAATCTATAACATATAACAAAGAAATATAAATCTTTTTAAATGTTACTTTAATCTATAACATATAATGAAGAAATATAAATCTTTAAATTAATTATGAATTTTTCTAGTTTTTAGACAGTCCAATTAATAAACCAGTAAAGTTATTGGTTCCATTAAGTATTTTACAAGTTTAAGTATTAAATTATGTAGAAAATAATGTCATTCTTTTTTGGGTACAATACTACAATAATCACTTTAATTTCTGCAAATACTAATTTCAATTTTTTATGAAAAAAAATATCCAACTAACCTAACTTCAAACACAATAAACAAATATCCAAACACTAATCTTTTTGCACAAATGTCTTAATCAAAAGTTGATATTGTTTAGTGAATTATTTAATTCAAATAATCAATTTCGAAACACAAATCCAAACACACGCCTAATTGCCTTAACTCACTACATGGGACCCGCTTCCTCGGTAATTACCATCGCGGTTGTCATGCCTCGACACATCCGGCATGTCCATCTCAAACACATTCGCTCTTAAGCGTGTCGTTACTTGTAAAAGAGCATTACTAGCAACATTAATCTCTCCAGTAATCTAGCAGTAAAAAGTAAAATTATTATAAAAAATAATAATAATAATAGAAATAAAAAAAATGATAAATTTGAACATACCTGAACCATTTGTTCATCTTCAGATGCAACCTTGGGGAGATTTTCATTTTCAATATTTAAAATACGGATATTTGCTCTTGTTAAACTTCTCATTTCGGAAATAATCGAGCCACCTTTATCGATTAAACATCCGATTCGCGAGCTGGGTACTAACAAACGAGTAGTGAGTATAAAAACTCCAGAATCTTTTTCAAATTTTTCGCTGCATCGAGGTTGCAAACGCATTGCTGCGTCAATTGTTGGTGATGCATCTTCAAACAACTGTAGAAAGATACACAGGACTACATTAATTTGATAAAAAAATTGTCTAAATTGTTACTCGGGATTAGGGCTGCAAATGAATTGAACGTTCAGCGAATAGTACATGAACTGTTAGGCGGGAAGTTTGTTCGTGTTCGTTTGTTTAATAAATGAACGAACATGAACAGAGGCCACGTTTGTTCATTTATGTTTTTGAATGTTCGGTAACGTGTGCGTTTATGTTCGTTTACGTTCGATAGTTCATTAGTGTTTTTACTTTTTATATTTTATTTATATACGTCAAAATTCTGACGAATAAAATATTTAATAAGCATCAGTGTATTATATATCATGTTCATGAACGCTTATTTGTGTCCGTTTGTTTTCATTTGTGTTTGTTACAAACCGAACACGAACACGGTCATTTCCTTAACTAACGAACACGAGCACAAAATCTCGTTCGGTAAGTGTTCATGAACAATCCGTGAACACATATATTTTCCTTAACAAACAAACACGAACAAGGTCTTGTTCGTGTTCGTTTGCAGCCCTAATCGGGATCGCACTATAACACTATATACCTCTTTTGCAGATACAGTTATTAAACAATCATCTCCTTCAGCCGCAGAGCTATGAACCGTAACAAATGCACCCGATTCTTGTCTAATTTGTTTGATAATCGCACCACCTTTCCCGATCACCGCCCCGATATTTTCAGCAGGACAAACGAAGCGAAGCAAGAATTCCCTGACCCCATCACCTGAATCATTCGGTAACCCGCGTATGGGCCCATTAAAGAGAATGGGCCTGGGATCGGGCCCATGTAGCCACCACTGGCTCTATGGAGACTAGAAGAAGACAAAAGTAGATGTTGGGACCGTGACGGATTATCATGAAGACGAGATGCGAGTTGGTAAAGTGCGTTTCTAACAACTGTAGCGTCTCCGCTTATCTAAAAAACAATGAAGGTTTCAAGCTTTTAGCACAATTTCGACACGTATTGCAAACCAAATTTTAGAGTAAAATGCCATTTTCATGTCTTAGGCTTGGTTAGTTTTGCGACTTCCGTCCAAAGGGTTGTTTTTTCCACATCTGGATCCAAAAGGTTTGAAATCTTGCCATTTTCATCTGCTCGTTAACTCCATCCATTTTCCTCCGTTAAGTCAGGGGTATTCGGTCTATTTACATAAAGTGAAAAAGACCAAATTTCCCTTTAAATTAACAAAAGAGACGGAAATATTGCTGACTTAACAGAGAAAAATGGATGGAGTTAATGAGACGGATGAAAATTGCAAGATTTCAAACCTTTTGGTCGGAAAAACAAACCTTTGGACGAAAGTCGCAAAACTGGCCAAACCTCAGGGACGAGAATGGCATTTTACTCCAAATTTTATTACCTGGAGAAGCTCATCAGAACTCAACGCACAGTTTGGCAGATAATCACTACTCAAAATACGTATTTGAGCTCGTGTTTCATTACGTATAGTTTGAACAACTTGTCCACCTTTGCCAATCACACATCCGATTTGATCGGAAGGCACAAGCATCCGTACAACAACTTGTTGAACGTCATCAAACTCATCACCAGGCGCTTCTTCAGCTATAACCCTATCGTGCACCTTGAATAAAGCATCTTGTGCGGGTGAGACAAGGTCATCGGTATCTCCGCAACTGTTAGTTTGTTCGCTTGAACTATAGATAATGACAACTCGTTCCTCACAACCGGGCACGTTTTCACTAATTCTGATTTTGGCGTGAGTTTCTGACCGCAATAGCTTCACGATTTCACCGCCCCTACCGATTATACTTCCGATTTTTCTACTAGGGCACAGGTATCTATACACAGTATCTTCTGGTCCGATACCGTGTGATTCCTTTGCTTCAGCGGGGTAATCGGGCTGATGGTTATATCTTTTTCCGTAGTCGATATTCTGGTCAGCCATTAGCGGAAAATACTACGGCGAGTCACTCTGGTTGCAAGTCTTAAAAGAAAACAAATAGCCAAATAAAGAGAATGAGCTTTATAATTCATAGAGACACTATAAAATCATATATAATTTCATCCACCAATAGACATATTCTTCCAATTAGTTAAGAAATGAAGGTGTATTTGTTTATGTAAGTTAGTTAATAGTATAGAGTAGGGCTGCAAACGAACCAAACGTTCAACGAAAAATTCGTGAAAGGTTCGGCGGGAAGTTGTTTGCGTTCGTTCGTTATTAAACAAACAAACACGAACAAGAAATTCCGTTTGCTTACTTAAAGGAACGAACATGAACAGAGGTCGCATTCGTTCATTTATGTTCGTGACCGTTCGGTAACGTGTTCGTTTATGTTCGATTGTGTTCAATAGTTCGTTAATGTTTTTAGTTTATTTAGAAACTTCAAAATTCCAACAATTAAAATATTTAATAATAAGTGTCAGTGTATTACATATTCTGTTCATGAACGCTTGTTTGTGTTCGCTTGTTTCCATTTGTGTTCATGGACATTAATTTGTGCTCATCAATGTTCATTTTCGTTCGTTGCCTAAAATTAGCAAACAAACACGAACATGTTAATTTTTTTAACAAAGGAACACGAACTTAAAATCTTGTTTGTTTTCGTTCGTTGCCTAAAATTAGCAAACGAACACGAACATGTTAATTTTCTTAACAAACAAACACGAACATAAAATCTTGTTCGTTAAGTGTTCATGAACAGTTCGTGAACACATATATTTCTTAACGAGTGTCCGTTCAATTCGTTTGCAGCGCTAGTCGAACAAATTGATACGAGTATATCACTATATCAACGAACGTGACCGAACAAACTTGAACAAACATAAAAATGAACGTAAATCAATTTACATGAACAAACATAAACCAATGTTCATGAATATAAATGAAAGAACGAGACATGTGTTCTTGTTCGCTTGTTTCACTAAAGAAACAAAAAGTTCTGTTCATGTAAGTTCATTTATATAAACATTCATGTATGTTCTTTCACAAACGATTCGCTGAACGTTTGGTTCGTTTACAAGCCTATCATTAACCTTATACTTCATTAAAAAACCCTAAAACAACACAAATCACTACATGTTGAAAAAATAGGCCTCAAACAACAAAATCTTAATCAATGAAGACTCCAATTACTAACTTGAATCTCAATATTCATAATGCACAACATTTAACTAAAAAATGTGAAGTTCAAATTCAGAAATAAATTAAAACCTTCTAAAATTCATTAGCAGATAAGCTCTTCTGTGCGTGATTACACAAACAAAATTTCGCCACATAATCGTCTCAATCTCAACTCTCAAAACAGCTAATTACAAGCATATCTATATCTATTTAAGGTTTATATATCGATTAAATGCTCGAAATTGAATACAAAAGTTCAATCGAAATATAGAATTGATTTAATTGAAGTGAAATTGAGTTGAACATGCTTACTGTGTGTAGAGCTGAGTGGATGAAGAAGATGAACACACACACACCATATGTGTGAGCTGCTACTGTAGCAATCGGTTTCAGTTTTTTGCTTTTTGCTTTTTGTATTTAGGGTTTGAGAACCAAAAGAGGGGCGCCGTTACTCATTTTACATGGTTTACCCTTCAAATATAGAGCGATAGACAAACGAGACCCTACAAACTGAACAGAACCTTGTTCGTGTTTGTTCGTTTAGCAGTTTGCATTGAACTTGTTTGCGAACATATATTGAATGAAGATTCTTGTTCATCTTTTTTAGTAAGGAATTGAAGTTGTTCATAAACGATTGAATAGTTCACGAACATATACCGTTTGAAAAAAAAAACATTCTTAATCTTGAACATTAGACATGATCATCTTGTTAAGCACTTTATGTAATAATCGTAAATATAATCATCCCGAAACAAGCATAAACATAACGTTTCAAATGATGAAGTTTCTGTTGACTGAATATAAACTTAACAAAACAAACGACCATGAATGGATGTAAATGAACACATTATCGAACGTTCACGAACGCAAAATTTGTTCATGTTTGTTTATTTAATTAATTGACGAAATTCCTGGTTCATGTCCATTCATTTATTAAACGAACAAACTTCCCGCCAAACGATTTGATGAACATTCGGTTTGTTACAGACCTGTCTACGGTAGAATGAAATTCAAAACGGTTGTTAACACGTCACATAGTACATTCAATATAGAACTAATGTTAAGGATAGAGATGTGATAACCGTACACAACTCCACATGAACACAGTCTTTGAAAGATATAAATGAAGGTATAAAAATACTAAGGTAAGATGTTATGTAACTAACTTGTGTATCACAGTTAAATTAAAAGTACATTTATTTACGTGAATGTTAGAGTACTTATACTTATAATTAGTTTTGCATAATTGCATTGAATATCTGTTGTACACTTGTTTATGTGAATGTTTGAGTACTCTAATTATAATTAGTTTTGCATTAAATAACTGTTCAAATAAGTAAATGAAGAAATGTTATAAAATTAAACAAGTTAAATGGCTATAAAAATTATTAAGATATGATAATCTTTTAAATAGTTTTTACTATTTGTTTAAATTTGCTGGTTGTTTATAAAGATAGGGAATTCTAATCAAATCGAAATCATAGTCAGACAAGTATTATATTTTAACCCGTATCCAATATTCCAATGTTGCATATTGTTTGTGTTTACGATACGATACAATACAATACAATTTATGGGCCTGTATACTGTTTGGGCCTGATAGGTATGAAACTCCCACTGTGGACTGTGACCGGTGCCAAAACAACAAAAAAGAGTATAGGTAATGTGATATGATGGAACGGATGTTTTGAGCCTTGCAATACATTTAACATTCCATTTTGGGTTAAAGAACTTGGTACAAAACTAAAAACATAATTGGTGAGTTTAGGTTAAGTAAAATTATAATTGGCTCACTTTCAGGTCGAACTCATACGTAATTCATTCATTTTAGTGAAAGTAGTTGTGTTCACGTCAATCTGACAGGAACATGGCTTGATCTGTTTAACCCGTTCATTTTTATAAATCTTCTAAAAGAAGTGTTTTGTGTCAAAAATTTAAGAAGTGGTATATTTCATACCAATACTTAAAAGATAAAAAGGGAACTAAAATGATACTTTATAGGTTAAACGTAATTCATTTATGTACATTCATATTTTTTGTAAATTTATAGTAACGATATTTAAATGCAAAAAAGAAAAGTAAAAGAACATTTTAGATTAAACGAGCCAGGTTGGTGTCAATCCTAAAAAACTTATGTCATGTTAACAAAAAATTGGGTTTTGTTAGTGCCAGGTTTGGCGTGCTAACCCGCAAAAACAACCCTTTTAACACCCTTAATTCCACTAATTGTTTTATGTTACTCGAGGTGGGAGATTATATTTAATTGTTTACATAATGATGTCCGAAATTGTAACTTAGGGAAGTTGTAATTCGTATATATGACACTTGACTCTATTTTCTTGATGGTTAGTTCGATTAGTCTTTTGCAACGGATTATATTTCATAGTTTACCTAATTGATTAGATTACAACAAGATGATCTACAGTATCCTAAATCATAAAGATCAAATATGTCAAGACGGCTTCTGCTCAACATGAGTGTGCTTCTAATCATGATGCAATCATAACGTGGTGTACTTACGCCCAATACGAAGCTCAACATTAGTATGCTTCTAAGCATGATGCAATCTTAACGTGGTGTACTTACGCCCAATACGACTTATCTTCAACGTTAGTGTAATTTTGAGCATATGGTTGTAATGTCATGGAAAAGAGTGTCGGTCCAATGTATCGAATGCTCGGATAATTCATCCCTAAGGAGATTGTTATCAACTTGTCATGCTAATATGTCTTAACAATGACGAGACGCTATCCATGTGACACATTTTTTAAATTGGTATTTAGACTTGACTTTACTAAAAATATGTCCACAATAGATTACAAACCTTAGATCTATAAAATAACTTTGTGAAAATAGAAACCAAACCAAATATGTCCACAATAGATTCTCATACTTGTATTTTGTTATATGAAACAAGTATGTGAAGACAAACAGAAGAAGTGCTAAAAATGCATACTCTTTTTAGTATTTTTCAATACCAAATGAACAATGGTTGTACGCAATGGCGAAGCTTGAGATTTCCGACCGGGGGGTCTAAAACGTATATACCTAAAAAATTACAAAACCCGGGGGTCGAAAACATATATACCTAAAAAGTTCTATACGAAAACGGCGTACCGGGCACTACTGAGCATAAAGTTTGGGGGGTCAGGCGCCCCCCGGCCTCCCTCTAAGCTACGCCCCTGGTTGTACGTTTGTAGTTGTACAGATTGTTCAATTAAGTATTTAAGCATAGAGGTCGCGTTCAGGTATATACCCGGGTACGGGTATGATAGGGTATTGGTTTTTCAAGTATTGGCAATGCCCGGGTCGGGGTCGGGTTTGGATATTGATCATGAACACCATACCTGGTGTACTGGGTTTGGGTAGGTTTCGGTTTCGGGTTTTCTATACCCAGGTATTATAACACCCTATTTGCGGGTATAAAGAAACCCGGGTTCTGGGTCGGGTCTTAGAAAACCCTATACGGGTATGAAAAAAAACCGATGTCGTGTCTTTTTTTATTTCATATTTTTTATATTTTATGTTTCGAACTCTATTTTTGGGTTTATAAACTTTAATATTTATAACATAAAACTCTCTCAAACTTATAAACTTAATAATATTACAATATTACGTATCATAATAACATAAAACTCTCTCAAATATATTAGAAACTTAAAAATATTACATATCATAAAATTGCATACATAATCGAGTAACAAAAAATCCGGCGCATGAATTAAAAAAACCTGGGTACGGGTATTGTAAAACCCGAGTATGTGTATTAACAAAACCCGGGTATAGATAAAACCTGGGTATAAATCGCGTTGAAAAATCCCGGGTTCAGGTTCAGGTTCTCCCAACAAATACCATCCCGGACCCTACGTAGGGTAGGGTCGGGTTCAGGTTCAGGTTTACAATACCCGGTTTTTATAAAAACCCATATCTGGGTTCAGGTTTTTTGTGTACCTCTATTTAAGCATAAAATCAGGCCCGCTCTCCTTTCTTTTTAGTTATTTCAGTTCATTAAAGATCAAACACCGGCCCATACTCTTTTAGCTGGATTGAAGATTGATCCATGATCATAAACACCTCGTGCATAAATGAAAAATCGAAAATGAAGGTTTAATCATACTATGAATGAGTCTTACATATATTAAAATTTTAAGTAATCAAATGACTTATTCTTAGTTATAAACATTCCCACATAGTTTAATTATTAAAAATCAAAATGATATAAGTATATATGTAAAACAATTCACTAGTATTATTGAATCAATAATTGTCATTTTACATTCTTGAGATTACGGATATAAATTCGTTAAAAAAAAAAACCTTTGCGACTCACAGTTTAAAAAACATTGAATTTGCTACTTTAAATAACATTTTTAACATATATACAAAGGTTTTAAGTTTTTGCAACAACTCACATAATTTCGTTAAATATTCCATAATAACAACTCACATAATTTCGTTAAAATATTCCATAATAATTTTGGTTTTTTTTAGCGTTAAATTAATCTACTCCTAAAATATTAAACATGACCCATATAAACAAATTATATCAAAAAGGTAAAAACTTATTTTAGTTATTTTTTCTATCCTTCTATACATGCAATCATCTAAAAGATTGCCATGTAACTCACATAATTTCGTTAAAATATTCCATAATAATTTTGGTTTTTTTTAGGGTTAAATTAATCTACTCCTAAAATATTAAACATGACCCATATAAACAAATTATATCAAAAAGGTAAAAACTTATTTTAGTTATTTTTTCTATCCTTCTATACATGCAATCATCTAAAAGATTGCCATGTGTTAATAAGGAAAAAAATAAAAAATAAAAAATTCATGATTTGGATATAAGTAATAAAAAAATAACAGAGGAAACACCTAAAAAAATGTACCAAAAAGCAGAAAATATTAATGTTTTAGACTACATCATGACAAATAACTGATCAACATTTTATAAGACATAAAAATATACATATCCTTAATTATGACACGTTTAAACTATTCATTTATATATATTAATTCTTAAGATTTTGATGAATAGTGCATATTTCTATCTTTTATGGTTTTGTTTGTTGTTTTTTTTATTTATTTATTTTTGTTTACAAGTGTGATTTTCATTTTTATAAATTTGCCATAGAAAGTTAAACAAGTTTGGTTTTTTATTAGTTTTTTTGTACGTTTTTTCAGGATTTGGTCGTCGTTCGGTTGCTATTTAGCACGATTTTTGGTAGTTTTTACGTCACGTATGTCACTTGATGTTAAAAATTCGTGTTTTATTCCCCGTTTTTTATTGTAATTTAATTGTTACTTAGCACGGTTTACCCCTAGCCCGACAACGCTGGTAACACAGTTTTACGCCCCCTCCCTGCAACGCGGGAGAATTAAGACTAGTTATATATCTATTTGTTAGGAATAATATTAAATAGACTTTAAATACATACATTTTTTGAATGATATATTTATTAGTTAGGAATAATAATAAATAGATACATACATTTTTTGAATATATGCTTACCAAATATTATAATAAACGTTACCTTAAATACTCAAAATAAACCTATTTATATGCTTCCCACATAGGTCAGTTACTATCATTCTCCAAAGATGAAATCCATTGTTATTTTCATTTTCTCTAGCTTATTGCTTGTTAGTTTTCCGTCGATCGTTGTGGTTGGCTCAATGCACACGCCACCTTCTACGTCGACGGCACAATGGGTATGCAGTATTGGTCATAAATTATCTCAAATCTGTTTATTATTATTATTTTTTTAAAACGGTAACTCACACACTCTATATAACATAACAGGTGGTGCTTGTGGGTATGGGAATGTGTATAGTCAAGGGTATGGTGCAAACAATGTAGCATTAAGTAGTGCTTTGTTCAACGATGGTTTGAGTTGTGGGGCATGTTTCAAATTGTGTGTGTTAATGATCGTCAATGGTGTTTACCGGGTTCGATTGTTGTCACCGCCACCAACTTCTGCCCACCGAACCCCAACTTACCTAACGACAAAGGCGGCTGGTGCAACCCTACTCTACGCCATTTTGATCTATCTCAACCTGCCTTCCAACACATTGCTCAGTACAAAGCTGGAATTGTTCCTGTTGCTTATAGAAGGTATATAACTTATTAAATTTCATGAGATGCCTTCACACAACGTGGGTATTTTGGTAAATTTACAAGCATTTGTCTTGCAAAGTTTTTTGGTACTTCTGAAAGTATTAAATGTACTTTAGAAATTTTACAATTATTAAATGTATTTTGGTAATCTACTTAAAATACCAACATATTTTTACAAAAGATTATCAGACTGAATGCGTAGTGAACCGTCTCTAAACGAATCACGTATTCAGTGATCAGTCGTGAAATGTGACAAAAGTTTTTTTTATATCTACTTATTTAATAAAGAAACGAATATGAACAAGATACTTGTCTACTTAATTAAATTAATAAAGAAACGAATATGAACAAGAAGTTTTTTTATATCTACTTAGAAACGTTTGTTTATGCATCACTTGTTTCTTAATCATGTGATGATATTGGTATTTAGATTTTCATTTACATATTGTAGTTAACTTTTTATTTATATGTGTTATAACAAACATGATTGAACACAAACTAGAACAAACAAAGTTTGATTGTTTAAAGCTTGTGTTTAATATATAATTTTATTCGTTTAATTCATCTCAATAAAGCACCAAAACAACAAATTACAAACAAACGACAAGTAAACAGCAACAAGTTGCACTGCAAAAACATGCTCTCTTTTTCTCCGATTTGTTTACATGCCTAAACATTGCAATTCTAATACCAAAGTATTTTAGTAATATTTTTTGTTCTTGTTTTCTAGGGTACCCTGCGTGAGAAGGGGTGGAATTAGGTTCCAAATTAACGGACACTCCTACTTCAACTTGGTTAATTACAAATGTGGTTGGTGCTGGTGACGTGCACGCAGTGGCAATCAAAGGGTCAAGAACAGGATGGCAACAAATGAAACGAAACTGGGGACAAAACTGCAATCTGACACTTATTTGAACGGGCAGTCTCTATCTTTTAAGGTCACCACAAGTGATGGTCGGAGTGTGGTGTCCTACAATGTTGTCCCCGCTAATTGGTCTTTCGGGCAGACCTTCACCGGTTCCCAATTTCGTTGAAAAGACAATCGTACCCACAGTCGTGTAGTAAGTGTTAGGGCCACCTAGTATTGCTATTGTAACTTTTTATCAACTACAATAGGTGCAACTAGGGGCTTATTTAAAAAAAAAGGCTAGGTGATCATTTACACCCGCCAATATTGATAATATACTTTTTTTGGCCTTGGTATGACCATTTGATGATATGTCATTATTTGCAAAGTTTTTTTTTACAACTACTAATGCCTCATTGGGGTCTTTGTAAGACCTAGAGGATGATTGGATTTCAAGAACAAATGATGGTTATGTGTAGTGTGGGACTTTTATGGTGTAAATGTTAGACTACGGGTATTTACGTTGCAGTTTAACAGGATTTGATAAAATCTCTAGGTTGAACTTCTATTTACGTTTTTGGGTGTGACAAATCAATTCCTCATTGGGTTTGTCTTTACCGAATTAACATTCGGTTTGATAGTTGGAAACAATTTTCTCTTAAAACAATTGGTTTTTATTAAGAACTTTAGAATGATAAAAGATGTTTATGATTCTAGACATCTAATACAAACACATAACTACATGTTGTCAAAATGAAAAAAAAATAATAATAAGTAAACAATAAACCTTAAACGTCCGTTCGGTTTACACCACTTGTTCCAAGTTTAAAACCATATTAAACTGTAAAACCGTCCGAATTGTTGAACTTAACCGTTTTGATGTCACACAGCCCAAACATGTTGACTTGCTTAAGTTTAAGCTGTTCATAAACATCAAACTTTAGATACTATTGACCCATATAATTGTAATTTCGATTTGATTTTGTGTTTTACCCTTGATTTATTAGAGATAAATTTCATGAACTGGAAACGAAAATCGTATAATAAGGTATTAGTAAATAGATGATAAATATTACTACCTCCTGTAAATAAATTACCATTCATGGTATTTAAAATGTAATAAAATTATCGTGTATCATCTTGTTCAAGGTACTAAAAATTTAATAATAACTATCGTATATCCGAATGTCATACTTGAAACATTCAGGTATTGAACTGGGTATGAGATTTGTTTTATGAAATATATCATTATTAAACACATAAGAGTTAATGTTTGTTGGATGACTATTGACTAGCATCAGTAAGCATTGAGTAAGTATTTGGTGCAATATTCAGCCGATATTTGCTTTACTAGGGATCTCCTCGATCTTCACAGAACCCCCTGATTAAGGGGTCGGTTCATAGGAAGATGATCATATGATGATCCTTACATCTTGTTAGTGTATTTGATAGGCTAGGAACGAGATTGTACTCCAATATAAAGAATGCCCTCAATTGGTTGGAGGGAAAGATTAAGTGTATAAGCTTTATGTGGGTTAAACTCAAGGGAAATTTTCATATCTAGTTTGAAGATTGATGTCACTTTTAACTTATAGTGTAGCTCCTTGCTATTTATGCATATTTTTCTTGAGTGAAATTAATCAAATTATCCCTTAACCGTTCACAAAAAAGATAAAAATATAAATAAAAATAGACTGGTATGGTATTAAGTTGTACTTAGGGGCTGTTTGACAACTTCTGAATGGGTAAGTGCTGAACCGGTAAGAGTTCCGAACCATTAAGAGCCAGTATAATGCTTAACTATTCAGAGGCAAATGTTTGACTAATTCAGATACGAGGTCTTCATAATTCAGACGCAGTATAATGCTTAACCATAGAGAGGCAAATGTATGAACCATTTAGACACTCTGAACCAATAAATCTTGAACCAGTAAGAGGCCTGAACCATTAAAAGCCCATTAAAAACTAAAACGCCCCTTAGTTTGCTAGAATGTTTGGGCTCTAGATTGGTTACATCATAATATGTTTGGGCTTTGGTTTTGTTTATGGGCTATGACTTGTTTAATAAGGTCCAAAGTAAGCTCAAAATATACTTATTATTAGGCAGACAAAGGTATTGAGACATGGCTTCTAGATTCATTTTAACTCTTGTGTTATTAACAAAGGAAATAAAAACAGCAAACATAATTTTGAAAAAAAAATCAATTTGTTTGAGTTGTTGATCAGCTTAAATACGTATTATTTATAACCAAGTTTCTCTACTTAACTTGTTTTTGTTATATAACTCGAGTCACTGTTTATCACATAATTCATAAATGGGATATAAGTTTGACCTCTAAATAAAAGTATAACCTTTTAGTAATAAGTATTTCTTATGTAAACACATATAAGTATTTATTAAAGGCATATCTTGATAATATTTTCATGGATAGTTTAATTTAAGGGCATTAACTTATATCACAATAATTTATTTAACTATACTGCAATTTTATTTGATATAATATTATATATAATTAATATATATAATATATATATATATATATATTATATATATAATATATATAATAGCTTGGAATCCCAAAACCAAGGGCCAAGGCCACATCAATCTCAACCAGAGGCAATCAATGCACCCAAATCTCATACACAATCAAAACATTGTCTTCTTGCATAAACACAAAGGCCATAAATCATTCCGTGCATTTAGTTAGACATTTAGTTATTACAAATACCAAATTTTCCTTTATAGAGCGTGGTGGCCAGTGACGACACGTACCACGCGTGGTGGCCAAAACGCGTTGTCCCGAGTACCCGTAAAGGGGATGACTGTTTGGTATGTTGAGAGTGGAGGATGATGGGTGTGGTGAGTGATGAAAAGTGATGAGCTTCCCTACTAAAATTTGATGACGTAGCGTTTGATGATTGGGTGTGGGAGTGATGGCTGGTGGAGCACCCCCCCCCCCCCCCCCCCCCTTAGCATAGTATCAATGGTTGGATAAATCTTTGTCCTTCTAAAGGTACTTGAGCCATTCATGGGATGGAGGATCGGGTTGGACAAGTTTGACTGGAACACCACTGCAAACCTCGATGATCTCACGTGATGGAGCAATCCCGGGTTCACGAACTAGCTACGGGTTAGGGGTAGACTGTTCTCAAACGGTCATATTTAAAAAAAACATCTCATTTTACATGATATGTACATACATAATTTTTTTAACATCTCTTTTCCTACTTTCATATTACTATTTCTTTTACGAACAAAAAAAAATCAAATGGAGGGGTCAAGTAATTTGTTTCCACCCGACTCACCAACTTCTTCCGACTCTAGTAATTCTGCTCTTAAATTTATTGCCAAGGTGGCCGCCGCCAGTAAAAGAACTTGAAGATACGAGGCGATCGGAGAAAAATTATGTGCCATGTGATCGAGAAGCGATTCAAGAAGTTCTAATGTGTGATACTTTGTCGAATGATTGCATTGCACATTATGTGTAGTGTTTTAAACCTGCAGTCCAGTATGTGTTTTTCGTATAGTGTTTTAAACTTGCATTTATGGTGTTTTAAACATGCAATCCAGTATGTGTTCTTCGTATGTTCTTTGCAAGGTGTTTTAAACATACATTCATGGTGTTTTCACATGCATTCCAGTATATTTTCTTCGTATGGTGTTTAAACATGCATTCTATTAGGCTTCATGTCATGCTATACGTAAATAAAATTATCCATATAAATATAACAATATAGTACTCATATTAAAGATAATAAAAAGCTCGTAATTATGGTGTAATTTTTTTATAAAAAAATGTTACGTATAAAAAGTTATTGACGTTAGGGTGGAACTTGCATGTGCATTAAAATTGATGTAGTTTCTTTATTTAAACACTACAATATAAAAAGACATTATTACCCCTAATCTAGCCAAATTGGTCAAAAAATAAAACATAATTTACATTTTAATCCCTTCTTGATCTCAACCATTAACTACAAGATCTAAGGACTTAAAACATTTCTCACAAACCACCCTTTTTACACTAACCCGCCCATAATCATTAATCATAAATTAAATTATGTTCAAAAGTTTTTTTGGATTAAACTATCCAATTTTGGGATATATTAGCATTTTCAATTTTCCCAATTGTTTGATTCTGTTGTATATCATCCATAAGCTATTGACTGCATGTTCTATTTGTACGTCTTCGTACAAACTTTAGTGAGGTGTGGCCTTCTATTCTATTAAATCTTGTTTGTAACATTTTAAGTGGCTCTTACCAGTTTTGGTATATCATATATGTATATGTATCTTATGTGTATTATATTTCTTTTGAAAATTACATTCCTTTATAATACACTTAAGGATTTCCCTTTAACTAAAAATATATATTAAATATATTAATAAGTAAATAGTATAGGTGGTATTCGTGTTGGGTTACTGGATTACCAACACTATTGGGTTAAAGGGTTACCTAACACTACTATTGTTTTTATTTGTATGAAAAACATCAACTCCATAGAAGCCATACATACTCAGAAATATATTACTATGAAGACAACATGTGTTATCCATTATATAAACAGGTTGCACTACCAAAAGACTCGGTAGTTTTTGACAACGTTATTCTTGGGAAAGTCGTTGCAAATATGCTATAGCGACGAATTTCCAAAAGAAGTGGTTGTCGAAAAAACCATAGTGGAAAAAGTAGTTTCTGACAATGTTCCGACGAAACTTAGCGACAAACTTACTTTGTTGCTAATTCCCAAAGAAAATGTTTTTTTAATTTCTTAAATATATGTTTATCATGAATATTTTTAATTAGTATATAATAATGGAATTTTCCGACATTTTCTTTCTTCAGTTATTGTTATAAAATCATTTTTAATTAATATATTTTTAAGAAACTGAAAGAAAAAACTTTTTTTTGGAAATTTGTTGGTAAATTGTTTGAAAGTGAAAAAAAAAATAGCAAGGAGATTAGATTCGATAGATATGTTCTGTTTCTAATTAGACGGAAGGTTGTGGTAAAAAGTATGGGTTTCTTTTTTGTATGGTATTTATCGGAGTGTCGTGGGAAAGTTGTTGGATATTTTTGTGTAGTGTTGACAAGGTTGCATGGCGGAACTAGAAGAAAAATTCAGGGGTATCACAATTTTTTTTCACCATTCCTAAGAATTCGAGGGCCCTATGCGGCTAGTAAAAATGAGCCCTTAAAAAATTTCTTTTACCTAGGGTCATCCGCGATTAATGTGTGTATATAATTATTAGGTTACAAACCCATGGGTTTGGTTTGACTAAAAAATTATTAAACACTTAATAATAAGTTTAAAAATTATAATATGTTTTGTTGAGGTAAGATATTATAGAAATTAGGTATTAGATACGTGTGTTATGAAACTAATTTTAGAAGCAAAATAGTTAATCAACCTTTCTTAATTCATGCTTTATAATATAGTGTGAGAGAATGGAAACAATATAATTATAGTATCCAAATATAATTTTATTTTTACATTCTAAAGCATATGTTGATTATTATTTTTTTATTAATGGGTTACATACGAAAACATTATCAAGTATTTCTTTTAATAAAACTTTAAATATTAGTTAGAAGTTTTATAAATAATATTTTGTTTGTGATAAAAATAACTTTAAAAAAACCAAAAACTTATTAATAAAGTAAATACAATACTTTATAAATGATAAATAAACAAAATAAATAAACAGGTAAATGGTTATATATTAAAGTAAGTTAGTAAAATTGTTTTTCAGTTCATTTTCCCAATTTACCTTTTCATTAAATGAACATTGCTTTTTATTCATTTCCCAATGACTTCATCTTCTCTATGAGTCACTACCTGCAACTTCTAATTGACAAAAATTTCATTTTCGTTTTTGTTGATCAAAACCTTTCGTTCCATCTCATCTTCACCAAAGCTAGTACACTGAGGGGCATTATAATATTTGCTTAAGAAGTATCCTCGATTAATATAAACAGAGTTGAGATATATTAATTGCACTTCGTCAAAAAAGTTGAGGGGTATCCCGGGACATCCCTGGTGTCCATGTAGGTCCGCCCCTGTTGCAATAATATTGCAGATATGTTATAAACATGTTGATGGGTTATACATAATAAAGTTGTAAAAATGTAATAAACGGGTTGAAACAATGGTTGGTTATACAAAAATTATAATAAAATTAGAAACATGTAATAAATGGATTACTATTTTAGATCTTGCAAAATAAATATTTTTATTATACTAACTGTAAATGTGTTAAGGAGCGTCATATTTAATTCTAATACAAACCGAACACAATCTTTTTCTAGACCGACATGGATTTTCTAGGTTGTGATCGATCGTTCATGGTTTTTATCTTCGTTGTATTTGTTTATATTTGATGACAAAATGTTCTTGGCAATTTGGTTGTTGGGAAAGTGACCTCGACTTCAATTTGTTGTCCTCTTCATTAATAGGCCTTTCTCCCTTTTCTATATATTTATTTATTAATTTTTTAAAGAGAAACTAATTTACTCTCTAATATTTTGTAAGGTGCAAATGAGCCGAGTTGATACGAGCTCAATCAGGCTCGAACTCGAGCTCATTTCACTTATGAAAGCTCGAGATCGACCCGTGGGTAATTTTTAAGTTCGAAACTCGGCTCGGGCTCGGCTTGGTTTTCATATCCTTATTAATTTATATTAATTGTAATTATTATTTTATATGTAATTTAGTTTTTTTCATAAATTTATAAATATTAATCATTAGTATTTAAATATATATAAACATCAGGCTCTTTTAGGCTCTCGAATCGGCTCGAGTGTGACAACCGGCACTTTCGGGTAATTTCCGTACAATTAAAACAGCCTTTTATATTATATTTTATGTGTTTTGAACTCCTAAACTGCATCATCACATGACATACATCTAGACATATCATGAAATACATTTGAACAAATCATATTATTCATTTTATTTGTCGCAACTCGAAACAGTTTAGACAATGCACCGAGACAACTACTGCACTTACCAGTTAGACTAGCAGTGCTGGCACAGTTCCGGTACTCAGCTAAACGATAGATTTAGGACCTAGATTTGAGTCCAACACTAATGTTATATTAAATCCTAAGCGAGAAAACAGGGGTATACATTAATACTTTCCGGAAAATTCACTAGCTCTAAAAATGTCTGATTTGGACCATATCTAACAATTAGTCCCCAAAATTCAGCATTTGGTAAGTTATACTACATCGAAAAAAAAGATGTTAAACATCGTAAGCTACTTTTAAAGTGTCGGGAATATTGTCTAGACACAAAAGCACATCATACCATATAATTTTCGCAAGTTGATCCTTTAATAAAGCTAGCACCATACAAGCACCCGAATACTAACTAGACATAAAATATAAACCAGTTTATATTGTCTTGAGAATATTAAGACTAGTTTAAGCTAGTTGCATGATAACACCTCTAAGGAATATTATAATCCTTGTGCATGTAATATATACTAACTAATCTACACTTAGTAACCCATGACACAAAGTTGACCAAACCAAACACCATATGGACCTTCATGGACGTCCACCATGATGTGGGGCCACATGAGTTGGTCTTTGGTCAACATTTAGTCCTCTTGAAGTCAAAGATGCTTGTTTATTATCCAAAGGGTCGTAGTAAAGTGTAGATTATATATGCATAAGTCTCAAAACCTTATCTTATCATCCTTAACTCATTTCAAGAAAAACCAAACATCAAGAACTTTCTCTACTCCCCCCTCCACTCACGGTTACAACCACCTTCACTTTACCCCCATCTTTTAATCAATTCACAAGTATTATGAATATATACAAAGATTTATCAAAGTTATCTTTGAAGTGTTCAAGGCTTGGAAGCTAAAGGACCAACTTCAGGAGCTATTAACCATCATTTTTTCTTCTTCATCTTCAAGCTTGTTCATTCCTAGCCACTAATGCTAGTTATGAGTGTTCTCTAACCTTTATTTTGCTTCTTATTACTAGTATATTATAAATGTACAAGTAAACCATCAAAAACCTTCACTTTAAAAGAGATAAACACATGAACTAGTAACATAATCTAAAAAGAATAAACATATTTTGAAGTTGATATGAAGTTGTAGTTGTTTATTTTGTGATATGGATGATATCCAATAAATGTATACTTGCTAGAAGTAAAGGTCTAACAAGTGTACACATGGATCTTACAAGATCCATGATAAGCATGTTGATGAACTTGTTACACATGAAAATGGACTTGTGAAAGTAGTTAAAATTATATGATCATGTTTATAAACTCATAGAAAAAGTGGATGAACAAGTTGTAAAAATAATTTTCTATAAAGTTTGAAATATTAAAGACAAAACATTTTTTTAAAGATGGATTAACATGTTAAATATAATTTAAAATACTACAAGTTTTTTTTATAAACTTTCTAGTTCATCATAACATGAAAAATGCATTTTTATGCATATGTTAGACTTGTAAAAATTGTTGTCGATGATTTGTTGAGTTTTGAACATAAAAACACATGTTTTTAAACATGGGAAAAGTCTTTGTTACAAAGGAAACTATGGCGAAATTTTTATAAAATTTAAACACTTAGAAAAATGTATTTAAACAAGTTCTTACAAGTAAACTTGTTTAAAAATAATAAATATAAAAATTCCTACATTTTTGTATAAAAATGCAAGCTAAGAAAGTATAGTTTTTCATAAATAAAAATGGATATAAATATATTTTTAGGAAAAATATATATCTAGTGGTCATATGAAGTGTGTCCTATGTGTATATTATTTATATAGAAATTAGGGACTTGAAATAATGAACACAAATAATATAATAAAAATCACAAACAAAGAAACACAAGAATATATAAATATATATTACTTGAACACGATTATTGGAGGATTCGGACATTTGGACATTTGATGAACTATATAAATATTCCGGACTAAATATATAATATATCGAAGCTTGGTAAGTTACCCTTTCAAAACCGAACAAGTGACAAAATATATTTTTACAAGTATATAAAATATATCATACTTTGTCGATCTTAAAAATGTATTTTTTTAAGCGTATAAAAATATATATTTTATAACATCTTAAAAACATATTACTTTGGTAGAAAACTAAATATATATATTTTCTAGAACAAATCTTAAAAATAGACTATTTTTAAGATATATATAAATACATACACTTACCAAGCATAAGATATATATTCCTATGGACTTATCTTAAAATACATATTTTAAGAATACAAGAATAATAATCCCGGATAGTTAAATACATAATAAGTGACGAAATACTTAAATAGATACAAGAGTAAACGTATTCCTATACGTACAAATACATGTCAACATACACCACCAACACTTGATGAAAATACTATAATACAAGTATTATACATAAATACGAGAATGCGAAACTGATTACAAAAATACTCAATAAATAATACACTTGGACATGTATATCATAAGCACATGCATATGGAAATATTATATATCAAGACAAGATAAAAAAATATATTATTTTTAACAACCATCTTAATCGTAAACGGTATATAAAACAATGTATGCAAATAATATAAGTTAAAATATAATATTTTAAGTAGACGAGCTAAATATATTTTGAATATGTTAAACATATTCGATGACGGTATCATCGAGGCAAAAGGGTGGAACCCGACTACAAGAAGGGCACGACCCTACGCGTGTCATGGACACATACTTATTACTCGTGCGACGCACGGAGACAAAAGGGCTAGGCCCGAACATATGGTACACGAGGTACAAGATTATATATTTGGCGAAATATATATAAACATCATACATCGAAAATACAACTCAAAGAAACCACAATACCAAACAAGTCTTAATAAATATTTAAGACTATAAGTCGTTACAAAGACCGTAGAGTCTAACAAAACCTAGCACGTTTGTAGGTTGCGATACAAATCAAGGAAACCGTACGTGAGTTATACGCATTTTACGACTTTACAACTATCGGGGGAAATACATGTGCAATGGTATGATAAGCTAGGGAATGAAACAACGAATAGGGTCAACGTAAGCACCATTAATCTTGCTTAAAACCACGGTACAAAGGTTAGATCTAGCGGGTGTTGGCGAGCCTCACTCTTGGTCATGGACCCACACAGAAGAGTGCATTTGTTGTCCCAGTCGAGGTTTATTCGACGGAAAATCGTCTAAGGTTGGATGCTTCCTATGTCGTCACACATATTAATGTCCTTACAAAATATTAATGATTAACGATTTCATTGACGCTTTGCATACCAAGTTTTTGATACAATTTACAACATACATTTTATGGAACTATCGTATGAAACTAAAACGCATGAACTCGCCAACTTTTGTTGATGTTTTCAACTTAACATGTATTTCAGGGAATTAGTGGACCCTGCGGGGATTCAAATTCAAAAACGCAAGTACCAAGACTCCATGCCATATTTTGGAGGGTTTGCCCGATATATGCCGCCTCCTTGCGGTGATATACTGGTCAAAGCCTCATATTTTTAACTTGCATTTTAGTTGTAAAACACTTAACAACTTATTTCACAACTTATGGTTTGTAAACAATGTATTCAACTTATGTCGTCTTTTGGAACGATTATGGAATGACATTTGGAGTTTGTTTTCATTCATATAGTTTGTTCACTTATATTGTATGCAATGAGAATCAATCAGATCACACTGTGCGCTTCCGCCTATGAGCAGGTGTGACATCGAGCTCGATAAACGAAGCTTGAGCTCATTTACTAAACGAGCTTGTTTTTTAGGCTCGGGCTCGAGATCGTTTAAGCTCGGCTTGTTCGAGTTTCTTTTTTAGCATATCTCGAGTAGCTCGCGAAGTTACACCTCTACTCTCAAATACTTTTGTTTAACGGTAGATTTTATTAGAAAACAAAGAGAGCTATACAACAACATAGATACAAGCTTATAGGATTTACTCTAAAATGCTATATTTCCCCAATTTCCCTCAAACAACATACTACCACACAATCACTACACAAGATTCACTTATAAAATATAATTACAATTTTGATTAAAAAATTAAAAAATAAGAGTGTTAGTTATCTTTCTTCTTCTTAGGCTTAGGTATATTTAAATCTTTCTCAACTTCGTATATTTGTCATGTCATCCACTTTTCTCTATTTTATTTCACCTCATCCTACGGATATAGTTTAATTCGGTTAACTTCACCTAACCACAATTCTTCGTGGCTTTTGGTTTGAAAAGAAAAAAACCAAATATAATTCAGTACCTTGAAATCTTGTTAACATGTTAACAAATAACTCATTTAACACCCATTAACATAATGAGGGAGATTCCACGTCACTAGTCTACGACCCTGGTGTTAAGATACAACCCAAGACATTATATCAAAAAGTTTTATTACATCTTCAATTACCTGTAACATTGTCATCTTCACTCTATTTTAATTATTTGTCCTTGTTAAGCAACAAATTACCCTAAGGTCTTACCCTAACACACATGGAATTAAAGATGACATGACATGTTAACCGACATTGCTACACACTCCTTCCTTGTATTGAGGGGCATTAAAGGGGTTGTTTGTTAACATGTTAACGAGATCTTAAGAGATTGAATTAACTTTTTTTTATTATTTAAACCAAAAACCACTAGAATTCAGGTTAGGTTGAGTCAATGGAATTAAAACATTTTGTTAGGGTGAGCCTGAGTGAAATGGGGAAAAGTGGATAATGTGACACCTAGATGGAGTTAAAGGAAAGTTAAAGTATACCCCAGTGCCTAACACTTGGGGCGTTAAGGGTGGCATGACATGTTAATCGAGATTACAGACAACTCCCACTCTCTCCTTATGTTACGGGGTGTTAAAGGGTTATTTGTTAACGAGATGTTAAGAGATTAAATTAATTTTGTTTCTTTTAAACCAAACAACCACTAAAAATAGGATTAGGTAAAGATAACAAAATCAAACTATTATGTTAAGGTAAGATAGATTGAAACATGGAAAAGTGAGTGATGTTACATTTAGATGGAGTTGAGGATGGTTTAAATATACCCAAGACGTAATATATAATATCAAGCCCCAAAATATTCATATTCACCCGTCATTTTTATTGATCCAACCTCTATCTCGCTTTCCATTTTGAGAGAGAGTGAATCATGTTAGCTCACACTCTCGCGTGAGTTCTGTCTGAGTACTGACTTTGTGAACACACTCACGCTCATGTGGACGAAATTAGATCAAGTATTTAACCCATTCAATGAAATCCAGAATATAGTTATTTGTTTTGTTTTGTTTTGTTTTTGTGTGTTTTTCTTATGAGTATTTTATTTAACACTTAATTTGATTTTTTTTTCTCATATAAGTTGTACACATTAGTTAAAAAAACAACAAAATTCATATGTGTTCTCAAAATAACGTATCTTTGTTCTTGTAAACTATTATCAATGAAAATTAATTAATATTATATTTATGTTTTATTTTAATTAAAATAATAGTTAGTATTAGTTGTCTAAAATAGTTATTAAATTGCATTGTAAAATTAAAATAATTCACTCACCACTCACTAGGTATAACACCTTTTAGGTGAGTGTGTAGGTTCCATGTATGTGACAGCCATGTAAAATCATATGTAGTTGTTTGGGTGAATAAAACCATTATTTTTTGGTGTTTTCTTTCATGTGACAGTCCAGTTAGCAAAGGGTTTTATTGGGTGTTTTTGCAAAACAGACGTAGTGGAATAATGCCCAATAACACCCCATCCAATCATTAGACAATTATTATTTTTTTAAAATTAAAAACTAAAATACTTCATTAAATAAAAAGAAGATTACAATACTAAAAAAACGACTAAACTTTAAAAAAACGGAAAAAACGACTAAAGTTAAAAAAAGAAGATAATCTAAAGGCCGTAGAAAAAAAACGGAAAAAAACGCCGCTCAAGTATGCCGCGTAGGAAAACACATTCGGGTCCATGTCACTAAAGAAGTTTTGTTGCGGTTGGGTGGTATTTGGGTTCCCAGGTCTTGACGGAACACCAAACAGGGGTCGGAATGGATGCATGATGGATAAGTTTATAAAAACTTGGGTGAAACTAGAGAGAAAAGTAGATAGAAAGTGAGATTTTTTTATAAAATTTAGGTGAAAAGTGGGGTGTCTATATAGGTTTAAATGGGATTTAAAAAACTAATAATTATTATTGTTACCGTTGGGTAACGGTCAAAAAAAGTGAATTTATGCCAATTTAAGCGTGATTCGAAACACGCTCTAGCGGATTTTTTGCGAGGAAACGCCCAAACACACCCACGGGGGTGGGGTGCTTGGCGTGATGGGGCGTGTTTGGCTCCAAAAAACGCCGGATCATGCCGGTTACAGGTGGTCTAACAATTATCACCATTCATCATATATTCATATATAACACAATGTAAGAGTAAAGAACCACATAATATAACTATATATCACTTATAAAAATTACATCTAGCTTTATCATTTGAACAACCACAAAGAGATGTTTGCCTACAAGCTTGCCTTACATATTCATATATTTCTTTAATTGTGTATGTATGCATTCCCATATTACATTTGGTTATTTAACATGTACTTATAATTTATGTTTTTGAGGAATAAAATTAAATCAAGTGCATTATTAAAGTCAGTGGGCAATCCCATGTTATAGCTTAGATTTTGTCTTGTTCATTGCAATGTAGGGAAACATCATCATTTTAATGTACGTCCTTTCTTTTCAGTTTTCATATACTTCCAAACCAGATTCTCATCCACACATTTTCACCAACTCCCCCTTTTACTTTTATCTTTTTCTTCAAATTGGAACTTAATATTTCATCTAACAAATAACTAGCATGTAATTCTCATACAAATTCAATCACAACTATCTCGGATATGTTTTTTTAACGACAGCTTTCTTGTATTAGGCTAGTGCACTCTTCAAATTGAAGAACCTCGTTGCCTCACACTGGCCAGACCATGTTGTCACGGGCACATATTGGCTTCAGAGTTAGCTTGGGCATTCCCCGGAGAAACCATACCTGGCTGCCACTTGACAATCGTTGTACCACCACAACACAAGAGCAGAACTCTCCGGCGTAACACACGGTGGGACAGAAACCCTTGTTGGATCAGGATAGAGACTGACACCTCTACAAGAAAGCTAAACTCCATTTGTCATTGTGTAATCCACCAAAGTGAGACAAGTGTGGATTAAACTTGGGTATCAATTGGGAAACCCAAGTCTCCCAACCATTAGGCCAGAAGTGGTGGATAAATATCTATAATATGTTACTAGTTTAATAAACAAGTTATGTCTAGGCTAACATGTTTAACAATTTTAACTAACATACTTGCATGTAATCCGTTAGTCCGTTTGTTACAACCATCTAACATGTTTAATTACGTTTACAACTTTATTAGACGATTTTAATGTATCTAGTTAGGGTTGTTTTCTTTAATACGAATACGTACATGGATTTTCTTTAATACGAATAAGGATATGGATCATGTTTGTGTTCACACGGGCTGGGTTCGGCTATACTCAATCGTACATAAAAAGGAAAATAAAGCAAATGATTATCTACAACTTTTTGCTTCTTTCTTTTTAATTGGAAAGAGAAGCATGTGAGGAACGAACAAAACTGACCCATTAGATCGGGACTTGGAGACACCCCAATAAAGCTTAGGGATCATGCAAAAAAAGACGGGTCCTTTCTTTCCCCATCACTCCGAATTTTTACTAGTTTTAGTTACGGGGAAATAGCTAAATTAGCCTTGACTTGGTTAAAATATAAAAAATGGCCAATTGAAACCCTTCAAAAAGGGGTTTTACGAATTCTCACGCGTCTCAAACCAAAAGCTAAGATGTTTCCTCAGCCACCAATTACCTTTTGCCACGTCTCCTGCTGTGTGGGAATTCCTGAAATCCCTTTTGAGGGCGTGGGAATTCCTGAGACCCTTTTTTGAGGGGTTTGAGACGCGTGTGAATTTGTGAAACCCCCTTTTGAGATGTTTCATCATAGCTCCGGTTAGTATGTTGATTGCCGCAAAATGAGCGGATTGCTGGAAGTGCAGACAGATTCAAACCCATCAACCTAGAGAGAGAAAAAACCAGATATTTCAAACTTTCTAGAGAGAGAAACAACTAGATATTCCAAACTTTCTAGAACGGATTGCCGGAAGTGCAAGCCCTTAACCTTCATCGGAGTCTCCATCATGGTCGTCTCACTCGCCGGTATCGCCAGAGTCTCCATCTGAGTCTGCACTTGCAGGACTTCAAAACCTAATCGCCGGAGAGGATTGCCAGAAAACGAGTGGTTTACCGGCGAAAACATAACGGTTTTTCGGTGGCTATAGAGAGAGAAAGAGGAAACTCCTAAAAAAGGGGTTTTACGAATTCTCACGCGTCTCAAACCTCTTAAAAGGGGGTTTCACCACGTGGCAAAAGGTAATTGGTGGCTGAGGAAAGGTCTTAGCTTTTGGTTTTAGACGCGTGGTAATTCGTGAAACCCCTTTCTGAGAGGTTTCAATTGGCCATTTTTTATATTTTGACCAAGTCAAGGCTATTTCCTCTTTAGTTATAGATATAATTATATTAACTAGTAGTAAGACCCGTGCGAACACACGGGTAGTTTTAATATCGATCGGAATCAAATACTAAAAAAGCTTTCACAAGATATGATTTAAATTGTGAAAATATGGGTAGTTTTTAGAAATTTTCTCTTCTAATTATACACGTTTACCGATCATTGTTTTTAGAAATTGTGAAAACACGTTTACCGATCATTGTTATTTAATTTTCTTAATGTCTAGTTACGAATTCCAAATATAATTGGATTCAATATATATATATATGTATGTATATATATAAGGTTAGATCATGTGAGAAGAGGTAGGTTATTTGAGAACTTGAGAAGAAATCTTGACCACAAATTTTTTTAAGTAATTCGTAATATACACATATGTATATTTAAAAGTGACTATATACATGCATTATACACATATGTATATAGTCACTTTTAAATATACATATGTGTATATTACGAATTACTTAGAAAAAATGTGTGGTCCAGATTTCTTCTCAAGTTTCTCAAATAGGGTGCTCTTCTCTTAGGATCCCAACCCTATATATATATACACACACACACACATATAGGAATGAGTTAAAATGAGAACCACCATGAGTTGCGAGAACCGCGAGAACTTTTTGATCCGGGGCGAGTTGAACCAAATCTTTTTACACAAACATAGATGAAAATATTATAAACACATATGAAAAAAAAGTAAGAAAAAAATTGTCGAGCCCCACGGTGGGCGCCAATGAAGAAACCCTAGATCAACTAGACCGGAATCAAAGTAGATCTATGAGATGGGCTCTGCATAAAAGGATTAACCCTCCGTTTGGTTTCACGATAGATGATGAATAGAACAATATTCCGGCTGATCTTGCAAAACAGAACACCGTTAGCTCGCCACGGGGAGAAGGGGGGTTCTCTCCGTGACCACCCTCCAGCGTGAGAATAAATACAGGTAGTCGGAAGTAAGTATTGTAAGTGAGAGAGTAGTTGAGAGTGAATACCTTTCCTTGAACTCCAAGTTACTTATTTATAGCCGGTGTTTGGCGCCAAAAAGAGAGATTGTTAACTTTAACGGAATCTTTTGTTATTTTGTTAACGTTTGTTGGCAATCCGTTAGTGCACACGGATCGTGAGCTCATCAGCGGTTAGGGAGGTGTCACGTGTCAACATGAGATCACTACATTTTATAAATGTGAGCATGCCATCACCGTGATCTTCCTCAGCCGTCCAGATGCTGCCATGTGGCAATTGGTTATAACCGAAAAGATGCTTGCACGATTGGGTGTTAATGGCTTCTAGAAGGTTTCACAGCTGTTACCCATCTATTATTCGCCACGTGTACATTCTGTTACAACAGAAAAGATTCCCTTTGCTTCTGCACCAAGTCATGGATTTTGCTAAGGGAAAGTTTCTCAGGATTTACTATTTCCTTGCGCGAGAAGCGCAAGTTAGTTAACTGATCTTCCTTCTTCTCCTTGTTGCTTAGCGCAACGTTTGGTGGATGCTTGCTTTGATATAAACATCTGCGCAAGGTTTGTGCATGGAGCATTATCAAACAAGAATGTTCAAGGTTAACTTTGAACCTTGCGCGAGCCCGCGCAAGGTAGTTAAATGAAGCATTATCAAACAAGAATGTTCAAGGTTAAGTTTAAACCTTGCGCGAGCCCGCGCAAGGTAGTTAAATGAAGCATTATCAAACGAGAGTGTTCAAGGTTAACTTTGAACCTTGCGCGAGCCTGCGCAAGGTAGTTAAATGAAGCATTTATCCAAAGAGAGTGTTCAAGGTTAACTTTGAACCTTGCGCGAGCCCGCGAAGGTAGTTAAATGACGCTTTCCTCTCTTGGATATTTGGCGCAGAGTTCTAATAAATCTTATTTTGGCAAAGAAGTCTGCGCGCAGTTTTCTTAGAAGTTATTAATGGGTATGGTTTCCTTGATTGGGCAAGGTTTTTGGGACCAAACCCCTTCATTTTGACTGATGCAATTTTTTTTACGCCTGACGTAAAATTAAATATAAATTTTACGTCAGGCGTAAAAAAAACTTGCATTAATCAAAACTACCGACTCGACATTTTTTTTTATTTTTTTACAGATATGTTTATAATATTTTCATCTACATTTGTGGAAAAAAGTTCTCGCGGTTATCGCAACTCGTGGTGGTTCTCATTTGAACCGAATCCTTATACAATATATATATATATATATATATATATTTTTAGGGAATGTTATCTTGAGAACGCTAAATATTACGAGAACCGTGAGAACGAATGAAAAACCAATCAAAACAAATTTTTTTAATACAAACTTCATTGTAATTAAAATACATCAAAATAAGAATTTACAACATTAAATAATTCATTTCTCCACTCAAAATCACTCTTATTATATATTTTACACATGTGTAAATTTAACAAATTTACACATTTGTAAATGACAAACTTACACATGTGTAAAAAATTATTAACGAATTCACGTAAATTTAAACATCTAATTTAAATCTCTAACAATGTATTCGAATAATAATGATAAGTGTAAAAAGAAACTTTAAATTTGAATTGTTTTTGACCAAGTTTTCATGGTTTTTTTCATTCGTCCACACGGTTTTCGCGATATTTAGCGTTCTCATTTAAACCCTCCCCCCCACAATATATATATATATATATGGAGCGGTTAACATACAATTGCCCTAATCCTACATTAGATACGTTATTATCTCAACCGTCTAATCTTGTGTCCATTAATATCGCAGAAAGTAATTAATATAATAAAAATAAACGAAAATAAATTACATAAATCCAGCCTAGAGGGTTAAAATCGACAATATTCATCCCTCGATTCTCGCTAATTCTGGAGCGATAATTCAAAAATCAAATCACCTTTTACCTATAACACGAAATCAAAACCTACTCCCCCTTTCCTCTCCAACCGCCGACTGTTACCAAGTGCGATTTCATTCAAACGATGACCCGCAAAGCTCTACCAGGTAATATATCAAGTTGATTTCTTACTATTATTAACTGAATTGAGAATATATGTGATGCGATTCTTCTCAATGACAGTTGCACTGGAGAAACGGAGCAAATCGAACCACGACCGACCGCAAGCGAAGAAGTTGAATCCAGGTTTACATTATATACATTGATAGATGTTCCTTGTTTCGATTGCTAGATGCGATTTCTGAGAATTGTATTGTTGTATGCGAAATAGTAGGGTTTTGACTAGTTTTTTTTATAAAATGCCAGATGTAGGTGTTATTTTTTTATTTGTTTGAATTGTTATACTGTGCGAAATATGTAATGTGTAATGTTCGGGTTAAGTTTTTAGTATCGTTTTTATTGGTACATGCGATTTCAGCTATTTGTGTGTGTTTCAATTGGATGCGAAATTGACATGGTTTTGATTAGGTTTTTTATGCGAAATATATTTGGTTTTGAGTATGTTTTTTAGTATGATAAATACGGTTCAAAATTTGTGTATGTGTCTGTAGAAACTGAAGATGATGATGACTTTGAATTGCCCATTAGCACATTGATAGTGAACAAATCGAATAAAAAGAAGGTCATTGAAGAAGAAAATGATGACGATGACGACTTCGTTGGTCCTGTACCAAAGCCAAATAATATGAAAAAGGGGGTTAACAAAAAACGTTCTGATTTACTTAATGACAATGGAGATGAATGTCAACGAATGGCTAAGAAATCTGAAATACAAAAGAACAAGCCTTCCAACAAAGTCGAGAAGGAAAAGAAAAAGAGCCATCCCGAACCACCTAGGACGTAACCCAGACCTTTCTTTGAATATCACAATGAAGCTTTGCTTTTGTGATGCCAACCTACCCCGTACATGGAAACTGTTAGGAAATTTTCAGATGCACAAGTTGCATTTGTGAAAAGTATGGGGTTTGGAAACATTCTAGATGTGCAACTTAATCATATTTCAAGACATTTGGGGTTTTGGCTAGTTAGAATTTTGATGACCAATTCGATGAGCTTGACATAGGAAATCATAGGATAAAAATCACTTTGGATTCAGTTTACGAGGTATTTGCGATACCAAAAGGTCCTAAACCGATTGTTACGATTGTTGCTAAGAGGAGAGTTAAGAAAACAGAAAAAAAATTTAAAAATTAATGAACCGGAAGGTGCGAGTATTATTAGAGATCAGTTCAGAAGACAATGGAATGAAAACGAGAGGATTACTCATGGATCAGTGGCAACTGCGATTTCTAACCAAAGAGAAGGGGAAGCTTGTTTAAAATCAATTTTCTAGTCTATTGGGTCACAATTTTTGTTGAGATTACAAAAGCTACAACTGCAAATGATAGATGTTTGTTGGACGTAGAAACTGTTGAAGATATACCACATCTAGGTTGTTCCTCATATGTTTTGGAATGTCTTCGTCGGACCAGAAATGGGTGGAGAAACACAAGCATACAATACGTTGGACCTGTCGCTTTTCTAACGGTATACTTTACTATAACTTTTAAGGAATATGTTAAATGCAAACTATAAATCACCTGTTTTTATGTTAAACATCTATTATATACCCATGAGTACAACAAGAGCCATCGGCTACATAGAAGGGGCCGGGAGGGGGGGGGGACTTTTCGCTCATTAGTGTTATATATATAGTTTTTGTATAGAAATTTTGGATATATACGTTTTCGGCCCCCGTTGGAAATCTCAAGCTTCGCCACTGCTTTAGACCTACCTAATTAAGTTTTTTTGGTTAAGTCTTACCATGTGCCTCTCACATGAGGGAAAAGACCATGTTGCCCTCATGTGAGAGGCATATGGTAAGACTATATAGTTTTTGTATAGAAATTTTGGATATATACGTTTTCGGCCCCCGTTGGAAATCTCAAGCTTCGCCACTGCTTTAGACCTACCTAATTAAGTTTTTTTGGTTAAGTCTTACCATGTGCCTCTCACATGAGGGAAAAGACCATGTTGCCCTCATGTGAGAGGCATATGGTAAGACTTAACAATAAAATTTAACTAGTTTTGGGCTAAACGACATAATGTGCTAAAAACTGGTAACATAAATGATAGAGCCTGTAATTTCTTTAGTTAAAGGACACCGGTTATAATTTGATAAAAACGTAATGACACCGGTTGTAATTTACTCTTAAAATATCTCTAAATATTTTTGAGTTAATTTTACAGGTCATATGATGTTGATTCAAGTGATTATGCATGTTTACAAGAAAGCATATATGATATGATGAAATTTGAAAGTTGAAGTGTGTATCTTGAAATTGGAGAAGTGTACATCCTTCAAAAGACACTGTTTCTTTTTTTCTTTTTACGCTGACAAACAAGATTTGTACAAGTTTCAACCCCACATGTTTACATTGAAAGAAAGATATTGGTGATTCCCTTTTCTGTTTCACACGTGGGACTAGTACATGTATATATTGTCATTACCATTCATACAACATAATGACATATACAACTATCGCTTACAAACTCCACAAAATATCCATCATGGATTATGTACGTTCAGCCATCGAATTCATATATGCCCATGGATCCCTGGATTTAAATAACTTTTAAAGTTATATTTCAAATTGTTTCGTATATTAGTTAACATTATTAGAGGTGTCAATGATAACGAATATTGTAATTTTAATATCATACCTGATTGTAAAAAAAGGTCTTATACTCTCATACCTGGTAATACCTGCCAATTTGTTAAATTTTTGGTACATTTTCCTTGAATTCAAGTCGGATTTTACCGCCTTCTTCAACTTTATACATAACCCTTTGCTAATTTTTTGGTACAATTTCCTTGAAATATAAAGTCGATTTCACTTTGACATGTGATTCTTTGAACGATGGGTGGAGATAGTGCACATCTGATCTTAGGTGAGGTGTGAATCTTGAACAGTAATTGAATTGGATAAGAAGTCATTGAGATAAGGTGGGCATATATATTTTTTTTCGTTTTCAAATTGTCAGTGTTGACACATGAAAAAAGAATTTTCCAAGTGAAATCCACCACCGCCGACACTTACTGAGACGTGAAGGATTTTCATCATAGGAATATCATAACGATGGCTGAGGATGACATGCGAGTGGATGAGTGCCCCAACCTAAAACCATCACACCCCATCTTGTGACTCCAATCATCGGAAAAGCGTGAAAGCACCACACCTATCCCCTATGTTCATCAGAGCACAAACCACTTATCGTAAAAGCATGAAACTACAACACTCATCTTCCTAGAATAAGAGATGATGTAGGGTTTGATAGGGGGCTTTAAGGGTTTAATGTTAGTTTTTCTTCGGTAAAAGAGTAAAAGATTCATTTCAAATAACTTATCAAGACATCTAACGTCACTCAGTGTAGATAACAAAATATGCTAGGGTTGAGTGAATAACAAGGAACGAATGTAATTTTAAAAACTTGTGACGGTAATATAGTGTTACGAGATACACCATCCATGTAATTAACTCTGATTTATATAGTCCATCCACACCTACATTGCCATATTATTCTTCAAAGACAATTTTGGTCCTAATTCCTCCAAAAAGTGTTCAAACTTGCAAATAATTTAATTCTAAATATCTACTTATCTTAAATCTTTAGCCATTAAAGACTTTATCATTTTTGTTTTATTCTACTAAAGTTTATAATTTTACAGGTTAATATGATAAGACATGTTTTTATAACACAAATTTATAGAATATATTTTTATTATTTTTTTAACTTTAACTTATGAATCTTGAAATATATATATTGTATACAAAACATTATTACACTTAAGTCGCAACTACTTTCATAATTATAATACTACCAATTAAGGTAAGTTTAAACATGAATAACCGGCTGGTGCCAAAATGTTTATATGAAAAAACTAAAAATGTTTGTTATACACTTATACCCAATGCAATATTATCCAGTAGTGTATGTGGTTCGACTCTTAACTAGCAATTAATCTATCTTAACCCATATGAAAAACTATTCAGATGAACCAAATATCACGCATTTACGCCTGCTTACCAACTTATAACTCCTCTCCAATGCAATGTATATAAAGACATGGAGATGTAGGCGAAGTGTACCATATTTAACTATATTTTTAATACAATTGATTAAGAATTTATTAAGTGATCACACAAAAGTGGTAACTATAGGGCATTGCTTTCCTGCTTGTATTTGAATATTGAAGATATAATCCTTCATATGGTGTTGTCCTCCAACGCTGTTTTTGAACAACTTTCCTAAATATGTAAAGTGTCATGTCTCAAAATGTTACTTATTTGTCTAGTGCAACAAAATTGTTTTCATCAATCCTTCCTAGACTTTCTAAACACTTGTTGACTATAGTTTGCATATGTTTCAAGAATAATCAAATGCCACATGGCATATGGAAGAACGACCAAAACTTTAGCATTAAGCTTTCATGCGTAGTTTAACCTCGACTATGCAATTAGTAGTAAATCCATGTGTGTTAGATTTAGTTGAGATGATAAAAAGCTAATTAGGTGCGATAACATGCACTTTCATTGGCATGTGTGTGTGTATATATATATATATATATATATATATCCAAAACTATAATATTGTGCTATTACAATTGTGTAAAATGCTACCCAAATGACAAGACATTAAGAAGAGACATATCGAGTTTAGGAGTAATGTAATTGGGTCAATCTAATAAATGTAGTGCCATCAACCTCCAACTTAACTTACCTATATAATTCCAAAATCATTTTCTTGAGCTAAAGCCTTTATCTTCAATCCCGAACTTGATTTGTTAAACTTTAAACAACAATAATAAGCAACATCGGTATTAATCAACTATATACTTATAAGTAGTACTTTACTCGATTTGATAGTAAAGTATTTACGCAGATAATGATAATCGACAAGTAGTTCAACTTCGAGTTAAATTATGTAGATACATGAAAATCGAACGAAGGTATCCACAAGTAATTCAACTTCACGTTCTAGTTCTATCGAGTTAATTTTAAATATTAAAAAATCACTAGAGGTAACTTAAAATTTGTTTTGGACACATCAAATGTAAAAAGACAAGTATTCCATATTAAACATCAGATATGTCCAAAACAAATTTTGAATAGTAATTCAAGTTGATCAAAACTCACAAGACATAGTAATATCAACTCTAGTTTTTTTATCGATAGATATTCAATGACGATTAGGGTTTTCATCTTTTTCATGTCTTTGATAGATATTTGTTATATAACTCGATATACATACACACATACTCAATGTACATGGTTGTCAATACATACTATTTCATTATGTTTAATTTCATTACAAATAAAGGAAAACCAAAAGAAAATTGAAAATAAATAATAAAAATAAGTAACAAATAAAATAAAAGAAAAGGTAGAATCTTTTGGCAATGTGAGTAAGTTATTTCTAACAGTAGCTAAAAATGTCCAGACTCAAACTTACCCAAAACTAATTACTGAAAATCCTCTTCACTTCTCACCCCCACGAGTGTGTGCAGTTTGCAAATTGTACATGTTTTCAACACTTTTACTGTTTCAATCTACCTTCAAAATTCCACAAATCACCCACCATTTCCAACATATATTTCTTCACATTTTTCATCTCTCTCTCTCTCTTCATATATTCCAATTAAACAGCTAGCTAGCAACATAGAAACTATTGTAACCATCATCATCAATTCATCATCATCTTCTTCTTGTTCTTTGTTGTTTCTACTCAATGAGTAGAATATTTGCTGACTCTTTTGGCTCTTTGTCACTCAACACTGAAAACCCTTCAAAGATCAATGACTGTTTCAACATCTATGGTCATCTAACCACCTCATCATCTTCATCTTCTCATTCTAATGATCATCATTGTACTTCAAGAAACTTTCATGAAGATGAAGATCATAGACATAATAATGATAATAATAACAATGATGATGATGATGAGGAAAGAGAGGAAGAAGATGAACACATTGACCTAAATCTTTGTGGAAACTACTCTTTAAATAGTAACAACATTCATGACACTCATCATCATGGTGGAATGAGATCATGTGGGCAGTTAAAGACAAGTGCAAGAGGCCATTGGAAGCCTGCAGAAGATGCTAAACTCAAAGAGCTTGTTGCCCTTTATGGTCCACAAAATTGGAACCTCATTGCTGAGAAACTTGATGGCAGATCAGGTACTTATTTTACACTTAAATTAGTAATTTTTTTAGGGTTTTTAGATGCAAATACTTCATAGTTTCGAGTTTAGACCACTAGCTGAGTTGAAAAAAATCATTTAAAAGTAAAACTATACAATTCTTTGACTAATGATTGTAGTGTTTGAATTTTCTTGCATTTTACTAGAGGAAAAAAAGGTGGGTTGTTACATAAAAAGGTAAAGTTTGTGGGTTTGAGCATTCTATCAATTCTTTTATCTTTCCTAAATAAGAAAGAAAAAAGAATAGTGGGGATTAGAGCCTCTAGAGTTGTGTAGTCAGAATTTTTTTCAACACTTTTAATTAATTAACTCCCAGTAAAGTATTCCAGTGAGTTTAACCAATTAAATTATTTATACTATACTATAACTATAAAAACTATATATTGTTTGTGGGTTTAGGATTTAACTGATTCTTGATTTTTGTTACAAAATCTTTGTGTGATTCCTTGGAAGAAAGACTTGATTTTTTGGTTGATTTGGTTGTTTTTTGTTGTGGGTATTTTGAAAAGGTTTAAAAATAAATAAAAAGACTTCATCTTTGTGTCTTTTAGTCTTTACACAATAACACATAAGATATTCTTGATTCTTGTTTCAAAATCTTTGTGTGTTTTCTTGGTGAAAAGTCTTGATCTTTGGTTTGATATGGTTATTCTTTGTTGTGGGTTTGAAAAAAAAAACAAAAAAAAAAGGTAAAAGTTGCAGATTAAGATGGTTTAATCAACTAGATCCAAGAATCAACAGAAGAGCATTCAGTGAAGAAGAAGAAGAAAGACTAATGACAGCACACAGACTCTACGGAAACAAATGGGCATTAATGGCTAGATTATTTCCAGGTAGAACTGACAATGCAGTCAAGAACCATTGGCATGTTATAATGGCTAGAAAATATAGAGAACAGTCTAATGCCTATAGAAGAAGAAAGATGATTTTCAGTCAAAGTCAAAGTTCAAGTCAAACATCTGCCACTCAACCACCACCACCACTCTCCACTGATCATGGTCTCCACCAAATGCCACCACTTGGTCTTATCTATGGTCAGCTATTTTCTTCCTTGAAATTGGGCTTTTGTCTGATAGTTTGCTGTTTGGTCACTGTATTTACACATGATTGCATTTACACTCTCTATGGTTATCTCCAAAATTATGCAAGTAGTAAAGTCAACAAAAGACCGCTAATGAATGTGCCAACTAAATGATAGTGTACTTCCTTGCAAATTGACCACTCCTGCATTTATAATGCTAAAAAAGATCCTAGAATTTTAGAGTGAAACAAATTTGTAATCTTGTTGTAACATAATCAATAACTTTTGTAAAAACATGAAACTAGGGTTAGAGGTGGTGACCTTGGAGTGACGGTAAGGTTGCTATACTATGACCAGGAGGTCACGGTTCAATTCGTATACAGTGACGGACTCATGATTTTTATATGGGAGGTAATCTGATGGCTTAACCAAACTTTTAGAGTTAAATGCCATTTTAGTCCCTGTGGTTTGAGCCATTTTGCCAATTTATTCCAAAGGTTTCATTTTTCGCTTGTGTCCAAAAAGGTTTCACACCGTTGCTATTTTAGTCCACTAGGTTAACTTCATACATTTTTTCTGTTGACGGGAAGGTTATATAAAATGACCGAATTGCCCTTCTCGTTAACAGAAAAATTGGATGAAGTTAACCCAGTGAACTAAAATGGCAACGGTGAAACATTTTTTGGACCCTACAGGCGAAAAATGAAACATTTGGATTAAACTGGCAAAATGACCCAAACCACAGAGGCTAAAATGACATTTAACTTAAACTTTTTATTTGGCGATCGTGATTTTGTGTAAAAATAACACTATACTTTTTCATGGGGGTGGCTACCTCCCATGGTTTGTTATTAAGTCCTCCCAATTTTGAAGAAACAACCTCTTGCATAAATGTAGCGTAGGCACAGTGGCCCGACCACCGCTGGCCGGACCCTGCTCATGCAGGAGCCTTATGCGTTGGATTCCCCTAACGTGAAGCTAGGGTTAATAACTTAATACACGTTCATTATTCATTTATTCAGGTCCTATTAATGGATTTATTTTTGTTCCAACTTAATTAGCTTGACATATGTATTATTCAGGTCATAAGAACAACACAGAGTTGATGATGGGCATGTTTAACAACAACAACAACAATAACAGCATCATCTCTTTCGAAAACCAATCTTCATCGTCATCAAACCGATATTGGACAATGAGCACTCCTAACAGCTCCATCAACTTCCATCATCATCATGATCAGCATCCACCATTGGTGACTGCTACAATGAACCAACAGTTCTACAACCACCATCTTTACAACCACAACAGCAGCAGTTACTCACAACAACCACCACCACCTGATTTTTCTGAGGTTAATAACAACATTTCACCACAATTTATAGACTTTCTTGGAGTTGGAGCCATATGAAAAGCTGAGAGAAAAGGGTTTCTTCTTTGTTTCTTCTCTCTCTCTCTCTCTCTCTCTTTTTTTTTTTTTTTTGCAATAACCCAGTAAATCTGCAGAAGATCTCTAGTACTGGCTGTCATCAGCAAGTTATTGCACATTTTTAGAAATAATTTTAAAAAAAAAGTGGAGGTAGGACTATGATTTTCTTGATGTAAGATTTGGTGAAAGTGCAATTAAATTATGAAATTTATTACTCCTGTTATTTTGCATATCTTTTTTTAACGGGGACTTTCTTTTTTAATGATGTCACACGATTAAACGGCGGCTCTAGTCAAGATCTGCTCAGACTATGTTGTCTTAACAGGGTTCGCACTGGGTTGGTCAGACTTGGTAACGGCGTTCTCCGGAAACCGTATTGCCTCCATACGAGTTGCCTCGCTGAAGTAACAGACGGATGAAAACTAGGGTGCGGCTCAGGATCGAACCTCCCTCGGTGGGTTTGTCACCATCATTGCCCAGTATTATTTTGCATATCTATTATGGAATTACTTGCATAGTTTAACTATGATAAAAGTGGATAACTGAACATATCATGGCTAAGTGATAACCTCACTGGCATAATCAGATGTCATAATCATTATAAAGTGTCACGAGAAATTTAGAACTTCATTTTCCTACAACTTGTGTAGCTATGTATAGTTTTTAACTTGTAATATTACCCACTTATTATGTGTAGTTAAAACAGTTTGAACACTTTTGTGACCGGTTATTTCCAGGGTTAGCTAAATACACCCGAACGTACCCTCTCACGTGACAATAGGGATGGTATCGTTTAATAAGAAAGGGCCCACCATGTTTTATGAGACCACGTTCGTTTAACTTTAATTTAATTGGCTTTCTCTAGGGTCACTATTTTTTTCTAAAGTTTGAAGGGATCACTATTGACATATTTGCTTTTACTGACACTTTCTCTAGGGGTCACTAAGACAATTTTTTTCTAATGTGACAACCATTCTTGATTTCTAGCATTCGGTTGTTTTTTTGTTGGGGTGTTTTGGCATTTGAAATGACAACATAATTGAATACAAGGTTTTGTTTTGCAAAAGAAAACGACAAATTAAGCACATGCTTTTGTTGGAAAGCAAACAAAACTAAGATTGTACTTTTTTTTTACATCTATGGGTTTGGTTTTTGTTCATTTCATCAAGCTAGAGGCGAGAAAAAAATGGTTCTGAATTCGAAATGTACTATAAACCGATGATGTAACTGGTCTCAGTACGAACTGTTTCGTGTGTTTTATACTCGTTTGAAAATATATATGTAGAAACCGGTAAGGATTCGGTTTGGTAGAAAGGAGTTTGGAAACCAGTTTGAAAAACTAGCAGTTGATGAGGAATAGACCCTCAACTCCTCGTGGATCGACACCCAAGTTACCCTATCTAATAAGTTATTTGAGGTTGAGTTTTACTCGTATTTTTTACCACTCCTTCAACATCGATCACCACTTGTATCCGACTAAATCCGACCACGTACGCCCCTTCTAGTCTCCGGCTTCCACATACGCCCCTTCCACGTCTCCAGCCCCCTAGACTCAAATCCGACCACCCCTCGTCTCCGTCTTTCCATCTCCGGCACATATTGATTTTACAAATATATATGTTTAGGTTTGATAATATGTAAGTTTAGGTTTATGTTTAATAAAATTAGTGTTCAGGTTTGATAATTTGTATGTTTAGTTTTGGTAATTTGTACGTCTAGTTTGGTGTGTGTATATATACGTATGTTTAGGTTCGAAAATCTATATTTTGCTATATTGTATGGGTGTGTTTGTGTGTATGTATGTATGTATGTATGATGTATGTATGTATGTATGTATGTATGGGTGTGTGTATGTGTATATATATATATATGTGTGTGTGTGTGTGTATGGGTGTGTATGTATGTATATGTATGTGTGTAGGATACGTAACTAAATAAATTTATACACAATAAAAACATCAATTAGCTTTTTTATATGAGAGATTACATATGTAACTAAATAAATTTATAGATGTAGAAAAATAAATAAAGTGATATAATTATATATGTATTGTAAATATGGAAAATTTAGTTATGTATGAAGTTAATTGCAAATTGATTAGATCTGAGTGTTTGTTTTATGTTTGACCTTTGCTTTGGGCATTAGTTATTTGTTTAAAAAATGTTTCGTTTAATGTTGATACTTTGATATTTTGATTAATGTTGGTTTTTTGGTAAATGATAGTTTAGTAGATTCGTTCAATATTAGTGGTTTGGTAAATCTTTGTAGAATTGGTAAATGTTAGTAGATTAGTAAATTTTGGTTTATGTGGTAGTCTGCTAATTAGGTTAACGTTGATATTTTGGTAGTTTGGTATTAACTTATAATGTCTACTTTATTTTGTAGGCTCAAATTTCGAATTTTTTCAAAATCCGACTTTAAGAGATGAACTCCAAAAGTTTATGAGTTCGATTAAGGCATCGAATGTAGGATACGAAGATGATGATGATGAGAAGAAGAAGAAGGGGACAAGAATGATGATGATATGAACTATATTTAAGTTTTAAGTAGTTTATTTATTGTTTGTGACTTAAATAATACCAAAACTAGAATGATCAATGATATTTTTGTTTATGTAGTTTATATGTGTATTTAGTTTTCGATTCTCAAAATTGGAAATTGATAGGTATTTTGTATTTGAAAAAATGGAAAATATTGGAATATCGTAAAAAAACCTAAAAAAGGCATAAGCGGCAACGATATAACATTTAGCGGCGTTTTTTTTATTAACGACAGGGCAATAAAGACTAACTTTTACAAGTGATATGTTGCTACTATTGCCTTTAGTTGCGACTTTTACAGGTATTACCCACGACATTTATCATCGCTAAAACCTTCATTTTGTAAAATCACATTACGCCATAATAACGAGTGCTTTTTAATCTTTAATATGTGTACGCCATTACTATGTAAAATTAAATAAAAATACATTTTAAGTGGGTGGTTTGGTTATGTTCATGGCGTATAAATGAAGACTACTTAGACCAATATGTTTTAATTTCAGAAATTGAAGTTTGTTTCCGAATTCGATAGTTGGTGTTTATACAACGGTTTTTTATTTGTAGCAGGCAGATAGTGTTTTGTGTATGTTTTGGAGGTATAGTGGTGCTTTATTTGTAGCAGTTACTTGACGTTTTATTTAACGGAATCATAGTTACCAAACATAACCCATAACCTAAATTACTTTTATACCCTTGTTTCTAAAAGTTGAGAATTGTCACATTTCACATGATTCCATAGCTTCTTAGCTTTAATCTTCCTTTGTAGCCACACACACATATATATCCTACTTTAAATAAACAATTTCAAAGAATTTCGTGTATCCACACCATATTATCTTATCATCTTTAAAAAAGTGTTGCTAATCAAATTTTTTTTTATTGTTTTTAAATCAGGTTAATATCATAGATTGATAATATTGTTTATTTTAAAATATTTACCTTAATATTTGCCCGTACTTATTTTTCGTTAGATTAGATCCACTAAACATTCTTACAAAATCCACTCTTACTTCAAATACATATTATATATATATATTAAAGTTACAATTAATAGTTTATAATGATAATGATATTTTTGAATTACATTACCAAAAGTGACCCCTACTTCGAACATAATCTAATTTTTAGCCTTTTTACGATATACATAAATTCAAATCACAATTATTTAAACACGATTGTACATCAAGCTGGGGGCATATGGTGGAAGCCACAAAAAATATGTCCGGTAAGTACGTAATTACGTAGTATTACGTAAGTATCTAGCTTACATAATTAAGTAACGGTACATAGTCAAGTAGCGTTACATCATTACGTATTGGTACATAATCACACGAGATTACAAAATCATGTAACGTTATACATGTTTTAGAGTAAAATGCATATTACATAATTATGTACTAATATATAATCGTGTAACGTGATATAAAATCACATTATGCAAAAATACCTAATCATGTAGCTTGTAAATTATTATTTTTTTTATAAAAAAACTACTCAAATTAGAGAGAATAAAATACTCATTTTAATAGTGTATTTTGTTTTTTAAATATTAACATACTAGATTATAGACCCGTGTATTACACGGGTTTGGGAATAAAACTTATATAACTTAATAATACAACACCGAGATAGGTGTCATATTTGTTTTTTTAATCAAATATCGTAAATATATGGTAATAGTACCATATTTTACTATACCATATTTTACTATGGTAACCATTTTATTTCCTTAATTATTTAATTTTATTTGTCTTTTAAACTATTTTGCACGTTTCTAATTTTTTTAGCTCATGAAACATTCTTATAAATATATTTAACCATTTTTAATAAGTCGCCATGATATAACAATTATGTTCTCATCTTACTCTCCAATCTATTATGGAGTTTCTATGCCAATGTAGATACACATTTACTTTATGCTAATACTACTCTTTTTTTTACATAGCTTAGCTTTGTTATGATTTGATTTGATTTGATTGATTGTATATTTTCGTTATATATAACTTTTACACAGTGGCGGACGTGTAAATAGGGGTAGCCTCCGCTATCCCTTGACGCTCCGGCGGTAGTGTAAATTTTGGAAAAATTTGACGTTTTCGATTTCGTTACTCTTTTTAATTGAAACGTTGCCTCTATAAAGATTTTCTAGATCTGCCGCTGCTTTTATATATTATTGTAAATTTTTTATAAGTATATTTTATTTTTTATCAGATACAAAAACCATAACAACAAAGTGGTTGATTATGAAATTGCATTGGCTATTTATTAAGATTTAGATGAAGTAACAACCAGAAATAAAGTTCCATGATTTGCTACATCCATTGCCGCTCAAGTTGAATGGTTGAAAATAAATTAGTTATGTAAATTTGTGCATACATTATTAACTTATATAATTTTAATCCTCAAACGCGTGTAATACACAAGTTTATAACCCGTGTAATTAACAGTAAAAAAATTAATAAAACTTTTATCGAACATAGATTAAAATAAATACGTTGCAACACTATACTCATAATTTTGTAAAAGTTGTTTAAAAAAGGAAAAATAAATTAATTAATTATAATTTTAATGCTCAAACCCATGTAATACACAAGTTTAAACCCGTGTAATTAACAGTAAAAAACTTAATAAAACTTTTATCGAACGTAGATTAAAATAAATACGTTACAACACTATACTCAGAATTTTGTAAAAGTTGTTCAAAAGACGGTAAAAAATAAATTAATTAATGTGATCTCGGAACTTTTTGATTTAAAAAAATTAAAAACATATAAATTAACAATAATAGTAAATCACACAAATAAGTTTCCTAATCTAAATTTAGTTACGTATATTTGATTCCCCACATTCATTTAAATTATTAATTTATATAATAGCATAATATATAATATATATTTATTTGGAATCTTTTATTAATAGTTAGATATTATAGTATTATATTATATACATTTATATTAGTTACAGATAAAATTGAATTGAATTTTATATGTTTATCTCTAACTATATTAACTAATATTATACAATATTATATTATTATTATTAAAAGTAAGAAGGCACCAGAGAGTGATATATGTACAAAAAGATTTTCATTTATTAGAATAGAAAGATGGAAATGTTATGGGTGTTTAAAAATTGCGGGAAGTGAATTTAAAAGTCAACAATAATGGGTCTTCCTATTTTGCACTTGTTTTTGAATGTGATTCAATTATTTTGGGATCACTTAAATCTCAATCGCTGAATTTTAACTGCAATGACTCATATTGTCTCCACACTTTCTATGATGACAATACTTTATACAATATCATCTCATATATATATATATATATATATAGTGTTGTGTGTGTATGTACCTCATCGGGTTAAAGATCGGGGACTACACTCAAATTTTATTGCTGAAATTAGGGCCAAGTTAGCCGAAGCGGTGTTTTCGATCAGGGTCGATATCTCTGCAGTGCTCCTGGAATCAATAGCATGTGCCCTAACAATAAGGAATAGTGAAACTTCATTCTTCTTGATAAAGACATATAAGAAGTTTATTAAGGGGTAAAATTTAAAATTACTAAACTAATTACTAAAAATGTCAAATGTGTACAAGTTGTCTAAATTGTACTTTTGTTAATGCATACAAACTTCAAAACTGTTTTATCTAAATTGTACTTTGGTTAATGCAAACAAACTTCAAAATTGTTTTATTATAAAATGAGATGAATTATGTAACAAAAAATGACACTTTACCATTTGACAAAGGCTAGAAACATAGTAAACTATATCAGAACCTAAGATCATATACAAGTATACAACTAAACTCTAAAGAGCTTTGATGATTAAACATGCACATAAATTTGGCAGGCAAAACTACAATACCACAACACATATATGAACTTGTTCAATTTTGAGAGGTTAGTTAAAATTACACGACTTCATCAATGCTATTTTCCAAACAACTATTTGGGAATTTTGCAAAGCTAGAAAGGAGTTGGAGTTCAATACTTGGGTAATCCCGACTCATCAAACGCCGAACCTTATCAAGTAGCACTCTTTTATGTGGATTAGATGTCGATCTAAATTTGGTGGTCTGCGTTGGGATAGTTGGTGTAATCTTAATTTGCGTGACATCATCATATAATTGCACCTCGGGTTTTTGAGCTTTTGCTGATCCTTTCTATATTTTTATAGAATTTCACCATTCAAAAAAAAGTAAGTCAAATACAAGGTCCAAATCTATCCATGATATTATCAACAACGCACCATCCATATTTAATCATGTAATGATAAGTATATAAAGACGTAAATGAACAAATATAAAAATAACGAACAAGAACAAACAAAAACAGACGTAAATGAACGGACATAATGAACGTTCACACACGTAAATAAACAAGCATGACATGTGTTTAAATTAATTCGTTTTAAATGAAAAGAAAAAAAATATGGCCGTGTCTGCTCGTTTATTGAATACAGTAACCCAAAACGATTTTCACGTCAAAAGGTTCACTTGGTTACGTTCATATGCTTAAGATGATCAATTATATATATTATATATATATATATTAATATATAATGTAAGTATGTTACACCCCTAAATTACCGCTTGCGGAGTTTTACCGCGAGACGTGTGACATACTAGGATCTAGCCACTAATCATGTCGAACTAACAATAGGTAATATAAAAACAAGTCTTCAAAACCAACATGAAAAGTGACTTTTAATTTAATCAATTAAGAATAGTATATGTTCAGCGAAAGCAAATGTAAGTATCTCAAGCAATTAAAAACCAAAATGTTTTGAAACGTAAATTATCAATATTTGCATCAAGAAACACGCCCCATGACACTTCAACTCCTCAGACTGCAAGTTCCCATGCATAAGACATCTAACAACCTGCAAGCATGAAGAAAAAGTGTATCAGCGATTAAGCCGGCGAGTTCACAGTTTTGTTTAATGTAAAACAGGTCGGTGTTTAGTTAAAGACATGTCACGGCCCCCGATCCCTACCCTGGGAGCGGTTGCCGCGAGATAGTCAAGTGGTACCAGTGTTTATTAATTTGGTAGCGGAAATTATCATCAGGATCGATGTTAGAAAAATTCAGAGTTTATCAAACACCAAAGTTTTAATATTAAACAAATGGGATAAACCTATATTCCATTAGAATGTTTTATAGGGATAAACCCTAATTAACAAAAACATAAGTTCTTCATTTATTCAAGTAATCATAGCCACTTTATTTAAGCCTTCAGTGCTCTATAGCTGGCTTCTATGACTTTCACAACCAGTTACCTGAAACACATTTTAAAAACATTTTGGTCAGTTAAAAATACTGGTGAGTTCATTCGTTTTTATAAAAAGACACATGGTTATATTTCACAGTATCAAGGCAATTACATTGCTTTTATCTAACAAAAACTCAATCAGTATTTGTCACGTTGGCAGTTACAATGACTGTGGTCATACCACTATTGGCTAACTCTTTGTCCAATAATGACGCTGGACTTAGTAGTGTATACAAAACCCCACATACCGGCAGTAATTGCAGATTAGCAAAAACTTAATCACTGTAAATACAACTCTAAAACATTTAGGGTTTTGTAAAACAATTTGGTAAAAAGAGAGAATGACTCACAAACGGTGAGAAAAAGAGAATGACTCACTTTGTGGATTTAGATTTTTAACTTTAAAGCTTCCTGGTGCTATTTCTGGTTTCCTAATAAAATTATAACGCAACATGTGTTAGTCCAATAACCCAACTTAACATGAATGATACTTCCCGAGACAAAACCCCAACGTAGTTAACCAAGCATAGCCTTATTAACGGGCATTACTTTGGCATCCGTTGCTGGATTTTAGATCAATCGGGCAGCGTATCGAATCAGTAATTAGAGTTAAAACACTTACAACAGGGCAATGCTTCGCAGGTTTAGGGGTTTAGGGGGTATCGGGCAAAGAAACGAAGATACAGAGGGTATTCGAACGATTTTTACGATCGAAAATGAGCGCAGACTTCAGTCCCACGGCTGCCTTCTTATAGGTCAGATGGGCTTCTCCCGCACGTCGTGCCAGGATCTGGGGACTCCCTCGCGACGCGCCTGGGCAGCCTATTTGGCCTAGACAGGCTACATTGCATGCATAGCCTTGCCAGACGTCGCGATCTGAAGCCACGTGTCCTCGTACTCTCCCGCGCGAGATGCCATGGATTCTGGCGCGTGGCGCCTGGGATGTACTGATGAAAATTTTTCGTTTTTCGCGTCAGGTCTCATTGTGCGTATCTGGGGGCTTCGATTATGGATTGTTTTAGGGTGTTTTGGAGAGTTGTTACAAGACATGTCGTTAATAACTCGATACCGGAGTGACGTATGTTTGTTTGCCCTCATCAATGCCTATCAACATTGGTCATGTGGTTAAGGTCTGTAGTTCACGCCCGCCCTCCCAGTTACGGTGTGAGGTTGTCAAGCCTAATAGCGCTATCAAACTAATACCCCGTTGTCTCCCAGGCAACTAGTTCGGTAGTAAGTAGGACTTTGGTGATAGAATTTGAGTTTATTAACTAACATCGAAATTAAACTACAACATTTATAAAAAGGTATCCCTTCAAGGAATAGTAGTTTTGTCCTCCCGGGACGCATGTCTGTGAAAGAGTAGTGAACTCACCTTAGGGTGCACAACAACAAGAAAAACAAGTATAGAAGCTTCTAGGCTAGGTAAGCCCTGATACAAATATTATTATTTTAATAAACATCTAATCGAAGTTCATTGAACGGTTTCAAGTTTTCGTCTCAATTTCGGATTTAGGACTCCTAGATATATCATCCATTAAATCACCCAACCAATAACACTAACACCCCTTCTTTAATGACCCACATACACATAAGCTTTATACATTGCGTATATTATATATATATATATACATTTGCAATCCTACAGTGTACCGTTGTTCCAAGAATTTCACTTACACAACCACTCTTGTACAGTACCATATACCTCAACATATACATGCATGCTCCTAACCTTGCCAAAGTACCCATTCAATCATACACATACATTAAATAATTTATATATATTTATAACTATGTAAATATCCTCTTCGTATGCATGCACAGTGTATATATTTGTTTTATTAATTACACCACACCCACCATAAGTACAGGGCCGTCTTCGAAAATCCATAGGCCATGTACGAAGATAAAATACGAGCCCCTATAAGTATAAACTTTTTAAAAAGAATATACAAAAAAAGTTTTAAATATATGAAAATGAATTAAAAATTTGTGAATCACCCGCATGTTGCAGCAGGGTACTTTTTTACATGGAAACGTAGATAAAAAGCATATCAAACTCGCATTTGGACAACGAGATGTAGAAAGAAAACACATTGTAAGGGTAGATTCAGAAAATACGGAATATTTACTTCATAACTTTAAAAGTCGTTATTTACGATCTTGTAAAACCAACGTAACCTATCCAAATTTATTTAAAAAATATACAGAGTTGAAAGGAAAAAAAACAAAATAACACTTTTTTTCATTAAAAAAAATGAAACACACAAAACTAATTGTAGATAGAATAATATTTTAAAATTAACATAAATAATCATTTTTAAACTAGATTTGAGAAGTAACTATCATTCTCATTAAGATTTAATGTAAAACATAATTAGTCAATTAATGTCATTTGCATTTAAGGCATAAGTAACAAACATAAAGAAAAAAAATCAACTAAAAATGAAGTTATCAAGATTAGAACCTAGGTCTACTTGCTAATAAAGTGACATAGAAACCACTAGACCATGCAGCTTTTCATGTCATTTTACAATTCAGTACTTGTATATTCTAAGTTCAACAGTATAACTCTATTATAAAAAAATAAATTTTTGGGTCCTGAGCCGTCGTCCACCCCGCACCCCCTCCGGGCCGGCACTGCATAAGTATACACATATATTGCGCACATAACTCCCAGTGATCCCATGAACTCAAACCCGGTTATATCCGACCCGCAAATACTATCCCATATCACAATGCACATAGTGTTCACAACAGTTAAATATATAAATACCTATTTTCTTACAAGACTATAAGTCGAGGTCGAACCGAAACCGAGACACGAAACCTTAATAAGAGACTATGGAGTCGACGACACTTACCGTTTGCGGTGGTGGCCTCGGGTGATTTTTCCGACGCAACAGAGTGGGGAGAGAAGGCGGTGAGCGGTGATAGGCGATCGGCCGGCGTTTTGTTGTGTTTTTTTTTCTCTTTAGGGTTTTGGTGTGGGGGACGATGGGTGATGGGGTTGGGATACAATATATCATTTTTAAATCTAAATCTTTCATAAAATCCTCTAAACTTTCAAGTATGTATAACTTGTTCAACAAGTTGTTAATCTAGTACATATGTAATCACAGAGAGTTGAGAGAAATATAAAGACTTCATGCACATCACAAGAATTTGGTTTGGGCTTGGTTTGGGTAGTAACCAAAGTTATGCATGGGATGGGTGTGGGCCGCACACAAGATGGAGGATTACCGATTTCTTTGTTGTTTTATATACACACTTTTTTTTACTTATACAAATTCAACTAATATAATTCAATAAGATAAATGCACCAAGTGAATTCGCCCCTCATGAGTTTCGGGTTACGCGAGTGGGTTGGATCAACAAGCGAGACATGTGCTTTGGTTCAAACGGTTCGAGTTAGTTCAAAAGAATATGGATTCGGTTTCGAATAGTCGTTGACACACTACATATTAGACAAAAATATAACAAATTAATAGAAGCGAAATGAACGGTTTTTAACTCGAAGTTACAGGTTGTCACAAAGTATATGGAGAAAACCCTTGTAATTGAGAAAACTTAGGAAACTCAAAGCTCCCGACATTTTTTTATTTTGAAAAAAATCACACATGTAATATACATATTTTTAAGGGTTTTGAGCAAAAAAATCAAAAAAGCGTTGAGTGGATATTTAAAAAAAATAAACAAGTTTTCTGCAAAGCGACTGTAACATATGTTACACAAAAACTTGTTTATTTTTTTAGAAAAAATCTGGTCGGCGCTTTTTTTATTTTTTTTGCTCATAACCCTTAAAAACATGTATTACATGTGTAATTTTTTTTCAAAATAAAAAAATGTCGGGAGCTTTGAGTTTCCTAGGTTTTCTCACCACAAATGGACTTTATATATCCTTCCCTATATATATATTATTAATATATATTAATTAACATCATAAACTACAATATACTTTTTTATCTTTACTTTTTGACCATAAATGTTTTCTAATTTTGGTTTTTTTTACTTTCTACTATTTTATACTTTTATCTTTTGAACACTGAGTATTCTTTTAGTCTTGGTTTTTACATTTTATCCCTCGCATACTTTAAAAATTCTTAAAATATATTAATAAGTTACGTTTACATAATTAATAATATCGCAATTCATATTATAATAATAAGTTACAAAAATAACATCAGTGGTAACATCTATAGTGTTTTTTTTATTAAGTTCAAATTAAACGTTACACTATAAATAATATACGTTTTTAACCTAATAGTTTTATTTTTCTTTATAACTTTTGTTCGTTAGTTTTTTTAGAAGGGCCAAATAAGTGATATATTTTTTTAAAAACGGCGTAAGATCACGACACCATCACCACCACCACCATTTTTTCATTTATCCAGATCGCTACAACACGTCATAGGTACCACGCCTTCATTTTTCTTCTATTTGTTACATTTTAGTTTGTTTTTTAGTTGTTATACATATTTATGTTGTGCGGTTTTATAGTGGTCTTTAATGTTCGGTTCGTACCAAAATTTCCAGAAATCCTAGTTTTTATAAAAGACCAGAAAAGAAAAGAGTTTTTTTTTTCAATCTAGTATATATATATTGAAAATAATGTAGAATTTTGGATGGCTCGACTTGGGGCCTTCCCAACTATTTGTGTGGTAATAATTAGGTTGAGCTTGGGCTTCTTGCAGGTCGTAAAATAAGCTAGAGATGGGCATAAAAACCGGTTCCGAACCCGAACCGGTAGAACCGAACTGGAACCGGTTCCAGTTCCTACCCGACAGTAAGTAGAACCGGTTCCGGGTTCAAAATACCCGTTGGTTCCAACCCGGTTCCACAATTTTACCATTTGACTCGGGTAGTAACCGGTTCCTACCCGTACCCGGTTCCTACCCGTACCCGGTTTCACTTGTACCCGGTTCCATCAGTACCCGGAAATGAAGTTCAAGAAGGAACCGGTTATACCGTTAAAAAGTTACCTTTGGAACCGGTTATAGCCGAAAAAGTGGAGACTAACGATAGAAAGAAACACAAAAATAACAAACACAATAGAAAGAAACATTACACAAACTTTATTAAAACACCAAACCAAACGGGTTACATCAAACATTGGAAGAACCGGTGCCGGAACCTTCTCCCGTCTCATTTTTCTTTGCCTTCGTCACTGGGCAATGCCGCTCAGTGTGTTTCTTAAGGGTTGAGTTGGCTGCGGCCTTCATAAATTTTCCGCAAGCTTTGCATCTAGCCATCTCGTGGCTGTCGGACATTAAACAGAGATCAAAATTCTTCCATATAGCTGGGTTTCTTTTCGTCTCTAAGACAGTAACAACTTGTTCGTTGCTTGCCATAGGTATTTTGCAAGATTTTTGAGAAGATGATGGTGAGTTTGTAAGTTGATGATGGTGAGTTTGTAAGTTGAAATGGTAAGTAGGGAGGGGTTTATATAAAAAAACCGATTTCGACGAACAGGAACCGGTTCCCAACGGTAATATTTTTTTATCAGGAACCGGTTCTACGGTAACATTTTTTATCAGGAACCGGTTATAACGGTAACTTTTTTATCAGGAACCGGTTCTGAACAGTAAAAGTCAGATTTTTCGACTGTCAGGAACCGGTTCTGAACAGTAAAAGTCAGGATTTACTGTTAGGAACCGGTTCTAAACAGTAAAAGTCAGATTTTCGACTGTTAGGAACCGGTTCTAAACAGTAAAAGTCAGATTTTCGACTGTCAGGAACCGGTTCTACACAGTTAAAATCAGATTTTCGACTGTCAGGAACCGGTTCCACACAGGAACCGGTTCCACACCATACCCGGTTCCATAATACCCGTACCCGGTTCTACACGGTTCCATATTCTTGGGTGTGAACCCGGGTAGGAACTGGACCCGGTTCCACACCATACCCGATTCCAATGACATCCGAGCAGAACCGGTTCCGGGTTGGAACCGGTTCCGGGTAATAATAAAACCCGATTATGCCCATCTCTAAAATAAGCCCATGTAGCATCTGATGATACTTGTTTATAGAATATCATAAATATAAGTTCTAGTGCATTCATATGTTAATATTATCATCTAAGAGCTTTTACTCTATAGCTATTCATTTACTCTTTAAGAGTATTTGACTTTTTATTAAATAATGCTTCTACATGTAAAGCGCAAAATTTTTTAAAAAAGTAAATGATTTTTAATTTTTTAAGTGGAGTTTTTAAGAGTGTTTCCGGTTCCCCACTTTTTTAGTAAACTCCAAATGTATACTATTTTTTTCCGCCCTTCACACCATAAGAGGGTTCTATGGAGGGCCTCCGTTCGGGAATCATTGATGATTGTGTGGATATATTATTTTGATATCAAAAAGAAAAAGAGAATCACGTTCTCCCCTTCCACGCCCATGAGTTGCCCCAACCAAGCCCCACCGTTCTCTCAACGGCATCCCTCGTAACAATGTTTGCGTCATGCGTTGGTCATATAGTACCCTTGGCGCTCCTTTTTTACAAGCCCACTCTAGTTTTATCTTCATATGAAACAAAAAGAGATATTAGACGGTCAATTAACAAAAAAAAAGGTTGTAAAGTGTAGAAAGTTGAAAACGACATAAATGTAAATGTCCAAAAGGTTTCTTAGGTTGTTTAAAGTGTCAGGAGAGTCTAACCTTAAGATTGTAAACTAACGTCTACTCTTAAATTCTTTTTAGTAAAAAAGACTTGTCCAACAAAATGTTGTTTTGTTTCATTATATTGGAAGTCATTTTAGTGGAAGAAGAGCCATCATGAGCATTTTTTGTTCAAACAAAATGTCAACTCATGTAACAATTTAGGGCCACAAATTACCAAGTCATATAGAATGGGAGTTGGCTCAAACTTTTATTGGAAAGCATCATCCACTATATATATCTGGTTAATTTAATTAAAAAATGACACAAGTTTCATCACCCTGTCGCACCATTGTTTTTACTAAAATTTAACATGTTTCATGATTTAACTAAAATCAACTAGCTGTTTATTGGTAAAAAATGATGTTTAGACGCTTTTAAATTTAAGATGATAAAAAAGTAATCTTAAGTGTTTTGATATCACCTGATTTATATATGTTCTAATACTTTTAACATAAATATGTTGAAATAGACATTCTAATGTTTTATATTTGTTTCTGGATATAAAAACAAATAACATAAATATGTTGAAATAGACATTCTAATGTTTTATATTTGTTTCTGGATATAAAAACAAAGGTAATCAATGTGCAAAACGAACAAAAATGGGCATAAACTAAAGAGAATGATAGAAACAGAAAATCAAGTAGTAGATGTATTCAGAAATGAAGAATTGAGAATTGAAAACTGTTTTTTTTTATTATTGATTTACCAAGGAACAATGGGTACATATAAATAGATAAGTACATGATAATAGATAAGGAAATACAATCAAGAAATGAAGACTGGAATAATCTTTGAATAGTCCAACGGTCCTAATTGGAAGATTATAGCTGTCACAAAATCCATAATGAAGGAAATGATGATATACATTCTGATCCTCTTATTTTGTTTTTACTAACACCCCCTCTCAAGTTAAGTAGTGGGATCTCCAATATTTAACTTGCTAAGACAGTGGTTGAATATTCTCCCGTTATCGGCTTTCGTTAGTATATCGGCTAATTGGTCTTCTGATCGAATGGAAGGTAGCTCTATAACTCCTGTTTCAAGTTTTTCTTTGATAAAGTGTCTATCAACTTCTACATGCTTTGTACGGTCATGTTGAACGGGATTTTCTGAAATTTGGATTGCAGCTTCATTGTCACACATGATCCTACTAGCTTCGTTTTGAGGAAATACAATCTCAGACAAAAGTTTGTGTATCCATAAAACTTCGGCCAGACCTCGTGCAATTCCTCGAAACTCAGCTTCAGCACTAGACAGAGCAACAACCTTTTGTTTCTTGCTTCTCCATGTAACTAGATTCTCACCAACCAGAGTAAAGTACCCTGATGTGGATCTTCGATCTCCCTTATCCCCTGCCCAGTCTGCATCTGTATATGCTTGGACTTTTAGATGTTTGTTTGGTTGAAAGAGAACTCCATAGCCTGTTGTTCCTTTGAGATATCTTATAATCCTCCATACCGCTTCCATGTGAGCCACTTGAGGTTGGTGCATAAACTGGCTGACCACTCCAACCGCATATGCAATGTCTGGGCGAGTATGTGAGAGGTATATTAATTTTCCTACTAAACGCTGGTATTTTTCTTTGTCTGCCAATTCTGCTTCTTTTTCCATATACAGTTTCTGGTTTGCCATCATTGGGGTGTCAGCAGGTTTGCAATCGATCATTCCTGTCTCGGCGAGAAGATCAAGAACATATTTCTTTTGACATTAAAGATTCCTTGTTTAGATCTTAGCACCTCAATTCCAAGAAAGTACTTAAGTCTTCCCAAGTCCTTCATTTCGAACTCTGTGAATAAGCTTGCCTTTAGATTCTTCATTTCTTCTTCATCGTTCCCTGTAATGATCATGTCATCAACATATATAATTAAACATGTCACAAGTTTACCTCTGCGTTTAAAGAATAGCGTATGATCGGCGTTGCTTTGTTGGAATCCATATCCTTTCATTGCTAGAGTAAATCTGCCAAACCAAGCTCGAGGAGATTGCTTAAGCCCGTAGAGAGACTTTTTCAACCGACATACTTCCTTTGGCTTGAAGTTTTCCGTGAACCCGGGTGGAGCTTCCATGTACACTTCTTCTTTTAATTCCCCATGTAGGAAGGCATTCTTAACATCAAACTGATGAAGAGGCCATCCTTCATTTGCGGCAATTGAAAAAAGTACGCGGATCGTATCAATCTTGGCAACCGGAGAGAATGTTTCTGAGTAGTCGATCCCATATGTTTGAGTATATCCTTTTGCCACTAATCGTGCTTTGTATCTTTCAATATTTCCATCTGGTTTGTGTTTGATTGTAAAGACCCAACGACATCCTACTGGTTTCTTCCCTGGTAGAAGGTAGCATTTCTCCCATGTGTCATTCTTTATAAGTGCCTCCATCTCTATTTTCATAGCATTCTTCCAATTTTTAGAGCCTAATGCTTGGTCTACAGAGTTTGGAATTTGTTCATTGTATAAGGAGGTCGTAAATGCCTTAGCTTCTTTGGATAAGTTCCCTTTGGCAATGTTTGCGATAGGGTACCTTGAAGTTTTGGATTGTTTCTCAGGAGTGTATCGTTTTGGTGGGACCCCTCAATTGACTCTTGGTGGAAGAACATATCGTTGTTTCTTCATGTATTTGTTCCCCCTGTTCTTCCTGCACTGTTTGTTCTATAGGTATCTCATGGTTATTAGTTATATCATTAGTTTGATCTTCATGAGATTCAACATTTTCATTATCTTCAGGGGGTTGAAGATTGCTTACCTTAGACACCGGACTAGGAGGATCTTGATTGGTAGCACTGAATGTTGGTTCGCTAGATTGATGGGAAGTTGGTGGCTCATCTTGGGTACTGTAAGTAACTTCTTCTGATGATGGAACCCATTTTAGCCAACCCAGTGTGTCATTGTACTCCTTCCCCCTGACCATTGTGTTGTAAAGTATAAAATAATTTGGTTTCAAGGAAATCACAATTCATGGTAGTGTACATGTGACGTGTCACACCCCGACCCGCAGCGGAATAAAAGTCAGGGCATAATTGGGTTATCACCAAAGCTCATGATATTTACTAAGATGTTTCATATTTATTAAAGTCAAATTACAAACTTAAATATCCAAAAACAAAATTCATACAATTACAAAGGAAAATGAAACTATAGATTTATTCCAAAGCATTAACTTGTTTATTCTTCTAGGCCATCCTAAGTGTTTCCTGTCTCGGCTGGATCACCTGTATCATGTGTAAAACGGGGGAGATTTTGGGTCAACAAAAGTTGGCGAGTGAACCTTGATAAATCATTTTGACTAATTTCTTGTTTTATTTATTAAAGAAAAGTCGTGCATTAATCACATGTGAGCAAACATATATATATAAACAATCATAAACCACTTTGGATGAGTATATGACATGAATGATGATGTATCCGAGATCAAGGCTCAATCAAACGGAGCTGATCTAATGAGGCTCCTGATGCTCAACCCGTATCCCATGGGGAACTGATGGGCCTAATGAAATGCGTGCACTGAAATGATAAATTTAATCTACATATAATTCACACAACAATCAATACACATTTGATCACGGATATGATGTATGCACAAGTGTTTAAATAAAATAAAAGAATAGTACGACACATGATACACCCAAAAACATGATTAAAACGGGGAATTGGTAGAGATTCACTCACAATGGATGCGTTTCTTGATGACGATGAATGTGCACGAATTTTATGATTCAACCGACGTGGGAAAACTAACCTAAATAATAACGACATGATTCGATTAAATAAATAAATTTTATTTGAGATTATTATTTTTAATTAGTGCTCTTTAATGAGATTTTTAGATTTATTTTTGTGAGTTTAATGCAAATTTTTAACCTTCAAAATCTTTATTTTTAAGTGTTTTTAAATAATTTTTCAATTTAATAAAAAGAAAATAAGAAAACAAAAATAAATAAATGGTTTGACTTTGTCAGGTCTGACCGGTCAGACAGCATGAATTCCAGGCGCGAGTGGGGTTCGAACTCGGGACCTCTGGTATACGTGCACGCAGCTCTACCAACTGAGCTACGTGTCTAACCCGAAATATTCTCTGTTTTAATATATATATAATATATATACTAACTAACTTTAACCTTATTTAGTTTTTATTAAAAATGATTTAGTATGGCCGAAACCGGTTACAGAACCCGGAATCGAACTCGAGACCTTCGGGTTCGTGTGCACACGGCCCAACCAGTTGGGCTATGTGTCTAATCTGTATAAACACTTGATTATATTAATAATATATATATATGCTGTGAATTGATCTGAATAAGTTTAAAAATGTTGGTTTTATTTCAGAAAGTTGGAAACATGTGTGATTCGAACCTGGGACGTGTGTTTTATATTTGCACACAGTCCACCGCTGGACTGTGTGTCTTACCCGGTTAAATACCCGATTTTAATTACATTAGTATACAACTGAGGCTTCGTCTTCTTCACTAAGAAAAACACAGAACAGTGAACCCGACTGTTTTGTTTAATTGACCAACAAACTTATACTCGATTGAAATATAATAGAAAAATAAAGATTAAGTAACATGATATACCAAAACAGAGAGTTTTCTTCAGATTTCCGGCAAGTTTCGTTGACCCTGATTTGCGATTTCCGGCAAGAGTTTCCGGTGCTATTTTCTGGCTACTATCAGATAATTCCGGCGAGGTTTGGAGAAAGCAAAAGGTTTGAATTTGAGGAGCAACTGGGCGACGGTATGGTTTAACTGGTATTTATAATCACCCAAGGTCTCGATTATAACCCTCGGTCTTCAACTTCAAAATCGGTTATAATCATTATACATGATTACCGATTTGAAACTTATCAAGGATCAGTTATACATGAACAAATAACCGAAAGCATTGATTGAAGATGATTGGCGGTTTTTCTGATTTCGGACCTTGAATTACGAATTGATGATTTCAATTTTGAACGGTTTGGAGTTTTAATCCGATTTTGATTTCGAAAAGCGTAAATGTTTCCGTTCTAAAAACAGACATTGCTCGATTGAAGTTGGCGTTTCAGTCGCGATTCAAATAGGTGATATGCGAGTCTTAACATATAACTTAATTGATTTCAGTTTAAATCACAAATGTGTGTGTAGTAGTGGTGAAGGCTGTGTGTGTACAATCGGGGAGACCCAGTTCGAGACCCGGCTACCCTATTCTGTTTTATTATTTAATTCTATTATTATTATTTATTAATTATGGTTTTTAAACTCTAAAATATTTATTAATTATGTATTATTTTAATTAACCGGCACAATAAATACGCAACGAACTTTTAATCGAATGTTTGATTATTAAACGAAGCGGGTTTTGAAACCCATTTTACGACGAATGTTACATGACGTCTTTTTGGGCTATAGCATCGGTATCCTTTTTGATTTGCACCATAACCCACGAACACACATTTTTCAGCACAGGGGCCTAGTTTTCCTCGATCTGTTTTTGGTATGTGAACATAGGCGGTGCACCCAAAACTCGAGGTGGTAACGTGAGGGTGGGTGGAAGTTTGGTAAATTTAGAAAGTGCTTGGAGTGGAGTTTTTATATTAAGAGCTTTAGTTGGTAACCGATTTATAAGATAAGTGGCAGTAGCAAGAGCTTCGGGCCAAAAAGATGTAGGAACTTGTGATTCAATAAGAAGGGCCCGGGTTATTTCTAAAGAATTCGGTTTTTTTCGTTCAACAGTTCCATTTTGTTCGGGTGTGTGAGGACATGAGGTTTGGTGAATTATTCCTTTTGATTGACAAAATTGTTTCATTGAATCATTTATATACTCACCCCGGTTATCTGACCGAAGAATTTGAATGTTGGTTTTAAATTGTGTTTGTATCATGGCATAAAACACAGTAAACTTATTAAAAACTTCAGATTTGTGTTTAAGAAAATAAATCCATGTCATACGAGTGCAATCATCGACAAACAATACAAAATAACGAAAGTTTTGTCCCCCAATCACTTCTGCCGGTCCCCAAATGTCCGAATGGATAAGTGAAAAAGGTAAATCAACTTTTGTGTTATTTGGTTTATAGGTTTGTCTATGGCTTTTAGCCAAAACACAAGTTTCACAATTTAACGTTTTATTGTAAGGAAATAATTTTGGAAATAAAAGATATAAATAACCGGTGGAAGGGTGTCCCCATCTTCTATGCCATAACCAAGCTTCTCTATTTATAGTTCCATGAGCCAACATCACAGTACAATTTTGAGCCACTTCTTCCACATAATACAACCCTTGACGTTCAGTGCCACGCCCAATGATCGTCCCCGTCCTGATGTCCTGAAGGATACAAAACGTGGGATGTATTAATACCGAACAATTTAATTCTTTTGTCACATTACTTATTGATAACAATTTATGCGATAAAGATGGTACATAAAGACAATTTGAAAGTTTTAAAGTAGGAGAGATTTCAATAGTTCCCCCTCCTTTAACGGGAACTATTCCCCCATTGGCGGTTTTAATGTGATTAATTTTGGGCTTAGTTCTAGAAACTATGTCGGATAGTTCAAACGCCATGGTGTCGGTGGCACCACAATCAAATATCCAAGCTTTATCCGTATTTTCGTATGTTTTAGCCATATTAACTTGTCCAACACATTGTAATAGATTTTTTTCAGTTCTAGATTCTTTAATAATTTTATTCTGGTTGTTTTTGTAAAAAATGGAATCTAAAGGGATTGAACAAAATATTGTTTTTAATTTTTTGTCCAGTATCATAATTCATGGATTCTAGAGGGGCAATATTAGGTAAATAATTATTTTTGTTTTGGCCAGTATCATAACTAATGGGTTCTCTAGGGGGCCTAATGAACATTTCAAATATACTAGGATAAAAAAAACAAGGGTTAAAAAGAGAAGGGTTTGAGAATATATTCTCAAACCCATTACCTCCACCATCGATGTTCATCTTCATATCATAAGTTCCATCTCCAGCAAAAGCAACGCTGCCGAATCCGCCGCTCCTTTGTTGTTCTCCTCCGTTGTTGGTATCCTCGGAGTTACCGGCGGCGACAGCCGATCTTCCCCCAACTTTATTGCCTTTTTTATGCCCGTCATTCCACCATTCCGGGTAACCAACGATTTGAAAGCATTGTTCTTTGGTATGTTTCATCATACCACAATGGTCACATTTTAGTTTCGTTTTATCAACCCGGAATGATGAACTATTGCTTGAATTTTTCTGACCGGTTCGCCCTTTCGACAAAAAACCCAGACCTCCGGTCTCGTGTGACCCGTTGGCAGATAACCCTGCCGCCACACCGTTTTGAGATGAGATGTCGGTATTTGTTCCCAATATACCTTGATGTGCCATCTCTTTCCGAACGGCTGCGTATGCGCCTCAGCCGAGGGTAACGGATCCCACCGGAGGATCTCTCTTTTTATAGTATCATATTGTCGGTCAAGGGTGTTCAGGAATTGGAAGAGCTTCTGTTCTGACCGGAGTTTGTTGTAGGTTTCTATATCAACAGCACAAGTCATGGGGTTGGGGTCTCTCCTTTCGATTTCTCCCCAAATACCTTGCATTACGATCCAAAATTCTTCAAGTGGCGAGCCGTTCTGTTTTATTCTGTTGGCCTTGACATGGAGATTGAAAGTTTGCAGCTTGTCTTTCCCGCTGCTGTAAGTGACAACTAGGGCATCCCATAAAGTTTTGGCTGTAGGAAACTCGGTGAGGTTGCTTGCAAGAGCGGGTTCGATATTTTGTATTAACCATGAGAAGACGACTAAGTCGTCTTGTTCCCATTGTGCATATTTCTCATCGGTTGGTTCGGGTGGTGCCGGATTTCCCGAAAGGTGACCCAAAAGGTTTTTCGACTTTTCATCGATTGCGACCCGAATCATTCGAGCCCACAAGGCATAGTTTTGACTGTTAAGCTTGAGGTTGATATTCAAGCTATCTGAAAGGTTTTGTTTTGGGGTTTGAGTTTGGCTATTGAGGCTGTTTTTAAGGAGATTAGTGATCTGTAATGCAAGATCATCATTCCTATTGTTTTCGTCTGACATGGTAGCTTTTAGTGAGATTGAAAAAAGAAGTAGAGAATGAGCAGGTTGATCTTAAGACCGTGTACCATGCTCTGATACCATATTCAGAAATGAAGAATTGAGAATTGCAAACTGTTTTTTTTTTATTATTGATTTACCAAGGAACAATGGGTACATATAAATAGATAAGTACATGATAATAGATAAGGAAATACAATCAAGAAATGAAGACTGGAATAATCTTTGATTGGTCCAACGGTCAGGATTGGAAGATTATAGCTGTCACAAAATCCATAATGAAGGAAATGATGATATACATTCTGATCCTCTTATTTTGTTTTTTCTAACAAGAAGGTGTGCAAGTTACCGAGCATACAAGGAAACCATAGAAGACAAACTTATACGCAAGTGCCAAAAGTTAGCAAGAAGGAGAACCGAAAGCAAAGAGAGTGATAAAGACAAAATAACTTGTTATGGACAACTTAGCATTATTTTACCTTTAGGCCATATCCATCTCATTAGAATCTCTAGGGTACAACACATCAAAATTCCATGGAATCAAAATCTCTCTTTGAGCATTGGTAAGAACACTCAATGTAAACACAAAAATTGGATCGATAAACTAAGCACACAGTGATTGATTCGGTTACAAGATGGAAGTCTGAGATGCCAACTACGTACAATTGGTAACAATCGCAACATAACGTTTAACCAATCATCATAGATTCCATTACCGGAAGAGTTTACATCGTGACAAACCAGAAATCAAGTGTAACCACTCTCAAAGACTTATCAACATCATATGAATGAACAATTTATATATAGGCCTTTGATCTCCTATTCGCTGAACCCATCTCGGGAGTCCAATCGGTAACACCACCAGCAAATCACCTCATTCGCTAACACCATTCTAGCGAATGATCTCCATTTGCTAGACACTCTCGCGAATGGGCCTATTTCATTCGTATTGTTCTACATTCAAACAAATATTCAACACAAGACGAAACGTAGCCTATTCATACAACGACAGGATGCGCTAATATGCAATAACACTCAACAACTCTTTTTTAAACTTTTTTTCCTCTAAAGATGATGCGTTCTACAGACCTAATGCTTGAAGGCGAACCAAAAGCTTAACGGGCAGCTTATGATCAATGCCTACAAATATAGGGCTCCTCCAACTAAAGGGAACACTTCATATAAATTTCTCTACAAAGGGATATAGTTGTTCTAGGATTCCTATGGTCAACTTTGGGCGACCTAGGAAGACATACAAGGCTTCAAGGTTGATATTTCTTAAAAGTATTCGACTCAAAGCATGGTGTTACAAATTTCTTATCATGTACTGTTGGGTTTTAGATAAGCAATAGCTAGGCTAATCCTTGAGTTCACTTGGAAAATATTACTCCAAAACACAATGATTTATCTTTTTTTTTTATATTTATATGAAGATGTTGATTGCTTAAATGTTGATCTAGATATATGTATGTTTAGATTGCTATAGTTTATTGTGTTTGATTAATTGAGGTGTTCCAAAAACTTTGTTTGAAGATTTTCTTGACAATTTAATAAAAACTTGTACTTTATTCATATTTCAAGAACTAGTTCATGATATTATGTCTGTCAAAGTATCATTGTTTGATTATAACTTTTAATTTTAAATGTGTGTTTAGAAAGTTCGATGTCATAATGTGCAATCGACACAACTCTAAAATTTGACGTACACATCACGTTTGTCGACCAAGAGCATGACAAGCAACCCTTGCAATTGGGTTCGTTGACCAAACCTTAATTATCAGGGCCGGTTCTGAGAATTCGTGTATCCTGTTTGAACTCGAAAAACGTGCCCTTAGGCCTAAACAAAATTGGGTATAGGGCTCACTAAAGGTCTAAACCTAATGCCAAGGGGGTTAATAACTAATCTAAACAAAAAAATAGTTTTGTAAGTGGGCCTATGTTGATGTTTGTATGAGTGTACCCTTTTAAAAAATGTTTTACAGATACATATCGCGATTTTTCATAAAAAAAACGTGCCCCTCGAAATATCGGGCCCTGACCGGTAGTCCTCCCCGCCCACCCCAGGCCCGGCCATGTTAATTATGCATCGTTTTAGTTTGGACTTAGTAATGTAAGTTCATCAGTTATTTTAATGGATTGAGTAATTATTGGTGAAGGAAACATAAAACCTATAGATTAAGAATCCCATAAGTTCTCGATTTCACTAAAAGAAAGGTGAAGAATATAAGAAAAATATTATGTTCTTTCTATGCCCATTTAAGAAGGATGAGATTTATTATTGTTATATATATGTATTAAATTATTGTTAGGAAAGCAAAAAAACATACGTAAATCGTTTAAACATTTTACTATGATTCATTAATTATAATAAAGGACTTTTATTTTTTACACGCAAATATATATAAATATATATATATATATATATTATATATATAAATGAGAAAACTAGAAAACTAATTAAAAAAGCATAAAAAACATACAATTTTTTATAAAAATCACTGCATTTTATGTATAAATTTTTTTTTTCCAGGCCCGGCCATGTTAATTATGCATCGTTTTAGTTTGGACTTAGTAATGCAAGTTCATCAGTTATTTTAATGGATTGAGTAATTATTGGTGAAGGAAACATAATTATTAGTGAATCCCATAAGTTCTCGATTTCACTAAAAGAAAGGTGAAGAATATAAGAAAAATATTATGTTCTTTCTATGCCCATTTAAGAAGGATGAGATTTATTATTGTTATATATATGTATTAAATTATTGTTAGGAAAGCAAAAAAACATACGTAAATCGTTTAAACATTTTACTATGATTCATTAATTATAATAAAGGACTTTTATTTTTTACACGCAAATATATATAAATATATATATATATATATAGGGAGAGAATCATGAGAAAACTAGATATAAATGAGAAAACTAGAAAACTAATTAAAAAAGCATAAAAAACATACAATTTTTTATAAAAAATCGCTGCATTTTATGTATAAAAAAATTTTTCCAGGCCCGGCCATGTTAATTATGCATCGTTTTAGTTTGTACTTAGTAATGCAAGTTCATCAGTTATTTTAATGGATTGAGTAATTATTGGTGAAGGAAACATAATTATTAGTGAATCCCATAAGTTCTCGATTTCACTAAAAGAAAGGTGAAGAATATAAGAAAAATATTATGTTCTTTCTATGCCCATTTAAGAAGGATGAGATTTATTATTGTTATATATATGTATTAAATTATTGTTAGGAAAGCAAAAAAACATACGTAAATCGTTTAGACATTTTACTATGATTCATTAATTATAATAAAGGACTTTTATTTTTTAGACGCAAATATATATATATATATATATATATATATATATATATATATATATATGGAGAGAATCATGAGAAAACTAAATATAAATGAGAAAACTAGAAAACTAACTAAAAAAACATAAAAAACATACAATTTTTTATAAAAAATCGCTGCATTTTATGTATAAATTTTTTTTAAAAAAAAACTTGTATTGCACATGTGCACTATATGTGTACTACACATGTGCATTATATGCTTTTAAATTTTTTTTTATAATATATATAGCAAATTTTAATAAAAAATCAAAAACAAAAAAATTGATACGTTTTTTTTGGTTTTTTAGTTAGTTTTTTTATTTTCTCATTTAAACTAGTTTTCTCATGATCCATCCCCTATATATATATATATGGTAAGTTTCATGCGAGAACCACCTTTGTTGCAAAATAAAATCTAAAAAAAATAAAAAAAATACTCAAAAAATTTTTGTATTGTTTTTACTTTTTTTTTTGAAAAATCGCTACATTTCTTACCCTAAAAAAACAAAAAACAAAAACTTTTTTTTCGAGTTTTTCGAGTAACGGTTATCCATGCACATGTGCATATGTATCATAACTTCGACAAATTTCGTAATACATTATCAGTAGTAGACAATTGCACTTTAATTTACAATATCATCCGTAATACACTACTTTTTTACATTACCAATATTCAAAATGCACATGTGCATCATTTTGTATAGCCATTATATAACGTGTTTTGGTACAAAAAGTTTGTGTTTTTGGATGATGAAGTAGGCTCATATGCATGTTTTTTGGTTAGTTATATCTAGTGGTTGATGGTTTGGTTATAGTTGTCACTTTATGATGTAATATGTTGATTGAATTATATAAATGGTGAAGATATACATGTAATAAAGTGAAAATATTGGTATAGGTATTGTATTATAGATGGTAGGATGTAATGGTACTGTATTATGGATGGTAGGAGGTAATGGAAGTGTATTATGGATGGTATAATAGATGAAAGAAAAAATGCATTCAAAGTAGTGTATCAAAACACCTTATTTCATATTGATACATATAGATGCACATTTGCATTTATAATGTTGGCAACGTAAAAAGTAGCGTATTACAAATGGTAATGTAAATGAAAGTACAATTGTCTAATATTTGTAACGTATCACGGAATTTGTCAAAGAAATGATACATATGCACATGTGTATGATATTGTATTATGGATGAAATGATAGATTAAAGAGAAAGTGTATTCAAAGTAGTGTACAAAAACACCTTATTTCATGTTGATACATATAGATGCACATGTGCATTTCTAATTTTGGTAACATAAACATTAGTGTATTACAATTGGTAGTGTAAATAAAAGTACAATTGTCCAATGTTTATAATGTATTACGGAATTTGTCAAAGAAATGATAAAAATGCACATGTGCATGGATAACCGTTAGTTAATTTTTTTTTTGAAAAAAATTGTTTTTTTTGTTGACAAAAATATAGCGACTTTTAAAAAAAATATTAAAAAAATCAAAAAAATTTTTTTTGGGTGTTTTTTAGATTTTTAGGTATAACTGTTTGTGTTCACACTGGTTCTCACAATAAAGGGTGGTTCCTAATGGATCCATCTCCTTATATATATATATATATATATATTTTATATAAAGGGTTAGATTACAGTACAAACGTGTCTTAACATACACATTGGCTTAATGTGAAAAGTGATAGAGAGACTTTTTTTTTGAAAATTTTCTCATCTTATTAAGCACTAATTTAGTTTCATACTTTAAAAAAATTGTGTATTTACACGAGTAAAGTAGTTATGTAATTACATGATTACTATACTCATGTAAAATCATGATATTTTTTTACATTTTACAATTAAACATTACACTTAAATAGATGAAAAAAATTATTTCACTTGTCATGTTAATTTCCATTTGTATCTAATCCTTAGACATCTTATGTACATAAGAAAAATCATTAAACATTAATCTGCTGTATCTTTTTTCTTTTTTTAAAAGGTTTACTACATACGTAGGTTACATTAATAAACAAAATTTGTTTTTTTTTTTTATTTCATGAGAAATAAATAAGCATTGCATTTATTCATTTTAAAATTCAAAATTATGTTAATAAAAACAAACAGTTCAATTTGATTTTTATTTTAAATGAGTACAATTTGATTTTTATTTTCTTTCATTTACCTTTTTTCCCCGTTAGGAAATGGAGTTCTAGAGAGAGTTAATTAATGCGTGCTGGTTAAAGTATACGCATAACATATGATGCGTGCTGGTTAAGGTATACACATAAGATATGATTAATTGCCATTCGAAAAAAAACATAACATATGATTTAAGCTGCATTAAACATACCGTATTTAAATTATATTATACATTCGTGACTTTTAGAAAATTTTATAACATTACTTGGATCAATAATCATACATCTGGTATTATTTTATAATGCCCATAAGAATACCATAAAGAGGGGACAGTGTCCATTTTTAAGAGGGAATGTTAGGTAATCCTCCACTTCTTTTCAACCTTTTGGACTTCATCCAATGAGCATCATTAGTAAAGTCATGTACTGCATGATATCTAATATTACTATAACAATTGGATATTTTATGAGTTCCATGTATTTTATTTTAATAGCTTAAAAACACCTGATGTTATTATAACAAACCAAATAATCTTATATAAATTTTTGAGCCAAATAAACATCGAATGGTTAAGAAAACATGAGTTTGATCCAACCATAGTACTGTGTTTAAACTGCTTTTCAAACAAGTACATGTTCGCCAAAGTAAATAATAGATATATGAGTGCTTTAATAAGGAAAAAGATAAAGGTTTAGGTATGAATTTTCGAAAAGAATAGATCAAATATATCATGCGGGTCAATGGGTAAAAGCTAGTTCATCATTACTTGACATGAAGTTTTGTTTATGATTTAAGTGTGGTTATATTCAAAGGATTTTATATTTGTGCAACATTTGTGGTGTTTGTTTGGCTTTTAACAAGCTTCGGTTTATTTATGTAGATCTCTTTTCAATATAATATGTACGTTTCTATACTTGAATGGTCTTTAAAACATTCATCAATAAATGTGATATATACACCAACCACCATTTTTGGTCTAGGGTAAGATAGAGATTATACATCATTCACTTTCATTTCACCAAATTACGTGAGTAGAGTTTTTATAATATAAAATGTGTATAAATAGTGATTGTGAGTGAAGAAAAGAGAAAATATTACTGTTCATCTGTGTGTTTGAGGGAACACTGTTCACCCTCTATAATTTTTAATATATTTTAAAAGTGATTGTGAGTGGAGGAGAGAAAAAATGTAATGATAAAGGTATAAAAAATATTATTTAATTAAAAAGCAGAAAGAAAATTGTCACACCCCGACCCGCAGCGGAAAAGGTGATCGGGGCATGATTGGGTTATCATCAAAGCTCATGACATTTATTATAACCTTTCATATTTATTATTACAATTTAAAGGGAAACATACAATCATAATTACATCATGTTCTACACATCATTCTAGACTTCATTATTTTCTTCTAAGGCATTTCCTATGTTTTCCTTGCTTCATCCTGTTCACCTGTATCATGTGTAAAAATGGTTTTTGGGTCAACAAAAAGTTGGCGAGTGAATCCTATGAAAAACATTTAAACAAGTTCATTGAATTGATTATTAAATAAAGTGCATAATCACATATGAGTAAATGTAAATGTAAATATATTCACAAAACACTTAATATTTAATAATGCACACACATACAATAATTTATCGTTTTGAGGCATGCGTTGTTCAACTCGTCTCCCACGAGGAACTGATGGGCCTAATGAATGAGTTTTGAGGCACGCGTTGTTCTACGAACTGATGGGCCTAATGAATGTGTTTTAAGGCACGCGTTGTTCAACTCGTCTCCCACGAGGAACTGATGGGCCTAACAAATAAGTTGCATACAATTTGACAATAGGCAATACATAACTACAAACAATATTTACATTCTAAGTTTAAATCATAATATGGTATGGCACGAGTTTGAATAAACGAATTAGTTTAAGTGACACATGATACACCCCAAAACGTGTAATTAAAAAGGGGAGTTGTAAGATTCACTCACAGTGGGTGCGTTCGGTTGATGATGTTGAATGCGCACGAAGTTGGATTTAACCACGAGTGAAACTAACCTAGATAATAACATAATGGTTCGGTAAATAAGCGGATTTTATTAATCAATTTTAGTAGGATTATTGGATATATTTTTGTGAGTTTAAGGCTATTTTCTAACTTTAAAAATGTTATTTTTAAGTATTTTTAATTTAAATAAATAAATAAAAGTAATAAAAAAATGTTGATTTTTGACTGTTGACCATTGACTTGTTGACCGTTGACTTGTTGACCGGTTCGGTCGGTTATATGTGTGCGCTGGGTGAGACTCGAACCCGTGACCTCCCGTACGCGTGCACGCAGCTCTACCAACTGAGCTACGTGTCTAACCCGAAATATTTCTGTTTTTAATTATATTTATACACTATTTCAGTTAATCCGAAAATCATTTATTTTAAAAAGGGTTTAATTGCATCGACTCGGTACTCGCCACAGGTCTCGAACCCGGGACCTGTGGTTTAGTTTGGCACACAGTCCACCGCTGGACTGTGTGTCTAACTTGGTAAATAATCTGGTTTTTATTATACTTATATACAAACTAAATAAATTCATTTATGTCCTTATATAAAAAGTTTGATAATTGCCAGAACCGGTGCGGTAGCCTTGACTCGAACCCGCGACGTATGATTTAAACTCGCACACAGTCTACCACTAGACTGTGTGTCTATCTTTGTTATTATTCCGGTTTTCATTAAACTTAACATCTATTTGCAAGTGGATCCGGTTCAGTTAAAAAAAAGGAACATTTTTATTAAAGCGAGTGTGCGTGTGTCAAGGATCGAACTCGGGACGTATGCGTGTTTATTTGCACACAGTCCACCGCTGGACTGTATGTCTAACCCGAGATATAACTTGATTTAATTTAAATATATATACAACCGAAAACTTCATCTTCTTCGTTAAACTTAACCCAGAACCAATGTCCGACTGTTTCGACAAATTAATCAATTTCTTTAGTAAGTTGTAATTAGCTACATATGAGATTAATAAAAACGAGAGAGATTAGGTGTAAGATATACCGAACAGAGATCCCCTGTTTCACCGGCGAGTTTCCGATGACAGCAGGTTATTCCGGCGACGTGTATCTTGCGGCAGAGGTTCTTCAAGAAGTTTGAGGTGAGTGTGGGTGACTTCGGTATGAGCTCTAGATGTTCTGTTTTTAGAGTAAGGCACAGAGGTGAAGGGGTTCGGTTTTCCGGCGAGTTGCAGAAAGTTTCCGGCGAGTGAAATTACGTCGAGGATATGTGTGATTGTGAGTGAAAAAGTTATCAGAAGCTTGTGGGTGTATTTATAGGGAAGAACATCGATGAATTTAGTCCGATTACCGTCTTGATTCGTCGGTCAATAATTTCTCCGGCGGTTATGACTGATGTCGCGGACTGGACATCGGTTATAACCGATGTTGAGGTTAATGCTTCGGTTAAATCAGAAGAAACCGTCAATTATCGGCGAAATCGTCGGGATTTTCGACGACTTTGGGCTCGTCAGTTTGAATTCGAGATTGTGATATTTGAATTAATTGTTTCTAATAATGAACAAGAAACACAAGTGGCGGAGTGGTTGAGCGGTGTGAGTTAATTCTTTGCTTATATCTGGTTGACCCGGGTTCGAAACCCGGCTTCAGCCTTTTATTTTTATTTCATTATTTTTAATAACTTTTCAAATATAACTTTTATATTCTAATATACTTATTAATTATGTATCGTTTAAAAATAATTTGAGCATTAAATACGCAACGAAATTTTTAACTGGTTGTTCGGTTAATAAACGAAGCGGGTTTGGTAAATCCGATTTTTGACGGATGTTACAAAAATATGGTGTTTTTAGTGTAATTTAGGGTGAAAATATGATGGAATGGATGTGAATGCTATAAGACTATCTCCAATGCTACGGGTGTCCTTAAGCATTCTTGGCTGTCACGTCACATCATATCCTTACAAATTCTTAAAATCCTTCTCCTTAAAATGGTTTTATTATTATTATTATTTTGTTTTTAACAACTTTCACAGCTTGTGTCAAATGAGACATGAACTTAGCTTGTGTCAAATGAGACATGAACTCTTCCTTATAAAAGAAATTAGAAACACCTTAAATACACACCTTGAAGTTTTACTAACACCATATGATCTCTTGTAAGAAACTAAATATCTCTCTCTCTCTCATAACTAACAAGAAGGGATAATGCATGTTTTGTCACTCCTGTAAGTTTTGTTCTTTATAGTCATATGTATATTAATTATATGTTGGTCAAGTTTTTATCTAATTCAGCCAGAAATATACTAATGATAAGAATGTTGTCAAATTTTTGAAAAGACAAAAATTCCCTTGTATCTATTGATATCTCACAAATTAACTATTGGATTAGATAAACTAATTAGGTATTTTTGTCATATATAACAATGTTCTGGAATCATATATACACTTACCTAAACAATATTTTCAATACATAACTGATCTTACCTAGGAAATAGTAAATGCTTGTGTGACCTACATATACATTAGTTTCTTCTAAAAATAATAATTTGAACAATGAATAATAATCTTGTGTCCACCACTACTTTCTAAATGATTTCTCCCTCACTTGGTGTGTGTTTGTGTCTCCACCCACAGATGAAAAAGATGTCATGAACATTGCTCTATATATAGGGAAGAAATTGAGAACAAGCATCATACCCAATTAAGTGAAGTGCTTAAGCAATTTCAAAGATGGCAGCTAAGAATTTTTATATAATTGTGACACTTCTTGCTTTTTCTCACCTTCTGGTCATGGCTGATGCTATCTCAACATCAGGTAATTTCCAAGAATTTGTTACATAACATGATGCATACATCATTGTTTTTAGTGTGTACTACATGCATCCCAATTAATACTACATATTAAATTTGTAATATAAGTTATTAAATCTTGACAGGGAAGGTTCATAGACATTTGTTGCATGAAAAAGTAGAAATCTTGGCATCTGGGGACAAAAAAGATCAGGTACATTCTATGTTTTGTGTAATTTGTGCATGTTAACATGAGTAATTATAAAAAATAGAGTCTTGAACACATCTTTACTTATTTTGTTTCTTTAAATGGACTAAAAAGATGGTAAACATGGAAGAATCTTCATTCCTAGAAGATGAATTCATGAGTGAGAGGATGGATTTGGAGAAAACTGACTATCCAGGACCAGGAGCAAACAAAAATCACACTCCAAAACCGCCGCAACGCGATTGAGATTCGAATATCTATGAGTGTTTTTTCGTAAACCTAATTAGGGTTTGCAGTGTGCTTCAAAAAGTTAGGGTTTGAAGTAATTAAGGGTTTTAAAAAGGTGACTTTTTATGGTGACATCATGTTATTGGTTCGATGGATTGAGTGCCGGTGTGTGTGTGTGTTTGTGTCAGGCATCAATGATGTTTCTTTAAAGATGCAGAAGTTATCATTTCATGAATCATGAATAACTTTCATATTTTGTTGTAAAACAATGCATGTAATGTTTATACTGGATTGTGTAAATTAAATAAAATGTTTTCTGTTATCTGTTTTTTTTACTAGTGATCCAAAACTAAGTAAAAGATAATAAATCAAGAAAGGAAATTGTCCATCACAGATGGATTAATACAAAAGCTTAATTATGTGGTTTGTAACTACTTTCTTTTCCTTGATATCAAGTTACATCTGAATCAATATGATAAATCATTGCATCTCACCTATGATTGTTACATCATATATATAGTGTTGTTGTCATGGATTTGTGTGTGCATATAATTGGCCGAAAACGTATTATTTAAATAGTAATTACCGGCGTAAACGAAAGGATTTTTTGTTGGGATTTAGTGAAAACTATGGGAATATAACAAGTAACAACATATCTCCAGCATTAGCATATAAATAGAATTTGTATATTAGTTACTAAAGTATACCTAGCTATGTTTATGTGTTTCACGCATGTACATATACCATCTAGATGACTATCCAGTTATCCATAACTAAATTAACGCTTAACTATAAAAGGTTTTAACGCTTAACTATAAAAGGTTTGCATTTATTCATCTCTTATAATCAAGAAGGCGTAAGCTTATAGCAATTTTCACAGATAAAGATGAAGATGAAAATGAGTTTATAAGAGCCACAAGGAAAAAAAACAAATTGAATTGAGCCCTAGGCTTCACTAATGTATGCTAAAGAACATATATTGCCTCATTGAAACATCTTTTGGTTTCATTAATAAACAACTAAATAACTGAAACATTGAGAAGATGAGAAAGTTACTCATTAGATTTAACTTGGAGGGTGATCAAATTACTCTAATATGGATTCATGCAATACAATAACATAACTAGCGGTGCAAACGATCCAAGTAGAGTCCAAGCTCGACCTGGCTCGAGGTCGTTTAATAGGCCGAGCTTGAGCTCGGCTCAATTCGAGCTTTTATTCTAAAGCTCAAGCTCTGTTCGTAGATAGTTTATCCAGCTCGAACTCAGGTTCGGCTTGTTTATTATTTATTAATTAGTTTACATTAATTACAATTATTACTTTATATATATTTTTTCTCATAAATGTATAATTAGTAGTTATTATTATTTTAATATGTGTTTGATATATTAATTAAAAGTTACATTCGTTTAGGCTAATGACCCGACTTGAGCTCGATAAGCGAAGCTCGAGCTCATTTATCAAACAAGTTTGTTTTTAGGCTCGAGCTTTTTTAAGCTCGACTCATTTCGAGCTTTTTTCGAGCCGAGCTTAAATAGCTCGTGAGTAGCTCGGCTCGTTTACACATTTGAACATAAGGATTAGTGATCTGATTGTAAAGGAAATGCAATAAGCAGACTAACTATGTAATAGGTTGTTTGCAAAATGATATAAGCAAACAATCTATTTCATCTTGAAATATGGACTCAGAATGTTTGGTTGAAACACACAAGTTTTTTCAACCAAACACTCAATCAAACAAATGTGCCGACTAAAATCACACTACTAATCGCTTGATATGAGTGTGATTTTACTAGGTACATTTATTCATTTGTTTGTTTGAGTGGTTGAAAAAAAAATGCTTATTTCAAGATGAAATTGAATGCTTTCAATAGCAACTTGAGATCGATAATATATTTCAAACTAATTTTGATTTCTTTGATTGGAAAATACATTTTAGCTTAATATGAAATCCGTTTAATTATCATGTTGTTTTCATAGGCATAAACAAAAGCTAGCTTGTTTAAATATGCAAACTCTCCAAGCATATATCCCTAATTCTTTTTACCTCTTTTGGTTTTAATGATACCACATTACAATATTGCCTCAAATGTAAATCAAGCTTAAAAAAGCAGAAACCATGCAAAAAGAAATATAAAACAATCAAGGCTTTAATTTGCTTGTTAGTTAGGCTTCATCTATACCCATTACATGCTATATCAAGCGCACATGAATGATTGTAACACATGAAAAAGTCAATTATATCTTTTTGAAAGGCTTAATTGTCTCACCCTAAAAAAAGTCAATGTAGAGCACTTAAGAACTCTATACAAACATGAAGGATAGGTTAAGAGGGACTGAGGGAGCATTTACCTGTTTTTAGTGTGTATGTGTGTATTATAGTGAAGTGGATCTGAGGTGGTATTCACTCACACAAATGAAGTTAATATTGGCCTATCTGCAGGTTACACTTAATATCATAGTGATCACTTCATTTTCCACAAGTTATCACTACTTTCATTATCTCAATTTTTTTTGTTAGATATTTTAGTATAACCGAGATTAACTAAGAGACTAAAGGGAATTATAATATATATTGAACAAGTTAGGAGGTGCGGGAGTGCACGCTTGTTTGAGTTGTTATAATTTCAAGTGTTCGGACAGAGCGTCGAGTGAGGCTTCCAAGGGGGTAACGCCACAGGATTAGGGTCCAAGGGGCGGCTGGCCCTAGCTAGGGTCGAGCCTTAGAAAAAAAAATTCTAAAATTCGTCATAAATTTTTAGATAAAAATTGAAGGCATTTTGGAGGCATCTTAATGTTTAAGATAATTACTGCCAACAGGTAGTTACCAGTCTTTCATCCCCAAATTTGAAATTTAGGATTTTAGGTCCTCTTTCTGGTTATTTACGAATTTCACATACACATACTTTTGTTCGATTTCTCAATCAGAGTTGTATCCGATTAAATTATTCGGGAAAATCACTAAAATTATTTGATCTGAGCTCGAGTGATCACACGCCTCTCCTGTTATCCGTGTTTACAAAATTCCCCAACATTTTTATAAACTTTTTTTTACATAAGATCCATAATCATATCTAATGTCCAAATTTTAATTAGTTATAACACAAATGTGCATGAAATAGGTTGCTACGCTATAATCATAGTTCTTAATTAAATAACACATGATGCCTTTTTATCATTTTTGACAAATATAATTAAAGAGAAAAGGTAGAACATTATAATGAGACATAATAACAAAACATAATTAAAATAATCATAAAGTATGATCTGGATTTGTTCATGATGAAATGATAGACCTACTGTGGATATATATTAAAATAAACTTTTCAATTCTGACTTCTAGCATTTTAATCAAACCAAACAGTTCTTGAGGTCTTAATCTACACAAAGTATCGACTGCACTTAATCACTTATCCATAAATTATTGACGATTTCATTATTTAGTTATGTATAACATGCCATGTGTAAAGAATATATCACTTGTCTTTGGAAAAAAAAATATATTGTTATATTATCTATCAACTTATTATTGAGGCAATTCACAGCGTTCTATGATCATATCTTCAAGTCTATGGATATGTCAATAGGATTAGGTGGGATCTAATCTAAAGTAACTACTACTCAAATTAGCGACGAAAATAACTCATCACCAATATAGGATAATTTGCCACAAGGTGTATAGTGACTGATTTTGCCATTGCAAATTTTTTATTTGGGAAGGGTATGTTTCTCTCGAGGCTGAACCTTGACCTTCAAACGAAGCAATACTTTTAACTCAAAACTAGACCCTCTCCCACATCCAAGAAAAGAATATAAAAGAATTAAACAAAGACGTTACTATTTTAATTTTATCGTAAAAATATGAATTAGGGGGTAGGGGTGGTTTGCAAATGATGGAATTCCATCACTTGCAACACCCAACCAGGTTATGCTATGTCAGCAACTACTGTTCCATCACTCACAACCTTTTTTTAGTGGAATGGTCATCACTTGTTGAAATTCCATCACTTGCAACTTTATTTATTTATTTTAATTTTTTTAAATTATAAATTAACAATAAAACACTAAAATTATAAGTTATAAAATACATTTACATAGAACCTAAATTACATACTAAAAAAACATTTAAAAGAAAAACCTAAAAAAACCCGACTTAAACGGGTGGTCGGGTTCATCTTGCAACCTAAAGCGCGGCGGCTCGCCAAGATTCGCTCGAACCTTGGGTCGTAAGGGATTCTTCCTCGGACTCGATCCTCTTTTGCTAGAACCCGAACCTCTCTTGCTTGGACCATTCGTTTTTGTATTGAGTTTTTATAAAATTTGGAAGAGAATATAAGATTGGAGAGTGTTTGTGATCTGTCACACCCCGACTCGCAGCGAAAAAGGTGATCGGGGCATAATTGGGTTATCATCAAAGCTCATGACATTTATTATAATGTTTCATATTTATTATTACAATTTAAAGGGAAACATACAATCATAATTACATCATATTCTACACATCATTCTAGACTTCATTATTTTCTTCTAAGGCATTTCCTATGTTTTCCTTGCTTCATCATGTTCACCTGTATCATGTGTAAAAAGGGTTTTTTGGATCAACAAAAAGTTGGCGAGTGAATCCTATGAAAAACATTTAAACAAGTTTATTGAATTGATTATAAATAAAGTGCATAACCACATATGAGTAAATATAGATGTAAACTTATACACAAAACACTTAATATTAAATAATGCACACACATACAATAATAGATTGTTTTGAGGCACGCGTTGCTCAACTTGTCTCCCACGAGGAACTGATGGGCCTAATGAATGAGTTTTGAGGCACGCGTTGTTCTATGAACTGATTGGCCTAATGAATAATTTGCATACAACTTGACAATATGTAATACATAACTACAAACAATATTTACATTCTAAGTTTAAATCATAATATGGTATGGCACGAGTTTGAATAACGAATTTGTTTTAGTGTAACATGATACACCCCAAAACGTGTAATTAAAAAGGGGAGTTGTAAGATTCACTCACATTTGGTGCGTTCGGTTGATGATGTTGAATGCGCACGGAGTTGGATTTAACCACGAGTGAAACTAACCTAGATAATAACAAAATGGTTCGGTAAATAAGCGGATTTTATTAATCAATTTTAGTAGGATTATTGGATATATTTTGTGAGTTTAAAGCTATTTTCTAACTTTAAAAATGCTATTTTTAAGTATTTTTAATTTAAATAAATAGATAAAAGAAATAAAAAAAAATGTTGATTTTTGACTGTTTGACCGTTGACTTGTTGACCGGTTTATTGTGTGTATGTATGCGCCGGGCAGGACTCGAACCCGAGACCTCCCGTACGCGTGCACGCAGCTCTACCAACTGAGCTACGTGTCTAACCCGAAATATTTCTGTTTTTAATTATATTTATATACTAATTAGATTAATCCGAAAATCATTTATTTAAAAACGATTTAATTGCATGACTCGGTGCTCGCCACAGGTCTCGAACCCGGGACCTGTGGTTTAGTTTGACACACAGTCCACCGCTGGACTGTGTGTCTAACTTGGTAAATATTCTGGTTATTATTATATTTAACATCTTACTGAGTTAACCCGGTTCAGTTTAATAAAAAAAGGCATTTTATTACAGCGAATGTGTGTGACCAGGATCGAACTCGAGACGTTTTGCATATTGTTTGCACACAGTCCACCGCTGGACTGTGTGTCTAACCCGTTCATAATATCGATTTTAATTAATCTTATAACATACCCAACTTCATCTTCTTCGTTCAAAACACAGACATCGATTAACTGACTGTTATTTGTTAAATTAACTTAACGAACATTATGAGCCATCGTAATGTAAGGAACAGAAAAAGGTTTGAGGATTGATTGTACCGAACTGTTCGTCTTTCTTCAGAAGTCCGGCAATATCGTCGGCTCTGTTTTGGTGAGCTTCGGCTGATAGGATTAGTCAACAATTTGGAGGGATTAGATGTGAAATGGAACCACTGGGTAACGATTATCAGTAAGTTGAAATGATCATACCGGTTAACAGCAGGTTTCTGAAATTTCAGAAGTTTTCCGGCGAAAACAGATAATCCGGTAACGTCGTCTGGAAAGGATTCTGGGTGGGGGATTGATATTAGAATGTTGCCCAATAATGGAATGAAACCGAAAAATCGAAGTAATTACCGTGTAGATGGAAGTCTCGGTTTTCCGGCGAGTTGCAGAAAGTTTCCGGCGAGTGAAAATGCGTCGAGAAAAGGTGCGATTGTGAGCGAAAAGGTAAACAGAGGCTTGTGGGTGTATTTATAGGGAAGGACATCGATGAATTGGGTCCGTTTACCGTCTTGATTCGTCGGTCAAATATTTCTCCGGCGGTTATGGCTGATGTCGCGGGCTGGACATCGGTTATAACCGATGTTAAGGTTAATGCTTCGGTTAAATCAGAAGAAACCGTCCAATCTCGGCGAAATCATCGGGATTTCCGACGACTGCGATTGGGCGCGTCAGTTTTGAATTCGAGTTTGTGATATTTGAATTAATTGTTTTTGGTATATTACTAAAGAACACAAGTGGCGGAGTGGTTTGATGGATGAGAGTTAAATCGTTGTTGACCAGGTTGACCCGGCTGACCCGGGTTCGAAACCCGGCAGCCTTGTTTTATTTTTAAACCACTATTTTTAATACTTTTACAAATATAACTTTTATATTCCAATATACTTATTAATTATGTATCGTTTAAAATTAATTTGAGCATTAAATACGCAACGAAATTTTTAACCGATTGTTCGGTTTATAAACGAAGCGGGTTTGGTAAATCTGTTTTTTGACGGATGTTATAGTATCCCCTACTTTTTAGAAATTTCGTCCTGAAATTTAAGTAGTGACATATTTGTCTAAAAAGGATGGTGTTTAGTTTGACAGTTTCATACTTAGAAAGGGGGTAAGAGTTTAAGTTTTGTTTGAGGCGGTAACGTTCCTTGTAAGGGTTAAGTACCCTGCTACAGGAATCGCTTTTTGTTGCCTACGGTAAAAATATTGATAAGCAGAATTGATTCACTGAGTATGATTTCATGCAAGAGTTTTGATATGTTTGGAAAGATAAGGTTATATCCTAAAACAAAACTTCTAATACTACAACCTACATGGAACTTCTCATAACCTCCTGACAATGCTTCTGATCCTTTGGCAAGAATACTTATATATAGGAAGTACCAGCGGCGTATCCACCATATTCTCGTCAAATTTTCATTGGTTTTATCAGTAAGTCATGATTGGTTCTATGATACGACTCTAAACATAAACAAACACAACAACCAATGTCTGAGTCCTAATTCTGATAGTATACATGTTTGATTGGTGACATAATCCAATTTCTTTAAATGATGAGATGATATGAATGTTAAATCAGTGAGTATAAAACAAACTTTAACCAAGAAATTACTAAATCCTACATGGAACTTCTCATAACCGCCTGACAATGCCTCTGATCCTTTGGCAAGAATACTTATATATAGGAAGTACCAGCGGCGTATCCACCATATTCTCGTCAAATTTTCATTGGTTTTATCAGTAAGTTATAATTAGTCCTATGTGACTCTAAACATAAACAAACACAACAACCAAGCTTGAGTCTTAATTCTGATGTATACTGTTGAATGATGACAGTACTCTTCGTTTGTTTATGGAGATGTTAGTCTATGTAAATGAATACAATCAATTTATTTAAATGATGAGATGATATGAATGTTAAATCAGTGAATGTAAACACAAATTTCAACCAAGACAATACTAAATCCTACATGGAACTTCTCATAACCGCCTGACAATGCCTCTGATCATTTGGCAAGAATACTTATATATAGGAAGTACCAGCGGCGTATCCACCATATTCTCGTCAAATTTTCATTGGTTTTATCAGTAAGTTATGATTAGTCCTATGTGACTCTAAAACATAAACAAACACAACAACCAAAGCTTGAGTCTTAATTCTGATAGTATACATGTTTGAATGATGACAGTACCTCTCTCTTTGTTATGATGGAGAGGTTAGTCTATGTAGAAATGGAATACAATCCAATTTATTTAAATGATGAGATGATATGAATGTTAAATCAGTGAATGTAACACAAATTTCAACCAAGACAATACTAAATCCTACATGGAACTTCTCATAACCGCCTGACAATGCCTCTGATCCTTTGGCAAGAATACTTATATATAGGAAGTACCAGCGGCGTATCCACCATATTCTCGTCAAATTTTCATTGGTTTTATCAGTAAATTATGATTAGTCCTATGTGACTCTAAAACATAAACAAACACAACAACCAAAACTTGAGTCTTAGTTCTGATAGTATACATGTTTGAATGATGACAGTACCTCTCTCGTTTGTTATGATGGAGAGGTTAGTCTATGTAGAAATGGAATACAATCCAATTTCTTTAAATGATGAGATGATATGAATGTTAAATCAGTGAATGCAACACAAATTTCAACCAAGACAATACTAAATCCTACATGGAACTTCTCATAACCGCCTGACAATGCCTCTGATCCTTTGGCAAGAATACTTATATATAGGAAGTACCAGCGGCGTATCCACCATATTCTTGTCAAATTTTCATTGGCTTTATCCGTAAGTTATGATTGGTTCTATGTGACTCTAAAACATAAACAAACACAATCAACCAAAGCTTGAGATAACATAAAGAAAAACATAAAACTAAGCGGTTGGAGTTGAATCTTGATTTTTGGTGAAGGGGACTAGTTGGGTGGTTTCGTTTGGGCCGTCATTATCTTCAACAGGGTTGGCGTTGATGTTGAAAACTCTTCCTCTTGCTGGTGGCCTAGTGCTTAGGTTTCCTTGATTTGCTTGGTTAATTGGGTTTGCTTGAGCTTGGGCGTTTATGATGTTAGCCAATCGAGGGCACGTGTTTCTAAAGTGGGTAGGGTCGCCACAATTGAAACAAGCTCGAACATATGGGAACATGGGGTATTGGGGTTGTTGATATGTTTGGATCATGTTTTGAGTAGGGGTGAGATTTGGTTTTGAGGAGTGCGGCAAACCTTGCTCAAATGACCATAGCGTCCACAATTCGCACATAGTCGACAAGGTAAGGTAGATGGATGGTGATAAAAACAGGTGTTACATTGAGGGTGAGGTCCAAGGTAAGGTTTCTTATTTGGGTAATTTGAGTTGGGTGCTACTTGAGTGATTGGGATAGCTTGAAGGGGTACGGCTTGTGAGGCTAGTTGGTTGCGTTGGGTGGTAGCGAAAAGTTGCCCGTCTCGTTTTCTCTTAGAAATGGGTTGAGAAGGGGATTCGGTTTGGGTGGAGTTGGAGGTTTCAGTCGGTGCTTTATCCTTCTTCTTTCTCCTCCTTGAAGTCTTTGTTCCGGATTCGGTTCTCGGTGAGCTCTGTAGCTAACTCCATTGCTGCTTCCAAGGTTACAGGTGTGGTACTTATTACAGAGTCTTGAATCTTTGAAGGAAGACCTCGAATGTAGTGCTCGATCAAACGGTAAAGGGGAGTGGACAAGTTGGGAACCATTTGATATAACTCAAGGAATCTTTTGTTGTATGTGGTGTGGTCGCCTTCCTTTTGCTTCAACGAATAGAACTCATCCTCTAATTTCTTGATTTCGCTCATTGGGCAAAACCGTCTTGTCATGATTTCCTTCAACTCATCCCAGGTCAAAGTCATAGCATCTTCAACACCTCGTTTGGCCTTCTCTGTATTCCACCAAGTAAGTGTTATTCCAAATAAACGACCAGTAGCATATCGCACTTTGCGATCATCGGGGCAATCGCAATTTAGAAAAGTGTTCTCCATTTCTTCAAACCAATGGAGGAGAGCGGTGACACCTTCAGTCCCTACGTATTTTGGAGGGTCGCATGATTTGAAATGCTTGTAGGTGCATTTGGTGGTATTTGGGGGAGGATTGATATCATTTTGATCTTCTTGGTTGACGGGATTAGCGGTAAGGGCTTGTTAGACTTGAATTACAATGTTGGGTATTACGGCAGCCATTTGTTGAGCGATTAGGGCAGCCATGCGCTCAGCGGGCTTTTCCTGCTCTCATCTTCCTACGAGCGAGGCTAGAAGACATCTACAAGGAATACATATCAAGAGTATGAGTTGGATGTTTTTGGGATCATGGGTCGTATTTAGGAATGAACATTTATAAAATATAAAATAATAAATCTACTACATCCATAGGATGTCTTGGGCTTTGCTCGTAATTGGGCCTTGCATGCCGCCATACTTCACCTTCGTAATCATGTGGGCCCCCATGACTACCGGGTTTTTCATATGGTTCGCATGTGTTAGCCTAGTTACGTACACTAAAACCCGGAGAAAATCGAGAAATATGTATGTAACGTATGGTATTTGGAATGTATCCAGGTGTGGACACAGTGACACCTCAAAGTGGGGTTAGTTCGAAGACGTTTGGTGTGGCATGCTTTGGCCTAATAGGTCCTTCGTACTTTCATCGTTAGTCCCCAGGTAGGCAAACTGGTCCATTATATTGGATTTATACGAATGCCAATCTAGACAGGACGTTCCGACTACCGGTACTTGTACCCTTACAGTTACTACATGCCCGTCGCAGAACTCACTTTGATGAGATTTGAAAAATGAAAAAAATGCGACAAAATATTTGAATAACGAAAGTATGAAGATGATTTGAATATATGAACATTGAAATATGTATGATGAATGTGTATGTAAGTATGTATGTTTAACTGTAAGTATAATTCACTAGGTATCACAAAATGTAATATTGGAAATGTTTGCATGCATTTGTGTATGAAATAAATATCATAAGTTTGCATGTAACCACATAAACAATTAAAATCTAGTCAACTATAGTATAGGCTCTAAGGGTCTAATAACCTATCCTATATCCCTATAGTCCATGGCTCTGATACCAATCTGTCACACCCCGACCCGCAGCGGAAAAGGTGATCGGGGCATGATTGGGTTATCATCAAAGCTCATGACATTTATTATAATGTTTCATATTTATTATTACAATTTAAAGGGAAACATACAATCATAATTACATCATGTTCTACACATCATTCTAGACTTCATTATTTTCTTCTAAGGCATTTCCTATGTTTCATTTGCTTCATCCTGTTCACCTGTATCATGTGTAAAAAGGGTTTTTTGGATCAAAAAAAAGTTGGCGAGTGAATCCTATGAAAAACAATTAAACAAGTTTATTGAATTGATTATAAATAAAGTGCATAACCACATATGAGTAAATATAGATGTAAACTTATACACAAAACACTTAATATTAAATAATGCACACACATACAATAATAGATTGTTTTGAGGCACGCGTTGCTCAACTTGTCTCCCACGAGGAACTGATGGGCCTAATGAATGAGTTTTGAGGCACGCGTTGTTCTACGAACTGATGGGCCTAATGAATAATTTGCTTACAACTTGACGATATGTAATACATAACTACAAACAATATTTACATTCTAAGTTTAAATCATAATATGGTATAGCACGAGTTTGAATAACGAATTTGTTTTAGTGTCATATGATACACCCCAAAACGTTTAATTAAAAAGGGGAGTTGTAAGATTCACTCACATTGGGTGCGTTCGGTTGATGATGTTGAATGCGCACGGAGTTGGATTTAACCACGAGTGAAACTAACCTAGATAATAACATAATGGTTCGGTAAATAAGCGGATTTTATTAATCAATTTTAGTAGGATTATTGGATATATTTTTGTGAGTTTAAAGCTATTTTCTAACTTTAAAAATGTTATTTTTAAGTATTTTTAATTTAAATAAATAGATAAAAGAAATAAAAAAAATGTTGATTTTTGACTGTTTGACCATTGACTTGTTGACCGTTGACCGTTGACTTGTTGACCGGTTTATTGTGTGTATGTATGCGCCGGGCAGGACTCGAACACGAGACCTCCCGTACGCGTGCACGCAGCTCTACCAACTTAGCTACGTGTCTAACCCGAAATATTTCTGTTTTTAATTATATTTATATACTAATTAGATTAATCCGAAAATCATTTATTTAAAAACGATTTAATTGCATGACTCGGTGCTCGCCACAGGTCTCGAACCCGGGACCTGTGGTTTAGTTTGACATACAGTCCACCGCTGGACTGTGTGTCTAACTTGGTAAATATTCTGGTTATTATTATATTTAACATCTTACTGAGTTAACCCGGTTCAGTTTAATAAAAAAAAAGGCTTTTTATTACAGCGAATGTGTGTGACCAGGATCGAACTCGAGACGTTTTGCATATTGTTTGCACACAGTCCACCGCTGGACTGTATGTCTAACCCGTTCATAATATCGATTTTAATTAATCTTATAACATACCCAACTTCATCTTCTTCGTTCAAAACACAGACATCGATTAACTGACTGTTATTTGTTAAATTAACTTAACGAACATTATGAGCCATCGTAATGTAAGGAACAGAAAAAGGTTTGAGGATTGATTGTACCGAACTGTTCGTCTTTCTTCAGAAGTCCGGCAAGATCGTCGGCTCTGTTTTGGTGAGCTTCGGCTGATAGGATTAGTCAACAATTTGGAGGGATTAGATGTGAAATGGAACCACTGGGTAACGATTATCAGTAAGTTGAAATGATCATACCGGTTAACAGCAGGTTTCTGAAATTTCAGAAGTTTTCCGGTGAAAACAGATAATCCGGCAACGTCGTCTGGAAAGGATTCTGGGTGGGGGATTGATATTAGAATGTTGCCCAATAATGGAATGAAACAGAAAAATCGAAGTAATTACCGTGTAGATGGAAGTCTCGGTTTTCCGGCGAGTTGCAGAAAGTTTCCGGCGAGTGAAAATGCGTCGAGAAAAGGTGCGATTGTGAGCGAAAAGGTAAACAGAGGCTTGTGGGTGTATTTATAGGGAAGGACATCGATGAATTGGGTCCGTTTACTGTCTTGATTCGTCGGTCAAATATTTTTCCGGCGGTTATGACTGATGTCGCGGGCTGGACATCGGTTATAACCGATGTTAAGGTTAATGCTTCGGTTAAAGCAGAAGAAACCGTCCAATCTCGGCGAAATCGTCGGGATTTCCGACGACTGCGATTGGGCGCGTCAGTTTTGAATTCGAGTTTGTGATATTTGAATTAATTGTTTTGGTATATTACTAAAGAGCACAAGTGGCGGAGTGGTTTGATGGATGAGAGTTAAATCGTTGTTGACCAGGTTGACCCGGCTGACCCGGGTTCGAAACCCAGCAGCCTTGTTTTATTTTTAAACCACTATTTTTAATACTTTTACAAATATCTTTTATATTCCAATATACTTATTAATTATGTATCGTTTAAAATTAATTTGAGCATTAAATACGCAACGAAATTTTTAACTGATTATTCGGTTAATAAACGAAACGGATTTGGTAAATCCGTTTTTTGACGGATGTTACATTTGGGTTGTTAAAAATAAAACCTTTATATATAAAAATAACACACAAACGGTCACCTGCCTTGACCAACTTTCCATTTTTCAAATTTAAAACGCGTCAAGTTGTTCACGAGATTAAACTTCCACGAGTGGAAGATGGAAGCGGCGACGGTGTGCGTGGTGGTTTCACGCGTGAAAGATCGACTTCCACGGACCACCCCGGGTCCCCTTAAAAAACTTGAATTAAATCAGTGACTAATTTGTCACAAAATTAGGGATTAAAAAATAAAAACAACATAATTAAATTTGTTGTTATTCCATATGTCATCAAAATGGTCACTGAAACAATAGATAAGAAAATTAGTTAAATCAGTGACTAAATTTGTCGCTAAAATTGTAGGTAATATGGTTAATTTTGTCAGAAAAAATACTAAAAAACTAATTCTGTTGCAAAAATATTAATTAAAATTAAAATATAATAATAAATTAGCATCCGTAGCTAATTCGTCTCAGCAACTGTTTTAGTCCAAACCGTCGCTGGCTGGTCCCAAAAACCATCGTATTGGTTAAAAAATCGTCGCTTTTTTAATCCCAAAATCCATCGTTATCATCTGTCGCTAAATCTACTGGAAATACATTGACATTAGAGTAAATTACTTTTTGAGTCCCTGTGTTTTAGTGGTTTTAACCATTTGAGTTCAATATCAAAAGGTTTAACGCTCGGAGTCCCTAACTACTCATTTTATAACGTTTTGAGTCCTTGTGTTTTTGTGGTTCTAACCACTTGAGTCCAAAATCAAAACTACAAGTGTTAAAAATTGGACTCAAAACGTTATAAAATGAGCAGTTAGGGACTCAATGCTTTAAACTTTTTAATTGTGGATTCAAGTGCTTAAAACCACTAAAAACAGGGACTTAAAAAGTAATTTACTCTTGACATTATTTACCGTCAAATTAGGTTGTTTGCGATGAAATTATGACGGTTTTGATCAGCATAAATGATGTGATCTCTAGTAGGAATCAAAACATAAATCAATTATGTCAATAAAATCTTGGAATGAACAATATATCCAAATTTTTGTCGTATATAACAGATCTAATAAAAATCAAAGATTTCATATTCGCAAGTTAAACAAACTGGTCTTCAACAAATTGAGATATAGCAGCCCAACTTGTAGATTTGAGCCTTCGATTGTATCTACCGTAAACTGGCCCGTTTTGTCTATTGGAAATTGCTTTAAATGGTTTGCAAGATTATGAATCCACAAGTTTGTTTAGAAATTAATTATCTAACTTTAATAAAAAAAAATATACTAATATATCTTCAAAAAATACTAAAGACTAACTCCCGATATTTTTTTCCAACATCTTCAAGTATTTATCCCACGAGTATGGGGAAGTGTCATACGCAAGTTGACGAATAACAGATATACACTGTAGTGAACCGAGATTTTCCCTAGCATTACTATTTATTGGAAAAATTCATATGCGTGCTCCAAATCTCCAACTATTTAAGAAAAAGCGCCAGCTCATTTTGAAATCGTTGTCTAAAAATATTTGCATCATAGACGGGAATTGCACAAAAATAGTCACATACTAGACGTTCATTGGCGGTCTCACCGCCTCGTTTAAGATGTGGTCATTGTTAACGGTTGTGAACTAGAATTTGACACGGTGACATGAGCTAGGAACCCGAATAATAATTTTCACGATGATAATCATAAATTCATGTTATTTGGAGGAGGATAAAGTTTTTAGTGAGTATAATTTTGTGGGAATATGGAATGAAGAGTGTGTAGTGTTACTTGTTTGAATGAAATGGATTAAACATGTAAAAAAAACGATTTATTTTTTACTATTTTTAAAGGGTCTAACCATTGGGGTTTTCCCATAAATCCAACTACTACAATCCCTCACCCACGCCCACAATCTCCTAACCCCTGCGTCCAATAATACCTTGTGTAGGATTGTTGTTTACCTTTTAATGGGCTCTTAATGTTCAGACATTTTACCCGCTAAGACTGTTTGTTTCGCAAGCAGATTTCTAAATGGTTCAGACATTTGCTCTGAATTGTTAAGCATTATACTGAGTCTGAATGCTTAAGACCTATAATCTGAATTGGTCAGACATTTGCCTCTGAATGATAAAACATTATAATGACTCTTAATGGTTCAGACCTCTTACTAGTTCAACACTTAATAGTTCAGACATTTTACCGGTTCAGCACTTAACCATTCAGAAGTATTTCGAGGTAAATTTTACATCAATCAACCCATATCCTCGTTCTAATCAAAAGCCCTAAAACATTGGTTTGTAATTCGAAAAAAAAAAACTTAACTTCGTTAAGTTATTTTTAACACAAACTATTATCGGCCAAAAGTGGACCAGTTCGGATTATTATTGGCAAATAACTGAGTTTGGATTGTTATCAGCCAAATTGAGAAAGTTTGGATTATTTAAATCCAATTTTCCTTTTCTAACAAACTAATAGGTATACCCAATACCCCTGTGGTAATTGCTCAACAGACACGTGATTGGAATTGGCACGATATGAGACAGTGCTTTACAATCGAGTAAGATACTAGAATTACCGCAGTTTATTGTCATCCGAAATTAGAATGACATATGGTCTCTTGTGCCTATGCCTTCGGGGTCAATTTTGTTAGAGGGAAATGGATATTTGAGCAAAAGCACAGAGCTTAAAGATCCTAGACTATGAAGAAACCTTCATCCACGTGGTCAAACCTGTAACGTTATGCGTTGTACTTAGCCTAGTTCTCTGTCTTTATTGGCCCATTCAGTAACTAGATGTCAAGAACGTCTTCCTTCATGAAAATATGAATGAGGCTGTTTATTTCTCCCAAAGTCATATATTCATTGATCCCACCAAACCCCAACATTTTTACAATCTCGATAAGGCTCGACTCAAACAAGCTCTAAGAGCTTGATACCACAAGTTTGTTGCATCCGTCCACAAAATTAGGTTTCAAAGTTGTAAGACATACGCTTCTTTATTAATTATGTATCGCAACGACACTACCAAGGCCATCATTTTCTTTTATGCATTGCCTCATCCAACGACATCACCAATAATATCATCCATTTGTAAGTACTGAATCTCAAATGACAGATCTTGGTTCCTCATATTACTTGGTCACTCCCAACTCATATTCGTTTACTCCCTTTACAAGACAAATATGTTCAATAAATCTGGGCGAAAACTTCAATAAATTCATGTAACTCTTATTCTACACTGGTGGACACCAAGCCGAAATTAGCCGCATCCTTTGGTCCACATGTCCTAGACCACACCCTCCATCGAGCACTTGCTAGGACATTGTAGTATCTCAACTTCACTAGACCCCACATCACCTCTCAAATTTGTCTCTACATGCATGAGCCTCAATAAACCCAACTCCACGCTTTTCATTGTATCTTAAGGTATATCAAAGGCACCGTTTCTCGTGGCCTTCAACTTTACAAAAACCCTACCAAACGCTCCACATCTGGGTTTTGTGTCTTCTTAGGCTGCAATCTCATCTTATGGTCTTCTAAGTGTCAAACTAATGTTTCTTTAGCCAGTGTTGAAGCAGAAGTCTGAGCGGTTGCTAATGGTGTATTGGACAAGTTGGCTCTAATCCTTGCTTTTAGAACTTCACCAACCTCTTAGAACTTCACCAGCTTCTGACTAGTACTACTTACATGGCAAATTCGTTTACCGATTCTCTAACTCTCGTTTTCAAATTAGTTATTAATTATTCATTATTAATTATTTCATATAACAATTAAACATGTTATTAAAGCATTATTCAAAATTGGTTACGTCTAGTATAAATAAACGAATATCTTTCACATGATTTGTTTTGTCTCCATCATCAAACATGTGGGGCTCATTGAAAGATGGGCACCTTACTTAGATTCTTATTCAGCATTTGTGACGGTCTGTGTTGTTTGGTAAATCAACTACTTATATAACTATTCCTGACACTTCTAAATGTGTCGTGGAAAAAACTTAAGCTTTTACGACAATGAAGTGAGTCATATTTTAGACATTTAACCACAACTCAAACTTCATCATCTTCATGTACCTCATCTTCACACATCCAAGAACATATTTATGTAGTGACATATGTCATACGTCATTATGTCATTATGATGGTAATATATATTTATATATGTATATATAAGAATAATGAATGATGATAATAAAGATGGTGATAGTTCCTTTTGTTCCACTTTTCTTGATTCCATATTCTTCTCATCTTCCTTTTAATTGCTTTTGGATTTACCATAGATCTCTCTCTAATTTCATGGGCCCTCTTTTCAAAATAATAATTGATTAGATAACCAACTTTCATTAAAAGTAAGCTTACATTTATAGACAAACGTTAACGTATCCATTAAACATAAAAAAAATTGTTTTTACATATATTATTCATGAATACCTCTATTACTCGTATAATAATTTCTTTTGAACAGCCGGCCAACGAATCTTTCAAATAGGCTATTGACGAAATTCATCACATTTGGATACACTCGCCTCTAAACCGGGGAAAACCTTCACCCAGGGTCAGAAGCTCGTGAACACTCGCCCGAAAGCACGATAGTGCTGTGAGGTAAAACCCGCTTAGTTCAAGGATCGAACTAGCGATCGCCACATGCTCGCCTAGTCTCCCATCATCACCAAGTGCTGACGAAACTAAATGATGGGGGTAGAAATTGAACCTGAGTCACTTGAAACATCATGTTTCTTCCTTACTACTTCACCACCAGCTTATTGCTCTTGTATAATAATATAGTGTAGTATTGTAGTATATGGCAATTGACAATCACATTCATATGGCATCAAGCACGTGTCAGTACTTTTAATACATGGGATCTATCTTCACTCTCTTATTATAACTAAGGAACAAGGGGAAGAAAACAATTTGTTTAGTCTAAGAATAACCATGTTGTTTGTTTTTATATTAAATAACAATGACAAATCGATAGCTATCAAAGTGCTATTTTAAATATTATGTTCTTGTGGTACTATTACTTTTTCTCTTGCACAATTACATGCAACAACGTGTTGGATAGAACTTGTAGATAAATGGTTTTTTCCAACTTTTATTTTTGTATAGTTAGTTATATGTGTTGAAATTCTTCTTATGAAAGTTTTAAGTTATATGTGTTAACATTCTTCTTATGAAAGTGTTATAAGGATTAAGAAGATGAAAAATTAGAGTTAAGATGGATATGATATCATGACTTAAAATGTGATGTAGAGTGGGCAGACTGTGTCCTAAATAGATGACTCTTTAAACATGAAAGAAGACTATAAGGAAACAACCAAGATGTTAATTTGTCATTTGATAGGGGTTCATCATAAAAGCTTGAAAATATTATGTCTCATATTAAACAAAAACATTCCATATTTGTGGGCCATATCAAGCAAAAAGTAGTCTCTCTATTCGTACGAGATAGAGGTAAGGCTTTCTACATCTTACCGGCCCTCCTCAGACCCTACCTTAGCTTTGCTATTGGTGAGATTTAATGATGATAATGATGATGATGATATTCGTACAAAATATCTTACATCCATTTAATTGCTCAGTTAATTACATCTTAGATCATTCAGTTGTACTTAAAAAAAACTATTTTATAACTTTAATGATTTTTTTATTATATAAAAAAGCATGTTGGATGATTTTCACCCCCCAAATTAGAAGCAAAAAAAAAGAGGGTTGTTGGTTTGGTTATAGATAGCTAAAAGATATATATATAGAAAAAAGTTTTTTATTAGTTTTCGTACTTGAGATAAATAGAGGGGAGAGATAAGAGGGATGAGTCTTTCTTATTATTACCCTAAAAACATTACTCTAGAATAACACCTTTCGTTTTCAATATCTAGATGAGACACACAAACATTAAATTTGATCTAAGAATATTGTACTATAGAGTTTAGAGAAGAACACATAAGATTAAATTTGATCTAAGAAAATTGTATAAAAAACTATGAATCTTTACATCTTTGTTTTAGTTCTACTCCTATTAGAAGGTTTGTATAAGATTATATATTCTATGTATATGAATTTACATAAACTAGCCTAGACTATAGTCATACACAATGTGAATCAAACATGATGTCTAATTTCCCCGTAAGCTAAGGGCTATATTGTCTAATATTTCTCCGCAAGCTCAAAGGTAGAGAGCGACTTGCAGCTTGGAAAGTAAATATAGAAATATTTGTGTTGAGAACAATTTGTTGAAGATATATGTGATTTCATCTCCAGTAGATATAAATTGCACTGTTGTTTTCCTTAAGCAACTTTTTCACGAACAAAAAGAAAGACAACTTCAACATGCTTTGTGCGTGAAAGACTGGATTAACAACGAGATAGGTTACACCTAAATTATCACATCAAAGAGTTGGAGAAAACGTTGTGTATGCCCTAACTTTCTTTAGTAAAGCCTCTAACCAAGTTAATTCGGATCCAATATCAGTTAAAGCTTTGTATGCGGATTCTATAGATATCTAAGATATTGCATTATGTTTTCATACGATCCGACAGACGGGTTAGAACACATGTATATGGTCATAACTAACGATTATATGTTGAAACAAACGACTTGTAATAAGATGACCCTTTGTAGGGCAATCTAGACATTTCTTAGATAGAATATTTAAAAGCAAAGGTAAAGGAGCTTCACAAGTACATCACCTAGTTTTTTAAAACAAAGAAACTTCAATCACTCCTTTCCTTATGATTTTCCAACATTTTTAGGTCCACCAATTATTATCTTTAAAACCACCACCAATAATTATATTCTTCTCATTGATCTCGCTAGTAAATCTAACATATGCATATACATGTATTCCAAATAGTAAAACATTACCAATATTTAAAACCCAAAACACCAAACAATTGTAATTTTGTATAGTTACATGAAAACATAAGAATTTCATGTCAAGCAATTTTTATGGAAAGATAATTAAATAGATGAAATAGTATGTATTAGATATTAATTGATTGGGGTTTCTCGTAATTTTCTCTATGTTATAGATAGTGATAAATGATACATGTTTCTCTATAAAGTTTTATATAAAACTATATGGTATTAGACTATGGATGTGGTGGGGCTTGGGTTGGGGATTTAGGTTGACATATGGCTTAAGTGGGCTCCACCCATGGGAGATTGGCTGGTGTGGGTTATTTCGGGTGTGGGGTGGCGTGGCCAGCCATGTGTATTATGGCTACCCCCAACGGTCTATCGAGCCAGCCAATGCTAGCCAGCCACATCCTCAGCCAAGACCGCTCCACGACAGGCCTCATACCAACCTAGCGGGGCAACGCCGCTGGCCACGCTAGCGCGGTGTGGCTGCAGCGGCGTTGGCTGGCTAGCCACGCCCCCAAGCCCCGCCCACACCTCACTGTCTTAGAGCAACATATTGGGCTATCAATTCGTCTCACTAGAATTTGACCATGTGGCTTGATCTCATCCCTATTTTTGACATGGTATCTTCAACATTTTCACGACTGGACCAGACCATGTCCTTGCCCCTTGCTCCAATGTCTAGACTTCCTCTCTAATATTGTTGGTGGAGTCAACTGGTTTTAGCCATTAACAAATAATGATCACGTTATTAACCATATATCCTTCGTTAGTTACTACATGTACCTACAACATGTCCTACGATCCATCTAGTCGATCATGTGTTACCATATGTGCTAAAACATCGTGAATCCATACGTTGTATTCTTCTTCTACCCTCTCATGACCTCATACTTTCTCCTATTGGTCTTCTTTCTTTTGTTACTTGCCCACGAAACTTCTCACTAGCTTGTGGGGCAAGTCAACAATATATTATACCATAGTAGTTATCCTTGGAATATTTGTTTGACTTTGAACATATGTAAAGCTCCTTCTTGGATTACACGCATGTTTTAAGGAAAAAATATACTAATTAGATATATGTAGTAATTTTAACATTTAAGTTATGAATGAGTTGGTGGTGGAGTGGTAACTGAGAGACCTGGTATTTCAAGTGACTCAGGTTCGATTCCTACCCACAATCATTTAGTTTCGACGGCACCTTGTGTGGATGGGAGACTAGGCAAGTAGGCGGCGATGTTCGATCCTTGAACTGAGCGAGTTTTACCTTACCGCAGTATCGTGTCTTCGGGCGAGTGTTCACAGGCTTCAGCCCTAGGTGAGGGTTTTCCACGATTCGGAGACGAGTGTATCACAATGTGGTGAATTTCGTCATTAACCCATTTGGAGGATTCGTTGGCCGTTAAAAAATTTAAAATATAAGATGTCTTTACAATTTATATATATAGGTAAGATATTATATATTATATACTTAAATCCTATAGATAGTACTAACAATACATGTTTTTAACTAAGCCTTAAGTTAAAATACAAACCACTAATTAATTTTCATTTTTAGATGATGTATCAAGTTTTAACCATTTAATAAAAACCATCCAAACCACTAATTAATTTTCATTGTTAGATGATGTATCAAGTTTTAACAATTTCATAAAACCGTTATTATTCATGCATGATTCTCGTGTTTATCAACTATGTTGCTCTTTCTTATTATGGTGTTTTATTTTATTTTACTTTTTATATAGTGTTTATCAACTATGTTGCTCTTTCTTATTATGGTGTTTTATTTTATTTTACTTTTTATATAGTGTTTATCAACTATGTTGCTCTTTCTTATTATAGTGTTTTATTTTATTTTACTTTTTATACAAAATCATCTTTAAGTTTTTTATCCCAGCTGGCTAGAGAGATAGAGACTCGTAAAAGAAAAGTAAACATGTTTCCTTTGGAATAATATATTTTAGATGACTTTTATGCATATATATGTGTATAGCTTTGCTTTATTTTTCTGCTTTTTCTTTTTCCACATTTAACTTCTTCTATGTGATTGCTTTTTATGTAAGAAAGAATATGATCTAGAATCATTGGTTTAATTCATGGGCTTATTTGTAAAATCAACAGCGACGTATATGAGTTGAACTCGATCAAAAAGTGAGCATCTTTTCACTATTTCATCAACTGGCCGGTTTAACATTATTAAAGAAATTGAAATGTATCAGACAGCTTGATTGGAAAGTTTTCTAAAAATGTATGAGTTGATATTAACTAGATTTTTACTAGGATTTTGAGAAATGGAAAAATAACTTGGAAATATAAATATGCATAAGCTTGTATACTTGATAAGTTGATAGCATTGTTGTACTAATCTTTGTTTGGAATTTTTAAATATCAGGGTTTAAGTATACTAAAAATAAAGACCTAAATAAACATGTGAATTGATTCAACTAAAGATTCACGTGTTTTTTGCTAAAATAGAAAAGTGCATAGATTTGTTATAAGTCGGAGAAAAATCTTGATAGGTGAAATCAGAGCCATAAATCAGTGAAATTGGGTTTGATAGTTGGGCCAAACCAACTAGGGCGGTTTGCTACAAGATCTGGCTCAGTGAGACCTTTCTATCCACTACTCGTGGGTTTCATAACTCAAATCATATATCAAGTTATGCGCATTTAAAGTTCAGACGATTTCTGCCATGCTTCCTCTTATCTAGTTGGTCTATGTAGTATTGCACAACTCTTAGATATGTCCTCATCAATATGTTGATATCTTCTCACTAGAATTTTAGTTTGGTAATCTATCGATTTAGTTGAATCTCTAACTAATTAACTAAACTCCAATTCTATTCTAATATTAATAATATCGTAACATTTCAACGAATTAACTTATTTAAATCTTTAAATTGACACATGTATAAGGCTATAGGGTATAAAGATGTGGGCTGAGTCGTGATTGTCCACTTAGGACCATGGTTCAAACGCTACATTGCCCCCCATTAAATTATGGTGGTTCGTGCGTATTAAACCACAAAGCAAATTGTGAGGATTTGGAGGAAAGAAAAAAAATGAGGGGGGGGGGGGGGGTAGTGGTTTTTGGGTCAGAACCACACTATATAGGATGGTAGATTTGGACGGTGGATGAGAGTGGGATGACTTGGCACTGACAGACATGGAGGGTCATGGTGGTTATAAGGCTAAAGGGTCTGGTCATGACCCTCCACATAGGCGTCATGTCACTCACCTCTAATCCATCATCCAAAACCACTACCGTAAGGGTGTGGTCATAACCCAAACCACTATCCCTCAACTCACGCCCCCACACCCCATAGCCTAAAGGTTATGACACGCTCTATAGCCTAACAATAATGATTAACCAACTAATAACTCTTGCGGTATATACAAATCTATATGCTTCAATAAAATGATTAACTAATTGCTCTAAGTTAAAAAAAATTGCAATAATAACTCTTGCGGTATATACTAATTTATATGCTTCAATATAATGTGCAATCTTGGTGATCCCTTCACCTGTACCAATTAAATCCTATACTAAATTGAGACTTTATGCATATCGTATCCTTTCATGATAATGATAATTTATACAACTATCTATATTTTTTTCTTTTAAGATGCTTGCGGAATACATAAAATTAGTGTGTGACTTTTATATTACTTTTCTTTCGTAAAGAGTTTCGTGTAATACACGTGATAATAATCTAGAAACATACTATAATAATAAGTACGAGCAGAGTAACAATTTTTGTAGGTATACTTATATGATAGCGAGCATACAACGATTCATGATTATGATATCGTATTTTCCCAATCAATCAAATATGGTTTTAAAGGACTTATATATATGATAGCGAGTATACAACGATTCATGATTATGATATCGTGTTTTTCCAATCAATCAAATATGGTTTTGAAGGACTAATTCGAAACATATAAATCTATGTAATCAATTTAATGGACCCAACATATACACATGATACACATTTGTGGCAAAAACTAGCGACATGTAATAAGAGATTACAAAAGTGACCATCAATATACACATGAGACACATCTAAGAAACGACAATTTATGATTAATGTTCAAGTTGTTAGCATTCTTTGTATTTATTCAGTGCACGTGAGTTTTGCTTTTAGAGTTATTATCGTTTCTAAAGAAAAATATATATTTTTTGTTGATTAATGATATGCAAAACTTGGAGCACCAATGTCACACCCCGACCCGCAGCGGAAATAAGAGTCGGGGCATAATTGGGTTATCACCAAAGCACATGACATTTACTATTATGTTCCATTATTAAATGAAGTCAAAGTTACATTTCTCAAACGTTCAAACATGTTCATTCATTACAAAGGAAAATAACCAAACATAATAATCCAAATACTAAATCGTTTTATTTCTTCTAATCCATGTCCTACGTGTTCCTAGCTGCTGCTGGTTCACCTGTATCATGTGTAAAATGGGAGGTTTTTGGGTCAACATAAGTTGGCGAGTGAACCTTATAGATAAACATTTAATAATGACTTTCTGGTTAGTTTATCAATAAAATATTGTGCATAATCATAAAAGAGCATATGTATGAAATCAAGCAATGGCAACATCAGTTACAATTATAACATACATTAACAATCGATAGCATACATGAACATACCAACATCATATGATAATTAACATAAATGAACTGTGAGATCGAGGCTCAATCAAACGGAGCCGATCGTATTGCATGAACTGAAAATGTAAATTGAACTGTGCGCTCAAGGCTCAATCAAACGGAGCCGAGCGTATTGCATGTATTGAAATGTAAATAAAATGACCGATCAAGGCTCAATCAAACGGAGCCGATCGTGCGGGCACGCCCTGATCAACCGCATAATAAAATGGGGATCAAACTCAACCTCGAGGGATGGGGAGCTACGGCCTCAGCAATTGCATGTACTGAAATAATAATTTGCAAACAATAATAACTACTTATCAGCAACAACTAACACACATGTCATGATATGATATATGCACAATAACTTAGTTATAATAAGTAAGTGAATAAGACACATGATACACCCCAAAAATGTGATTAAAACGGGGAATTTGAAGGGTTCACTCACATTGGGTGCGTTGGATTTGAGTTGGTGAGATGCGCACGATTTAGACGAAGCGAGTCAACGAGGAATCACTGACCTAAATAATAATGGGAAAAATATATTAAATGGATGGATTTTATTAAAGATTTTAATGGGATTTTTAGATATATTTTTGTGAGTTTATGGCTATTTTCTATCCTAAAAAAATGTTATTTTTAAGTATTTTTAATTGATTTTTAATTTAAATTAAACAAATAAATAATTAAAAAAAATAATATTTTTTTTACTGTTTGACCGTTGACCGTTGACCGTTGACCGGTTCGGTCAGCGGTAATACTTGCGCCGAGCGGGATTCGAACCGGTGACCTTCCGTTCACGCGCACGTAGCTCTACCAACTGAGCTACGTGACTAACCCGTTAGGATTCCAGTTTTAATTATATTTATACACTTATTCGAATTTACCGAAAATTCCTTTATTTTGCAAAACGTTTTAATCCCATTGAACCGGTGTTTGTGACGGGACTCGATCGCGTGACGTGCAGTTTGTTTTGCACACAGTCCACCGCTGGACTGTGTGTCTAACCCGGTTATATTCTTGAATTATATTATACTTAACAACTACTCGATCTAACCCGGTTAGTTTTATGAATAAAAAGGAATGTTATTACGCAGTGTGTGTGTAGTAAGGATCGAACTCGGGTCTCGTATATAAACTTTGCACACAGTCCACCGCTGGACTGTGTGTCTAACCCGTTAACTATCCGAATTTTATTTACTCTTAACCCGTTTCTTTTAGGTTCGTCTTCTTCACTATAATTACCGGTTTTTACTCAGACCACTGGTTCAGGGTTCTACTACTTAAATAACACGATTACTAAGTTGAATGAACAAACCGAACAGTTTGGGGAAAAGAAATACCGGACAGGTCGTCTTCTTCAGAAAGTCCGGCGAGAACAGGTAACTCTGTTTTTGAACCTCCGGCTGAGAGAGTCTAACAACAGAATTAAAGAATTAGATTTGAAATTGAACCAGAGTACATGGATTATTAGCACGATTGAATGTGTTTACCGTTAACTAGCGTGTTTCCGGCGAATTCCAGAGTTTCTCCGGCGAACCCAGAAAATCCAGCAAAGTCTTCTGTGACTGATTTTGAGTGACGGAATAATGTTAGTAGTGACCTAACAATAGATTGAAACAGCAAGAGAGGAAAATCTTACTGGTTTGAGTTGAACACGGTTTTCCGGCGAGATTTACAGAGAATTCCGGCGACAGTTTTCTTGTGCTCAAAAGACTTGAAATTGCGACGAAAAGGGATTGGAGTGTATTTGAGACGGTCCTGAATCGTATAAATGATTGGAATCTGAATCATTTGGAGTTTGAATGCCTTTCGGTTTCAAAAACCCAAAACTTGAAGTTTATTCAATCTGAACTTTAATTAGAAACCGATATTCATCGGTTATAAGTTAACTAAGCGAACAAAAACTGATTTGGCGGTTCGGTTTACCGATTTCCGTTAATCAGATATCATTAACCGTTAAGTCGTGTTTGTGTATAAAATTCAATTGTTTTCATAATGTTAACAGAAAACAATTGGTGGCGGAGTGGTTAAAAGATCGGTAGATAAGTCGTTGGAGGCAGTTGACCCGGGTTCGAGTCCGGTCAGCTCCAAATATTTTTTATTTATTTTATTTTAACTTTTTATCAAATATAATTTTTATAGTTTAGTTTATATATTAATTATGTAACATTTAAACTCAAAATACTCATAAATACTTAATGTCATTTCATAACTTGGTATTTGATTACAAAACGGAGCGGGTTTTGGAGACCCGATTTATACAAATGTTACAGTATCCCCTACTTTTAGGAATTTCGTCCCGAAATTCAAACAGTTGAAGTAGTAGGGAAAAGATGAGGGTATTTTTCACGCATTGAGTCTTCACGTTCCCAAGTAAACTCAGGTCCCCGTTTCGACTCCCAACGTACCCTAACAATAGGAATGCGACTTCGACGTAGACGCTTTTCTCCATAGTCCATAATCTCTACTGGCCTTTCAATAAAATGCATGGATTCATCAATCTGAATATCCTCCAGTGGAATATGAAGATTCTCATCAGCGAGGCACTTCTTCAAGTTCGACACGTGGAATGTGGGATGAATTCTGTCGAGTTCTTCCGGTAGGTCAAGCTTGTAAGCTACAGGACCTACTCTTTCGAGTATCTTGAAAGGTCCTACGTAACGTGGTGCTAGCTTTCCCTTTTGACCAAAACGAACTACTCCCTTCCACGGTGACACTTTTAAAAGCACATGATCACCGACGCTAAACTCCAAGGGCTTCCGTCGTTTATCTGCGTAAATCTTTTGACGACTTTGAGCCGCTAGAAGATTGTTTCGGATTTGATGAATCTTATCTGTGGTTTCTTGGATCAATTCTGGACCAGTAATTTGTGCTTCCCCAATTTCGTGCCAACAAACAGGAGATCGACACTTTCGACCATATAAAGCTTCAAAAGGTGCCATGCCGATGCTAGAATGATAACTGTTGTTGTACGAAAATTCGACTAACGGTAGGTGGGCGTCCCAATTTCCCTTGAAGTCTATGACACATGCTCTAAGCATGTCCTCAAGGGTTTGAATGGTGCGCTCAGACTGTCCATCAGTTTGAGGATGATAGGCGGTACTGAGATCTAGTCGAGTGCCCATAGCGGATTGTACTGCCTGCCATGTTCGTGAGGTGAAACGACCATCACGATCAGAAATAATACTTAACGGAACTCCATGTCGGCTGACGATTTCGTTGATATAAATACGAGCAAGCTTTTCGTTCTTGAAATCTTCTCGAATAGGAATAAAGTGAGCTGATTTTGTGAGTCGGTCTATAATCACCCATATAGTGTCATACCCACTAGAAGTGCGAGGTAACCCGGTAATGAAATCCATGGTTATATTTTCCCACTTCCAGACAGGTATCTCTGGTTGGACCAGAAGTCCTGAGGGTCTTTGGTGTTCAGCCTTTACTTTAGAACAAGTGAGACACTTGGAAACAAAAACGGCAATATCTTTCTTCATTCCAGGCCACCAATAGGTGTACCGTAGGTCTTGATACATCTTATCGGCTCCTGGGTGTATAGAATATCGCGACTTATGGGCTTCATGCATGAGTGTTTCACGAAGATTGATATGGTTAGGAATCCATATACGATCTAGGTAATACAAAATACCATCAGATTTAGTTTCCAGCTTTAGCTCGGCTCCACAGGACATCTCCTTTTGTACATCTTCCTCTGTTATTGAAACGTGTTGAGCTTCTCGAATTTGATCCTTAATATTGGTTATAATTTGCGAACATAGAAGATGAATGGAGTTCGCATAACCCTTTCGACTAAGTGCATCAGCCACCACATTTGCTTTACCAGGGTGGTATCTGATTTCACAGTCGTAATCATTTAGGAGTTCGACCCATCTTCGTTGCCTCATATTTAACTCTTTCTGATTGAAGATATGTTGAAGACTCTTGTGGTCAGTGTATATTTCACACTTCGTACCATAAAGATAATGTCTCCATATCTTAAGAGCGAATACAACGGCTCCAAGTTCAAGGTCATGAGTGGTGTAGTTCTTTTCGTGTGTCTTGAGTTGCCTTGAGGCATAAGCTATGACTTTCCCTCTTTGCATGAGAACGCAACCTAATCCTTGTCCTGACGCGTCGCAATAGACTACAAAATCATCACAACCTTCAGGAAGAGTGAGGATTGGTGCATCACAAAGTTTTCGCTTGAGAGTTTGAAAAGCTTCTTCTTGCTTGGGCCCCCATACAAATGGTTTCCCTTTATGGGTTAAAGCCGTGAGTGGCACCGCAATGCGAGAGAAGTTTGAAATGAATCGACGATAGTAACCAGCAAGTCCAAGAAAAGACCTTACTTCAGTTGGCGTACGTGGAGCTTGCCATTCCTGAACTGCTTTGATCTTTGATGGTCCACATGTATTCCTTTGTCATTGACTACATGCCCGAGAAATTGCACCTCTTTTAACCAGAATTCACATTTAGAGAACTTGGCATAAAGCTTTTCCTTTTCTAGAAGTGCAAGAACAAGTCGCAGATGACGCTCATGATCAGCTTTGGATTTTGAATAGATAAGAATATCGTCAATGAACACAATAACAAATCGATCAAGGTAAGGTTTGCAAGACTCTATTCATTAGGTCCATGAAAACAGCTGGTGCGTTGGTTAATCCAAACGGCATAACCATGAATTCATAATGACCATATCGAGTTCGAAAAGCAGTTTTAGGGACGTCTTCTTCATGCACTCTAAGCTGATGATAGCCAGATCGAAGGTCGATTTTCGAAAAAGCAACTGGCACCTTGTAGTTGGTCAAGAAGGTCATCTATACGAGGTAAAGGATATCGATTTTTGATAGTTAACTTGTTGAGCTCTCTGTAATCGATGCACATGCGAAAAGATCCATCCTTCTTCTTTACAAAAAGTACAGGTGCACCCCAAGGCGATGAGCTGGGGCGTATAAATCCCTTGTCAGTCAACTCTTGCAATTGACTGGCTAGCTCTTGCATTTCAGAGGGGCTAACCTATATGGAGATTTTGCCACTGGTGTAGCACCAGGTATAAGATCGATACGAAATTCGACATCTCTGATTGGAGGAAGTCCTGAAATGTCGTCAGGAAAAACTTGTGGAAAATCTTTTACAACAGGAATATCTTCAAGTTTCTTTTCTGCGGTTCCCTTCTTGATGATATGGGCTAAAAACGCGACATAATTCTTGCGAAGGTATTTTTGAGCTTGAAGGCAAGACATTAAGTTGAGTCCTTTCGCCGAGGTTTCTCCAATAATTCGAAGAGTCTGACCGTTTGAAAGAGGAATACGAATAAATTTCTCACGACATACAACTTCCGCATTATGCTGACTGAGCCAATCCATTCCGACTATGATGTCGAAACTTCCCAGCTTCATAGGAATAAGATCGACTGAGAAATCGTGGTCGTTTAGGGTGAGCGTACAGTTGCGCAAAATAGAGTCTAACGAAACTGGTTTTCCATCTGCAACTTCTACTGTTATGGATTCCGCGAGCTTATCTCGATTTTTACTTAAGATAGGTTCAAACTCTAATGACACGAAACTTCTATCCGCACCAGTATCAAATAACATAGAGGCATATCTACCATTTATAAGAAACGTACCGTTGACCACATTGCCGTCAGCTCTGGCCTGGTTTGCGTTAATATTGAAAGCCCTTCCCCTAGCAGGTGGAGGAGCTTGGTTCGCTTGATTCACAGGATTGGCTTGGGCCTGAGCATGGATAATATTAACCAGTCTTGGACATGTGTTCCTGAAATGACTTGGATCTCCACAATTGAAACATGCCCGCATATGGTTGGCCCATAGGGTAGTTGGGTTGATAGTATGTTTGGGCTAAATGTTGAGTGGGTGGGAATGGTTGTTGTTGTTGGGCTTGACCCATAAATTGTTGGTGGGTTTGGGTTATAGGTTGATGGCGGTTTGTTCGTTAAGGCGCGCGGCAGTGTTGAACAGTGTGTCCAGCGCGACCGCAGCTGGTACAGTATTGGCAAGGGTAGTCAAGGGAGTGGTGATACTGACAACGGTTACATTTTGGTAGTGGTCCTGTGTATGGTCTTTTGTATGGCGCGGGTGGAGGAGTGGCTTGAGTGATGGGTGCAGCAGGAACAGGGTGTTGGTGTGGGTGACTGCAAAGTTCCTGTTGTTACGCTTCCTCTTGTTAGCAAATTTAGAGGAAGGAGTGTGGTGGTTTGAGGTTTGTCCCTCAGCAGGGGTTTTCTTCTTTTCTTCCTTGAACTTCCCATTGCGAATTCGGTTTTCGGTCAGTTCTGTTGCCAACTCCATGGCAGCTTCGAGTGTTACCGATGAAACGCTGAGGACCGAATCTTGGATTTTCGAGGGAAGTCCTCGAATGTAATGTTCGATCAGACGGTAGGTTGGAGTGAATAAGTTTGGTACCATCTGGTTCAACTCCAAGAACCTTTTGTTGTAAGTAGAGTGATCACCATCTTTTTGCTTCAGGGCATGAAATTCATCTTCCAATTTCTTAATTTCACTCCTAGGACAGAATCGCCTAGTCATGATTTCCCTTAACTCCTCCCAAGTTAAGGCCATCGCATCTTCCGTTCCCCTCTTTCCTTTCTCCGTATTCCACCAAGTGAGAGCTACACCAAGTAGTCTCCCGGTGGCATAACGAACTTTGCGATCCTCAGGACAATCGCAGTTTAAGAAAACGTTTTCCATCTCCTCGAACCAATGTAGGAGAGCAGTGACTCCCTCAGTCCCTTCGAATTTTGGGGATCGCAAGACTTAAAATGTTTGTAGGAGCATTTGATGGTAGGAGGGTCGTTGATGATCTGGTCCTGTTGTTGAGGAGGGTTAGTAGGATTTGCAGCAAGGGCTTGTTGTACTTGAACTACGATGTCAGGTAATATCGTGGCCATTTGGTTGGCGATATGAGTGGCCAAACGTTCCTGAGACTTTTCCTGATTTCCTACTCCTTCGATGCGGTCTAGACGCCATCTACAGGATCATAAAATGAGAAGATTGTGAGTTTATGGTATCTTTTAGGTGTCATGTGTCTTTAAAAAAAAATGAAAATAACATAAATATCAATAATGCAACTACATCCGAAGGATGTCTTGGTTCGCTCATGTTGGGCCTCAAATGTCCCCCATACCTTCACCTTTATAGTCATGTGGGCACCCATGGCTATTGGCTTGGTAGGATTCACATTAGTTTTGGCAATTTAACACTCGCATCCCCCGAATGCTAACCACAAAATATGCTCATGAGATGTTTGGTCGGAACGTGTCCAGGTGTAGACACAATGACAACTCAAAGTGGGATTAGCTCTCACGACGTTTGGTATAGCATGCTTTGGCCTAATAGGTATTTCGTACTCTCATCGTTAGTCCCCAGGTAGGCAAACTGGTCCTTTATTTTGGATTTATACGAATGCCAGCCTAGACAGGACGTTCCGACTACCGGTACTAGTACCCTTCCAGTTACTACATGCCCGTCATGAGAACTCACTTTGATGAGATTTGAAAACACGAAAATCATTGTAAAATCAATCATGATGTGGTGTGTGCTTGCATGGATGTGATATGTTATGATCATACGATTTCATGATAGGCATTGTTTGATAATACATACTTATGAACATGCTTGAATAATATCAAATGTAACATTTAACATAAACATATAAACATCATGAAATTTGGCATATAACACACAAAATTCTTATAAGTTTCTAATCGACTATAGTATAGGCTCTAAGGGTCTAATAACCTATCCTATATCCCTATAGTCATGGCTCTGATACCAATCTGTCACACCCCGACCCGCAGCGGAAATAAGAGTCGGGGCATAATTGGGTTATCACCAAAGCACATGACATTTACTATTATGTTCCATTATTAAATGAAGTCAAAGTTACATTTCTCAAACGTTCAAACATGTTCATTCATTACAAAGGAAAATAACCAAACATAATAATCCAAATACTAAATCGTTTTATTTCTTCTAATCCAGGTCCTACGTGTTCCTAGCTGCTGCTGGTTCACCTGTATCATGTGTAAAATGGGAGGTTTTTGGGTCAACATAAGTTGGCGAGTGAACCTTATAGATAAACATTTAATAATGACTTTCTGGTTAGTTTATCAATAAAATATTGTGCATAATCATAAAAGAGCATATGTATGAAATCAAGCAATGGCAACATCAGTTACAATTATAACATACATTAACAATCGATAGCATACATGAACATACCAACATCATATGATAATTAACATAAATGAACTGTGAGATCGAGGCTCAATCAAACGGAGCCGATCGTATTGCATGAACTGAAAATGTAAATTGAACTGTGCGCTCAAGGCTCAATCAAACGGAGCCGAGCGTATTGCATGTATTGAAATGTAAATAAAATGACCGATCAAGGCTCAATCAAACGGAGCCGATCGTGCGGGCACGCCCTGATCAACCGCATAATAAAATGGGGATCAAACTCAACCTCGAGGGATGGGGAGCTACGGCCTCAGCAATTGCATGTACTGAAATAATAATTTGCAAACAATAATAACTACTTATCAGCAACAACTAACACACATGTCATGATATGATATATGCACAATAACTTAGTTATAATAAGTAAGTGAACAAGACACATGATACACCCCAAAAATGTGATTAAAACGGGGAATTTGAAGGGTTCACTCACATTGGGTGCGTTGGATTTGAGTTGGTGAGATGCGCACGATTTAGACGAAGCGAGTCAACGAGGAATCACTGACCTAAATAATAATGGGAAAAATATATTAAATGGATGGATTTTATTAAAGATTTTAATGGGATTTTTAGATATATTTTTGTGAGTTTATGGCTATTTTCTATCCTAAAAAAATGTTATTTTTAAGTATTTTTAATTGATTTTTAATTTAAATTAAACAAATAAATAATTAAAAAAAATAATATTTTTTTTACTGTTTGACCGTTGACCGTTGACCGTTGACCGTTGACCGGTTCGGTCAGCGGTAATACTTGCGCCGAGCGGGATTCGAACCGGTGACCTTCCGTTCACGCGCACGTAGCTCTACCAACTGAGCTACGTGACTAACCCGTTAGGATTCCAGTTTTAATTATATTTATACACTTATTCGAATTTACCGAAAATTCCTTTATTTTGCAAAACGTTTTAATCCCATTGAACCGGTGTTTGTGACGGGACTCGATCGCGTGACGTGCAGTTTGTTTTGCACACAGTCCACCGCTGGACTGTGTGTCTAACCCGGTTATATTCTTGAATTATATTATACTTAACAACTACTCGATCTAACCCGGTTAGTTTTATGAATAAAAAGGAATGTTATTACGCAGTGTGTGTGTAGTAAGGATCGAACTCGGGTCTCGTATATAAACTTTGCACACAGTCCACCGCTGGACTGTGTGTCTAACCCGTTAACTATCCGAATTTTATTTACTCTTAACCCGTTTCTTTTAGGTTCGTCTTCTTCACTATAATTACCGGTTTTTACTCAGACCACTGGTTCAGGGTTCTACTACTTAAATAACACGATTACTAAGTTGAATGAACAAACCGAACAGTTTGGGGAAAAGAAATACCGGACAGGTCGTCTTCTTCAGAAAGTCCGGCGAGAACAGGTAACTCTGTTTTTGAACCTCCGGCTGAGAGAGTCTAACAACAGAATTAAAGAATTAGATTTGAAATTGAACCAGAGTACATGGATTATTAGCACGATTGAATGTGTTTACCGTTAACTAGCGTGTTTCCGGCGAATTCCAGAGTTTCTCCGGCGAACCCAGAAAATCCAGCAAAGTCTTCTGTGACTGATTTTGAGTGACGGAATAATGTTAGTAGTGACCTAACAATAGATTGAAACAGCAAGAGAGGAAAATCTTACTGGTTTGAGTTGAACACGGTTTTCCGGCGAGATTTACAGAGAATTCCGGCGACAGTTTTCTTGTGCTCAAAAGACTTGAAATTGCGACGAAAAGGGATTGGAGTGTATTTGAGACGGTCCTGAATCGTATAAATGATTGGAATCTGAATCATTTGGAGTTTGAATGCCTTTCGGTTTCAAAAACCCAAAACTTGAAGTTTATTCAATCTGAACTTTAATTAGAAACCGATATTCATCGGTTATAAGTTAACTAAGCGAACAAAAACTGATTTGGCGGTTCGGTTTACCGATTTCCGTTAATCAGATATCATTAACCGTTAAGTCGTGTTTGTGTATAAAATTCAATTGTTTTCATAATGTTAACAGAAAACAATTGGTGGCGGAGTGGTTAAAAGATCGGTAGATAAGTCGTTGGAGGCAGTTGACCCGGGTTCGAGTCCGGTCAGCTCCAAATATTTTTTATTTATTTTATTTTAACTTTTTATCAAATATAATTTTTATAGTTTAGTTTATATATTAATTATGTAACATTTAAACTCAAAATACTCATAAATACTTAATGTCATTTCATAACTTGGTATTTGATTACAAAACGGAGCGGGTTTTGGAGACCCGATTTATACAAATGTTACAACCAATTACTTATAAATTAGCTGATTTAGTTTGTTTATGTTGGTTCTCGTTAAAACTAAAAAGTGTAAAACAGAAATAAATTTAGTTAAAGAAAAATGTCAAACAGACGAGTCATCGGTGGTTGTTATATAAACTAGTGGGATTCTCTGTGCTAAGTGATGTGCTTTCGGTTGTTATCGGTTTGGTTAGTTACAATACGGTACAATAACGAAATTCGGTATACCAATAGACACATGTTTTACATAAATCGAAAACCATAAAACAGATACAGGTATTGATGATGTTCGAATGATATCGGTTAGCTTACCATGGTGAAGAAAAAACTCAATTGTATATAACCTACTAAATTTTAAACAAAATATTTGTCAAAACGTATATAAAAAGAAACACTTCTTTACAGTATATTCAAAATCTTATAATGCGCCATACTATGTTATTATAATGATGAAAAAGGTAAATGAAGCCAGTTTCTAAAAACACTAAAACGTAAGTTAGCTTTGATGACATGTACGTTTGTGATTTTATCACTTATAACTACTATTCAAAACTTGATATATATATATTGTGTGTGGGAAGGTTCATTGGGGAACACTAAAAAAGTGGGGAACAGCGGGGAACCGACTCAAACGAACTCCGATTGGACTCATTCCAGCGGCGTTGGAACCGGCTCGTCGAACCCTAACTAGAATCTCTTAACCCTAAACCCTAAATCCTAACCCCTAAACCCTAAAGCTAAAAAATAAGGCTAAAACCTAAGCTAAATTGTAAAATCTAAGCTATAAACCCCAAAAGCTAAACCCTAAAGGCTAGACCCTAAGGCTAAACCATAATATAAGACCCTAAATCCAAACCCTAATATATTTAAGGTTTAGGGGTTAGGATTTAGTGTTTAGGGTTAAGAGATCCTAGTTAGGGTTTGACGAGCCGGTTTCAACGCCGCTGTAATGAGTACAATTGGAGTTCGTTTGAGTCGGTTCCCCACTGTTCCCCACCTTTTTAGTGTTCCCAACGAACCTTACACTATATATTTATATATATATATATATATATAGTGGAAGATTCAAATGAGAAGAATTTTTTTGTAAGAATAAAAAAGAAGAACTTTCAACCAATAAGAATGCTTTATTTTACTTCATTTAATTTTTGTAAAATATTAGTGTAAGGGTATATTGGTAAACTTAGATAGATCATTAATTGGTAGTCTTCCTTTTAAATAGCTAACAACATTAAATTTGTAACTTATTTTAAAAACATTAAAAGAAAAAAATATTAATTTAAAGTGTAGGATACATTACGAGGTGTGTAAGATGAATTACGAATTGTGTAGGATAAATTTCAAAACGTGTAGGATAAATTTTGATGTGTGTAGGCAAAAATTTTGTGTGAAGGATAAAATCTTTATAACTAATTAATTAGTCAAAGATAATAATTAATGAGATGAGAGAAAAAGTATTTAATGTTTCACAATTGTACCATTTGTTCTTTTTCTTCTCAATTTATTTTTCTTCTCAAAAAAACATTCCCATATATATATATAATATATATATATATATATATATATATATATATATATAGGGGAAGGATAAAATGAAAACCCACTTGAGTTGAGAAAACTCAAAAAAACCTTTGTAAAAACCTCATGTAACATTTTTATTTTTTTCTAAAAAAATAGAAAATGTAACATACATATATTTAAACATTTTTATAAAAGAAACACAAGTGGGTTTTTGATATATATATATAATTCTAAGGTAATTTCACATTGTATTTAAAATTTGTTATATATATATAATTCTAAATTATTTATGAAGTTATCGGGTTATTAAGTTAACCGATAAGACCATTGGTTCAATAAGCACTTCGATTATAAAAGTATTGGTTTTGGCAAAAGACACATATACTCATTTTGAACTAAACAAGTATTCATAATAAAGCTTAGAAATAAAATAGATATCAAATTTTTACATAAATGGTAACTTGTTTCACTACAAATGCATACAAGTATAACATGTTTGCCATGGTCAATTGGTCATAGATGGAATTCTACAATGTGTCAATGATGAATTGGTTTATTCCCCTCATCATTTATCTTTTAATTTTTAATTATATTTAAATAATAAAGATAAATATTTGATGATAACATAAAATCCTAAAATCTGTTGTTGGATTCTTTGATTCCCCTAAGCCTACAAACAACAAAGAGAATCTGCCAATCCCACCACATCTTCCACCAAATATAGGCTAATCAAAGAAAACAAAAACTCATTTGCCATCACTTTCAATCTCCAAAAGTAATAATATCCATAAAAAATCACCCATCCCACTAACATAAATCCCCTTTCCTCAAAGTTTCCCTCAGTTTTAGAAAGTTGAGCCCATTACCATCATGGTAGGGTTCCTTAATTCAGTAGGAATCAAGCAAGATAAAGAACATAGATCTTTGCTTTTCACAATCACTAGTTAAAAAATCCGATAACAAACGTTACATTTTAATGCACACCAGGTGTTTCGATGAAAGTCCAACGAGAGAGTTTTTGATATATATATATAATATAATTCATAATTGTTACATAAAAATATAAAGATGAGTATGAGTTGTTAAGAAAAAATGTGAAGAAAAATGTGAAGAGTGGGTGATTAAAAACATGAGGACAAAAACAAATCATGCACTTTTTCTCTGCTTTTGAGAGACCCAAATGGAACTGTGTTTGCTTTCTTTGTTTTCGCACCATGAAAGATTCTCTACATGCCATTCAAGTCAAAGGAAAATGAATAAAAAATACTTTTATCATTTGTTTTGTGGGTGAATAATAATATTGAAAAAAATGTGAATTGAGAGAAAGGTAGATAAACAGCTCATGAGAGCATATATTCCCTCACCTCATTATCCCACTTCTGTTTCCTGATATGGAGTGAGAATATTAGAATAAGTGAATAACCAACCCCCCCCCCCCTCAATTATAAAGACTAACATTGTGTTGCCACATGTTTCAGACACAAATCTTGAGTTAAAGAGAATCAAACTAGATTATTAACCCAATCCTATTCTATGTTTGATCACCAATACACACACACATATATATACACACACATACACTTACACATATACACATACACACCCATATCATTTCTCTTTTGTTCTTTTTCTCTTCCAGAAACTGGAACATGGCAGATCAGAATATTCAACCTATTCAACATCAAAATCAGGATTTGAATTTGGTTTTATCTAGCGATGCGAAACCGAGACTCAAGTGGACTGATGAGCTTCACCAACGTTTCGTCGATGCAGTCGCTCAACTTGGAGGCCCGGAAAGTGAGTAACATTAACATATGTATTTTTTAAAAATGTTTCTTTTTTTTTTTAACGGCAAATTTGGATCACTAACAGACCACTGGAATATCATAATAAATGTTTCTTTTACTTGAATCTTTTTTTGTTGGGTATTTAAAAGTTTACGCCTTTTTTTCGCTTATGGTATGACTAGAAGCAACGCCGAAATCTTTGATGAGAGTCATGAGCATTCAAGGGCTTACTTTGTACCACTTAAAGAGTCATTTGCAGGTACTTTTAGCCTTTGTTTGTTTGCCAATTAACATTTTTTTTAGTATGGAACATTTTATAAATTATAATTATACTTTTGTGTATACATGAAGAAATTTAGGCTGGGGAAAATTCAACAGTCACCAGCTTGCAGTGAAAGTAAGCAAGAAGGTGAGTATATTGTATATATATAACTATATACTATATATGCATATTTTTTTGTAATATACTAGCAAAATGCTTCAAGGATCACCCCTTTTTAATGATCAATTTTGATGCAGAATTTGTAGATGATCATAAGAGTGATGTCACAAGTATGGATCACAACGATGAAACCCCGAATCAGAATAACGAGTAATCCATTTTTTACCTATATATGATCTATCTTTTCTTAAGATAAAATGTTAAAGACTGATGAATTGTAATCTTTATCTTATCAGAAGCTTAAAGATTGCTCAAGCTTTGCAGATGCAAATGGAAATGCAAAGAACACTTCATGAACAAATAGAGGTAAAAAAGAAAAAAAAAATAGGAAAGTACATTTGTGTATGTTTGATGTATAAACTTTAGATATGGGTAAAAAGTAAATAAAACATGTCGTATTAATGTAGCGTATATATAAAACAAAAGGTAATCTTTTGGTGCATATTCTCGTCAGAATATGGAAAATCTTGGATCCACCACTGACTGCTGGTTATTTCAGGTACAAAGACATTTACAGTTGAGAATTGAGGCGCAAGGAAAGTATCTACAGTCGGTTTTAAAAAAAGCACAAGACACACTTGCGGGGTATAATTCATCTACTATAGAAGTGGAAGTCGCGAAAGCTGAGATGTCACAGTTAGTTTCCATGGTGGATAGTGGATGCCCAAGTTCTTTATCAATTCTTATAGAACTAGAGAATTCAAGTTTAAAAACAGATACTAAAACAAACCCGAAAACCAAATCGTCATTAGAAAGCTCATTAACATCATCCGAGAGTCCTGGAAGAAACGAAAAGGATAATCTTGTATTGTCGTTGATGGATATGAAGCCCGAGAATCGGAGTGGGAATAGTAATTTTGGGAGTGGAAGGAAGAGAAGTGGGAGTACAATTTCAGATGGTAATTGTCAAGTTAGTAAGAGTAAGAGGTTTGATTTGAATAGTGAATATGTGAATGACGTTGACTTTGACTTTGAGTCAAGGTCATACACATTGGATTTGAACTCCAAGTGAAGTTAAGAGTTTTATGTGGAGAAACTTTTGGTGGTCTTTTGTGATATTGGTGATGGATGGAGGGTTTGTGATATATATGTATGTCATTTAGAAATATCATATAGTATATAGTTTATATTATATATTATAATATATCCATTTAAAGAAGTATATAAATTGTGTATTCTACATTTGGTGGCAGATCATCTGTTCATGCATAGGGTCGTTGTATCCAACTTGTCAAATAGTTGTATATTGAATATGACAAAAAAAACCTAATTTCTCATATAGTATATAGTTTATATTATGTATTATAATATATCCATTTAAAGAAGTATATAAATTGTGTATTCTACATTTGGTGGCAGATCATCTGTTCATGCATAGGGTCGTTGTATCCAACTTTTCAAATAGTTGTATATTGAATATGACAAAAAAAAACCTAATTTTATAATGATGTGTAAATCATGCATATAAAGTTGTACCTAAACAATAATGTAGATTTTCAGAAAGAAAATCAATCATTTGCCCCTATTGTGCTTTATTCTTTGCTTCATCACTTGATCTAAAAGGAAAAAAGGTGACCCACAACTTTTTTTTACCAATCCCCTAATCTATCAAGCATGTTACAAGTCACCCCCTAAACTTTCCATATCACATCTCTTCAGTGGCGGAGCTTGACCAAAAGTTCCACAGGGACAGAAAGTCGTGAGATTTTTAGGCAAAATAATTGGATGGGACGGACCTATGTAATTTTAAATTTTTGGGACGAAAAATCAAAAATATTACACTTTTAACCAAAACATTGGCAGGGGTGGGTTCACCCCGCATCCCTTCAAAGTTGTGCCCCTGCCTCTCTCCCCTAAACTTATGAGTAAGCCCTACTTGGTGAATATATTACAAACAGAGTTGTTAAAATAGCTCATGTGCTTTTGTTGACTCGTATAAATTAGTTTGTTAAAAGCTTAAGCGAATTTTTCTCAGGGCATGTTGGTCCTATAAATGTCAGAACTCAGTTCGAGTTGAAAATAACTCACTCGTGTAAAAACTTGAACTGATTTGGCTTAAGTAAAACGTCCATCGACTCTATAAATTGATTCTTCTCTTGTATAATGGTGGGTTTAGTGGGGGATATTATTATTTATATTTGAGTTTTTTTGTCAGCTTATTATTAGTCTTTTTAAGAAAATATACAAAATCATCAAAATTGGGTCTTTTTATAAATATTATACAAAATCATCAAAACTGAAGAAAAAAAAATGAGTTGGCTTGTCGGGTAACAAACTGGCTCGAGTTAGAGGTGAGCCGAATACGAGCTCAGTTTTTTGATTGATTGAAAATCACTCGTTAAACAACCCTAGTTTCAAATCGTAATTACAAATTCTTAATATATATATAGGGTAGGGACTCTAAGAGAAGTCCACTTTACTTGAGAAACTTGAGAAGTATTCTGGACCACACATTTCCCTATGCTTTTCGTAATATACATATATGTATAGTTTAAAACTGGCTATATACATATACGTATATTGAATTATACACATATGTATATAGTCAATTTTAAACTATACATATGTGTATATTACAAAAAACTTTAGAAAAATGTGTGGTCTAGAATGCTTCTCAAGTTTCTCAATTAGTCTAGTGTTTCTCACATGATCCTAGCCCTATATATATATATATATGAAATTATAATACTAGTTTTAAACACGAATTTATTTATGAATATGCATTGCATGTAGTGTAGGAGCCCCCTGGTCCCTGATCATGTGTTGGACCGGATTGTGATTTGGGCTGGATCACACCAAGTGTCACACACAATTACACTTAGTATTAGAGATGGGCATAATCGGGTTTTATTATTACCCGGAACCGGTTCTAACCCGGACCCGGTTCTGCTTGGATGTCATTGGAATCGGGTATGGTGTGGAACCGGGTCCAGTTCCTACCCGGGTTCACACCCAAGAATATGGAACCGTGCAGAACCGGGTACGGGTATTATGGAACCGGGTATGGTGTGGAACCGGTTTCTGACAGTATTGGGAACCGAACATGTGATTGTCATTTAAAATCTGCCATTTTACATATAACATATAAACTCACAAGACAAATTTATCATGCTATACTCTGGAGATGCTCGCGCGGTCCTCCTAGCTAGACCCCGTCGGGTGTTAGCCAAACTATAGTACCATACTAGCTAAGGTGAGTTAACGAAAATGTGTCCTAGTTTATATGTTCCTAGCATCACGTATAAATATGTATAACAGATATTCGCGTGTGATAAATTAGTTTAGTGTGTTTTGATATAAACGTATGTTACACCCAAAAAGTGCATTAAAGCGAAAATGGGTCAAGTATACTCACAGTGGGTGCGTAATAGCAAACACCGAGAGTTGATGAGAGGAGAGAAAAGAGTGTCGGTTAGCCTGCGCATAGAGACGGAAGGGCATCAGTCTTCCAGAGTGTTGAAACGGAGAGTCGGTGCGAGGGAAACAAATATTTTCGTACGGAATTAGTTAATTTTCATGTTTCGGTAAATTTTCGTGCAAAAATTTTGGTGATTCAACTCACGAAAATTTCGTGCAAAAATTTTTGGTGTTTTTCGTCATACTTAGGGAAACGAGTGTTCATCACTCCAACCTTAGGTTACTGATCAACCTAGCATCGGAAAGGTCTTTTGAGTGAGTGAGTCTCTTGTATGAACTCGGACTGGACCGTGTGAACCAAGTATGGTTCACGCGAGCCAGTCCAGATCGCACAAGTGACTGTTCTTGCGTTTTGGTGCGTTCGGGACTAAGACTTCGTCTGATACAAATGTATTTTCGAATCTATTTCGTGACGGTTTCGACAGCGCCTCGTTCCACTACTTAGTGAACGAAACATTAGTCGGTCTGATCCGTTTTCGTGTGAAAATCGATTTGATAAAACAGTTTTGTTAGGATAAACACTGGGTGAGTTTGAAACAACAAGGTTTCGGGTCTGAGAAGCCAATGCTAACTCAAACATGCTCGGTTAAGTGCTAAATCCTTAAGAAAATCAGAATTTTTTATGAAAAAGATGAAGGTTTTCGTAAAACAGAGAAGTTTAGACGAAATCGGAGATAATCTCGTGCAAAATCGTTGTAAAAACCGTTGTAATTCGTGTGAAAAACGTAGTTTTCTTACTTGGAACAGAGAGAATCGGGCTGGAGAGCGTTTTGGCGCGGAATGGCAGCAAGTTTGAGTGAATGGTGAATGGTTGTATTTATAGGCGGAGAGGAATGGAGGTGGTATATTTCGTGCGGAATTCCATATTTTCGTGCGAAAATGGTCATTTTCGCACCAAATATGCGATTTTCGCACGAAATATGTCTTTTTCGCATGAAAACTGTCATTCGGAGCCAAAGGAGGCAATATTTTCGCATGAAAATATGAATTTTCGTACGAAAATTGGGATTTTCGTACGATTTTTTTTTATTCTAATGGTTAAAACAAGCACTTTTTACAAAAGGAACCCATGGTAGAAAAATCCCTAAAAAATATTAAAAATTATTTTGTAATGTTTTCGTTCGTATTAGTTAATTGTATTAGGCATTACGTATGAAATGCGATAAAGCGAAGTAAGCGAGAGCGAGTATTAAGCGTATAATAGGCGTCTCAGTTCCCAAGTCCTGAGAGAATCGTGTTGTCTAAGCGAGCAGATAGACTTGGAAACAGCACGCAAATGTTTATAGTTTTAGCGAGTGCGTTGTAAGCGTTGTGAGGTGCGATATAGTGCGAAAATAAGCGATGTAGTACGAAAATATGCGATGTAGCGTAGTAAGCGATATAGTTTACAATTATGATCCGAATCTCTGGTGCTAGGCGTAACGAGAGTAACGAGCTGCGAAAATGCGGGTTGTTACATAGGGTTACCACACAAATGCGGCCACATCAGCCTGCATAAGGTTGCCACAGACGAGCTCGGACATCCCTCCTCACTCTCATCTATCTTGAGCATCAACCGTTATCTCCTACCTTTATCCTCCAAGTGAGCTTAAAAACGCCCCAGAACGTACGTTGGAGATGCTCTATGGATTTTTATCATAATTCGTAACTAATATTAATTTTCTTATAATTATCCATATACTTTCTTTCTAATTTACCTCATATGTGATGGAAATTTCATTATTCTATATACTTTATCTAATTTTAAGTAATATCTTGTATTTGATATTAATTATGGAGTCGACATTGTTCAAAGTTGTCGTGAGGACCATTATACAAACAAAGTGCAAAAGTTGGGATCATTGTCGGGAATAAGCTTAGTTGGGATTATTATTGGCAAAAAAACAGTCAGTTCAGATTATCTAAATCCAATTCGCCTTTATCTTATGATATTATCACGAAAATATATCCCTATAATCATATCGAAAAGATCGCTATAACCAAAAGTTACCTGACGCAATTAGAATTTATTTATCTTGAATTATACAACAATCAGTTATCAAATGTATAACGAAATTCAAACTATCTAGTAAAGAAGTCATTTGAAGGAATGATCTAGAGCTCGTCACGACTCGAAGCAGAAGAAAACGATGGAAATTCAACTTTGTTCCCGCAGGCTCGCCCATGAGGTAAAACCGGGCACTTGATGAAGTTAGAACCCAATGCATCGACACACTGGTACACTTGGTATATGTGGTGGTTCCCTACGGAGTCCACATTGCACTCAATAAAAGGTTCATAACCCACAGCCTTTGTAATTGCATCTTTGATTTGGCCCATTGTGTGAAATACCCCATCAGCAGGTTTAATTCCTGCACTCAAATTAAATACCATGTTAGTTTAGTTCATGTATTGTACCTTATGCAGAAGTCCTTGTACTATGTACATTAAAGTAAACCATATTCGAGTTGTAATAATATAAGGTTTAATGTACAAGGAAAATCATGAAAATAGACAAGTTGGTTATAAAAGTTATTAAAATGAAATTTGACTAAATTAATTATCTTCAACACTTTTTCATCCAATAAAAATGTTACACGTGGCATGTTGTGTGCTTTGAGTTTAAGCGCAATAGACGGAATAACATCTTTGTAAGTTGAAGGAACCAGATCATGACACATATCATCATACATCTTGTGATGATCAATGGATCGATCACCCACCCTTAAGCATATTTTTTGCTTTTTTGGCCAATGAATCACCATTAGGCGTGGTAGGAGTTAGGACACACGTTGCACTATGGTTTGTCTACTTGTCGTCGTCTACTTCATAGGCGTATATACTATATATTTTAGCTCAAAGATGTACCATGTGATTCCTGAAAAAAGTATATTTCGTATATGTTATATTTAGCAACATAATGTATTAACATCCCTTTTGTTTTAGAAAAATAAAAAAAAAGTATCACTTTGATTCGGGTTCAATACCTTTGAGTCATCAAACGGGTTAGAAGAGTCGCAGTTAGATGGATACGAGCCGTCGATATAATTAGGCCATAGCCCGTGGATGCTGAAATCTTCAGCTGGCTTCCCGGTTTTCGGGTAGCAGCAACCTCGCCTTGAATCACAGTATGATCCTGGCCACTGTGCGGATCAACAATAATACATACTCAAAATATTATTTTGGTCTCTAAAATGTTGTTTATAGTAATAATGATTTTCGCGACACTTTAAGATAGCAAAAATAAGAGATGAGAACAAACCTGTTGAACAAAGTAAAAGAAATCAAACTCTTTAGCGACGGTCAGAATTGCAACACTTTGTGTCACCAGAAATATGATGAAAAGTGCACTCCCATTTAACTTCATTATTTCTCTCTAGATTCAGGGTTATTATGTTTTTAAAAGGAAGGCTTAGATGTGCAATACATGTTGCTTATTTAGGTGTATATATACACACACATAACAGAATATGCCTTAGAAGTATTAACTTATCCTATCCTAACCTTGCTTGTACAAATTAGCCATCGCTCAGTTTATATGTGTCCACAACTATTATATATATTCTATATATCACATATATATGACTCAATCATTTAGGGGGCGCAAGCCGGAGTAAAAACGGAATCCTTTTTTTCTTCAAATGTGATTGTTATAAACTCCTCTCCTTACCCGGGCTTGATACTAACAATAATAAACTAAAAGTTTTATAAGATGCGAAGTTAAAAAAATGTGTGTTTTTATATGTTTTTTGTATGTGATATATATGTTTAGTCTACGTTTATTTTTCTAAGTTTGTTAGATTTAATTTGTTTAAATTGAATTTTTGTAGTTAACATTTTATAATGTTTAGACTGCGTTTATTTTTCTAAGTTTGTTAGATTTAATTTGTTTAAATTGAATTTTTGTAGTTTACTTTTTATGAGTAAAGTTCAGGTAAAATAAAATTAACATACAAAAACGTACAAACTGAAGGAAAAGACAAAAAAACACGGTGGCATTTTCGTAAATATTTGGTCTTCAAAATTACTCTAGAAGATCATTTATAGAGTGATTTTGGTCTTGTAGAGTAATTTTGTAAAATGTTCTTTAGAGTAATTTTGATTCTGTAGAGTAATTTTGTAAAATATTCATGTAGAGTAATTTTGATTAAAAAAAAAACCTAACCCCTCCACCACCATCCCCCCCCCCCCAAAAACCTAACTCCACCCCCAAAAAAAAACAACACCCCCCTCCCAAAACTAAAAGCTAAAAACTAAAACCATAAAGCTAAACTCCATAACTAAATACTAACAAAATTTCTTATTCTACATGATCATTTTACAAAATTACTCTACAAGACCATTTACAAAATTACTCTACAAAAAAATCAAAATTACTTTACAAGACCAAAATCACTCTACAAATGATCCTGTAGAGTAATTTTGAAGACCAAATATTTACGAAAATGTCACCAGCGTTTTTTTGGTTTTTCCTTTAGTTTGTACGTTTTGTATGTTAATTTTATTTGTATTTGATCTTTAGTCTACTTTTTATAACAAGTCCTTATCGATTGACAAAATAGCTAACCATTTTTATCTTTCTTGTGGCATTATAACTCTTAAATATTTGTTTAACAATTTTAATTTTGAAAAAGCTTCTTTATGCGAAATCAACGATTATAGAAATCTTAAATATTTGTTTAACAATTTTAATTTGGAAAAAAGCTTCTTTATGCGGAATCAACAATTATAAAATAGTTAATATAGTTGTATAGGCAATATGTATAGTTATATAATTAAGAATTAAACTCTTATAATGTGCATTAATAAGGGTGTCACATTGTAGATGTATAAAACTTTAAGGCTTAAATTACATCTTAACCATCAATATATAAGCTACTAAGCCAGTATCATTTTTAAAGATTTCCTAAGATTAATACAATGTACTTTTAAACTATAATCATTGAATGACTTTTAACTTTTTTACAATTTCATCAAAGCGTTTATTCCTTCAAATGCTACATTTTTTTTTTCATGAAAGTTAGGTTTTGCGTTCATATAGTCATTCTTTGACGTCCATTATAGATTTATAGTCTTTGCAAATGTAGTTACTCTATATTGTTTTTAAAAAAACACATATTGTAAACTCTTTTAACAATTCTATATCCTTATATTCTATTCTATATCCTTACATTTCAGTAACCTCTATTTTGGTGTTTTTTTTTCTTTTTTTTTTTTGTCTTTTTTTTTTTTTGTCTTTTTTGTTCTGCTTTTTAATTTTTTTTTTTTTGTTTTTGTAGTTTTGTATGCTTATACTTTTTAATCTTCAGCGTTAACACTTACACCGTTAACTTTTTAAGAATTTTGTAATCGAGTTTTACGTGTTTATTTTATATATGTAATGGTATAAATTCAAATTAATTTACGTTTAAACGTAATTTTTTCTCAGAATGAGTTATGTCAAATAGAATGTTTTTATATTTATTATTATATACGTTTTTCAGTTGGTCTACGTCGGGTCAAATATAATACATTTTCTTGCTTATTTTTATGTATGTTTCACTTGTTCTACGTTTTGACGTAAATTTTGTTCGGAAACGAGTTGGGTCAAATATAATACGTTTTCACTAGGCAGTATAAATTCGAGTCACTTTACGTTCTGACAACGCTGCAACGCGTTGTAAATGTTTTCTTATGTGATTATTTTTATGCACGTATTAGTATAAATTCAAGTTGGTCTACGTTTTAACGTAAATTATAATTAGCAAGATGTGTGAATAATGCTTTCATTCTATTTGCTTTTTTGTTTCTTTCTTGATTTTTTTCGACTTTATTATTATTAATCTTTTACTTTTCTCTATATTTAGTGTTTTAGTTTAAGGTTCCTTTTTTCATTAAAGTTATATTTAAGATAGAGTTTACATTTCCATTGATAATTAATTCAAATCAGTCTGTCTGGTTGTCCAATTTAAATTTATTTTATGGTTTTCGGTCGATGTAAAACATGTTTTATAGTCTTTTAAGCATATTTCTTTCGGTTTCTATACGGAACCAAAATAGATATCGACCGAAACCCCACTGCGTAGCACAGCTAATCTTACTAGTTAGAATTAGTAGCAAACACAATATCATACCAAATAATCATTCTTAATAGATATAAATATTCAAAGTTTCCAAATTCACATGTAGCTAAGCATTTAGCCTCATTTTTAGTTGTGGTACTTTAACAAAGGCATTTTGTTTGCATATTGTTCCTCTTTATGAACAACCTGATTTGTATTTTCGGTTCGGCTTGACGTGGATATAAATCAACCTAACAAAGTTGTAAAAATCAGTTTCATATAGTCACAAAAATCAGCCTCACAAAGTCACAAAACTAGGGTAATAAGTCATAAAAAAGCAGCCTAATAAAGTCACAAAAATAAGGCTAACAAGCCTCAAAAATCAGGCTAGCTAGAAATAACAAGTATTAACTTAGTCTAGTATTTTAAGTCTCAACAAATGACCAAATGAGTCTAAGTGTCTAACAAATCAAAACTGATACCCGAATCTGAAGTCGATCCAAGTGTAACGAATCAAAAAACACGAGAGTAGAAAATCAATCGATTTTATCTGTAAAGAAAGCAAGAAATAGTACCAAACGACTGATGTTACTTCTACTCATCCATTGTTTCATTATCTGAATATCCAATTGTATGTTCCAGAATCTGATTATATGAAATTGGAGTCGATTGAATGAAAATGATCAATCTGATTGTGTGTTATGTATGATACTGAAATTGTAGAATATAACAAGGTCTTGTTTGTGTTCGTTCGTTAAGAAAATAAATGTGTTCACGAACTGTTCATGAGCATTCACCGAACTAGATTTTATGTTCGTGTTCGTTCATTAAGAAATAAACAAACTTGTTCATGTTCATTTGTGTTTGTGCGTTAATTTTAGGTAACGAACACAAACAAACGTTTATGAATATAAATGAACAAAAACAGACACAAACAAGTGTTCATGAATAAAAATGAACACAAACAAACATATATTAAAAGGTATGTAATATGCTAACGCTAATAATTATTGAATATATATTATTATTATTACTGGGAAATTTGAAGTGTTTAAATAAAATATAGAAATTAAAAAGTCTAATGAATAATTGAAACGTTCACGAACATAAATGAAGTGTTATTGAATGTTCACGAACATAATTGAACAAATGCAGCCTCTGCTCAAGTTCGCTAATTTAACTAAACGAACGAAATTTCTTGTTTGCTTTCGTTTATTTATCAAACGAACGAACACAAATGAACTTCCTACCAATGTTTTAAAAACCGGTTTTTAAGTCATACCGGTTGGGCTCTAAAATGGTTCAACCGATTGAACCGGGTTGTATTGAGCGGTTGAACCGGGTTATTAGTTAACCCTATAAATTCCATAAAATACAAATTCATCTCGAAAAATAATTCAATCTCAACTAGGATTTATGTAATTGTTCATAGTTTTATCTAAAAACAACTATTTTATTGTAAACGATAAAGCATTTTAAGAATATTTTTATTAGTTATAAACAATATTGCATTGTACGAGTTGAGTAACAGTTTCAACAACGATGAAATATTGGAATAAAAGCATTAGAATAATTACCAGAAATATGGAAGATCAATGTTACCTTAATATCGTATTTTATTAAAGTTAATAAATCAAATTTTAAGATAAAGCAAACCGGTTTAATGGTTTGAAGCGGTAGAACCGGATTTACCGCTGGTACATAAGACATACCTTATTCAGGTTTTGCCGGCCTTTATCGTACCGAACTCGTGTCCGATATCCGGTTTAATTGGTATAACCGGCCGGTTCATACCGGTTTTTCAAAACATAGGTGTCAAATTAAAGTGAATATAGTTATAATTCTATGATATAACTATTCTTAAAATGAATAAAAAATACGAAAGCTTCAAAATATTAACAAAAACTAGTTGTAGTTTATATTTAGTTAAAAATTAAAGGTGCAACTACAATTTCTCTTTAATCTTTCGTTGAATTAATGATCGACATAAATAGCAAGGTGTAGGCAACCTTAAAGAATTTCTACGATTCATAGATGTTGAGCTTGCGTACACTCAATTAAAATTGTTGGTTCCATGAAAGAGAGACCTTCTAAATTGGGCAATAATTCAACACCAAACATTTATTAAAATCATAGTTCTAAAAGCCAAAAGCATCATCAAGAAACATTACGTACCGACTAATTATAATCAAAGTATAGTGAAATGAGTATTACTATTTCTTCTCAAATGCATCTAGAAAGAGGTCGTTATAAGTTATAATTATTTATCTTTTTTCGTTTAAAATGTTAGGAGATTGTCATAAACGATCCATTGAATTGTATAACCGATGTAGTGTTTTATATTTGAATATCATTTGCTATCTGGTTAGCAAGTGTGACTTGGAAGGATACGAAATTAATTTTGCGTGGAAGGATATGAAATTAATTTTGCGTCTATTGGTGTATGTATGTACGTATGAGACTGGTGTATGTATGTACGTATGAGACGTGGAGGGATAAGAAATCAATTTTGTGTCTATATTTATGTATGAAATATATTTTCTTGCTTATGAAACGGTTCAAAAAAACACATAATGTACTTGTGTTATTTATCAACTATTTATGAAAATTTATAAAAGAAATATAGGTTAGTTATAACTTCTAATTTTAATAAAGATAGTTTACTAAACGTTCAAATATCTTATTGTTGTAGTATTACAAAGTTAAAACAAGACAAATACATGTAGGGTAAGGTATTATATAAATAACAATACAAATACATGTAGGTTAAGATTATTATACAAATAAGCTTAAGATAGTAAATGTGAGAAGTGAAGGAATATCCTATTTTTCTGAAATTTTTTTCTAATCTTATTAAACATGTAATTTAGTCTCGAAATCTTAAAAAAAGTTATGCATTTACACTGTTAGAGTAATTATGTAATCATTATAGTGTAATTGCACATAATTACTCTACTAGAGTAAATATGTGATTTTTTTTGTTTTACATTTTTCAACTAAATATCATGCTTAAGTAGATGAAAAATAAATTATATATATATATATATATATTTCATTTCTCATGTTTACTTTATATTTGATCTTTACACATGTAAATCTAGTTTCTTGTGTTAAATTGTATATCTCTTCCTATATATTCAACTACATTACTACGGTAAAGACAAATTTCAAGTATCATTTTTTTTTTCAAATAATCGAAGTTGCTTCTTCTTAAAATGAAAACAAGGCTGGCCAAACGACTTCCACTAAAAATCTTGGCTTTCATTTACAACGAAGAAAATAAATAAATTATGTACGGTTGGAAAAAAATATTATCCGTTTTTGTTTCTTAAAATGTAATTTAATTTTTCTTTAATAGTTTAATAATTTGTAATATCAATACAATTTTAGATATGCCTTTTATTTGGATTTTTATTTACAAATTTATATGACATTTATCCTAAAGTGAGTTGTCTCAGATGTAGGGGATATTTGGTAGCTTTTAATTATTCATTAAGAGCTTACATCTGAATCGGTCAGAGGCTATTACGCTTGGTTCACTTAAAAAACCTCTCTTAATGGTTCATGAGTTTTTTTAATGTGTAAGTTTTTGAAAAATAGTTACTAATTCAGAAACTACAATGGCTTAACACAAGATTGTCAAACTTTAGTCTATTTTTGAGTCTCTATGTTCACTTTTATTTATATGCTTAAAAACATATTTTATATACTTTAGCTTACATGACATGTTAAAGTTGTATAAAAAACTCTGAAAGTTAAACTGAGTTATTTCAAAATAAATGTATTAAAAATATTAAAATATATTATAAATGTTTTGATAGCAAATAGGAAAATTAATCACACATAAATAAAGATTGATTAGAACGGAATTAGGTTCTTTCAAAAGAGAACTATTGGAATGTTATATAAAGAATGCACCCGAAACATCAGACGTATTGAAAAACCTTGGATAGAAATTAGAAAGATGAGTTGAACTTAAAAGTTAAAGTTATGTGTTAGGTATTAAGTGGCGTAACAGAGCTAACACATAATGTATAAACAAATAAAACATACATAACCGAATATAATAATAGAGTATTTTTGCTCCCTGTGGTTTGATCATTTTAACAGTTTTGCCCCAATCATTTAAAAATAGTTATTTTCCTTCGATAGTTTGGTATGTTTTTTCCATTTTGCTCCCCGCCTTTAACTCCATCCATATTGTCTATTAATCAAGATGGGTATCTGGTAATTTTAGATATAAGTAATTAATTATTTAACTAATTCCTTAAATTCATAACTATTTGCAATTAGTATATATACATCTGTAAAATAATCCCAATTTCAATTGCTACCTATTACCGCTACCCCTATGACTGACCACCACCCATCCCTTTTCTCCTTGCCACCACAGCCACCTCCAAAGACCACCACCCCCACTCCAGACAACACATCCACCTTCAATGACTGCCGCCAAAACCACCTCCAACGGCAACCGGCAGTCCGGAACCACCCAACCCCCATCACATTCTGTTTATTCTTTCTCTCACTCAGGCCCCTCAACCCCCACCATCATCTCCGGCTACCCAATCACCACCTCCATAACCATCACTTCCGGCACCGGAACTCACATCCTACAACCACCTCCCCTGACACCACAGCCACCCGCTCTGACCGCCACCACAACCACCGAAACCACCCAACCCCCATCACAATCTGTTTCTTCTCTCTCTTTCTCTCACTCGTGGTGGCCATCTTCACTCCCCTTTATCGTTTGCAGATTTGAACCGGAGATCTAAACAAGATCTGTTCAGAACAAGATCTATTCATTTTGCACCAGATCTGAAAAGTGAATCCTTTTTTTTGTTTGCAGATCTGGACCAGAGATGAGAGTGATTAGTTGATTAGGGCTTCAATTTTAGAGGTGGTTGGTGAGGTAGTGGTTGTTGGTGGTTGGGGTGGTGGTGTTTGATGATGGAAAAGAGATACGACATACGTAGAGAGAGAAGAGAAAGGAAAGAGAGAGAGTGTCTGGTATTTGTTAGTGTATAAATAATAAAACTTTTATTTTTCTAATATTATAATAAATAGCTAAATGGTTATGTTAATTATAAATTACCAAAGTAGCCTTAATTTATGCTTGAAATCACCAGAATACCCTTCCAGTTAACATACAATATGGATGGAGTTAAAGGCGGGGAGCAAAATGGAAAAAGCATACCAAACTACCGGAGGAAATAGCTATTTTTAAATGATTGGGGCAAAACCGTTAAAGTGACCAAACCACAGGGAGCAAAACGAGTTTACTCATAATAATATGTGGTTTGGATTTGATGTGAAACATGTGCACAAGCTACAATTAGATTTTTTTTGTTAAACTCATTACATAGATTAAGAATACAATACACTGACATAGGTATATGTACTATAGAGAAGAGAATTAGGGTTTCCAACTTAGGACTAAAAAAAATTATGGACCAAAATAGTCTCAAATAGTCAAAATCTTCTAAACCTTCATAGCCCAATAGTAAAAGGTGTTCAAACCCAACTCTATGTTCTTTCAATAATAACTACAAAAAAAGTATTAATATTTGAAATGTTCAGATGAAACATCTTGCATTATAAGATAAGATTCGCGATAAACGCACTTATAAGATTTGATTTGCGATAAACAGTTAGCATTGCTCCACTTCACCTCTACAATCAATATCGAATAGTTCCTAATAATCACTCGACATATGGAAACATATCTATACTCGAGTGGCAGTTGTAAAATAGTGTTTAAACCGTATATCCTAGCTCTCATGCACACACTTAACTTCAAGGATTTGGATTGTCTCATAACATTATTTATCGGGTTGTTGTGATACACAATGTTAATAAAAAATTTAGTGGCCATTCTTCTATAAATCCCTTTTAAAACAAAGAGGCTACTTGTGTTTCTCTACCAAACACAATCGACACAAGTACGTTGCATCATGACCGCACCTCTTTCAAATACACAACCGGAGGGTTACTTAATGATATGTTAACATGGTGTCAAATGGCCAACCAAATGAGGTATAATCCAAAACTTGAGAAACAAATCCAAAATTTTGATAAATTACCTGGACCATCTCTATATTTACTCAATATATTTTATGTGAAAATGAGAAACAAATGCTTTGACCTACATGGCAAAGGTGTTAACCAATAATCAAGTTAATTACTAAATAAGAAGTTGTTTGGCAACATCTGAATGGTTAAGTGGTGAACCAGTAAGAGATCTGAGCCATTAAGTGCTAACCAGTAAGAGGCTGAACCATTAAGAGCCAGTATAATGCTTAACCGTTCAGAGGCAAACGTCTGACCAATTCAGATTACAGGTATTAGTCATTCAGACTCAGTATAATGCTTAACCATGCAGAGACAAATGTCTGAATCATTTAGACATCTGCTCGCGAAACAAACAGTCTGAATCATTAAGTGCTGAACCAGTAAGATGTCTGCACCATTCAGACATCTGCTCGCGAAACAAACAGTCTGAATCATTAAGTGTTGAACCAGTAAGATGTCTGCACCATTAAGAGCCCCGTCAAGAGCTAAACAAACAACCCCTAAATGTGTTTTTTTTAACAATAATTAGTTGGTTATATGCAATTTATATATTTAGGTACATGTAAGCTTTGATTCTGTTGTTCAATGTTCTGCAATCTAGATTGACAATTGACATGTCATCGTGTAACATGGACTGTAACATATAACTTGCTACAAAGTTCCATTCTTCAACTTTTTATAGCATAAAACGCATACGCAAACAAATTTGCAATATAGATATAGGATTGAGTCTTGAACCAAACATGCAACTAATTGATTTATTGGGCTTGAATGTTGTCATTTGAATTCTATAACGTTTGATGACTATCTTCGACATAACTCATGCTTTGCCAAATAATAATGGTGTCACATCATGTGTCCAAATTTGTAAGCAAAACCAACAAAAATCTCATAAAATCAACGAAACTCCAAGTACGTGCAATTTGCTAAGAAGACGGCTCAAGTTCATGAAAGAAGCACACTCGGTCACAATACATCTTTATACAATCTTGTTATGTATCATCCGCTACAAACAAAGTAGAAAAAGACGATTGAATGGTAGCTCGGTTTGATGCTGGCAGTCTTTCAATAATTCTTTAATCTCTTTCACATTTGAAGTGATGCGAGAACGTTCAATAAATCGCGAGTTCCCTAGTTGAAGCATCTTTGCCATTTTGGTCTCGGTTCTAGCTTTCTCCTGCTCTAGCAACACCCGTAACCCTGTAATAAGATTTTGTACCAACTCGGTGTTGTTCATATTTCTCTTATCCTGCAATGTTTCCATGATATGGTATTTATAGTTTTAAAGATACAATAATACCTCACTATTTATGTCATGCATGACAAATAAAAATAAAGTTCATAATGGAAATAAAAAACCTCATGTGTAACCATTGAGAAGGTGGCACCCGGAGAACTTTCTAGCAGATAGCGTTTGACTTCTGCAGCGAGCCTTACTCTGTGACGCTCTTGCACCTTCGTAAGGTTTGCGAGTGGATAAACTCTTAAACTCTTTAAGTTAACAAATGGAGAAGGTTGATTTGACATTAGTTCCACATATGAAGAAAGAAACTGCGCAAAATCATATAAAGAAGCTGACATTAGTTCCACTTTTTTGGTTTCCTTGCGCCAGAGACTGTGGACCTACTTAGTCGTGTTCAAAGGGTCATGCACTATGTTATGACCCCGAGATCTATGGATGTGGTTTTTAAAAGACTTAGTTTTGCTATTCAAAAAAGGGTAGTGGCGCAGCTTGTTGGATGTTTCCTTCTGTCTCAATGTTATTTCCATTTTAACTATAATGTAAAAGTATCCGTAAAGAGGATATTTCTTAGATTAAAATCCTTTGTAAGACTAAGATGCACACTATCAATTACCTCAACAATTTCCAAGTTAAGTGAAAGAGATTCGACATTGTGAAGCTGTTGAAGCAGACGTAGAACTTGATTAGCATCTTCTGGAACGGGTATACAAATACCTGCTTTCTCCAAAAAAGGGAAATCGTCAATAGAAGCTTGAAAATATGAGTAACTGTAGTAGAGCAAGGATACAAGGTCAGGTGCGGAAGTTTGAAAATATTTCGATAGAAAATCTATAATAGTGAGATTCTTGAGTTGAGGTGCAACAATACTAATAACGTCCACACTCCCATAAACATTTTCAAGTGTAAGATTAGATAGTATAGGGAGCAAAAAACACTGAAATCCCCTCGTATAGCATTTATTTAAGGTGAGATTCTTCAAGTTTGCACACGTGGAGAAAAAACCAATGCGCGTATAACCCCATAAAGTGACACCATGGAGATACATTGTTGTTAAGGAAGGGAGCTCCCAAGAGGATGTTGCTTTGATGATATAACGTCCGCTAGATCTTTTTCAAAGTAAGATGTTTGAGGGTCCGAGAACTAAAGAGAAAAAGAGGGAATTCAACGTCACTATTGAGCAAGTATGTAACATTCAGTTGTTGGATATTGTGAGAGAACGCATGCGTCATAATTTGTTTGACAAACACATCACTATCCTCTCCATCAAAACAAAGGTTGACAGAAGACAAGTTTGTTTGATTATTGCGGTCAGAGAGAACGTGTCTAACAAATTCGGAGAGCTTGGACAAACTAACGAAATCATCCCTTGAGAAATGAGATAGGCATTGAAGTCCAGATAAACCTCCATCTAGAAGACAAAACACTCGTTTGAATAGCGTGTTTGATGCTAGCTAAAGATAGAACTTTATGGATAAGATCATCTGACAAGCTGCTTAGTCTATTGTCTTCTACGTTCATTCTCCTTCTACCATGGCCATTCTCCTCTGACTCTAAAAAGCTACAATTGGATAAAAGAAAAACAAAAAACAAAACAAAACTATTGATACATAAGTATAACACCCTTAGAAATTAATATTAGACATAAGGTTGGTTGCAGTGCCAAAAAATAATTTACTATTATATATAACAAATCTTCTGTCCCTAATTCCCTATATTGATTCACAACAAAGAAAACCATTGTTGATAAAAAACAAGTCAATAAAAAGATTATTATAAAACAATAATTAAAAAGAAGGTAGCAACAACAGTGTAAGATTTACTCCCTCACCTTTGTAATATTAACGGCAAAAGAGATTTAACTCTTTTTGACATCGATTTACCAGTCCTAATAGAGTCTGGGCCAAAGCCTAACAAGTCTGTTAGAGCCCATATGTGGTAACCCTTTCCACGAATGGTAAATACGCGTTCAACCGGAATCGAATCCTCAACTTCTACCCGACCTCAGCTCTAGCTCCCCAATAGCCATTTAACTCTTAAGGCCCAAATAAAGATTCTTTTGACATTTAAAGCTTTAAACCCCTAAAGTTTGAATTTTGTAACCGTTTCAACTCTTGACACTAAGGTTGGTCGGTATGGTGGTGGCGACCCTGCCACCTCACCATCCTTGGCGCCCCATAGTGCCCTCAACTCTTTTCATGGGTGACATGGTGCTTCTCGCCATCCAAATAACGAGCACAACGGCTTAAAATGGTGGGGGCCTTCTTTTTGACCGTTGGCCTTTGATTTCAAAATACATTAACAAATTGAGATAGGATTAAAGATATTGAAGTGCTATTATTGTGTTAATTTACTTGTGTATGAAAATTTGTTTTATATGATAATTTTAAAAAGTGATATGGGATATGATTCAACCTCTTGATGTCAAAATACCATGAACAAATTGGGAGAATATGCATGTTTTTCGAGATCATGAGTCTGACTAAAGTAATATAATTTTACTTATTTATCAATTGGTTAGCGATAAGGATAACTTGTTTGTTCTCAAAAAAGTTGTTTTGCTTCAAATTCGTACAAATGCTAGGTGATGTGGATTTTAAGTGTGAAAAGGTGTTTCTCCTTACAAAAGTTTGTGAGGATTTAAATTTTTACAAATGCAGGTTAGGTGGATTTTAGGTTTTACAGAAACTCAAATAATATTAATTTACCTTCAAGCGTAAGGTGTTTGTCCTCACAAAAGTTGTGTGGGTCCAATTGTAGATATAAGTTACGTGGGTTTTAGATGCTAAAAAAACTAAATAATATTAATTTACCTATTTACCGTGTTTGTCCTTACAAAAGTTGCGTGGACTAATCCTTATAGATATGGGTTAGGTGGATTTTAGACGTAAAAAAAAACTAAAGCAATATTAATTTAGCTATTTATCAATTGATCTAATGGTAAGGTGTTTTTCCTCACAAAAGTTGCATGGATTCAAATCCTTGCAATACACGTTAGATGGATTTTAGGTGAAAAAATAAATAAATAATATTAATTTACCTATTTACCAATTGGTCTAGTGGTAAGGTATTTGTCATCACAAAAGTTATGCATGTTAGGTGGATTTTAGGTGTAAAAAAACTAAGTTAATTTATATCTACCATTTCCGAATTGGTTTAGCGGTAAGTTGTTTGTCTTCACAAAAGTCGTGTAGGTTTAAATTCTTACAAATGAAAGGTTATGTGGATTTTACGTGTAATAAAAACTAAAGTTATAACAATTTATCTATTTACCAATTGGTCTGTCGCATTAGGTGGATTTTAAGTGTAAAAAAGGTAAAATAATATTTTTTTTTGAACATCCAACTAAATATTTATTCAAATAAGAGGAGACTAGCAGGTGACTAGAGATCCAAGAACAATGTACACAAAGTAAAAAGAGTTAATTACTGTTTTCGTCCCTGTGGTCTGTCAAAAATCACTATTTCAGTCCATTAGTTTAAAAATTACGATTTCAGTCCCTGTGATTTCACTTTCGTAACCATTCCAGTCCCTTGATTTCACTTTCGTAACCACTTCAATCTATTTATTCTGTAATACAGAGACTGAAATGGTTGCGATGTGGACTGAAATAGTTACGAAAGTGAATTCACAAGGACTGAAATCGCAATTTTTAAACTAATGGACTGAAATAGTGATTTTTGACAAACACAAGGACGAAAACAGTAATTAATTCAAGTAAAAAAATACAACATTCCAACCCATACATGACAGTGCCTGCACCAGCCTACTACCAGCCCACCTTATACAAATTGAACACATTGCATACTTCACAATCCAGACCTGCTTGTTTAGATCTGTGTTTTTTTTTTCTTCTTTTTTTTTAATGAAAGAGCATCATTTATATATTAATATAAAAACTGGTCGAGTTACATCAAAATTGCAGGTAAGCGAGCAAAAAGCTGCCCCGCTACCCCTTTTGATAGCAACTTACTATTAAAGACAAACCCCCCCCCCCCCCCCCCCCCCCCCTTGAAGAGCTACTGCTGTGGACAACCTTTTGGATCCTAGTCAACAAACGGATAGCTTCTGGAGCTAGGGAGCCAAAGGTGTCGAAGGGGGACAAAGGCATGTTGATTATCAGCACAGGCTTTAGCATGTTTATCCACCTTTTTTGATTCCGCTTTTCCTTATAGCCTGTCCTGGTAAACCCACTTCCTTAAACCAGCTAAGGGGGAGACTCCTGTGAGATCCACACAAGCATGTTTCCCTCTCGCCCAGCCAAAGACGAGCAGATCCGCTGGTCTCAACGTAGATCTCCCTTCCATAGGATCTGTAAGGAAATTCACAGGGCCTCCTTTTTGGCAGAAATCACCGCTCTCCTCAAGATGTCCCCCAAAACATCCCTCACCCAGTCATGTCGATATTTGAAACCAGGAAGCTCCTTACAATGAATAGCATGCTCCCCGTATTTATCCATGCAGGCTTTACGACAGATTGGGCAGGTTTCGTCTTCAGTATACATAGGGATCATCAGCCGGTATTTGAGGATAGCCCTGTACTCAACCGCCGACATGCATTGCCCCAGCCCCTCGATTGGGATAACAATCAAAAAGTCCTGTGCATGGGGCCTTTCAAGCACTCAATCACCGCCTTCTGACGGGGAGACAAATCAAAGGCTTATCCCAGACTCTGAGCGATTTGGCCAAATAGGGCATTCGCCAAAGTTTTTAGTGGCTTTGAGGGGGCGGTGTCCATTTTAGAGAAACCGCCAATATCAAAGGTGGCTTAATGTTTTCACTTCCCCGATAACCGTTTGTACCGAACATGGGGCCTGTTCGAAGATTCTAGCATTCCGATGCTTCCAAATGCTCCAAATAATATTAATTTACCTATTTGCTACTTAGTCTGGTGGTAAGGTGTTTCTCCTCACAAAAATTATGTGTTCAAATTCTTAGAGACGCATGTGGGTTTTTAGGCGGAAGAAAAAATATCACTACTCGATTTAAATCTTTGATCTCACAAGAAGTTTTAGTATACAATGTTTCAAAAACGGTTTTATTCATATCGAGTTGGGTTGAGGCAAAAGAAGTTTAATTATAGAATGTTTTAGAAACCGATTTTTATATCATACGATCGGACTCAATAACGGTTCAACCGGTTATTCTCAAGAACGTCGAATTGTTTTTAGTGGCTTTGAGGGGGCGGTGTCCATTTTAGAGAAACCGCCAATATCAAAGGTGGCTTAATGTTTTCACTTCCCCGATAACCGTTTGTACCGAACATGGGGCCTGTTCGAAGATTCTAGCATTCCGATGCTTCCAAATGCTCCAAAATAATATTAATTTACCTATTTGCTACTTAGTCTGGTGGTAAGGTGTTTCTCCTCACAAAAATTATGTGTTCAAATTCTTAGAGACGCATGTGGGTTTTTAGGCGGAAGAAAAAAATATCACTACTCGATTTAAATCTTTGATCTCACAAGAAGTTTTAGTATACAATGTTTCAAAAACCGGTTTTATTCATATCGAGTTGGGTTGAGGCAAAAGAAGTTTAATTATAGAATGTTTTAGAAACCGATTTTTATATCATACCGATCGGACTCAATAACGGTTCAACCGGTTATTCTCAAGAACGTCGAATTGTTTTTGCGTATGTCTTTGAAGTCGACCATCCACCCCTAAATTCTTCAACTTTCTTCCAAATCAACAACGAATCCGAACAAAACCCACATCCCACCTCGATTTCCCAAATTAAACCCACCACCAATTTGTTATTTCAATCACACCAACACCAAAAAAATCTTTTTTTTTTAAATTCCCACTGAAACGCCGTCGTTTGTTAGGGTTTTCAACCACGAACGGTGCCCACTTGCTGGATTCGCCAATGGGTTATTGGGTATTTGATCTGAGATCGTTCTTGGTCACGGTGTGTTAAAATTTGGCACTTGAACGGAAAAAAGGTACATTCTTTATTATTTTGTTTAATTTTCTTGATATTTAAGGGGTTTTGTTTATCATAGAAGAAGTATGAATTTGTATATGAATTTCAAGAATTTAGGTTCTGAAGAAGTAAATTGCAGTTAGATGATAGGTTTGATTTGGTGCAAACTGAAAATATGATGGTATTCAAGGGGCAATTTGGTCTTTTTATGTTTGAAATTAGAAGTTTTCATTGGCTAGGGTTTTGTAGATTGGACTAACATTGACTGATTTATGGATGTAGCTGTTGAAATTGTTGATTAGAATGATATTGTAGCATGTTTTTTAGATTGGACCAACAGAGTTCAGCGGGTCGTGAATAGTAATCTCTCGACCCCTTAGAGTCGATTCGTATTTAGTAGGATTGGTTTTGCAATTCGAAATGGGGTTGCGGCGCAGCTTGTTGCCCGTTTACCTGCCATTTGCTTGTAATTTGTTGTTTTGGCGTTTTAATGAAAGATAACGGTTTTTCTAATGTGATGAACAAAATCTTTTGTGGTTTTATATTTCGTTTAATCGAAGTTAGCGAGCGAATAACCGAATACGGTATTTGATAAATACAAATTTTAGATTTACGGTTTCGTATAATAAGCAGGTGAAGAAGCTATGAGTGGAAACATACCTGATACTGTCGATGAAGGAAGTGATAAAGACGGTCAAATTGTTACTTCACCTGCAAGAAACGTTGCAAACGTTGAAGGAGATAAAGATTACGAGCTACACGACGGTATAGAGTTTGAATCCCATGAAGCAGCGTATGCATTCTATCAAGAATATGCAAAGTCTATGGGATTCACCACATCGATAAAAAACAGCCGCCGGTCAAAAAAGACGAAAGAATTCATCGACGCTAAGTTTGCCTGTTCAAGATACGGTGTTACACCGGAATCAGATGGCGGGACCCACAGGCGACCAAGTGTTAAGAAAACCGACTGTAAAGCAAGCATGCATGTTAAGAGAAGAAAAGACGGAAAATGGTATATCCATGAGTTTATAAAAGAACATAATCACGAGCTTTTACCGGCGTTAGCGTATCATTTTAGAATTCATAAGAACATAAAGTTAGCTGAGAAAAACAATATCGACATTCTCTATGCGGTTAGTGAACGAACGAAGAAAATGTACGTACAAATGTCGAGACAGTCGTTCGGGAATAACACGGTTGACTTTTTAAGGGAAGAGTCAAACCACAACTTTGACCAAGGGCGTCACTTATCTCTTGAAGAAGGTGACGGTCAAGTTATGCTCGAGTATTTCATGCATGTCAAGAAAGAAAACCCTAATTTTTTCTATGCGATTGATTTGAACGAAGATCAACGGTTAAGAAACTTGTTATGGGTTGATGCCAAAAGCCGAAAAGATTACGCCTACTTTAGCTGATGTCGTTTCTTTCGATATAAGTTACGTTAGAAGCAACGATAAAATGCCGTTTGCTCTTTTTATCGGGGTGAATCATCATTTTCAAGCTATCTTACTCGGGTGTGGGTTGGTTGCAGATGAGTCAAAGTCAACGTATGTTTGGTTAATGAAAATGTGGCTCAGAGCGATGGGCGGGATTGAAAAGGCTCCGAAATTTATAATCACCGATCAAGGAAAAACGTTAGAAATGGCGACGATCGAAGTATTTCCGAATTCCCGACATTGTGTATCGCTTTGGAGTATCCTAGAAAAGATTCCGAGAATCTTGCGCATGTTATACGACGAAACGATAAATTCATGTCGAAATTTAACAAATGTATATATAAATCACTAACAGAAGAAGAATTTGATATGAGGTGGTGGGAGTTGGTTGGTTGTTTTGAGCTTCACGAAAACGAGTGGTTTCATTCTTTATATGAAGATAGAAAAAAATGGGTTCCGGCGTTTATGAAAGACGCGTTTTTGGCGGGAATGTCGACAACCCAACGGGCCGAAAGTGTGAATTCTTTCTTCGATAAATATATTCACAAGAAGGTTACGCTCAAAGAGTTTATCCGACAGTACGGTTCGATTCTTGAAAACCGTTATCAAGAAGAAGCGATTGCAGATTTCGACACGTGTCACAAACAACCGGCGTTGAAATCCCCGTCACCATGGGAAAAACAAATGTCATCGGTTTACACTCATACAATTTTCAAAAAATTCCAAATAGAGACTTTAGGGATGACGGGGTGTCATCCTAAACCGGAACGGGAAGACGAGTTGACCACGATCTACGCGGTCAACGACAGTGACAAGGATGAAATCTTTACGGTGACATGGCACAAGACAAAATCCGAGATTTGGTGTTCGTGTCTTTTGTTTGAGTACAAAGGATTTCTTTGTAGACACGCGTTGATTGTGTTACTAATGTGTGGGCTTCCGAGTATTCCATCTCGTTATATTTTAAAACGATGGACTAAAGATGCAAAGAGTGATCAATCGGAGGGCGAATCGAATGAACGGTTGCAAACACGGGTGCAGCTATATAATGATTTATGCAAACATGCGATTCAATTAGGTGAAGAAGGGTCGTTATCCGAAGAAAGTTATGATATTGCGTTTCGTGCACTTGTTGAAGCTTTGAAAACGTGTGTAAATGTGAATAATAAAGAATCTAGTAATAATGCGATTTCGTTCCGTGATGTTGAAGATGAGAGTTTAGGAGGTGTTTCTGTAAAAACGAGTAAAAGAAAGAGTGTAAGTAAGAAACGGAAGGTTAGTAGTGGGAATCTTTTTGCTTTCGTTTTTTTTAATTTTCTTGTATAATGAGTAAAATGCCATTTTCGTCCCTGAGGTTTGGCCAGTTTTGCGACTTTCGTCCAAAGGTTTTTTTTTCCGCTTCTGGAACCAGAAGGTTTGAAAATTTGCCATTTCCGTCGGCTCGTTAACTCCATCCATTATTCTCGGTAAAGTCAAGGATGTTTTCGTCTTTTTTCTCCGTTAAGGGTATTTTGAATATTTGTACCTTATGCCGAATGCTTGTACATAAAGTGAAAAAGACCGAATTGCCTTTTAGGTTAACAAAAAAGACGAAAATACCCCTGACTTAACGGAGAAAAATGGATGGAGTTAACGAGTCGGATGAAAATGGCAAGATTTCAAACCTTTTAGATCCAAATTCGGAAAAACAAACCTTTGGACGAAAGTCGCAAAACTGACTAAACCTCAGGGACGAAAATGGCATCTAACTCTTTTATAATTTATATACTATTTTTAGTAACTTGCTGTTTTTGTTCAAAACATGCAGGTACAATTAGAACCTGAACCTTTAATGCTTGAAGCTCGAGACAGCTTGCAGCAAATGGTTAGCTTTGTTTCTTATATCATGTTGTAGGTTTGTGTTTGGTTAACCGGATTTTTAACGTAAATTATCTTGTCGATAGGAAAATATGAGCTCAGATGGCATAACTCTTCATGGCTATTATGGGACCCAACCAAATGTGCAGGGACTGGTATGTTTTTATTTTATTATCTTTTATAGTTAGCTTTTTGTTGGAACTGTAATAAATATATAAATGCTTAACTGGTTATATACATCTTTATATTTAACTGCAGTTAAACTTAATGGAACCGCCTCATGATGGTTACTATGTTAACCAACAAAGCATGCAGGGACTGGTATGTAAACTCTATATTTTTACCTTAGTTTATACAGAGTGTACTATTGGGGGTAGTGGTACTAAATTTGGCAAATTTAAGAGAGAGCGGGGGGGGGGGGGGGGGGGGGGGTATTTGTTCAAAATGGTTTTGGCTGAAACAAGTTGGGTCGATTCACCGACACTTTTAAATTTTTATAAATACTCAATGTATTAAATTACAATTTGAATAATTTTACTACTAAATTAACAATATAATATTTTTATAAAGCACTTTAGTAGGTTGTACAAGTTTCAACTTGTTCAACCTATTTGACAAGTTTCAGTTTTTGCCACTTTATAAAGTTTTCTCGTTGAAGATGATGTGACAATATCGGCCCCTATATATGTAAATTGATCAAAGTTGGCAACTTTATTCCGCAGCGGGTTCGAAACGTAGATAAAACTGTTGTTTGATGTTTTAGTTAAGGGGCTAAACATGTCATTATTAAGGTTGAGGGGCTAAAGTTGTGTTAGTTAAGTGGCTAAACATGTCTTAATTAAAGTCGAGGGACTAAACATGTCATTATTAAAATTAAGGGGCTAAAGTTGAGGAGTTAAAGTTGTGTTAGTTAAGTGGCTAAACATGTCTTTATTAAAGTTGAGGGACGAAACATGTCATTATTAAAGTTGATGGGCTAAAGTTGTTTATTATTAAAGTTCAGGGGCTAAAGTTGCTTTAGTTTAGGGTAGTGCTAAAGAAGAATGTCATTATACCAAAGTTGGTTAATGGGACAAAATAGCATATTTATAATATAATAATTGTTTTTTTTTTGTTTTTTTTTTTTTGGTATAGGGCCAATTAAATTCGTTGGCACCAACTCATGATGGTTTTTTTGAGGCTCAACAAAGCATACATGGTCTGGTATGTTAATACTTAGAAACATATAAATAAATTGTATTACCGTCGAGATGCTAGTTTTGTTAAAGTATTATATCTTATCCTACAATTTGAAATTTTCATTTGTATCTATCTATGTAGGGGCATTTGGATTTCCGACCTACAAGTTTCGGTTACAACATGCAGGTTAGTGCGTAGCAATATCTTTGGGCTTTTATTGAAAAACCACGATTGAGACATAATAAATATATAAAGTAGGTTTCTTTCTACTTGACGCGCCAAGGGTCTAAAAATGTAATTCAATTTGATGATTACAGGATGAACCGAGTTTGAGAATCAATCATTTGCAGAACAACCCGTCTAGACATTCATGATAATCGTTGTCATCTCAATGCATAACCGTTGATGGTGATGATGGAGTTATGAATGACAAGTACCATGTTTGTTGATGTTTATATTGTATTTGTTAGAACTATGATAGCTACTAACTTTTGTAGCAAGCGATATGTTCGTAGAAAGTATATTACTAAAATTAGATATGCTGAAAGAAGCACAAAACAATGCTTGTTTTGTTTTGAAAATTTTGATTGATTTGTTGTATATGTGAGTTGGAAAATGGGTTACAATTAGTTGATTTTTTTTGGTTTCATCGTTGAATTTACATTATAATGTATTCATCTCAGATTAAGAATCGCGCTATTCACGCCCAAATCAAGTCCGAAACTTTTTTCCCCACTCTCGCTTTCTCTTCAGCCTTAGAGCGTTGGCGACTCAACCCACGATTTCCGCTAGCGGTGTTCACCATTTTGCCATCAACCTCATTTCCAAAGGACTGTTATCGCTTCAATCATTGCAACGAATGAACTGACCACTACCATTTGTGCCGCTATAGATGAATTCTTCAATCGCAATCCAAATTCATGATGAAATGTTGCTCTGATTGCATAGCGTGTCAAGGACCAGGAGAGCGATGCAATCAAACAAGAACAAACATACTAGTAAGTCGAGTTGTGCTAGAATTGATACATCTTTGTTTAGAAAGGAACCCTTGGTTTTCAATACAGTAAGGGTTTGGTGTTTCCACTCCCTCTCTCCATGTCATGTTCTCCCAAGCCCGTCTCTCTCTATTAGGGTTTTTTTTTAACGATAATTCTATATGGGGCTGGTAATTTCAAACACAGACCTGTAAACATGACACGAAACGACACTTTCAAACCAGGTTTCGTGTCTAATCAGGTTAACAACATGTTAGTGACCTGTTTATATTTGTAATCGATGTTATGATTTTACTTTTATGAATTTTTGTTTTAAATTCATTAAGGATCATTGAGAATTATGCATTACTTAACACTTTCATAAACTTTTGACGATTCTAATTTCACTAAACAGGTTCCCAAATATCTAATATTTATCATATCGAGTTATCCCCAAATAGGTTCGTTAGCAAGTCGTTTCGTGTTAACCTATTTCCAAACCTGTCCTGTTCGTGTTTGGAAAAAAATAACACGATAAATTCTAGCATCTCGATTATTATGTCGTGTCTGACCTGCTTTGTCTCCGCTACCAGCCAGTTAGGCCTGTAAATGAACCAAACGAACACGGACATATAATCAAACACATTTTTTGTTCGTGTTCGTTCATTAAGAAACAGGGCATGTTCGTGTTCGTTTAAGGCCTATAAACGAACAATTCACGAACATAAACGAACACAAACGAACATAAATAAAAAAAAATTAACTGAACATATTTGAATAAACGTAAACAAACATGATTTAACAAACTAACGAAACAAGACGTAACTGAACAAATATAAACAAACACAATTTAACATTACTGAATACAAACAAACAAGTCTAATATATTACAATTCATCGAAAACACATCTAAATTAGGGTTTATAGATACTAAAATAAGTAGTTTTTTTATAAAAATATTAAGTAAGTGACAGTTACGATCTAAGAAAAATTTTAAAATTCATTTTTTATTAATAGAAAACTCAATTACTAGTTATTATATTTATATAAGTAGTTAGAAAACATATCTATGTATTTATTAAAATTTAAACGAACGTAAATAAATGAACATAAATGAACGAACACAAGGTGTGTTCATGTTCGTTCATTTAATTAAACGAACAAAATTATGTATTCTATTCGTTCGTTTATTAAATAAACGAACTCCCGCCGAACAAGGTCACGAACAGTTCATAAACGTTCGGTTCGTTTACAGGCTTGCAACTAGTGGAAAAGGGACATAATATAGCTAATCACCAATAACACAAGGACCCAAACCAAAACTTCAACAATCAACTGAAGAGGGAACTAGCGACGAAACCGGTCCACACATACGATACGAAAACCCTGAATCGCCCCCCTTTGAAACCACCCAAAATCGCCGGAATCACCGTCGGTTTTCCTCCGATCAACCACCGAGATCGAGAGAGCCGGCAGTTCTCCGTCGCCGATCACCTCTCTCATCTCAAAATCCACCAAAAACAACACTTCACACACACAATTCCGTACAACTTTCACATGATCCACTTACAACATCATTGAATGCGAAGATCTAATGCCCGTACATCATCATCAGCTGATCATAACAACATTCACAACACTCACAACGAGAACAACGCAATGGATAACTCGAAGAAGCTCAAATTCAGACCTAATCAGCCTCTCCGATCCACAAATCTCTTCTCCAGGAACCAAAAGCAGCAATCGTACACAACGAGATCGAATATTATCGTTATCGGATTCGTAACCCTAGCTTTCGTGACGTCATGTTACTTTTTTGTTAATTCTGTTGCGAAACCGAAACGGTACCGTATTGTGATTGACGGAGGGAGTACGGGGAGTAGGATTCATGTGTTTGAGTATTCGGTTAGTGATAGAGGTCCGGTTTTTTATTTTAGTGGTGAGAATTCGATGAGAGTTAGCCCGGGGCTATCCACGTTTGCGGAGGATCCGGTTCGGGCTGGTGGATCGGTGGTGGAGGTGTTGGAGTTTGCGAAGAAGCGGATACCGAGGGAGAGTTGGGGGGAGACTGAGGTTAGGCTAATGGCTACTGGTGGATTGAGGATGCTGGAGTTGAGTGTGCAGGAGAGGGTTTTAGAGGCTTGTGGGAAGGTTTTGAGGAGTTCGGGATTCGTTTTTCAGGATGATTGGGCTGAGGTTATCTCAGGTGTGTGGATTACTGTATTCTGGATTTGTGAATTTCTTTAGTTTCAACTTGTTGATGATGATTATCGTAACATGTTATGCATACATGAACATCAATTTTATTCATCTAGACTGTAGTTTGTTGTTGTTATATGAAACAAGCTACTCTATGGAGAATGGCTCTTAAAAGTTTGTTTGTTAGGGTATAATGCTCTTAACTTTGTGCTATACTCATCTGGCAAGGTTTCGGAACGATTTCTTTTTATGGTTTGGATGTGACAATAGGATAAATAATAGCAATGCCTTGATGTTATTACACAAATTTAAAAAATTAGTGCTGCACCTAAATAGACTATGTAGTAGTCAACTTTAGTTGGGTTCGTTAGGTGTGATTATTAGTCAATTGCCGCCATGCTAACCAATACTGGCCTCTTGCGCGCAACCGCTACGACCACCACCACCTACACCGCTGCCATCACCCGACGCCGCCTGCTGCCACCTTCCATCCGCCTCCCGCCACCAACCGACATGGTCAGCATTGTTGCCAGTTTGCCACCCATCAGCGCTAGTAATAGACGTCACCCGCCACTAATCGTCGCTTCCACCAACACCACCCACCACTGACCGTGATCACCCGCCACCTTGGTTTTAAAAAGTGAGAGGCGCACAAAAGCGACGAGGTCTAAAACCGAGGCGCGAAGTGCAAAAGCGGTGGGTTTTTCGTACCTGAGCGCAAGCTAACTATATATATATTTTTATATATCCCATAGGTTTTTAGCTTTCCCTATCGAAAATATAGCTATAAGTAAGGTTTTTGTGTGATTTTAGCTGCATGTACAAGACAAAAAAAAACCCAAGGTACAACAGTTAGATGCATAAAACGCCTCGGGTACGAGAGGCGCGCGCCTCAGGCCAAAAAAGCCCTGAAAAATTCCCCAAAAGCGCGCCTTTTTGGCGCTTCTTGTAATTACTCTAGGCATGAGCGAAAAAGTGGAGAATTAATGTTCTGTTGTTTATTTGTTATTGTGATTTGTTGTGAATTTATTTAACTTACCTTTTATAACTTTTTAAGAAACCATTTATAGAAACAGTATTTGCGTGTCTAGAAAGGTCTTTCTTTGTCTATGTTTTGAGTGATCTAGCAACATGACAGAAATATGTGAATGTTCAACCGTATGATCGGACTTTAATTCAATTTCTGTAGGGTCTGACGAAGGAGTCCATGCATGGGTTGTGGCTAATTATGCTCTCGGAACTCTTGGAGGTGATCCTCGTGAAACAACTGGGATAATTGAACTTGGTGGTGCTTCCGCTCAGGTTTGTATTCTTCTTTTTTGTTTATATTTCCCATCATACATTATTACCATATGTGATTGTCACTAAGAATCTTCGGCTATAACTTTCAGGTAACCTTTGTCTCAAATGAGCCAATGCCCCCTGAATTTTCACGGACGGTTAAGTTTGGAAATGTCAGTTATAGTCTTTACAGCCACAGCTTGCTCGAGTTTGGTCAGGTAAAGATCTTTTACCTTATTTTATATTTTATGCTATAAACATATGTTAGTTTTTACTTTTTAATTATCTGATATACACTGTGTTTGACACAAATATGATATTTTAGCTTTATGTTTTATGTGAACATTCTTGCATCTTAAAAACAGCTAAATTTTAACTAATTTACTTAAGAAAATAGTTAAAAAAATAAAATAAAAAATCTCAACCAAATCCACTCATTCAACTCAACCCACTTTTTTCTCACATAATCATCTATACCTTTTCTCCCGTAACATTCAGTTATAAAAAAATGTCTTAAAACTGGTAATCAATATGTGGTTCATGGCTGTTAACAATAGCGCCCTAAAACCTTTTGTTAGCTTTCTCTAAAAAAGATTGTGATAATATCCATCAGTAAAACAGTGACTCTTTGATCCTACTTTTTAAGGCTGTTCAATTCACACCAAAACACTAATACAAGCAAACTGTGCTTTTTGAATGACTTAAGTCAAATCGTCATCCTAACCGCGTTGAAACTTCATAATTATAAAAACACCCTTGAGCTTGGTTTAAAAAAGCGCGCCTAGGCACAAGTTTCTTGACAATCCCCTGCGCTTTTGGTTGCATAAGGCGAAAGTTTGAGGCATGATTTCTTGACAAAAAAGCGCACTTGAGGCGCGATTTCTTGGCAAAAAATTGATCCATGAGGCGCGCGCCTCATGTCTTTCCCATATTTTTGTGCAGCAGGTTGTTGTACAATATGTTTTTCAGGCTGTACATGTATGTAATTTCCATATTCTAACATATATAAAGCTTATTTTCTCTAAATATTGGGTAAATGATGCTCGAAATCTATAGGAAATATATAAAAAATATAATTATTTCCGCACCGGGTACAAAAAGAAGTACGTTTTTTTTTTGCGCTTCGCGCCTTGGTATTAGACCTTGTCGCTTTTGTGCGCTTCTCGCTTTTGAAAACCAAGCCCTTGAGAGAACTCTATATAAATTTGCTTACTTCCCATTGTGTAAACAACACTATTGCAATTTGCACTTGAATTTAATACCTTCAACATACATAGTGAAAATCTTAGATGTAACATTATCAGTTATCTGGCTAAGTTACATATAATGGAAGGGCCTTTTTTGTTATTACTTTTGACAAGAAAATCAAATATCAATTATGTTTTAGGTACTACCTTTCACTATACTCATTTTCTTACTTTATTTTCAAACTATTTAGTTTCTGTGTGGACATCCAATACAATTCAATTACAGGTTTTCTAGTTGCATTGTACACATGTGGAACCAGTTTTAAAATTAACTTTGTGTTCTTTGTGCTTCACCATATTCTCAGCTTGAACGTAAATGGTTGATAATAACTTGCTTAATTTGCAGAATGTTGCATTTGACTTACTTCGTCGGTCAAACTTGGCAAAAGTTCCAAATCCCGGTTAGTACATATACTATTTGTCTTATAGTTAGTCTCCATTCATGTCTTAACATAGTAAGAACACATTAAGCGGATAGAAATTAATTTGATTGAGATCTAACTAGTTACAGTTTATATTCCTACAGAATCTTTTGGCAGCAAGGTAGTTTTGGACCCTTGTTCACCAAAAGGATACAAACACAACGTAATAACAAGAAATATCACTCCTAGTTCTTTAATCGAAAAAAACGAGCAGTTATCGATTCTACATGCAAGTGGCAACTTCTCAGAATGCAGATCTGCCTCCTTAACATTGTTGCAGAAAGGCAAAGGTGCAGTAAATTTTTTTATATTTTATTTCTATGAATTCCGTAACCTTATCTTTCAATCTTTCATTGTTCTACATGTGAAAATTGTCTTTTCGTTGTTTATTCTTTATTTGGTATGCAGAGGAGTGTGCCTATGATCAATGCTACATTGGCTCAACATTCATACCGAAACTTCAAGGAAATTTTTTGGCTACTGAGAATTTCTTCCATACGTCTAAGGTTATTCTAATTTTCCTCTATATATAATTAAGTAGGGCTGTAAACGAACCAAATAAACACGAACAAGACCTTGTTCGTGTTCGTTTATTAATAAATATGTGTTCACGAACTATTCATGATCGCTTACCTAACGAGAGTTTATGTTCGTGTTCGTTTGTTAAGGAAATGAATGTGTTCATGTTCGTTTGTTAATTTTAGGCAACCAATGAAGACGAACGTTGATGAACACAAACTAATGTTCATGAACACAAATGGAAACAAAACAAACACAACAAGTGTTCATGAACAGAATACATAATACACTGACACTTAATAAATATTTTATTTGTCGGAATTTTGAAGTATTTAAATAAAGAGTAAACTGCCATTTTGGTCCCTGAGGTTTGGGCAGTTTTGCCACTTTAGTCCAAATCTCAAACTTTTTACATCTGGGTCTCTGTGGTTTCAGTTTTATTGCCATTTTGGTCCAAAAGTGATTTTTGTCTTCTAAAATTCTGCTATTTTGTCCTTTTCATCAGGGGCAAAATGGTCATTTAAGCAGAGTTTGAGGTTTATTTATATATATATATATATAATATATATTAATGCTTAAAATGACCATTTTGCCCCTGAGGAAAAGGACAAAATAGCAGGATTTTAGAAGACAAATATCAGTTTTGGACCAAAATGGCAATAAAACTTAAACCACAGGGACCAAGATGCAAAAAGTTTGAGATTTGGATTAAAGTGGCAAAACTGCCCAAACCTCAGGGACCAAAATGACAGTTTACTCTTAAATAAAAATATAAAAACTATAAACACTAATGAACTATCGAACACAATCAAACATATACGAACATGTTACCGAGCATTCACGAACATAAATGAACAAATGCAACCTCTGTTCATGTTCGTTCATTTAACTAAACGAACAAAATTTCTGGTTCGCGTCCGTTTGTTTAATAAACGAACTTCCCGCCGAACGGTTCTCGAACTGTTCGCTAAATGTTTGGTTCGTTTGCAGCCCTAAATTAGGTGGTTTGGATAACCGGTCAAAATTGGGTCGGATCAAGGTGATCTAAAATTATTTGTTTTATTTGACCTGTTTAAGGTTAAAAGTAACCTAAATCAACCCATTTTAGTTGAAAACTTTGCTTTTAAGTTTCTTGATCTTTCGGTTTTCCTTTTTTTTTGTTCATTGCAGTTCTTTGGGTTGTCACCAAAAGTTTTCTTTCCGAGCTCATGGTGGCTGGTAAACAATTCTGCGAAGAAGATTGGTCAAAACTAAAGTCAAAGTACCCAAATTTCACCGACGAGGATTTGCATCATTACTGCTTTTCTTCAGCGTATATCGTTGCTTTACTTCATGACAGCCTCGGAATTGCGTTTGATGACAAACGGTACTTTTCTTACCCGAACATATGAATCACAATGGTAAACAGCACACATTTAACTCTTTTGATTTGACGGTACCTTGAACAGGATCGATATGCTAATCAGGTGAATACATTCCACTCGATTGGGCGTTAGGAGCCTTCATTTTTCAGATCATGAGTGAGTTAGAGGTCGGACAACTACACCCTCCAAAATCCATAATCAACGTGGATTATTCAATCTTAAGCGGGTTAATCTTTGTTATTGTTTTATTATTTGCTGCATCTTATGTGTCAAAATGGAGGAAACCTAATGTAAAAACAATATTCGATCTAGAAAAAGGGAAATATATAGTTACTCGAGTAGGTAGACATTAATAGTGTCCGTTTGGTTCGATGAATGGAATCACTAACGAATGGAATGTACGAGGTAAGGGAATCATGAGTTTGTGTTCGATGATACAATGGAGACGTGTTTGATGATGTCATACGGTCATAGTAGCGGTGTTTGTTTTCTTTGATCATCCATCATATGTAGCGGGAAACCGATGTAATTTTAGCGATTTTAATTTAGTTTTGTAAAGGGTTTTGTGTTATATTGGCATTGGTAGATTGCAAAATTGCATTCATCTGGACTTTGCAAACCTACTTGGAATGACAAAACGAGTTTAATTTATATGCATACGTTATATTATTATTATTAGTTGATCATTTATTAGTGCTACTTATAATAAAGGATTTAAGAGAATGTATGTATTGAATTTAATGTAAGAAACTATCTTAAGATTGTCAACTTGTTAGGTATGAACTAAGATATTGTAACCTATTTTTAATAATTGGATTAAATTAAAACCTTAATGCCAATTTGATATTTTATATATTTTCATCAGTGGAGGGAAATAGTTTAAGTTTTGATCAAGATACCAACCCATCAACTGGACAACAAAAAAATCGAGATCTACTGACTAAATATTTTTTTTATCACAGCAACTTCTTCCTTTCAAAATTCATTTGTTCCATGAAAGTTTGATAATATCATAATGATAGTGATTTGTGTTAGTTTAACCATAGCAAAAGCTTTTTTTATATATAGTTTTAGAAGTTAATCTAGATATACAAAACAAAACATGGCCTATGGCTTTATAGCCTAGTGGCATCTTGTGGTGAGATAAGGCTTTAGGACCAATAGGTCCTGTGTTTGATTCCACAAGAGGATTTCTCCATGTTTATTGGATTTCCTCTGAATTGGTGTGACATTGTGCCTATTGGAGATGGATATGATCGGGTGATTCCTCTGGTGGCACGATGATACTCCAGTGGACCGTCAGTGATCCAAATTTGCCGTTAAAAAAAACAAAACAAAACATGATCTACAAAGTTTTGCCATCTTATATTTAGTCCTCTTATTACACATTATCTTCTGAGTATGTATCCAAGCTCCAACAGAAAATAAAATTGTTAAAAATTGTCAAAGATGACCCAAAGGTTAAAATCCAGTAATACATAACTTAAAAGAAATAACACTCCTTTTGTGTTGTTTTTAAAAATAAAATGAGTTATTTTCCAGAAGTTGCTCACATTAGATTATGATTGTAAAAATTCCGACTAGGTGCCGATAAATCTGAATGAATTACAATTAATCCTGATTAAGTTCTAGTCCTCACCCCACTGGCCGACTAGCTACTATCGCTTTCTACAACCATTCATTGGATACCTATTAATTTTAATAGTAATACGAGTATTTTTAAGTTTTAATTTTAGTACCAAAAATAATATACGTCTTTTAACTTAAAAATAATTTTCATTTAACTTACTACTCTAATAAGTTGTACCGAGTGTCGATACTGTAAGGCTACCAGTGTGAAGTAACACTCCCGGTTACCTCAGCAGGGTAGCGCCCCCCACACCGCCAAAAAGGGGTGCTATCGAGTGCCTTGCCAAGCCCTTAAAAGGCTAGAATGAGACTTTAGTGGGGCCATGAACATAAACCAATCAATTATATGTTTTTTCTCTTTTTATTAAGACCATGTGTAGTGGAAGACCCTCACCCTTGAGGCGTTTTGCGTCATGTGACAGTCCAGTCAGCAATGGGCATTATGAGACGTTTTTCTACAATGGGTGTAGTGGAGATGTGGGCGTTACGTTAAAAAGAGGTGTAATAGAATTAAAATAACAAAAAACCATCAAAAATTGTTATTGGCCAAACAAAAAGGGATGCACAGTCATTGGTGAATTGGTTTCTTCTTAGGCGTGGAAAAAAGCACGCCACCAAGCTAAATGGCAAGAAAAACGCCCAGGGGCGGAAGTAGGGGCGTTTTTCAAGGCCAAAACGCCCAAAACCTTCCCCACTGCGCATGATCTAATAGTGAAAGAGACTTTACGGGAGTTTATTCCAAATCATGCAAATTAATGATTGGGGGCTTTAAAGCTTCTCTGTCTATATGGTGTGTGGCGCATATATGACATCTTAAAGCCGCTAGGGATTTTAGACCACACCACTCAGCCTAACAAACCAAACTGGTACAGACCAAAACCCGCGATAATTCAAAAAAAAGGAATCTATAATTCCAAATAGGTAAAGACAATATCAAACTAACCTATCATAAAAGTTGCAGCCAGCCGTTGAAAACAAATCCATAAGGCGTAAATTCAGGAACAATAATTTGCCCTAAATTCCTTCACCAAATTGGTACAATATCAACCCCTTTTCAGCAAAATCGGACAGTGTTAATCGAGGGATAACCACCTCTCCTCTCGATTTCCACCACCTCCATTTCTTTGCTTCTCATTATTTCCTCTCTCTCTCTCTCTCTCTCTCTCTGTCATCCTCTCACATTCTCGGGTGGGTATTTCTTCATCAACAATAATCCCTTTTAATTTCTTCATTTTTCTTGTTTATATGTTCTCAATTTGATTCTTGTTTGGTTGGATTTGATGCAATTATATTAATCCAGCTTATGGGGTTTTTGTATGTTGGTCAAAATCGACATTTGGGTTCTTGATTTGTTAGAATTTTGTTGTGAATTGTAAAGATTTTGGTTTTATTTGCCCCAAGATTGATACTTTTTAACACCCTTTTGTTTGTTTTTATGATTATGATTGATTATGGTTATGAGTGTGCTAATGGTATGCTGGTGGTATATGGTATCTTGACTTTTGAATGCTGATTTTGGTTTGGCTTTTTGTTTGCTAAATTATTTTTTTTACAATTAAAAGAATTTTTTATTAGCATTAAAACAGAGACGATTAGAGACTAATGGCAGGTAGACGGGCAACAAGCTGCGCCGCTACCCTTTTCTGAAAATTGATAGGTGCTAGTCGGGCGGTGGGATATTGACTAGCGATTAAGCAGTATTAGGGATTAATCCGGTTGAAGTTTTATATGTAATTTTTCAAATTTGTTAATCGGATTGGATTAATAAGTAAAAATTTTTAAATACTTGATATTGACCAGTTTTGACCGATTTTGTCCGAAATTTGATCACCTTTGACCAATTAACGATTTTAGGTTCGACTAATTTTATGATTATGATTGTGGCAATGATATGTTAGTATGTTGGTCAAATTCGACATTTGGGTTCTTGATTTGTTGTAATTTTGTTGTGAATTGTAAAGATTTTGGTTTTGTTTGGCCCAAGATTGATACTTTTTAACACCCTCTTGTTTGTTTTTATGATTATGATTATGATTGTGGTAATGGTATGTTGGTATATGGTATCTTGACTTTTGAATGCTGATTTTGGTTTGACTTTTTGTTTGTAACCATGGTTGTTAAAATCGGTAGGCACTAGTCAGCGGTGGGTATGGACTAGCGGTTAATCGGATTGGAGTTCTATATGTAGTTTTTCAATTTTATATATAATTTTTCAAACTTGTTAATCGGATTGGATTAATAAGATCAAATTAGATTAATAAGTATAATATTTTAAATACTTGAAGATTTTTACCAGAAAATTGACCGGATTTGACCGAAATTTGACCACCTTTGACCAATTACCAATTTTAGGTCCGACTAGGTGTAATTTTATCATTATGATTGTGGCAATGATGTGTTGGTATGTTGACTTTTGAATGCTAATTTTGGTTTGACTTTAATGTTTTTTAACACAAAAGTTGAATTTTCTTTTTATATTTCCAACAAAATGCCTGAGTTTATGAAAGTTTGCTGCTTTTCATATTATGCCCTATGATGTCATTAAAGAGGTTTTATGATCACAAAAAAAACTTGATAATATCTATTACTTTTTTGTTTCTGTTTGAGGTTCATGATCAAAATTTTGACTTTTTTTTTAGTTTTGAAATTTTTGGTACCTTTTTGTTTTCAGTTTATGTTTTGATGCAGCCCCTCTTGATTATAATTATTATTATGATTGTGGCAATGACATGTTGATATTGAATATTTGGGCTTAACATATGTATATTGACTTTTGAATGCTAATTTTGGTTTGAGTTTATGTTTTCTAACCCAAATTTTAACCTTTCTTTTGTATATATATATTTTAAAATATGCCTGAATTTATGAAAATGAATTTATATTTTTTAAAGAGGTTTTATGCCCACAAAAAACCATATATTGGATTTGGTATAAACGGGCGATGACTTGATTTTCCGATGTGAATCGATTGGTGCAGCCTTTGGGCGGGGAAACCATAAAAAAGACAAGAGAAGATGACGGGCCCCACCTCGTCTTTGCGCTGACTCAGCAGCTCATGCAGATGCAGTTGATGATAACGGGCCCACAGATGATGAAGAAGCTACTTTATTAAACACAGCGGAGTGTCGTATTTGCCAAGAGGAAGATTCAACTGATACTTTAGAGATACCCTGTTCCTGCAATGGTAGTCTTAAGGTAATTGTTTACGTTGTCTAATATTGAATATGTTCTTGTTTTGTTATATGGCGTTGAACGTGTTGATTAAATTTCTATGTTTATGCAGTATGCTCATAGAAAGTGTGTTCAACATTGGTGCAACGAAAAGGGCGACATCACTTGTGAAATATGCCATCAAGTAAGCTACCATTATAAAAAAAATATTTTAGTATTTTCATCAGTTTTAAATTCTTTATACGAGGCCCAATTAATCTGACAAGTAGGGCTGCAAACAAACCGAACGAACACTGACAAGACAGTGTTTGTGTTCGTTTGTTAAGAAATATATGTGTTCATGAACACTTACCGAACGGGATTTTTGTTCGTGTTCGTTTGTTATGGAAATGAACTTGTCCGTGTTTGTTTGTTAATTTTGGGCAACGAACGTTGATGAACACAAATGAGCACAAACTAATGTTCATGAACACAAATGGAAACAAAGGAACATAAACAAGCGTTCATGAACAAAATATATAGTACACTGACACTTATTAAATATATTATTTGTCGGAAATTTGAAGTATTTAAATAAATATAAAAACTAAAAACACTAATGAACTATTGAACACAAACGAACACCTTACTGAACGTTCACGGACATAAATGAACAAATGCGACCTATGTTCATGTTCGTTCATTTAACTAAACGAACAAAATTTCTTGTTCGTGTTCGTTTGTTTGATAAACGAACGAACACAAATGATCTTCACGCCGAACGGTTCACGAACTGTTCGCCGAATGTTTGGTTCGTTTGCAGCCCTACTAACAAGTTTAAACATCTTTTTTGTTAAACTAACGAAATGACTTTATTGAATATAAAAAAAAGAGTAAAATGTCATTTTCGTCCCTGAGGTTTGGCCACTTTTGCGCCTTTCGTCCAAAGGTTTGGTTTTCCACATCTGGATCCAAAAGGTTTGGACTTTGAAATCTTGCCATTTTCATCCAACTCGTGAACTCCATCCATTTTTCTCCATTAAACGATGGGTATATCCGTCTTTTTAGATATTTTTTATTAAAATAAAAGAACTTTAAGAAATAAAGATCCACCTCTGTTGACTTTCTCCCCACCCAAACCCTTTAGTTATCACAAAAAATGTATGAACAGACAAAAATACCCCTGACTTAATGTTAAAAAATGTATGGAGTTAACGAGTTGGATGAAAATGACAAGATTTTAAACCTTTTGGATCCAGATGCGGAAAACGCTTGACGAAAGTCACAAAAATAGCCAAACCTCATGGACGAAAATGACATTGTACTCTAAAAAAAGCATGTTACTATAGGATAAATGCACCGTTCTTATGTATATATTTTCTTAATGTTTGTAACGCAGCCTTACCAACCTGGCTATATTGCCCCACCTCCCAGAGCGCGTTTGGAAGAGACTACCATAGATATCGGGTAATCCATTTTTTCTTGTATCTTGTTTTAATTTAATTTCTATTAATTATTGAAATTAATAGGATTATTTTGTTTATCAGGGGAGGATGGCAAATATCAGGTACACCTATGGATCTGAATGACCCACGTCTCTTGGCAATTGCTGAAGCTGAACGTCAATTTCTTGAAGCTGAATACGTGGATTATAACGCCTCAAATGCCAGTGGAGCCGCATTTTGTCGTTCAGCTGTTTTAATTGTAAGTCACGTTTATTTTAAATAGAGTAAAATGCCATTTTTGTCCCTGAGGTTTGGCTAGTTTTGCAACTTTCGTCCAGAGGTTTGTTTTTCCGAATCTGGATCCAAAAGATTTGAAATCTTGCCATTTTCATCCGGCTCGTTAACTTTTATTCATTTTTCTCCGTTAAGTCAGGGGTATTTTCGTCTTTTTTGTCAACTTAAAAGGCAATTTGGTCGTTTTCACTTTATATACAAGCATTTAGCATGATGTAGAAGACTGAATTACCCTTTAAATTAACAAAAAAGACAAAATATCTCTTGACGTAACGAAGAAAATGGATGGAGTTAACAAGCCGGATGAAAATTGCAAGATTTCAAACCTTTTGGATCCAGATTCGGAGAAACAAACCTTTGGACGAAAGTTGCAAAACTAGCCAAACCTCAGGGACAAAAATGACATTTTACTCTTTTACATAAATGGAAATGTTCAATTAACATTCTAATTGTTTGATTATGGTTTTTTGCAGTTATTGGCACTTCTGCTACTACGGCATGCAGTAAACGTGCCGGAATCTGAAGCAGATGGAGACGAAGATGCGTCTACTTTCTTGACTGTAAGTTTAATTTTTAAATATTTATATTCATGCTCCTCTTTCTAAATTAAAATTATATATTTTTATTAATTGATTTATTTTATTAGCTTTTCTTGCTTCGGATTGCTGGGTTTCTTCTTCCGTGCTACATTATGGCATGGGCCATCAGCATCTTGCAGCGTCGAAGGCAAAGACAGGTATGTTTTTTGGTTATGCCTATTTGACCCGTTAGACAAAAAAAAGAGTAAAATTCCAGTTTTGCGAATTTTGTCCAAAGGTTTGTTTTTCCGTATCTGGATCCAAAAGGTTTAAATCTTGCCATTTTCATCCGTCTCGTTAACTCCATCCATTTTTCTCCGTTAAGTCAGGGGTATTTCCGTCTTTTTTGTTAATTTAAAGGGCAATTCAGCCTTTTCCACTTTATGTACAAGCATTTAACATAAGGTACAAGTATTCAAAAGACCGATTGCCCTTTAAGTGAACAAAAAAAGACGAAAATACCCCTCTAAACGGAAAAATGGGTGGAGTTAACGAGGTGGATGAAAATGGCAAGATTTCAATCAAACCATTTGAATCCAGATGCGAAAAAACAAACATTTGGATGAAAGTCGCAAAACTAGCCAAACCTCAGGGACGAAAACGACATTTTACTCCAAAAAAAATAATAAAATTAACCCGAATAGACCAAATTTCCAAAGGAAACGGGTCAAAATTATCATCTCTATTGGCTATGATTTATTTTGACCGGGTGCAATGCTTATAACAGGAGGCTGCAGCATTGGCGGCATCACAGATTGCTTTTGTTTTGCAAGCGGGTCAAAGGCGGCGGGGCCTACACTTTACCATAGCCTCTGCTGGGCCACCGGCAGCTGCTGTGACTCCCGCCGTGGCTCCACAGGAGGACAATGTCTGATCTTTTTCGGTTCCCAAAAGCCGCTAAAGGAGGGGAATGAATTAACAACACATTGTTGTAAAGTTATTTTGTGTTTGCAAGTCATTTTTTGTTATTTCACAAGTGTGTCTTGTTCTGGTGATGTGTATAAATGTATAATATTGCTTTGTCACATTAATATTTGTGACATTTTGAATATTTTTTTCCTGTTAAGATTTACTAATAATCATGTCTGTCATCCCTGGTTGAGATGTATAATTAATTCAGAATGAAAAAAAATATATACTATTCTTGATGTGTTAGTATAATTGTTAAAAAAGTAATTATAATAAAAAGTGGTTATAATAATTCACAATTTTTATTTGAAGGGTTACTATAAAGGGTATCAAACAAGTTGTGTTCTGAGTTGGCATATCCAATCCGACATGAACCTAAAAACTGTGTCAGCCGTAAATATTCTAACACAACGCGAATAGTCATGGGTTGGCGTGTCACAAAATTTGTGGGTTAACACGAATGTCAAGTTTTAACCTGATATTTTTATTCTTTGTTGTTTTGCCTAATAACACTTTAAAATTGTAACTTAATATATATATACACACACACATTACATAGCTATCCTTTTAATATAAAATTTAATGTCAATTATGCAACTTCTAAATTGTGGCACAATCAATAATCTATTTAGCTAAACGTATTCATATATTTGCCCAAACCTAAGAATTTCTTGTTAGGTTTGTCCCGTGTTACATTCTTACACTTTTATAAAAATAACTAATATTTTTAATTTGTTTGTTACAATACAATCATCAATAATACAAATGTATTTGTTTGTTAGCAATTATACCGATTACAATCTTATTTCTCTCAAAGTTCTTAATACAACTGCATTTTGTCGTTCAGCTGTATTAATTTCTTAACCTCTAATTACAATTTACAAAATATTTATTTATCATAACTAGTTACTATAAATACAATTAGAAGTGTAAAAAAAGCGGTTTGAGCCCGGCGACCCGGAAACCGACCTGGTAAAAGAACTACGTTGGCCCACACTTGTTTAGGTCCAACCCAACCTGACGATTTGGTACACGTTTGGGATTTTTGTGTTGGAATTCAGTTCCAACCCGGACCAGTTTGAGGCGGCCTAAAAATACTGATAAGAAAACCGGTTGTGAACTCGATCCAAATCGGTTTGGGTGGGTTCGCGTTTTTAACTCTAAAACCAGTTCTTCACCCGAACTGGTTTGGATCAAACCGGCTTAAGCTCCAACTAAAAAAACAGCCCGGTTATAAACCGACCCGGTTCGGGCCCAAACCAAACCGGGTTTTGTACTAAAAGAAGAAACTTAAAGTTCGGCCCAACTTATTACCCAGGCCCAAATATCCAAACAAACTTAGGGCACCCTTCATATACACCTTATCATCCCTCTTCATACCTTCTCCTCCAGCCTCCACTCACAAACCCTGTAACAAACAACCCACCGGCCGGAAACAATGGTGCAAAGACTCACATACCGGAAACGCCACAGTTATGCCACCAAATCAAACCAGCACAGGGTTGTTAAAACCCCAGGTAACAATCTTGATTATTTGTTATAGTTTCACCATTTTATATGAATCTTGATCTGTGATTGTGGGTGTTTGGTAAGTTGGTTGATCTGATTATGAATCTTTTTGAAATGGGTTGTGTAAAGTTGGTTGCTTTTTGTGGTTTTGACAGGTGGGAAGTTGGTTTATCAGACTACCAAGAAGAGGGCTAGTGGGCCTAAGTGTCCTGTTACTGGCAAGAGGATTCAAGGGGTATGATTGTTTATTTTGTTATGTTTATGATTGGGTGATTGTTTAATGGGAAATTAGTGTTTGGATCTGTTTGTTATATAGGGATTTTTTTTTTTGGGGGGGGGGGGGGGTGTTGGGGTTGGTTTTATTTTTATGTTGAGATTAATCTATGTAAGAAGTTGAAAAGGGGATAAATGGATGAGGTTTTAAATTGTTGGTGTTGTTGTGATTGTTATGGTTACATAGGGAAGGGATAACTTACTAGTTAGTGTATATATCTTGTGGAATTAGGAGTTTTGCTAGGGTTAGAGAGTTTAAATTGTCTATGCGGTTAATGCGGTAAAATATTGGATGTTGGTCAAGGATCGACATTTGAGATATAGGTTATCTTGGTGAGATATCATGCAGAATTTATGTATATAGCAAATTAGCAATTTAACACTAATAATTCGGTGATATATCGGTTATATGTTATCGGTGATATATTGGTCGAATGCCGGTCAATATCGTAGATAATATCAGTACCGATATGTTGACCGATATTTGACACCGATATTATTTTACTAGAGGACCGATATGACCTAATATCATGCAGAATTTATATATATATATATATATATATTATATATATATATATATATACAATTTAACACTAATAATTCAGTGATATGTCGGTAATTTTAATATCATGCAGAATTTATGTATATAGCAATTTAACGATAATAATTCAGTGATATATCGGTTATATCTGTCAAATATCGGTGGTATATCGGTCAAATGTTGGTCAATATCGCAGATAATATTGGTACTGATATTTGATACCAATATTTTACTAGAGGACCGATATTAACTGCATAGTAAGTACTAATGGTTTAGTGAAACTAAGATTGTATTTTAATCGTGTTTTTGACTCGGCAACAAACGGTCACTTCTCGAACTGTTTATTGTGCAACTTTAACTTCAAATGATTATAATACTGAGATGTGCTTAGCTATAAAACATGTTAGCATAAAAAAGTTTCTTCCTTTTATTATCAAGCTGTTAAAAAAAGCTGATGCATGTAAATTTGATCTTGCAGTGTACTTTTTTGTTGTTTTTAACAATGTTAAATACTTAAGTATCTTCTCAAAATTTCGAAATCTATTAGTGGTTCGTTCATTAATCAAAAACTTAATGCTTAACAATATCTTGATTTTGCTAAATGTTCGTCAAATAGTCTCTTTAAGATGATACACCACAAATGCAGAGATTTTACTCTTATTCAACTCACTTATTTTTTTATGAAATAATTAGTATGACTTAGGTTTATCGCAGTAATTAAACATGTTTATAAAAAGTGTTTCGTTTACGCAGATTCCTCATTTGAGACCTGCTGAATACAAGCGGTCAAGATTATCAAGGAACAGAAGAACTGTTAACCGTGCTTATGGTGGCGTGCTTTCTGCAGGTGCCGTGAGGGAAAGGTAATTTATTCATTTTCATGTTTTTGTGTTGAGTTAAATGTCATTTTAGTCCCTGTGGTTTGGGCCATTTTGCCAATTTCGTCCAAAGTTTCATTTTCCATCGGTGAGTCCAAAAAGGTTTTGCCGTTGTCATTTTAGTCCACTGGGTTAACTTCCTCCATTTTTTTTGTTAACGAGAAGGAAAATTCGGTCATTTCATATGTAGTTCTGTTAACTAGAAGGGCAATTCGGCCATATAAATTGACCGAATTTTCCTTCTCGTTAACAAAAAAATGGATGAAGTTAACCTAGTGGACTAAAATGGCAATGGTGAAAACTTTTTGGACCCACAGGCGAAAAATGAAACCTTTGCACCAAAGTGGCCCAAACTATAGGGACAAAAATGACGTTTAACTCTTTTGTGTTTGATCTTTATCACGTTTGTTGGTTACTTAATTTATTTTTGGATGTTATTCCAGGATCATTAGGGCTTTTTTGGTTGAAGAACAAAAGATTGTGAAAAAGGTGTTGAAGATCCAAAAGGCGAAAGAAAAGACCGCCTCCAAGGCATAGATTTTCGGCGTTTTGCAATTCCTCATGAGGGTAATTATAGGGCTCTTTTATGTTCGGGTTGTTCTACTTTGTCGACAAACAAACTTGGTTAACCGTCTTAGGTTTTTGTTTGGTGTTCAATGATTTTATGAAATCTGTTTCGGATTCTTTTGTTATTGTCTTTACTTTGAATCTTGTTTTTCTTATAAACTCATGTTCTTTCTATTACTTGCACTTTGAAACCTTTTTAGAAATCACATGATTGTGAGATTTCTGACCTGTATGCCTACATTAATCTCAAATCCTATAACAAAACTGTAGTAACACATAATAATGTTAAGTTGTAAAGTGGATATTTATTGTGTCTAATTGTGAGGTGTAAACGAGTCGAGCATGAGCCTGACTAGGTTCGAGTTTGGCTCGTCATACTTTTATGAAGCTCGAGCTCGGCTATGTTCGACCCTGCAATTTTAAGATCGAGCTTGGCTTGAAAGTAAAACCCAAGAGCTCGAGGTAATTTGGGAACAATTTTAAATGAGCTAAAAGCTCGACTTGAGCTTGCTTTGATACAGGACCGTTCCAACGTTTTTGGAGATCCTAAGCGAACCACGAAGTGGGAGCACTAATTTTGCCAATAAAGTCTCCTCTAATCCCGACAGACCCTACTACGCCATGGGTGATTAGTGTTACCTTTTTCATCTAGTGATAGTTAAGAGCTTAGAATTTGAAAGCAGGTTTATTTTTTGATTGCCGTGCCTAGGTTGGCAAGCCCATTGGGCTAGCCCTGCTTTGATATCTTAGTAGATAGGTTACTGTATTCATCGTAATAAAATAAAATTAGTTGACTTGGAACTTTTGGTGATATTTTGTTGTGTAGTTTGGAGTATCTAACATGTACAAGTGGGACCGTTGAGTGGGTGAAGCTCTAAAGAAACTAATAGAAAGAAATTTCATTCACAAACATAAGTGAATAGGAAATAGGAGTAAACTACTACTCTACTCCTTAACCAATGTTCTACTAAAATAACGTACAACTACTTTGACTTGAGTCATTCTCAACACATAACTAGATAAAATAAAGTTTTATTTACAACAAAACTATGTAAATCCATGCCATAAAGTTCTAAGTACCTAAAATTAATCTAATATATATGTAAAAAATAGCATTGTTGAGTGAGTTTTAAGTTTTAAGAAAATTCATAAAATACATAACCATTTAGAAGAAGTATCATAGTGTATGTAACATACGTAACAAATAATGTGATCAGACATCATAGACAACGAAATATCCTGTCACCATCCGGCAATGCCAAAACCGGAGCTCCAAGAACAGCTACTAGTCTCCCCCTAAACCCCTAAATTCGTAAAAACCGGGGATCTATAACCCTAGACAATTATCATATATCACAAAACTTTACATGGCCGATTAAGTTCGTTTCATGACCTTTTTCAAACCGAGCCAAGATTTAAGGTTTTACATTTTTTGTAGAAAAAAGAACCAACCAACACTAGTTTATAAGCCAAACAAGCCTGTTTTTGTGACCTTTAACTTTTAGTGTCACTTGAAAAACTTACTTACTAACTGGGTTGGCAGACCAGAGAACCGATCCCTATGAAACGGATTTGGGTTGGGACTGGGTTGGGTTCTCAAACCAGGTTCAACACTATTGCTCATATCTATTAATATAAAATTATAAAAAATAATAATAAATATTACTAACTTAAAAATTCATACTATATTTATTTTTGTAATATACTAAAACATAATTTTATGAAAAAAATAAACCTTACGACATGAAATACAACCATTTTTTACATTTTTCGTCGTCTTCATAGGTTTAGTAGAGGAACAACCCATATTGATGGGTTAATGCCCGCTTTCGATTCCATAGCGTTTTGGTAGCGTTTATTATTATTGTTGTTTGTTATTATTATTATTATTATAAAATGGTCTAAAAGCCATTAAATAGCCGTTAATTAATTGCTAGTTCAATGCCTCTGGACGGGTTTGAGATATTGGGTTCAAACCAGGTTCTCAAACCGGGTTGAGCGATCGGGTTTTGAACTTTCAGGTTGAAACCGGTTTGTCTGTGAAAAACCCAAACCTAGTCCTACCCCTAAGTGTTGAAACGGGTCCAAACTGGGTTGGCTAGAGATCTGGTTCAAAGCGGTTTCGGGTTGGGTAGGGTTGTCTGGTTTGGTTCCTTACAGGGTTCTTAATATGTGCAAGTAAATAGATAAAAATGGGAGGGGTATAAGGGTAAAATGAAAATATGGTATATTAGGGTTGATTAACTTTTATGAAAAACCAACTTCTGCATGTCATATATAGTAATCTCCAGTTAGCTGCATGCCATTACATATTCCATTATTATTATTATTATTATGCTTTTAATTTATTTACATCTTCCAAACCTTCACAAACTGCTTGTTTATGCAGTAGTACGTCCGGTGGCGAATCTAGGAACTTTTTGTACAGTGTTTCTTTTGGTAGAGTTTCACTAATTTTTTCCAAACCGAAGGGTTCCCGGGAACCCCCAAAACACCATTGGATCCGCCCCTCCGTGCGTCACCAACACAAGATATATACAAGATCCTTTTCTGTGCAGGTAAAAGTTATAATTCCATCTGTGTTAATAGCATCTATGTGTTCGGTGTTCATCTCCAACTCACTAGCTACAATTTGATTTGTGTTAATCGCTGTTTCGGTTTCTTCTTGTTCATCTTAACTCTTTGAAGATCCACACATACACACACACCAGTTTTTTTCTTTAAATCTTGCATTAGATCTGTTTATACATTCATAAGATGCATATTTATTAACTGTTTTTAAAGGGAAATAATTAAATATCTCAACCTGATGTGCTAACATGTTTAAAGAGCCTTGCCTTTAACTATGAGTTTGTCATGAAAACGAAATCTCTCAATGTCAACAGACTTGACGAATGTGGAACAAATCAAACTATTATTCACTAAACCCTTGAATTAGGGCTGCAAATGAACCAAACGTTTGGCGAACAGTTCGTGAACTCTTTGGCGGGAAGTTCGTTTGTGTTCGTTCATCTATTAAACAAACGAACCAAACAAGAAATTTCGTTCATTTAGTTAAATGAACGAGTATGAACAGAGGCCGCGTTCGTTCATTTATGTTCGTGAACGTTCGGTAACGTGTACGTTTGTGTTCGATAGTTCATTAATGTTTTTAGTTTTTATATTTTATTTAAATACTTCAAAATTCCGACAAATTAAATATTTAATAAGTGTTAGTGTATTACATATTCTGTTCATGAACGTTAGTTTGTGTTCGTTTGTTTCCATTTGTGTTCATGAACATTAGTTTGTGCTCATTTTTGTTCATCAATGGTCGTTTTTGTTCGTTGCCTAAAATTAACAAACAAATACAAACGAACACGAACAAGTTCATTTCCTTAACAAACAAACACAAACATAAAGTCTCGTTAGATAAGTGTTCATGAACACATATGTTTCTTAAAACGAAACGAAAAGATCTTTTTCGTGTCGGTCAGTTCGTTTGCAGCTACTAGACTTCTTAATCAGCTATCTTTAATGAAGTACAATTAAAATGTAAACATACATTTCATTTTATTTTAACAGAGTTCATGACAGCTAAATAATAATTTGCTTAATTTATAAATATATGAATTTGATGAAGCTTGTTTATACATTCATAAATCTATCATATAATTTGTTTCTTTGTATTGGTTGTTGATCTAAACATCAAGTTAAAATACACAAACAATATGTACTCCTTATGTTTGTAGATTAAGTGCATTTGATGTTTTTCTTTTCTGCTCAGTTCTAAAGTATCCATACCATCCTGCAAATGGCTCCTTCATTCTTCAAGTTCTTGCGCGATCCATCCGCTTCTCGACTGGTACTCGCCTTCTTCACACCACTTCCAATTCATGTGCTTTTTTTGTTCTTATAATTCCCACTAACAAAATCTTTTCATTTGTAGTCATTGCCGCCTGCTTTTGTTAGACAGCATTTAGTAAACAATATCTCAAATGGCCCGATAATCATATCAGCAAGTGGAGGTGATTCTTGGACATTGAAGATAGAAAAGATTGGAGATTTACACTATTTCACCAATGGATGGGAAAATGTGGTGAAAGATATCCCCTTGGATTTCGCTGATTTTCTTATCTTTCACCTTGTCGATCCATCCACCTTTCGTATGACAATCTTTGGTGTAAATGGGTGCGAACGAATCCTACCACGAAAAGAAGTTGATGAAGATGTTGCTAATGACTTTGAAGATGATGATCATCATAATGATGAAGATGTTGCTGATGAGGTTGAAGATGATGATGATAATGATGAGGATGATGATGATGCTGATTATGAAGAAGATGAAGAGAATGAAGATGGTGATCCTTCCTTTACTTCGGTTATCACCAAAACCACCAAAAGCATGTTGGTAAGATTTATAATAACTGTTTGCATAGGGGTATTGTCAATCGGGTTGGTGAGTTGAAATGTGCAACCTGAACCCAACCCATTTTATTATTTGTGTCAAAGATTTCAACCAGAACACACAAACACATAAATTCGGCAACCTGAACACTGCCCGTTAACCCATTTTATTAAATTAGTGATGCATGTCGGCAAGTTATAAGCAGGTTGTTAAAAAGAGTAAACTGCCATTTTGGTCCCTGAGGTTTGGGCAGTTTTGTCACTTTAGTCCAAATCTCAAACTTTTTGCATCTAGGTCCCTGTGGTTTCAATTTTGTTGCCATTTTGTTCCAAAAGCAAAGTCAACTCAAATTTCTAAAAAAGAAACTGTTTTTGTCCTTTTCTGAAGGGCATTTTGAGCATTTTTGTCCTTTTTTATTATTTATTTCCATGGGTATGCTTAAAATGACCAAAATGCCCTTCAGAAAAGGACAAAAAAAAACTAGTTTTTTTTTAGAAATCTGAGCTCACTTTGCTTTTGGACCAAAATGCAACAAAATTGAAACCACAAGGACTCAGATGCAAAAAGTTTGAGATTTGGACTAAAGTGGCAAAACTGCCCAAACCTCAGGGACCAAAATGGCAGTTTACTCTTGTTTAAAAATATAAGTTGGTTACCCTTTTGATTGTATACGGTTTTTTTTAACCTGAAGACGACCCATTTATTTAAACGGATTGTGTTAGTCGACCCAAAACTTGTTTTTTCCGTGTCTTGTTAAGAATTGCCACCCTATGTTTGAAACATAAAAAATATACTTGGTACTAGTTAAAAAAACAAACTTGGTTACACTTGATTTTATGAATTTAACATGTTTGCATATTGGTAATGTTAGCGGTTGCCGGCGGAATTTGTTGCGTTGGCTGAAATAGATGCTGAAGGAATCATGGCAATGAAGAATGTTGATGGAGAAGAATGGTATACGTGTTTGCGGGTGGAAAAATCACACGATACGAAAAGGTTCTATTTGACCGAATGGCATGATTTCCAGCGAGAAAACCATATATGCGAAGGAGACGAATGCGTATTCAAGTTCATCAAAAGTGAAGGCAAGTTGTTACTAGTGAAAGTGACAAAGCCATCTGTCAAAACTCCCGAGGTCATGAAAAGGACGAGGGGACGGCCCGCAAAGCAGCCAAAGCCATCTGTCAAAACTCCTGAAGTCGTGAAAAGGAAGAGGGGACGGCCCGCAAAGCAGCCAAAGCCATCTGTCCAAACTCCTGAGGTCATGAAAAGGAAGAGGGGTCGGCCCGCAAAGCAGCCAAAGCCATCTGTCAAAAATCCTGAGGTCGTGAAGAGGAAGAGGGGGGCCAGCAAGATGTCACACCACGAGCCGTAAAAAGAAAAGGGCGCCATCTGTCAAACTCCTAGTCATGAAAGAAGAGGGTCACCCGCAAAGCACCAAAGCCATCGTCAAAATCCGAGTCGTGAAGAGAAGAGGGGGCTGCAGCTAAGATGTCACAACCAACTGAGCCGTAAAAAGAAAAGGGGCGGCCGCAAGCAGCCACAGCCATCGGGTGAAATACTTGTGACTGAGGCTGCGAAAGCCGAAAAGGAAAAGGGGGCAGCCAGCAAGGCAGCAGTTGTGAATGTCGAGAGCGATGAAGAGAACATATGAAATGCCACCTAAGCGACGATGTGGAAGTCCACCTCAGCAAAATTAAGTATGGTGTTATATAATAGGTAATGCACCTCTTTAGGTGGCCATAAAGTTACTCTTAATTTGATTCATATTTATAAAAAAAAAATATTTATTGCAATGGGTCACCTAATAAGACTTCATATTGGGCATGCACTTCACCTTATTTGAGTCCTAGAATTTGAACCTTTATTGGGCTTATGTGCTGCTTTTAATAAATTTTCTTTATAGTATCATAATCATCATAAAAGGGAAAAAAGAGAGAATAAAATAGAAAAAAAAAAAGAAAAGAGTTAAATGCCATTTTAGTCTTTCTGGTTTGGGCCATTTTGCCAGTTTAGTCCAAAGGTTTCATTTTTTCCCTGTAGGTCTAAAAAGGTTTTATCGTCGCCATTTTAGTCCACTGGGTTAACTTCAACTATTTTTTCTGTTAACGAGAAAGGCAACCCGGTCATTTTATATGGCCGAATTGCCCTTCTAGATAACAAAATTACATATAAAATGATCGAATTGCCTTTCTCGTTAACAGAAAAAATGGATTAAGTTAACCTAGTGGACTAAAATGGCTACGATGAAACCTTTTTGGACCCATAGGGGAAAATGAAACCTTTAGACTAAACTTGCAAAATGACCCAAACCACAGGGACTAAAATGACATTTAACTCAAAAGAAAAAAATAGAAAGGAACAAGGAAAAATAGTAAGGAGAAATGGAAGGAAAGAAACAAAAGGGTTGCTAAGAGTCAAACTCAAGTTCATTTGGTAATCATATAGATATAACAACTCAACCACTAGGCACTAAGTTTAGTTGTTCAAACTTTCCAGTTAACAATTATAGATTTTACATATTTTTTCCAATCTCTAGATGACACCTGTCTATCCTACATGAAAGTTCATCCTGTTGATAGATACACATTTAGTTACACCTAATACAATGCTCATATTCAATCACATCTAGTTACAACTAATCAAGGTGATCACCCGGAAAACTTAAGTCATTTTCGTTGTTATAGTTGCTAGATTAGACAATCGCCATAACAAAATCAGTCGTAATATGGCTGACCTTACTGTGTAAGAGAAAAGCAAGCGCTTTAGGCCTTCACAGTTAAAGGGCCTCTATATTTTTTACGGTTTTGGCATATGGTGAGAGTAAAGCTTCACATCTTTACCGTGATTCTTCAATTAGATGATTTATGGGCCTAAAGCAAGAACACATGTACATGTTCCATATCCACTATGTATTTTTCTTGTATTTTGACTTGTTCAATCGTATGAAAAAAAAAACTTTTCGTTAAAACACTAAGAATTGAATTGTGTATGTAACTCGAAATGCATATGTAGCAAATTATATATAAAAAAGGCCCAAATTTTAGTTACACTTTACGCCTCTAAATCGGCCAGGCCACCATGCTTCAGAGTTTCACACTTTAACTATAGCAATTAGCCTTAACCGGAGCAAAACGCGCAATGTTATGTAACAAACACAAAAGTCAAAGCTCATGGTCAAAGGGTATGTAACAAGGTCTCAACTTTATGTCACTCTTTATGCTAAACTGTCTTTTAGGGGTGGGGGGTGTATGTTTAAAGAACAAAACTCTTAGTTCACATCCAAAAATCTTTCTAGTAAAAGAAAGCTTGTTGATTGACATAACATCCATATAAACACAAAAGGGAGACTGTGAGATAAATGGCATATATGCTTGTTTCCTTTGAATGCAGTCACCACAAGTCTCTGTTGGGCCCATTCAAAGGGGGTTCTATGGCTAAGGTTGGGTATGCATGCTTAAAAGAACCAAGATACTAGTGGGCCGCTCATGAAATTTGACAAAAACTTCTAGGCCTATACCCAATATACCATATGGATGATTATCCCCTCACTTGTGGTCCAGTGGTAGGAAGCTTGGGTTTTCTAATCGAGGCTCAAGTTTAATTTTCACTTGTGTCATATTGGGGTCGATATAGGCAATGAAGTATTTGGACTAGGCCTTGTGTGAGGTTGTCAGTTCGATTCCCGAGCCCAACCGAGTTTTCATCACACCATGTGTTACGCTAGAGAGTTCTGCTCTTGTGTGGCACAACGACTGTCAAGTGGTAGCCGGCGGTATGGTTTCCCAAGGGGGAGGGGACGTCCAAAAAGCCAAACTTTGAAGCCAGTGTGGGCCCGTTAAGATAACATAGCCTAGCTAAAGTGGGGTAATACGGGGCTCTTCCATTTGAAGAGTGTGATAACCTTATACATGAAATTCTACGTTAAAAAATGAATTTTAATAATCCTAACTATTAGCCATTGGCCGGCAATGGTTCCAACTTCAAAAATAACCGGTGGTGGTCCCACCTTTTCATATATTGTAAACCAATGGACCTTTAGTTAACCGAAAACGATATGGGGACAAAAAGAAATTAAGGTTATATTAGTAAAGATCCATTAGTTTACAATATGTGAAAAGGTGGGACCACCACTAGTTATTTTTTGAAATTTAGACCGTTACCGGCCAACGGCTAATAGTTCGGATTATTAAATTTCATTATTCCAAAAAAAAATATGAATAATTCAACCTTTCTATTAGCTTTTTTGTTACATAGACTTTGATGCTGACCACTACTTTTGTTACACTTTCTTTTGATTTTGAGATTGGTAACTATGATGTATTTTATTTTGTTTATGTATGGAAAAGTTGTTGTCTCGATCTTTTTGGTGGTCTAACGCAAACTTCTTAAATAGCGTATTTTCAATCAAAAAACATGTATCAATATTTCTGAACAATTTTTTAGTTCGTTTAATGTATAGTATTCACAAAAATTTTAAAAACCAATATCCGTGATAACTCATGTATTTAAGGTAATGTTCGTTTTACATGAATGAATCTTGGGAGAATTGAAATGTTAATTTTAATACTTATTTTGTTGGTTTTAATAAGAAAATGAATTGGAATTGAACAATAACATAAGGAAGGGAATCTACATTCTAAATCTATCCAAATTTCATTCTATTTTGCAAAACAAACACACCAAATTACAAATCTAATTTCAATTTCTACGTGAATTCTCATTCCAATTCCATTACAATCCATAAAACGAACACTATCAAAGTTTCTTGAATTATCTAAGTATCCCGGAATCTATGTTTTTACGTGTGTTAAACTTTAAGCGTACGAATTGAATAAAAACAAAAGAGTTAGCATTGTTGAATTGATTAAAACTCAAGGACTAAAAGCGTAATTTAGTCAATTTAATAAATAGATATATACTATTTAAAAAAGAGTTTTCAAGGTTAAACCAATTATATTAAAATATACTTCCACAATTTATACGAATAAGATATATCTCTTAGTGACGCAATAAGTTAATCGATAATGTATGCATGTTTGAAAGTTTTAAACGATTGTGTTGGTTCCTTTCAAAATGTGACTATGGGTGCAATTGCTGATTTATTTTTATTTTTTATTTTTTTATCAATTGCGCACTTAGCCGGTTTTATTCGCAAAATTGGTGTAGTTACATGTAGCCTCAAGTAGGGGCGGATGTAGCTTGAGAGTAGGGGTGGCAGGGCTACCCTTGACTCTCCGACGGTAGTGTAAATTTTGTAAAAAAGTTGATGTTTTCTCGATTTCGCTGCCCTACAGAAAAGAAATTTTTGAAACATTGTCCCTTAACGTTTTTTTCTAGATCTGCCACTGACCTTAAGAAACAGCCGTCCAAACAGGGCAGATCTAACGACCAAAATTGTCGAAGATAAACTTCATAATGATGATAGAAGAAGGTGGGGTAAGATACACCTTTAAATTGTGAGGGCATGTCCCTTCTATTATGGTGACCATTTTAAGGGTGCCCACCAATGGATCATAATAAAAACTTAAAGGTATATAAGATGCATAATTTGGAGATCATACACTTTGAATGTATAAGATACGTAATTTGTTTTAATGATTGCAAAAAGAAGAAAAAAATAATTATAACACATGTTTAAAAAAGAGTATGTCGTTGGTTTCTAAAGTTACAAAAACTTATATTAAAGTCCACTCTATTTATTTTGATATTGGAAAAAATAATATCACCTCAAATTTTTATAAGACTTATTTATATTGATACTAACAAAACAATATGGCCTTAGCAAAATGAATTGAACGCATGTCGGTTGAGTTATTATTAGTTTTTTTAATTATAAAATGAATCTTTTTTTGCTGAAGAATTTTAGATTTTGAGCCTTTTTATGTTTCATGGAAAATATTTTGTTGAAGTGTTTAAGATTTTGGAACCTTAGTTAAGATGCCTCATGTAATGTTTTGGTTGGATTCAAAAATGATGTTATTGTTCGTATTATAATTTAGTTGATCAAAATAAAATTATTCATGTTTGATGTTTTGTTATTTTTATCATATTTTAGCCAAATATGAGCTATTTGGGCCAATCTGACAATATGACAGTGGGTTGTAATATGTAAACGAATCGAACGAACAAGACAAGTCTTGTTCGTGTTCGTTCCTTGAGGATATAATGTGTTCACGAACTGATCATGAAATCTTACTTAACGAGATTTTATGTTCGTGTTCGTTCATTAAGGAAAGGAACGTGTTCACAAATGGTTCCCAAACACAGATAATCGTTAAAGGACGGTCGATAGTATTTTCGATGTGAACAATGAGAAGGAAAGTAGAGCGGTGCATAAACAAGTTGGAGATAGAGTTTCTGGTTTATTTGTTTGGGTAATAAGATAACTAAGAAATAAAAAAAAATATAATAAGGTTACATAAAATAGATATATGCTAAAAAATCTTTAATAAACAACGTAAAAAACGATCATGAACTAATGTTAACGAACATGACTGAACGAACGAGACATTTGTTCATGTTCATTCATTACTAACCGAACATAATTTCTTGTTCATGTTCGTTTATTAATTAAACAAACGAATGTAAGCAAACTTTCCACCAAACGGTTCATAAACTGTTCGCTGAAGGTTCGGTTCATTTAGAACCCTATGCGTATGGTTACATTTAAATGTGACATAAAATTTGATAGTTGGCTCGATTTAAGATTTCTTGACATTAGTCCCCATAAGATATTCTATCTTATGTATTGTCAATTTGTGTACAGTTAATTATACTTAATTTTACGATTCGTACAACTAAAAAAAGATAAGAATATCTTTTAAAAATCTTATGGGATGAGATTAAATATCTTATAAAATCTTATGCATTTCTAAACATCTTCTTCGAAATTGTTTTCAAATTGCGTTTTTAGCACACTATCTTGATCATCAACGCCTTCAAAAACATGGAGAGCTCGTTCCACATTTTCATGCGGGGACCAATGAAGTGGATTCCTATATGTAGCGAATAGGTCGAATAAATTTTGAGCTTCTTTAGAGAATTCGAATCGACCAGATGCAACCATTATAGGACCTTGAGATTGAATAAAAATTTTTGGTGGAAATTGTTGGGGAAAAACATTTTGTTAGCATGGTTATGGTTGTGTAAAAAAAGTTGTGGTTTATACTCGTCATCACCCGCGCTCCAACCACCTCTTCCGGATTTAGAACCGTCTCTTTGGGATTTAGCTTTTTTGTTTTTTTTTTTTTGTTTGGAATTTTTTTGTATTGTTTGCTTGAACCATTGAATTTGAAGTTTTGTGTGTCGTATATAAATTGGAAATATTTGTTTAGTTGTGTGTGATAATTGATTGAAATTTGAATGGTAAAAATGATAAAATTTTAATAAATTATATTATTAATATTAATATCAAAATTTAAAGATTTCTTTATTCGAATAGGCCACATCGGTCATACGACCGTTGAATGTCAATGTGGTTGATTTCAAGCGGGTGAACAACCCGCATGAACCACCGCAATGATACGAGGGGTGGCGGCGGTGTACCCACGTCGGGTAACTAGCCGCAAACCTTATCGGTGGGACGCTCCCCTCTCCCTTATACATAGAGCATAAGAGCACAGGGTTGCATTTGTAAAAACATAGATGAATTGTGCTTTGGGCCAATTCTAGCATATGATATAATGAGCTTGTACTCAAATGTAGTATGGAAAGGGTTTAATTACTATTTATTACCCAAAAGTAAACTCGCCTTGAATCCAAATATTTTTAAAGTTTTATCAAAGTGTAACTTGATATTTAGATTTTCTTTCTCCAAATGATTCTACATTATATGATTAAGTTAAAGAAACTAATACATGCAACGACAATAAGTATACTTAATTTTACGACTCATACAACTAAGAATATCTTCAAAAGTCTAATGGGATAAGATTGAATATCCTATAAAATCTTATGAAATGAGATTTATTGTTGGTATTACTATTATCAAATAGTGTAAATACCCCCATAACTAATTATCACTTAGATTTATTGTTGGTATTACTATTAACAAATAGTGTAAATACCCCCATAACTAATTATCACTTCATAATTTGTTTCAAGAAAGCACTATTTGTGCTCCTTTTTTTTCATGATGCCAAAAGGGTATTCAACACTCACCACAAAATGAAGTGTGAGTGGATTCAATTTAACACCATCCAATTTCTTTCCAACTCAACAGGAACATTTGTCTAACAATGACAAGATTGATGAAAATTTGAAAATATCATATAAAGTTTTTGTGATGAAATGATACCCAAAATTTGTGACTTTCCTCATTGCCGACGAGTCGATATGACATTAGATTTGATATACTAGCGGTATGTATGGACCATGTTATTATTAATCTTGTTTGTGATGTTGTATGTATTACTTATTCACTTCTAGAATAACAGTGTTGTAAAAATCGGAACTAGTCGCCATTAACGAGTAACTTTTCGTTAATCAGTCCATTAATCTCTAGTCACGCCTAGTCGGCCGGCCAAAAATCGGCGATCGGCCAGATTCCGACAAAAAAAAACTGTATATTACGACCAAACCCTCTAAATTTCGGCAGTTTCCAACTAAACGATATGAATTCCAACAATTAATCTTGTATACTTAAATAAAGAGTTAAGTAAGAGTTAAGACCTACGAATTAAAATATTTACCTATAAAAAGTGTATATGTATACATAAAACTAAAAATTACATATAAAAACCCGATCCGATTAATCTCGAGTAGTCGTAGTCCCCACCTTACCAGCCGACTAGCGAGTTCTCTAACCTTGCTAAATAACAAATATATATAGGGGATGGATCATGAGAAAACTGATTTAAATGAAAAAGCAAAAAAAACTAATTAAAAAACCCTAAAAAACATATCAAGAATTTTTTTTTTTGAATTTTTTTTATTAAAAATCGCTACAAATAATGTATAAAAAACATTTTTTCAAAAAAAAGTTGTATTGCACATGTGCATTGATATAAAAAGCTTAAACCACCTAATCCTAAATCTTTTAAGCATATAATGCATATGTGCAGCATATACATATAATGCACATGTGTGGTACAAGTTTTTTTTTGAAAAAAAAAGTTTTTTTATACATAAAAAGTAGCGAATTTATATAAAAAAATTGGTATGTTTTTTAGGTTTTTTAGTTAGTTTTATAATTTTCCCATTCATATGTAGTTTTCTCATGATCCTATCCCTATATATATATGTATATGTATAGAAATCATAATAATAATAATAATAATAATAATTAAGGCTTGTGATTACACGTACCCTATCATTTGTATTGACAACTTTCTCATGATTATACTTGAGCATGATGACATATTTTGCACACTCCATGGTGTATCTTAACATTAATTAGTTAGACATATTTTGGATTTTGAGCATCTATTTCTTGATCATTATTTTAAAACTAAAAAAGATGATGAGACTAACTAAGGATCTAAAAAGATATAAAGTAATATTTTTAAGGGGACAAAGTGTCAAAAAAGTATAAGAAGCATACATGCACTTGCACTTGGCTTCTTTACCAACTCAGTTACTCAATCCATCTCCATAACTTATAACTATCCCTATTTATACAACAAATGGCCCCCTCATCTTCATCACCCCCATACCCCTAACCCACTTTTCCAACTCCTCATACCTCATACTCTTCTACTCCATTAACTCCACCAATTCTTGCACCAAAATAACCAAAAAGATTCTTCTTTTGTCCATTTCTTCTCACTCAAATGTTGTTTTGAACCAAGATTCTTGCTAAAGTTAGGTTTTTTATTAGTGGGTGTTACTTGTTTTGTTGTTTGGTTGTTTGGTTGTTTACAACTTTGTGGTGAACAAAAGGTACCATGATGGTTTCGGATAAAAGGGTTTCTTTGTTCAACAACAATGTTGATCTCCATGAATCATCATTCTCATCTTACTTGAATCATGAGAATAGTAATACTACTATGGTTCTCAAACTAACACACCCATCTCATATAAGTTCAAAAAAGAAGGTGGAAGATGGCGAAATCGGGATTTTCGGAGCGGAAAAGTACTTCAAAGGAGCCATGGATGAACAAGCTCCAAGAACTCCTCACTCTATGATCAAGCCTGCAAACTATCCACCCAAGGAGTTGCAAGAAAAAGATGAAGAGACGCCCAAACCGAAAAAGGATCCGTGACTCCTAGTGTTCGGTCTGAATCGAGTTGGAATAGCCGAAGCGGTTTATTGGCTAATGGTGGTAGCCGAATAAGTCATTCGGCTAAAAGGGAGAAAACAAGCGCTGTAAAGAGCTTGTTTATCTCCCTTGGTTGCAACTGTAATGATAATAAATCTGTTAACATCACGGAAAACAAGGTTCTGGTAAAAGAACATGTGAAACCGCCAGCTTTAGTTTTAAAATCTGCTGGCGGTTTCATTGATGAGAAAAAGAAAGAAGATTGTTTTTCTTTTCCGGTGGTGAATACTCGCCCGGTGGTAAAAAATGAGCCACCGAAAGACGATGATAGTGAGATTATTCATGTTAAAACCCGAAGGAATTCGTCGGAGGCCTTCGGTTCTCCGATTTTGGAGAAGGGGAAGAAGTCATTTAGCTTGGAGAGGAAGCTAACCATGTTGAATTGGGATGGAGTGACTCCGAGAGCGGAAAATATCGATATTAATATCGGGGAACATAACGATGCGGAAGTGACGCAAGCTCGGACTTATTCGAGATCGAGAGCTTCTCAACAAATGGGAATAACTCGTTTCTTGCGCGACAAGTTTCTAACGGGAGATCAAGCAATGCCACACTCCCAAACGGGTACGCCCCAAGTGAGGCGAGCATTGCTTGGAGTGTAGTTACCGCGAGTGTGGCGGGCTTTTCGATAATTTCGGATTACGAGGACACGAAGATGTCGAAAAATCATAACATGACAATGTCTAGGAATGTGAAGGGTAGTGGTGATATGGAGAGAATGATCAAAGGGGGTGGGATTCTTTCGGGGTGTACTAGTCATAAATCGGTGCGGGTATCGGGTGAACATATGACGATGAATGGTGGCGACAAGGCGGGGCTTACGCTTAGCGCCGCAGCGAAAGACCGGTGCCGGTTGGATTCGATAGTACCGATTATGAAGTTCCAAGCGGAAAGCAAGGCAATGAGGGGACATTCACAACCACCACGAGCTTCACACCACTTGTACATTCAACAACAATAAAAAGTTATACATTTGTGTGTTTACTTGCAAGAAAATATCATTTGCGGTGTTGATAATCTTTCTTTTTCAAAGTGTTATGTTATGCAAATGTTTCAATTGAAAATGAGTTACATTTTTCGTTATGTTATCAAAGCAATATCTTCTTGTACTCCATGCATAAACATAGTACACTACACACATCTATGGCATTATAGCCTAGTGACGTCTTCATGATAAGATAAGGCGTAGGGACCATTAGGTCTCATGTTCGATTCCTATAAGAGAGTTTTTCTCAGACTTATTGGGTTCTCTTAAATTAGTGTATATGCATTATTGCCTAGTGGAGATGGATATAATTGGGTGGTTCCATTGGTTGCACGATGACGCTCCAGTGGTCCGTCAATAATCCAAATTTGTCGATAAAAAAAATAGTACACTACACACTAGTAGAGTAGGTGGCTACACAAGTATTAATACAATTGGCTAGAAAGAACCGGGTTTTTCTCAGATTTATTGGGTTTCCTTCTGAATTTGTGTATAGACATTATTGCCTAGTGGAGATGGATATGATCGGGTGGTTTCGTTGGTGGCACGATGACACTCCCGTAATCCGTCAGTGATCCAAATTTGCCGTTAAAAAAAATAGTACACTGCACAAAAGTAGAGTAGGTAGCTACACATGTATTAATGCAATTGGCTAGAAAGAACATGGTTTTTCTTAGATTTACAGGGTTTTCTTCTGAATTTGTGTATAGACATTATTGCCTATTGGAGATGGATATGATCGGCTAATTCCGCTGGTGGTACGATGACACTCCAGTAATCTGTCAATGATCTAAATTCGCTGTTAAAAGAAAAAAATAGCACACTACACATTACTAGAGTAGGTAGCTAACAAGTATTTATATGCAATTGGCCAGAAACTGCAAGAGCTATGTTTTCATTATTATGAAAGCTTTTGTGGCAACTTATATTACACAAAGTACAAGCCTCAATGAATAAGGTACAACCTTAAGCAATGCTTTCACACATTCACATATACAACATTGAGACATAAATATAATTGATGGTGGCCAAAGACACAATAGACACAAGTAGTTGAATTTCCTGATCAAACCATTAATCCATCCACCACACTTGGTCCACATTAGCTAAAGGATAACTTATTGAACTTGAAAAATAAATATCTAATAAGTAGTGGATTTTGTTTGAATTGATAAAGCACGACATGTATAGTTAAATGGGTTAACGGGTTCTAGAACACCAGTTGGGTTAATTGCGGGTTGAATGAATAAACCAAAATACAACCCTTATACAGTTATACGTATTTATGTAAAAAACATCAATAATAGCATGCATACAATTAAATTCAATTAATCTGAGCAGGACCCCATTAGTACATTCGTCTAAACGAGCCATACGGGTTGTTAACGGATTGGTGGGTTGTGAAAACATTGTAATGAAGTTGCAAACTCGTTAAACGGTTGTAATTAACAGGTTTGCGTGTTCAGCTTGCAAAATTCATAATTTTTAATTTTAAGCGGGTTAACAAATAGTCTATAATAAAACGGCTAAGCATTCATGTCAATGCTAGCATGACCCCTTTAGTTATTAAATGTGTTAAATAAGTTACTCGAACACGACTTGTATATTACACTTGTTAGATATCACAACCACCAGGTTCGGCCCTTTGGAGAGGCAAGATGGGGAACTGCGCTCCCCCTCGAGGCACAAAATTTAAAAGAAAAACTACATATATTTTTTAACAAATATATACTATGAATCCATTTTTTACTCGCTCTAGTCCCTTATAATTTCAAGGATTCTTAGGACAAGCTTAAAACCACGAACTTTTTCGTTTCGTGGTTCCGAGTAAAAAAGGTTATCAAATACGTCACAAGTTGTTCAAATGGGATTTTTGTAGCATACCCTTTAATATACTTTTGTCAAAATAAATATTAATCTAAAAAAGGATAGTATTATAAAATAACAACATACATAAGTGGTCACTTTTGATAATTATAGTATTATACTATTTCGATTGACTAATTTGTTCAATTTATATGGGATTTCCTGCTTATTAGGTTTTTTCTTTTGGCATGTTGCTATAAACGTGTTAACGAGTTTAAGTTATCGAAATCATACATTTTATTTATCTTAAACGTGTTTATATGTAGTTCATATTTGATGGTTAGATATATCAACTCTAACACAACTCATTTAACTAAACAAGTTGAACAAATTAACCTGTGCACGACTTGTTTATTACATAGGTAAGATATAGCAACTACAAAACTTCTTTATTTTACGTTTCGTGATTCAGATTTGGTCACGGTCCCTAGTTTGAGTCATTGTATCCCTATGCATTTATCAATTGGATTTTATGCTTTATCAAGTTTCAAACTATTTAAAAAACGGTTATCAAATAGGTCTCAAGTAGTTCAAATCGTATTATTATTGCATACCCTCTTAAATCACTATTAATGTCAGTTTGAAAAAACAATAGTATTATAAATAAAATAATAACATTCTTAGGTTGGTGGTCACTTTCCATAATTATACTTTTTGAAATATATGACAATATTTTTATGGGTTTTAATTAAATGAGTTTGCAGGTTTAACTTATTAAATCTACATATTTTTATTTTAGACAGGGTAAGTGCTATATTTAAAATGAAATGGTTATACATGTTAAACCCGAACATTACTATAACTTGTTTATTACACGGTTTAAATATGACAACCACAAAACTTGAGTATATTCGTTTTATGTTTCATATCGCCCTAGAAATCACTACCCATAATTTAACTATTTACCTATGTATATATCGATTTCATTTTATGTTTTATCTAGTTTCAAACCAAGTAAAAAAGAAGGTTTCATATAGGTTAGAAGCTCAAATCATATTTTTATTGCATACCCTCTTAAATCACTTTCTCAAAATTTATAAGTTGTGAAAAACGATAGCTTTATAAACAATAACATCTTTAGGTTGGTGGTCACTTTACATATTTTTTTTATTATAAACGGGTTGCCATATATTTTATGTTTAATTAAACGGTTAAATATACCAATCATAACACGACCCGTTTAACTAAACGGGTTAAATAATTTAACCTAAACATCACTTGTTAATTACACGGGTTAGATATGGCAACCACAAAACTTCAATATTTACGTGTTATGGTTCAAATTTTGTTAGGAGTTGTCATCCCATTTTATAGATTTTTTTGTGCTTTATCTAGTCTCAAATGATTAAGATTAAGAATAAGGTTATCAAATGGGCCACAACTTTATCAAATCCTATATATTAATTGGATACCCTCTCAAATCACTTTTCTCAAAATTTATGATACTTTTGAAAAACAATACTATTTTTATAGTGATAATAATTAAACATTCAGGTTGGTGGTCACTTTCTATAATTTTACTATTTTGAAATTGACTAATTTGATCAATTGATAAGGAATTTCCTAATTATGTGACAATTCTTTTGAGCTCTAGATTAACAAAATAGTCCACTATCAACATATTTTAAAGGTTGGATCTTTCAATCACGAACACAAACCTAACAAAAAATAGATAACATGAAATGACATTTAAAACATGAACACGACTTGTTAATAAATATATAAAATTATAAACGTGTCATTAACGGGTCTTAACAGGTTAAGACACGAAATTAAACAGATCTTAACGTGTTAACCTGTTATAGACACTATTTTATATACCGATGAAAAAAGACTAGAAAACAAATGAAAAGCAAGACACACAACATCATTGGCCATTATTTGCCCTACAAACTTTGGCTTCATATATGGTTCGACACGCTAAGTCCATGTTCAGTTTACATCCAAATCAAGACTCAAACTCCTGAACATGCGATCAATGATTGCGGTCTAGTTGTAGAGTATACTTGGATTGTTTTACAACCAAGAGTTTTGAGATGCATAAAGAATAAAGAAGAGAATGATTGGTATATGATGTTGGTGACGTGAACCATATGAAGTTAAACAGTGACCATACTGCCAGATTTAAAACTGTAACAATAATGGGATAAGAATAATCTATAAAAGAAGAAACAAGATCCAAATCAAAATCTTTTTCATGGACCACATTGCTTAAATTTCCTAGTAGTAGCATGAACAGGATGAAATGGTGTAACATATGGCTCTTCGTACCAACCAATATTGTCTGTTTTACACACGGAGAGCTCATGGATTTCTTTTGGTTGCTCAAGTGAAAACTTCCCAGAAAGTCACCCATCTTGAATTTCCAACTAGCATTGTCCACATTGAGCCCATAGAGATTTGTTTTTTTGTTGCTCAAGTGGAACTTCTCAGAAGTGGCGAAGCTTGAGATTTCTGACCGTTTCTAACCTACGCCAATGCTTCTCAGGAGGTCACCCATCATCATGGTTGAAAAAATCTTGACTAGCCTCCGATTAAACGCTAGTCAAAGGTTCACTGAGTAATTTTTATCTAATCGGCCAGTTAATCAGTAGCGGTCATTAGTCAACAATGGTCAAATCCAGTCCTAATTGGCCAAAAACTGATGGCAGTCTAAGGATAACGGCCAAGTTGCGGCAAGCTTCTTGACCAAAACCTGTACATTCTAGCGATTAATCCTATCCACTTGAAAATATGGGTCGAAGAATGTGTTAAAACATGTCTACTTAATTAAATATTGTTGGTAGCATAAGTGAGATTTGCCTACGGTGTTACAAACTTTTCATAATTAATCGCTTGTTACAAAAGAATTTGACATATAACCATGTCCCAAGTGGTGTTTATTATGCCAGATATAAGGTATTTTTGTTCATTATGAATTGATAAATGATAACAATAAAACTAAGAAAGTGGTCCCTGATGGAAACTTTTGTTACTTTGAAAGGAAAGACTCATGTTTGTGTTAAAACATAACAAGATACAAAGATAATGTTTTTATCCATGAAAAGATTAGTATCTGGTGTGGGGATATTTTTAAAGAAATGCAACAAGATTCAAAGATAATGTTCTTTATCCATCATAAAAGTCATCTAATTTTTCCTATGGAACTTACAAGAATATATAAAAAAAAAATATTAGATTTAAATAACTCAACTTTCACCAATTGGTCAATAACATTTCAACTTTTGATTTGTACACTAGCATATCCCAACTTTCAACTTATTGGCTGATAATACTTCCCAACTAACTGAACTCTAAACCAGTTAGTTTTTGTTGATGTGGCCATTTTTGCTGATGTGGCAGTTGATGTGACATTTTTTGATGACGTGGCAGCTGACATAAGCTAACTGGGTTAAGGTTCAGTTAGTTAAGGAGTGTTATCGGCTAATAAGTTAAAAGTTGGGAGTGTGTTGTACAATCGAAAGTTAGGAGTGTTATCGGTCAATTGGTGAAAATTGGGGTTATTTAAATCCAATATAAAAAAAAGGTAATGTTTTTTTACTAAATAGTAATCAAGAATTATTAGCTTTTGGAGTTGAATTTGCTAGAAATCCTAAAATGTTCGCTGTGAATTACTATAGAATCATGTCATGTGTATACATGTATATGTGTGTGTATGAATGTATAATGTATATTCATGTATGTGCAAAAAGGAGTTACTTTGGAAGAAACATTCCATAATGGAACAGAATGTCGCTTGCTATGAACTATGAAGATAAGCCTAATAAATGAAGAAAAAAATGGTCCACAAAAGTAATGGTGGAACACAACTTTTAAACCGCGGGTCAAAATAAAAATTAATAATTTATATTTGCGGGTTTATATCAACGTGGGATGTCAAACTACAAGAAAAAAATATACCTTTTGTAGCCCATATTAACAGAAAATTTGGTCAGTCAAAGAGTCAACAAACCCGCAACCCCTCTAATTCCTTTCATGTCCACAAGACCTTGCGCCACTTCTAACGGCAACCGCCAAAAATTATTTGTATACGTTTACTTCATGCGGTATTGTGATTTTACGTGCTAAAACCAACTTATTTAAAAAAAGCAATTTTGAATTTCGCGTTTTTCCAACAAACGAGCCGAAAAGTGGTAACCAAAGGTGGAAAATTAGACGGGTTGGGTTGGGTTTAAGTGAACACCTTTTGCCCCTTTTTTATAAACATTTAGTGTATCGAAAACGAACATAAAATTGTAACATTCGTGTAAAACGGGTTTCAAAAACCCGTTCCGTTTGAGATTCAAGTAAATTATTTAATATTCATTATGCTTTTATTTGTAATAATTGATTTATTTTATAACCTATAAATAAAATACATACTCAAATTAATAATCAGTAAAGGTAAAATAATTAAAATTTTAGATAACAAAATAATAAAAATAAAAGAGGGGTAACTGGAATCGAACCCGGGTTCCCCCACATGGTCACACACTCACAACACCACCATCACCACTGGACTACACACACTCGTTGTATCTAACTCCGCATAACAACATATATATCTACACATTCACTCGGGCGGGAAAACCTGCAGATAACCAGAATTCTCGCAACGCGCTTTCCTTTTTCTTTTGAATCCTTCCGTCAACTAACCACGCCTATTTTTGGCAAATTGGAAACGGACCAGCTGTCATTTTCACGGCAATTGCCAACCCAAAATTCGGTTTCCTAAACCGAATCCAAATTCACCCTATAAATACCAGTCGTATTCATCAATCAGAACTCGCTCATATCTTCTATTCACTCTCTAAACTCTCTGCATCTTGTATTCTTCAAACAACACCTCGCCGGAGTTAAGCTTGTTCGCCGGAAACCCGCCGCTGAAAACCGGAGTTCATCGTCTAGTCGGTATAACGCTTTTAATTTTGTTAATATTATTTTTATCATGAATTGCGAAGCTAAAAACAATAATTAAAACTGTTATCTTTGATTCATGGTTAAATCGGGTTCTGGGTAAATTCATGTGAAAAAGATGAAGTCCGAGCATTGTATAAATATAATCAAATTCATAAGATAAACCGGGTTAGACACACAGTCCAGTGGTGGACTGTGTGCAATGCTATCATGGATACCTGGGTTCGAGCCTGGTGTGTGACCGTTGCTTCTGAATAAAAAATCCGTTTTTTTAGAGGTCTGTGCATCTGACATCAAGTTAATAAAAGTATTATGATTCCAAACAATTACGGGTTAGACACCCAGCCCACTTGGTAGGGCTGGGTGCAAGTGAAATCAAGGGCACGAGTTCGAATCTGAGGTAGACACCGGTTCGATTGATTTTAAAATCTTTTTAAATTAAGTGATTTCTGTAATACTTTAATATGAATATATGTATAATTAAAATAAGAATCTTTTCGAGTTAGACACGTAGCTCAGTTGGAAGAGTTGCATGCACGCAACCGAGAGGTCACGAGTTCGAATCTCACCACAAGCAGTCAAGCGAGTCAACGAACCGGTCAGACCTGCTGTCAGGTCTGACAAGGTTTTTTATACTATTTTTGTATATTTTTATTTAATCAAAAATCAATTTAAACACTTCAAAATGCGATTTCTTAGGCTTAAAAACTCCAATAAATATCACAAAGACAACCTAAAAATCTAACAAAAATTATTAAATCAAAATATTATTTTTATATATTTATCGAATTATTGCGTTATTCTTTAGGTTAGTCTTCTTCGTCGGTTAAATCCTCAACTCGTGCGCACTCTTCATCAATCAAGAAAACGCACCCACTGTGAGTGAATTCTTACAAACTTCCCCTTTTTATTCATGTTTTGGGGTGTATCATGTGTCATTTATACATTTCGTTTATTCAAACCCTTGTGCTATTACCATTATATGAACTATCGTGTGATGTTAATGTTATTTGTTGTATTGCGGGTTTACATTTTTGTCAAGTTGCGTGCAAATCATTCATTAGACCCATCAGTTCCTCGTTAGAGACGAGTTGAGCATCAGGTGCCTCATTAGATCGGCTGCGTTTGATTGAGCCTTGATCTCAGTGTTCATCATTTGGTATGTGTGTGTGCGCATTAATTGATATTATGTGTTTCGTGGTTTAATTTACATATACGTATACTCATATTTGGTTATGCACATTTTTATTCAAATAACCACTATAACTAATTCTTTCAAACATTTAAATAAGATTCACTCGCCAACTTTTGTTAACCCAAAACCCTATTTTTACACATGATACAGGTGGACAGGTTGAAGCAAGGAACACATAGGAAATTGCCTTAGAAGGAAAATAAAGAAGTCATGAAAAATGTATTTGAACATGTTGTGCTTGTATATTTATTGTAATTTCTTCTTTAAAAAGAAATAATAAATATGAAACTTTATAGTAAATGTCATGAGCTTTGATAAAAACCCAATCATGCCCCGACTACCACTTCCGCTACGGGTCAGGGTGTGACAAAAATAATATTCATGCATAAAGTGTAAAAGAGATTGTATCTTGTATGGATTAAAAATCTATATCAAGTGACTTTTTGCCCACTTTACCTTTTTCATTCCAAGCTAAATTTTTTCGGTGACTCATTTGACACGTTAGAGAAAATATAGCTGGATCAAGCAAATCATGATGCCAACAAACAAACACTATGTATGTCGTATGACATCTATCATCCTCGCTTTTGTTGGCCCGGACCGTATGTGTCAATGATTCATGGCTAAGGTTGTCCATGGTGTATATAAAAATAAAAAAAAAGTCTAGCGGGTCGTGATCCGGGCTGGTGGATGTTGCAATCTTTCATAGTTAAAACACACTCCTGCAAAATATTAACATCAAAACAGCTCAAATATTTAAAGCATGTAACTTTCCATTTGTGGAGTTTGGACCACTTGCTATTTATGTGATTGAAGTAACATGGGATATGATTTATGAAGATATATGTTTGTGGGGAGACAGAATTTACTAGCAACATTATTGGGTTTAGTAGGGAACAAGTGGGGAGGACTGTAAAAAGGGCCCATTAGTCATTTGACCCACTAGCTAGCATCACTTGTTTAATAGTAGTTGGTTGAATGGACTTATTAGACAGGTGAATGGGCTACAAATAATATACCAAATAAGGAAGGTGTCTCTATTTATAAAATGAATAATGAATTTTAATAATCCTAACTATTAGCCGTTGGCTGGCAACGGTCCCAACTTAAAAATAACTAGTGGTGGTCCAACCTTTTCATATATTGTAAACCAATGGATCTTTACTAAACCGAAAAGGATAAGGGGACAAAAAGAAATTAAGGTTTTTTAGTAAAAGTCCATTAGTTTACAATATATGAAAATGTGAGACCATCACTGGTTATTTTTGAAGTTGGGAATGTTGCCGGCCAACGGCTAATAGTTTGGATTATTAAAATCCATTTTTCCTTTATAAAAAGGTCTGTGACTTTAAATAGAGCATATGGAGTGAAAAAGTTTGCTTTCACATGAGTACCATTATGAGATGGAAAGATGAACGGGTTAACACTTCATAGGTTAAAAGGGGTCTTTTACTCTTTTTAACTTAGAGACTGATGAGGTTAGATTGACTCGTAAACACTTTTATCTTTTACCTCAGTTTTATCAATTAACTATTTTAGAATAATATATAATTTGAATGAAACTATTCATAAGTAAACATGTGTTTTGTACGCTACTCAAGTTTCAACTTGGAAGTACATTCAATTAAAAGGGGAAGCTATAAAATATGCACATAATACATGCTAGGTATATCACATATATACACACTGAACATCATGAGTACCAAGAAGCGATTGCAAAACTTAACTATATTTATCACGACCTATTGTGATCGGTAGTTAACCACTATTATTGGTAGTTTTATCTTTCTTTCTTTTGTATATACTTTATGCTATGTGTATTCATATGCTGTAAAAAAAGATCTTTAAAGCGATGGTCTCATTAGACACAATCTATCTGCCTTGTTGGATAAAGGAAAGGTTTGCTGTTTTCTCACTCTCCCATTATCCTATTTTATGAATGAGGTCTCATTTGATAATGGAAAGGCTTGCTCTTTTCTCACCCTTTGTACCCTATTTTATGAGTGGGATATTGGATATTATTGAAATCATATGTAGAAGAAAGAGAAGCGGGCGAGAAGGACGGGGAAGTAAAAGACTCGCCCAAAATTTTGCACACGAGTACACGGAGGATGTGAGAGGAGAGGAAAGAAGTGACACCCATGAAAAGAAGAGAGAAGGTCGATCACATAGAAAGTGGACTGACATCCCTCTCCAACTGAAGAGTTTTCTTTGGTTGTATCATACCATCAAACCTAACACCAAACTTCTCTCCTTTTAACACTAGTTAAGCCCCTCACGCCCTCACATTTGGAGGCCACGACACTATATTTAGCGTCTTCACCTGGTTACGTGGCATGTGACGCCAAGCCACTATACTTAAAAATAGATTTCAAGGGTTTGTGTGTTAATCAACTTCACAAATTTTACTAAAAGAACATAGGAAAATTGAAAGCAACCATAAAATCAACAAGATTTTTTTTTAGTGAGTCACACTAACCCTTTAATATGTTTGTCAATTGTCACATTGCAACAAGATATTTTTGAGTGAGTCACACTAACCCTTTAATATGTTTGTTAAATGTGACACTAGCAACAAGATATTTTAAAGTGAATCCACACCAACACGTGGATGGATATGTTTGTCAATTGTCACACTAGCATCAGTCAATTTAATAGAGTTATGATGAGGTGTAAGTATCAAAATAAAAATATCCTAATTTGTTCCACAAGCAATTTGTTCATTGGTCCAAAGTAACACTCTCCTATAATGACAAGAATATAAGTATGTAACACTTGAACATAGTCGGATATCACATTAAAAGACATAAACAGAGTCTTGAAGTAGATTAAAGATCATTTTAAAACTCAACTTGAAGTGTGTTTGTGAGATCTAAAATGTGTAGAAGGAAGCTAAACAAAATACAATCATGTGAATAACAAATCAAAAACCTTTTAAACTAAAAGAAACATTCTATACGGTCTAGTTTCATTACTAGAGATGATGATTTGTCCGTTTTAAACATGTAGAACGTCATTCGTACATAAATTAATGCAAATCTTCAAGTGTTCTAGGTTTGTCCTTAGTTAATCCCGGTGTGTTGGTCAATCGTTATAAGGCTACATGTTGTGGATGATGATTTAAATCTTCAAGTGTTCTAGGTTTGTCCTTAGTTAATCCCGGTGTGTTGGTCAATCGTTATAAGGCTACATGTTTAAAACGGACAAATCATCATTACTAGAGATGATGATTTGTCCGTTTTAAACATGTAGAACGTCATTCGTACATAAATTAATGCAAATCTTCAAGTGTTCTAGGTTTGTCCTTAGTTAATCCCGGTGTGTTGGTCAATCGTTATAAGGCTACATGTTGTGGAAAGGGTGAGCACCCGACACTAGCCACGTCATCCACTTCCTGGCTCACGAGCACCACAACGCAGTCAGGCTAGCGCCAGCGCAAGTGGCAAAAGTGAGCGTGGCCTGGGTGAGCGGGTGTTTTGGAGTGTGGTAGCTTGGGCAAGCATAGGTTAACCACAACATATTCAAGTGAGAGGAGGCGTGAGTGAGCACGGTGATCAGCGCCATGGGTCGCGAGGATAAATCCGTGTTGTCAAGTGAGAAACATCACGTACCCTTTGTTGGCACAAAAACAGTTGCAAAATCACAGATTCTAAACCGCTTTAAAACATTGATGCAAAATCCGTTATAACATTCTTAAACAAAACGGTCAAGAAAGCAATTGAAAACTTTCAAACATTAAAAAGTTCAGCAGACATGTAAGACAATAAACATGAAACCTTTGATTTAACAAAATGTAGGTGACAGCTCATTCTTCATCATCCTCGTCAGCATCACCACCTGCCGCCTTCTTTGCAGCAGCCTTTTGGTTCTTTCGCTTCACTCTGCCTGGTCGGCCACCGCCAAACGGACTAGTGAGAGAAAAGTCAATGTGTTTCTGTGAGTCAACCCTCACCATGAACGACGGTACATTTACCACTTGTCGCCCGACCCTATAACCATCATTTTTACAATGTCAAATCTCATGCAGAGCGTACATTCATAACAAGGGCTGCAAACGAACCAAACGTTACCTGAACAGCGGTTCACGGCAGGAAGTTCGTTTGTGTTTGTTCGTTTATTAAACAAACAAACACGAACAAGAAATTCCGTTCATGAACAAATATGAACAGAGGCCACGTTTGTTCATTTATGTCCGAGAACGTTTGGTAACGTGCGCATTTAGGTTCGATTGTGTTCCATAATTCATTAGTGTTTTTTGTTTTTATATCTAATTTAAGTAATTAAAAATTCCGATAAATAAAATATTTAATAAATGAACGCATGTTTGTGTTGGTTTATTTCCATTTGTGTTCATGAGCATTGGTTTGTGTTCATTTGTGTGCCATCAATGTTTGTTTTCGTTCATAAACTAAAAATAACAAACTAACATGAACACGAACACGTACATTTCCTTAACAAACGAACACAAACATAAAATCTCGTTCGGTAAGTGTTAACAAACGAACACAAACAAGGTCTTGTTCGTGTTCGTTCGGTTCGTTTGCAGCCATGTGTATAACATATAACCTTAGAAAAAAAAATCATTTACAAGTTAACAATACCTGATGTGTCTCTGCTTGATGAGGACTCTAGCATGGTGAATAGACTTAGCCATACCGGTTTTAAACACAAGTGTCTGCAAACGGCGTTCTAGAAAGTTCTCAACAGTAAGAGCCAGGACGTAATCAAGTTTATTTTGGCTCTCATCCAAAAGCCCGTAAAGGTTCATTCTTCGCATAAGTGCTTCACCCTCGAAAATCCTACGAGGATCCTTCTCTTCAAGAGTCAAAAGCATTCTTGCAGCATTTCTAATCCTGCTAAGAGCATATTGCACCCTCCAGAGTTCCCTTTTGCATCGAAGACCGTACTCTCCAACGAGCTTTAACTCCGCATCCAAACGCTCCTTCTCGTAAGGACGTCGTGGTTTCTTAAAAGTCTTCCCATCTAAGACACATTTTAATTATTATACAAACGCATGCGTCAATTATCAAATAAATGTGTAAAAGAGTGATGAGATTAGCTACAGTTGCGGTAAAATGACACATGAACCATTGTAAGACACTTTCAAACTGTCTTCTGTGTTCCTCTTACTGCTGATGCTGAAAAAATAAAACAATTCAGAAAAAATAAATTTAACATAATCGAGGATGCTAAAATAGATGAAAAAGAAACGGTAAATCATGATTGATACCAGATATATGAACAAACATTAGCACAACGAATAACCTAAAAGCTGCTATATATGCCAAGAAAAAGATTACTTTGAAGAAGTTTAACTAGATATAAATATTAAATACCACACAAACCATAGTTGGCAATAGCGGTCGCTATGGTCGCTATAGCGAATAGCGTAGTGCATAAGTCGAAGGTCGCTACAGCGTATGGAGCCATAAGTAGCGGGATTTCGGTTTTTTTATATATTAATAGTGATTAAATATAGCTATAAAATAGCTGGATTTTAAACGTTTGTTAAATATACATATAAATTTACACACAAAAAAAAATTCTAGTGTATCGCTATTTATAAAATGGCGCCCGCTGTTTATTGCTATTCGCTATGTAGCATATAGATACCTTATCGCTATTTGTCAACTGTCGCTATTCGCCATTAACAACTACGACACAAACAATATATCCTACGAACAGACCGCTACGATAATCGAAGGAAAACGCTAAATCATGATTCATACTATAGATATATGATAATATAAAGTAATGAACGAACATTAAAACATCAAATCTCCAATAACATGCTAAATATACCAATTAAATGCGTACCTTGAAGAAGTAAAAATAAATATAAAAGCAACACAAACAATACATTGTAAAAACAAACCTACGATAATCAAGGCAGCTAAAATATGTCAAAATTTAAACGCTAAATCATGATTAATACTAGATAAATGAACAACGATTAACACATCGAATTTCATAAAAAAATGCCAAATATGCTGATTAAATGCCAACTTTGAATGAATAACTTGATAAAAAATGACGCAAAACAAAATAGATCTTATGAATGAACCGCTACAACAACCGAAGAAAACTAAAATAAGTCAAAACTAAACGCTAAATCATGAGTGATACTAGATATATACAAACGAACATTAACACATCGAATTTCCTGTAAAAATGCTAAATAAACCGATTAAATGCTTACTTTGAATGAATAAACAGATTAAAAATGACGCAAACAATATATATCTATATGAATAAACCGCTACAAACAATCAAAGAAGATAAAATAGGTCAAAATTAAACGCTAAGTCATTATTGATACCAGATATATGTGTGTGTATATATATATACACACACGAGCATTAACGCATCGAATATCCTGTAAAAAAATGCTGAATATACCGATTAAATGCCTACTTTGAACAAACAAATTGATTAAAAATGACGTAAACAATACAGATCTTATGAATAAACCGCTACAACAATCAAAGGAGCTAAAATAGGTCACAATTAAACGCTAAATCATGATAGATACAGGATACATATATATACATAAACGATATATACAGGATACAAAGATTAGATAGCTTAATTGAACAACAATAGAGGAAAGAAGATGCTAACCTGATAATTAGTGTTTAGAGGTCTGAATCAACCTGCAACAGCGGTTATGCTAGTTGAAGAGATACAATTAGGGTTTAGATATGCGTACATGTTATGACTGGGCCTGTTTGTTTCAGGCCCATTGGACCGATCGTCTTTTGTTGGACTGGTTTCTAAAAGTGAATTCAAGCCCATGGTTAGGCAAAAACATATTGGGCTAAGGCTACTCGGTAAAACAAAGCCCACGTGTGTGTAAACTGAAATTATAGGATGTTAATGGATCATGATACTACTTTTTGGTTGTGGATTGATTGACAAAAGGTGGAGAAGATATACAAAGCAAAAAATGATTATATGTCAAACCAAATGCAGCCTAATTTTGTGTTTCAAGTTTAATAAATAAGTCTCCTTTGATAAATTGTAAAATTTAATATATTATTCTTCATAAAAAAACGCTCCTTATTCGTTTTCTTGACCAAACTGTATACATTATAGAAATATAAATATTTGACTAAATAAGGAATAGTTCGTCAAATTCATATAGTACTAAAAATCTCAAAGTTTAAAATACTAAATTGGTTAGTTCACATATTATACGATAAGAGTAAATTGTCATTTTAGTTTCTAAGGTTTGTTTCAATTTACCATCTTAGTTCAAATAATTTTTTTCCTCTCCTGGGTCACTGAGTTTTCCATTTTATTGCCCTTTTGATCACATTGCCTAACTTCGTCTAAAAACTCGAGTTTTAACCAGGTGTATTTTTGGCATTCTGATTTTAAACCTTTCAACTCGTCATTTTGGTCCATTCTTCTAATCCCTCACCCCCACCGTCTGTGGCAACAATACTCCGGCGTACCATACAAAGCCGTTGTTGCAGCCGGTGAGAGATGCCAAAAAGCGGTGTGGTTGTGTGTCGAATCCACAGAAAAGAAAGGTTATGATGAAATAGTGTCGCCGGCGACCATTTGAAAGGAGGGACTAGTCGCCGAAGATTGGTACGACGGAGTATTATCGCCTCAGACGATGGGTGTGGGGGTGGGGGTTTAGAAGAATGGACCAAAATGGCAAGTTAAAAGATTTAAAATGAAATGCTAAAAAACCTGGTTAAAACTGGGGTTTTTAGACGAAGTTCAGGCGATGTGATCAAAATGGCAACAAAATAAAAACTCAGGGACCCAGAAGAAGAAAAAAATTATTTGAACTAAAATGGTAAATTAGGACAAACCTCAGGGACTAAAATGACATTTATTCTATACGATAATGATAGTTTTATAATCAATTACTATAAATAGAAGTCGGTAAAAACAAGTTAGTATAATAAATTGATTTTGTTTTGATTTGCTATATTGAATAAACGTTATAACATTTTTACACTTTACATTACACAAATTATATTCTGTATAGATACGTAACTCGAGCAAAACCCTATTGCAAACAAAGAAACGCATCATGCGTAAATGAGACACCCATAGCTAGTGGTGTGTTCAGAATTTTTTTGCATGATGGTGACGTAAATTTTGGAGTATGGATTGTCTATTGCTAAATATATATTTTTTTTGTTGAGTCTAGTGACGGAGTCATAAAATTTTGAGTATCGGTTATCAATTGTTATATTTAAAAAAGGGTAGATGCACGGTACCCCTGATCGCGGAAGGGGTCTCCTTTCCCAAGCTAGCGACCCGGCAACGCTGCCTGGCGGTGAATACCCTGCCAACTCGAGGGGAGCGAAGAGCCTGGGGTTGCCAGGATTCGAACCCGCGTCAATTAAGACCCCGAGCCGGTTTAAAGCGGATGCCGGTGTAGCCTATGCTACACCCAAATGGTTAATATTTAAGGGTTAGGATAAAATGAAAACTCTTTCGAGTTGTGAAAACTTAGAGAACTCGGCTGTCACACCATCAATTTCCACTTGCGGAGTATTACCGCGAGTTGTGTGATCAAACCAGAATCTCAGACACTAACAATGTCGAACGACTCTATATGATTTATTTAAACGTTTTCCAAAAACATTTATTGTAAACATGCATAGTCATTTTCAAAGTTCCAAGGTTTCAAAGTTTAGCGGAAGCATTAGAATAAAGTAACGGACGCCAACATAAACGCCAAACCAAAATCCCAAAAATAATAGTTAATAAAGACTCGATAAAAATGTCTTAATCAAATGCAAAGTGAGTGCACCTAGCGCTCCTAGCGTCCTGAGAAACATGCAAAGAAACAAGTGTCAACATTAAAGAAGAGTGAGTTCACAGGTTTTATAAGTTCACAAGTTCGGTTTAAAAGATTGGTTCCCCCCGTTATCCCTACCCCGGAATAACGACATAGTTCCATTATTCCTAACCTAGAATAATAATGTTGGTTCGTAAATAAGTTCAATGTTAACATTTAGGTAGCGAGCCTAAAGTTACGTCACGTAAGAGTTCGCGATTGAAGCTGACTGTTGTTGTCTCTGTGTTGCCAGGTCTATCACTGACCATGGCGAAAGTTGTAACATTTGTCAAAAACGGGTTTTCCAAACCCGCTTCGTTTGTAATCGAATATCAAGTTATAAATGTTTCATTGCGTATTTATGTTAATTTAAATTTTAAACGATGCATAATTAATAAACAAACTAGAATATAAAAGTTATAATTGATAAAAAGTAAAAAATAAATTAAATAAAAAGAAAACGGCTGCCGGATTCGAACCCGGGTCAGCCGGGTAAGCATAAGACTTAACACACACATATAACCACTCCGCCACTTGATGTTTTCTGTGAATTCTAGGAAACAATTAAATCTTATGTTCAACCATGAATCGATCTGTTTACGCTAACTGTAACCGAAATCGGTCTCCAAACGTCCAAAAACGTGTGATTGTTCGCGGTTTTCTGTCAATAACCGATACACCGACACCTCCAATCAATTTAGTCTTGAATGGACTTGAATTCATGTGGGATCGGTTTTAATAACTGAAAAGTCTGCATTTCCTGAATTACTCCAACCATAGTCCCCTCTCGCGACTCAAACTCATCTGCAGACCTTCAATTTCATTTTCGCACTACTTTCAGTTCGTCGGAAAAGCTATTTGAACTCGCCGGACTTTCGCCGGAAAACCTTGTTTTCCATCAAATCAGTAAGTCTCTCAATTCTTTCATAGTCTATCAGTTGTTAAGCTATTGCTAACTCAAACCCTTCAATCGGAATCAGTTTCAGACGTCGATATCGGATAATTCACTCTCGCCGGAAAACTTCTGAAAGTTCCCAATTCTCGCTGTGAAACGGTATAGTCTTTTAAACCTTCTGGCAATCCTTGTTCAGTGCTTCAATTCCGCATTTAGCTAATCAAATTGATAATCTGTCCGCTCAGACGAAATCCGTAAAAACAGAGCCGACGACTTCGCCGGAATTCTGAGATAAATCGTTTCTCCGGTATGTTTACTTCCGAAATCTTCTCTGCCATTTCATTTTAGTCATTTGAATGTTTGTCAATCGAATTAATCAAGAATCAGTAGAGTATTCATAGTCTGTGATTTTGTAATGAAGAAGACGATGTTAGATTGTTTATAAGTTTAATATAATTTGGATATTATCTCGGGTTAGACACACAGTCCAGCGGTGGACTGTGTGCGCACATATATCACACGCCGAGAGTTCGATCTTTGACACACACGTATGCTCTGTAATAAAGATGTTTTATTTTTCTAACTGAACCGGATTAACTCACGGTAGATGTTAAGTATAATAAAAATCGGTATATTAACAAGGTTAGACACACAGTCCAGCGGTGGACTGTGTGCAACACTAACCCACAGGTCCCGGGTTCGAGACCTGTTGCACGCTCCGGTTCGATGATTAAAACACTTTTTGAAAATAAAAGAATTTTGAATAAACTAAATTAGTATATAAATATAATTAAAAACAGAATTATTTCGGGTTAGACACGTAGCTCAGTTGGTAGAGCTGCGTGCACGCGTACGGGAGGTCTCGGGTTCGAGTCCTGCCCGGCGCATACATGCACACAATAGAACCGGTCAAACAGTCAACAGTCACGGTCAAACAGTCAACGATCAATGGTCAACGCAAAAGTCAACATTTTTTTATATTTTTTTTTATTTAATTTAATTTAAAAATCAATTAAAAATACTTAAAATAATGTTTTTAAAGATAGGAAATAGTCTTAAACTCAAAAAAATATATCTAAAAATCCTATTAAAATTATTAATAAAATCCACTCATTTACTATACTTTCCGTTATTATTTATGTTAGTTAATCCTCGTTGATCAATCCTTCAAACTCATGCGCATCTCATCATCTCCAACCGAACGCACCCAATGTGAGTGAATCTCTACAAATTCCCCGTTTTAATCACGTTTTGGGGTGTATCATGTGTCTTACCATTTATTATATTTAAATCATTGTGCATACATCATATCATGAACAAATGTGTATTCAGCTTGTATCAACTGTTTGTGTGGTTATTGTTTAGATTTAATTTATTATTTTCAGTACATGCAATATCATAGGCCGCTGCTCCCCATTACATCATGAGCGTTGAGCAGTTCCCCATTACATTATGAGCGTGAACCGGGCGTTGCCAACATACGATCGGCTCCGTTTGATTGAGCCTTGATCGCACAGACATTCATCATAGGCCGTCCGTTCCCCATTACATTATGAGCGTGAACGTGACGTTGCCAACATATACAGTTTCATTCATGTTATATATTCATGCAAGTTCATATGTTATTGTTTGTGGTTGTTATTGTTATGGTATGATTATTTACATTTGCTCATATATGACTATTGCACAATTTTTCCTTGATAAAGATAACAAGAAATCAATAATAAATGTTTATCTAACAAGGTTCACTCGCCAACTTATGTTGACCCAAAAACCCCTATTTTTACACATGATACAGGTGATCCAGCCGCAGCAAGAAACACATAGGATTGGATTAGAAGAATAAACTGGTTTAGAGCTTGGATTGTTTAGTTGATTATTTTCTTTGTATTTGTATGAACATGTTTGGATTATTGAGGATGTAATTTTGACTTAAATAAATATGAAACATATTAGTAAATATCATGAGCTTTGGTGATAACCCAATTATGCCCCGACTCTTATTCCGCTGCGGGTCGGGGTGCGACAAAAGTTAGGCCAAATTAATCACCCGTTGACCATTCACGGTCGGCTAGCGCGACTAGCTCGGGTGGGGCTTGTCGGGCCCAGTAGTACTACTATAATTTCCCCGCTATCTAACTCAATACTAACGATCCGAGAGTTGGTTGAAGACTTCCGTGATAAAGCTACTTGGTGACCATAACATACATTAACATTAACTTAGTTACCGAATAGTTAACGGTGTTAATTTCGCATAACGTAAAAGATTGAGTTGTAGAGCGTATACATGTTTCTCCCCCTGTTGTTCAAAACCGGATAAAATAGGGGCCGTGAACTCACCTTAAATTGCTCGGTTAGATAAACGCAAAAGAAGCAAATGATGGAACCGCTAATCGCGTCCTAACATGTCAACCGATTCAAAGTTAGTGTGTGAACACACTGACACAAAACCTTACGCATAACTAACACACAGTACAACACACGTAATAACCAATTCGAAACCATAATCAAGCATACAAAGTATCACCATATAAAATAACGACCAAATCAACTTGTCATAAACACATAATAACTCATGCAACACTTAGATACACACAAACGCAAGTTATCATGTTTCAGCTTGTACACTCATAACTTGACTGTTTTCGATAATTTTATAAAATAGTTCCAACGTTTCAAAAATTCCAATATTTTTACAGGAGGTGTCAATTAGACTGTAGAGTTTTGTGTAAAATTTTCAAATCCTAAATCTTTACCAATTATTTATAAACATTTATATACTAGGCTGCAGTCAGATTCGTTGCTTTCTGACTGCAGTCCACGAGAAAAATCATTTAAAAATCATTGTTCATCCGATTAACAAAATTCCAGTGGGAGATTTTTGGAAACTCCCCTCTCCAGTTACTGTACAGATTTCGTGACCTAACCCCATACAGACTATGAGATCCGACTCGATAAACAACCTGCAAATTCTGCAGAATTTACGCAGCTTCAGCTGCTGCTCTAAATGGTCATTCAAAAATAGCAAACGACCTCATAAGAATATGAATCCAGCGCCATTTGAGGTGTTATTCAAAAATACACGTTTTAGGCTTCAGAAAATCCACTTTTCGATAAATAATGATCATGTTACAGCCAACTGAAGTTTGCTGTAAATGCCAATCAGCTTTCTGTTTTCGACTTTATTGAATTAGGACATGTTTAAACGGCCATGACGCTTAGTCGTATCGAATAACAGCAGGTTAACTCATCAAATATCATCTAACACATCAAGATTCACACAAAACCTAGGTGAATAACACCCTAAACATCATCACGAACGCAGCCAAAACTCATGTGTACGTACATATCATTCTACTAATCAAGTTAAACATTAACATGAACAAGATCACCATGAAACACTACAAACACAGCCATGTATACACCGATTTCAATACGAAACAACCATAAAACGAGACTAACCTTGCGAAGATGAGTGTTACACTAGAGAAGGAGTAGCGAGAGAGAAAGAGGGTAGCGAGAGAGAGAGAGAGAGAGAGAGAGAGATCACGATTGGGGGGGGGGGGGTTCTCCATTGTCGTCGACTTCAACTAGGGGATTAGGGTTTTGAATATTTCCCACACATGCATGTATACGTATCATAGGGAGGGGGGCCGCATAAGGGGGCGGTTTGGGTTATTCCTTGGGCCGCAAGGAGTGTGGGCCGCAAGGGGGTGTGGGTGGCGGGTTGGGTTTGCTTGGTCGCGAAGTCGAAACGTTTCACAGGCTCGGTTCGGTTTAGCTTATAAATAGAATTTACTAACCGATCATTATAATCTGATAAATAACTACACACAATACGACTCAACAATTGTTCACAAACGTCTAATAACACATAGCACGTAATTCAGATACGACCCATTAAAACTCCAAAACATCGTGTATTCCCTAAATACTAAAGTTTGCGTAGTTATTGCGAGCGCGTAATTTAATTCTCCGAATTAAACTAGCGTAGGGATGAATAACAATAAAGTAGCGCGTTTAAAGTACCTGAAAAACCGGGATGTCACATTATCCCCATGTTGAAAGAATTTTCGTCCCGAAAATTGAGTAAACGCGGTTTAGAATGCAACGCACAAAAATTCAGTTTGTTAGAATGGTACAAGGAAATCCCAGTTTGTCATATCATCCCCATGTTGAAAGAATTTCGTTCGGCGGTGACATCAGATTGCTGCTCAGCTGCAAAAAGGTGTGGATATTTGCTTTTCATTTGGTCCTCTCTTTCCCACGTGAACTCTGGTGCACGCTTAGAGTTCCAACAAACTTTGACGATCGGTATCTTGTTGTGCCTTCGAGTCTTGATCTCACGGTCCATGATCTCGAGTTGTTCATCCACTTGTATCTCATCCAATGGAATGACCAGGGTTTCATCTGATAGACACTTCTTCAGATTGCACACGTGAAAAACGTTGTGAACTCCACTGAGTTCGGCAGGAAGGTCTAACTGATAAGCTACGGGCCCGATACGCTTCGAAATCACAAATGGGCCTACGTACCTTGGATTTAGTTTGCCTCGTTTCCCAAAACGAATTACACCCTTCCAGGGTGACACTTTCAATATGACACGGTCACCTACTTGAAATTCGAGCGGTTTGCGTCGTTGATCAGCGTAATTTTTCTGTCGATCTTGTGCCGCTGCCATGCGGTTTCTGATTTGCACAATCTTTTCAGTAGCCTCAAGTATCAACTCAGGACCTGTGAGTTGACTATCACCGACTTCTGCCCAACACACCGGTGATCTACATTTGCGACCGTACAATGCTCCAAACGGTGCTGCCTGAATACTCGTATGGTAACTGTTGTTATACGAGAATTCCACTAAAGGCAGATGGATTTCCCAACTGTTCCCGAAGTCTACCACGCATGCCCTAAGCATATCCTCCAAGGTCTGAATGGTCCTTTCACTTTGACCATCCGTATGAGGGTGGTAAGTTGTGCTCATATCTAAGCGTGTACCCAACGCTTTCTGAAGTGACTGCCAAAAGTTGGACGTGAAACGAGCATCTCTGTCTGAAATGATGGACGTTGGCACCCCGTGCCGAGAAACTACTTCCTTAATGTAGATGCGAGTCAACTTATCCATCTTATCTGTTTCTTTGGTCGCTAGGAAGTGTGTAGACTTAGTTAGACGATCCACGATCACCCAGATGGCATCGCAACCACCCGAGTTCGCGGGAGTTTAGTGATAAAGTCCATCGAGATCTGATCCCATTTCAACACTGGGATCTCAGGTTGTTGAAGTAGCCCTGATGGCTTCTGGTATTCCACCTTGACTTTCGCACAAGGCAAACACTTGCTCACGTAGGTGGCTATATCCGCTTTCATGTTGGGCCACCAGTACGCGGCTTTAAGGTCTTGATACATCTTATCCGAACCAGGATGGACAGAGTATCGGGATTTGTGAGCTTCGTCCATAAATAGCTTTCTGAGGTTTCCGTAGAGAGGTACCCATATACGGTTCATGAAATACTGGGTACCATTGGGTTTCACTTCCCAATCGCGTTCCATCTTTCCCACAGATTCGGCCTTGATGTTCTCTTCCTTAACTGCTTATAGTTGTGCGCCGCGTATCTGTTCGGGTAACCCAGAATGAATTGTGAACTGTAGTGCTCGTACCCGACGAGGTTTCAAGTGCTCCTTCCGACTGAGGGCATCAGCTACCACGTTAGCTTTACCCGGGTGATACCGAATGGCATATTCATAATCGTTCAGGAGTTCGACCCAGCGACGCTGTCGCATGTTCAACTCCTTCTGGTCGAAAATATGTTGGAGGCTCTTGTGATCCGTGTAGATTGTGCACTTTGTTCCATATAGGTAGTGTCTCCAAATCTTAAGTGCAAACACAACTGCTCCCAATTCCAAGTCATGTGTCGTGTAGTTCTTCTCGTGGACCTTCAACTGTCGGGATGCATACGCGATGACCTTATCACGTTGCATGAGCACACATCCCAATCCCTGAATGGAAGCGTCACAATATACCACAAAATCATCCGTCCCCTCTGGCAAGGACAAAATGGGCGCACTGCAAAGCTTCTGCTTCAGTAATTGAAATGCTGCTTCCTGTTTGTCACCCCAAGCATACTTGGTGCCCTCCTGAGTTAGAGTGATAAGCGGTTGTGCGATCTTGGAAAATCCCTCGATGAAACGTCTGTAGTAACCAACCAAACCCAAAAATTGGCGGATCTCTGTCGGTGTCCTGGGTGTTTCCCAGTTCTTGATAGCATCGATCTTGGCGGGATCAACGTGTATACCCATTTAATTCATGATATGCCCGAGGAACTAAACTTCCCGAATCCAGAAATCACACTTCGAAAATTTGGCATATAGTTTATCCTGTTGAAGTAGTTCCAGCAATAACCGCAGATGCTCAGCATGTTCTTCCTTACCCTTAGAGTAGATGAGTATATCATCGATGAACACGATGACAAACTTGTCGAGATACGGCTTACACCCGCGGTTCATGAGGTCCATGAACACCGCGGGTGCATTGGTGAAACCGAAGGGCATGACCAAGAACTCGTAATGGCCATACCGAGTGCGAAATGCCGTCTTGGAGATATCCTCCTCCCTGACGTGTAGCTGGTGATAACCGGACCGTAGATCAATTTTGGAGTAGTAGCTTGACCCTTGAAGCTGGTCGAAAAGATCGTCGATGCGAGGTAATGGGTACTGGTTCTTGACGGTAACCTTATTGAGTTCCCTGTAGTCAATGCACATGCGGAAGGTCCCGTCATTCTTCTTTAAAAAAAGGACCGGAGCTCCTCATGGCGAAGTACTGGGTCGGATAAATCCTTTTTCCAACAATTCCTGAAGTTGGGTAGACAGCTCTTGCAGCTCTGCTGGAGCTAAGCGGTACGGGGCCTTGGCGATAGGAGTCGCATGGCTCGCCAATTCGATTTCAAACTCTACTTGTCGAGGTGGTGGAAGACCGGGTAACTCCTCTGGAAACACATCGGGAAAGTCACGGACGATGGGGATATCTTCAATCCGCTTCTCGTCCTTAGACTGCTCGGTGACCAGTGCGGGCAAAGCAAAAGAGTTCTTCTTCTGAAGATACTTCTGAGCTTGCATGTAAGAGATGATGTTCGTGACGACGCCTGCCTTCTCGCCTTGTGTAACATCCGTCAAAAACGGATTTACCAAACCCGCTCCGTTTATCAACCGAACAGTCAGTCAAAAATTTCGTTGCGAATTAAATGCCCAAAATATTTTTAAACGATACGTAATCGATTATTATACGGGAATATATATTTAGTTTTTGAAAAACTGTTGAAAATCGCAAAATAAAAATAAAAGTACTCTGCCGGGTTTCGAACCCGGGTCTGTACCGGCTCATCAAACAGACTTAGCACACACACACAAACCATTGCGCCACTTGTATTGTTTGGTGAATATTAGAATCATTTAATTCATAAAGTAACGTTACAAATTCAAAACCGGCGCCCAATAGTTCAGTCGTCGGAATCCCGGTAAACTCGCGAGCTTTTAACGACAATTTACGTTATAACGTAAACCATTAACAAGACATCGGTTATAACCGATGTTTGAAGTCCGCGACCAAACCATAACCGCCGGAGTTTTTATAACTTATGAATCCAGTCGGAAATCAGACCAAGTTCTTCGACGATTTGCCCTATAAATTCACCCACAACCCACTGCAAACCTTTTCGCTCAAAAACACACCTTTTCTCGGCGTAATTCCACTCGCCGGAATTTTTCTGTTTGTCGCCGGAAAACCGGTTTCCTCATTTCTGAACCTCACTGAGCCCTGAGCTTTTACCGGAGATACCCACACTTTTTTTTTAAGCTTCCTGGAGAATCGCTGCTACAAGAAACTCATCGCCGGAGGTGATTTCTGTCGCCGGAGTTCTGCCGGAAAACAGAGGAAAGCTAGTCGGTATACCTCACGCTTATTTTCTTTTCTTTATACTTATATCTCATCTATAATTAACCTAAAACACTAAAGAAAACGATTAAGACTTTGAACCAGTCGATTTTTCGATTTCTGGTTATAACTTGACGAGGAAGACGATGTATCGTAACGTATATGTATAATTAAATTCAGGATCCAGCGGTGGACTGTGTGCACAATAAACACTAACGTCTCGAGTTCGAATCCGGTTTCACACACGCTGCCTTAATAAAAATCATTTTTTTTGTTAAACTGAACCGGAGTCGCCACTGGTATATGTTAAGTATATTAATAACCGGAATAATAACCAAGTCAGACACACAGTCCAGCGGTGGACTGTGTGTTTGTTTATATCACAGGTCACGAGTTCGAGTCCGGTCTTTTGCACCGACTCGGACAATTATCTATACTTTTTAAATAAGGCAGAAAAGGAAATAACTAATTTGTATTTAAGTATAATAAAAATCGAGTTATATAACATGTTAAACACACAGTCCAGCGGTGGACTGTGTGTTAGTTTAAGCCACAGGTCCCGGGTTCGAGACCTGTGGAGTGCACGTCCGAATTGATTTAAACTGTTTTTAAAATAAAATGATTTTCGGTTTAAACTAATTAATATATATATATATAATTAAAATCAGATATATAACGGGTTAGACACGTAGCTCAGTTGGTAGAGCTGCGTGCACGCGTACGGGAGGTCTCGGGTTCGAGCCTCACTCAGCGCACTTGTGTTCCGATTCGAACCGGTCAACGGTCAGGTCAACGGTCAGAAAAAAATCAAATTTTTATTATTATTTTATTTAATTATTTTAATTAAAAATCAATTAAAAATACTTAAAAATAACATTTTTAAGGTTAGAAAATAGCCTCAAACTCACAAAAATACACCCAACAATCCTACTAAAATAGATTAATAAAATCGTTTACTTACCAAACCATAATGCGATTTATCTAGGTTAAACTCACTCGTGATTAAAACCACTTTCGCGTGCATTCAACATCATCAACCGAACGCACCCACTGTGAGTGAATCTTACAACTCCCCCTTTTAAATTACACGTTTTGGGGTGTGTCATGTGTTATGAAAATAAATAACTTATTTATTTAAACTTGTGCCATACCACATCATGACCTAAACTTAGATTGTTTATATTGTTGTGATTACTTATTTCCTTTTGTCAAAATTATATGAAACTCAATCATTAGGCCCCTCAGTTCCTCGTGAGAGACGAGTTGAGCATCGCGTGCCTCTAAATGTTCCATTTTGTTCATGTGTGTATCATTGAGTTTATATTATTTGTAGTTGTGTCATTTATATTATCATGTTTATGCAATTCATTCATTAGGCCCCTCAGTTCCTCGTGAGAGACGAGTTGAGCATCGCGTGCCTCTAATTGTTCCATTATTGTTCATGTGTGTTTCATTTAATATCTTATGATTGTTGATTAAGTTTACATCTATTTTTACTCATGTTTGGTTGTGCACATATTTCATAATCAATTTAAATAAATTTGTTCAAATGTTTACCATAGGATTCACTCGCCAACATTATGTTGATCCAAAAACCCTTTTACACATGATACAGGTGAACAGGTTGAAGCAAGGAAAACATAGGATATGCCTTAGAAGAGAACAAAGAAGTTTAGATTGTTAGTTAGAACATGTTGTAGCATTTATTGTAAATTTCCATTTAATTTGTAATAATGAATATGAGACGCATAATAAATGTCATGAGCTTTGATGATAACCCAATCATGCCCCGATCACCTTTTCCGCTGCGGGTCGGGGTGTGAAACCTTGCACCATCAAGACTTCATCGTTAGAGAGCGAAATACGGATAGCTTTCTCGAAACAGAGAACTTCAGCTCGGACGTCGGATAACCAGTCCATTCCGGCTACCACATCAAAACTACCCAGAGTAGTTGTCATCAGATCAATGGTAAAGGTGTGACCCACGAGTTTGAGTTGACAGCCGGTCACTAGATGAGTCACATCTACAGATTTACCATTGGCTAGTTCTATGATGTAAGGAGTCTTTAGAGGTTTAGGTGTTAGATTTAGGTTCTTCCTAAAAGTCTCAGATATAAAACTCTTATCCGCACCTGTATCAAAAAGTACAGTAGCAAAATGATTGTTAAGTGGAAACTTACCGGTGACCACATTCGAGTCGTTTCTGGCCTCCCCACGGCCTAACGTGAATGCACGTCCCTTGGCACCTCCTGTGCCACCATTTCCATTGCTTCCATTGTTGTATTATTCCCACCATTGTTGTTGTTGCGAAGTTGCGGGCAGTCTCGCTTGAAATGGGCAGTGCTACCGCACTGATAGCATCCCCAATTATTACCCTGGTGCTGGTTCTGATTCTGTCGTGACATAATCTCCCCGCGACAATCCTTTGCCGCGTGTCCTGCTTTGCCACATCGTTGGCAGCGATTTCCGGCGCAAGGGCCGTGATGATGGAGGTTACAACGATTACATTGCGGCTTCCGTCCTGCATAGCCGCTCGAGTTCTGGGTGTTGTTGGGAGACTGATTGTTGTGACCCCGATTGTTGTTGAAATTGTTGGACCGCTTCTGCTTTCCTTATTGTGGCTGGGCTGATGAAGACTGTCGAGCAGGTGAGTCTTCAAATTTCCTTTTGTTGTCAGGGACAATTTCAGATGCACCCCTAGGTGGCAACTTCCTTTGCTCCACCGCCTTATCGGTGAGTTTATGTGCCAGCCTAATCGCTTGTTGCTCCGTCGTAGGGTTGCTAGACATTACCATGCCCTGGATCTCAGGGACCAGACCCCCAAGATAAAACTCAAGTCGTTTAGCTATGGTGTTAGCCAAATCGGGACAAAGGAACACCAGATCATGATGTCTTGTCGTGTACGCTTCAATTTCTGACCCGACCATCTTGTGGTTCCATAACGCTTGTTCCAATTGCTGAACTCTGTACCGCGGACAGTATTCCTCTTTGATTAGAGCTTTGAACTCGGTCCAGGCCATTGCGTTCGCCGCAGCAAGCCCACGCGTTTGGACTTGTGCGTTCCACCAGGTTAATGCCCCATCTTCCAACGTCGAGGCAACATACTTGACCTTATTAGCTTCGAGACAATTGCACATTGCGAAAACCGATTTAGACTTTTCGACCCAACGGACCAGTCCTATAGGTCCTTCAGCTCCCGTGAACTTGCTCGGTTTCGCATCCAAGAACATCTTGTAGGGGTTAAGACCCCCTCCTGAGGATAGAGGATAGGTAGTCAGCGCGAAAGTCTACTAGCCAAACTATTAGATTTTCCCATGAAAATTTAATAATGGTTACCTGCGGTTAGGAACACCTGCTAGAGCAGCATTCACGTGTTGTTGGATTAGAGCGGCCAATTCTTCAGCTGACATGTTGAGATTTCCGCGACGAACGGTTGCCATTTCAGATCTTCGCAAGACAGCAAAAACACACAACGATAAGTATATATCCAATATAGTTATCATATTCCACACTTCAATGATCACACAATTTATGTCAACACAACAAATTAAACAATCAAAAGGAACATTCGATTAAATAAATTGTAATGTCTCACAAAATACCAACCAAACATATCAGTTTAATTATAAAATTTCCAAGTTCAAACATAAGGCGAGTTAGTCATCTATGTCTCCTTCCCCCAAGTCACTATCACTGCCGTCTTCCTCTTCAGCGTTTTCAGCTTCAACAGCCGGGTCCTGTTTCGGCTCTTCTTGCTCCGGATCCTCCTACGGGTCTTCCTCTGGATTATCCTCTTCGTCTTCTACCGGCGCTGTCGGTGCTGGTGCGGGTACTGGGATAGGTGGTGCTTGGTTCTGCTCCAGTTTGTGAATCCTCCAACTGGACTCAAGAACTCTGTCTTCGAGCCAGTCAGCCCTCAGCTGCTCAGCACGAAGGTCCTTAGCTAAAATGCTTTGAACTCTCTTATTCTCATCTTGCTCTTCCTCGAGCTCTTCTGTTTTACCAGTCAGCTGACGTATCAGCCAACCCTGTGCTTCAATAGTCTCTTGCATTCTCTCTAGCTGTTCATGTTGTTTCCTTAGCACAGCTCTAAGTAGATCGTCCCCCACTCCTGAAGAGTTGACTGGTTTGACCGGTACAGCGGTGGTTGGACGGGAGGACGACTCCCCTTCTAGAGCGAGTCTTTTCCTGGCAGCTGAGCGTGTCTCCACGCCATGAGGTGGTGAGGGTTCGACCATGGGTGCCTTCCCCGGCGCCCTTGATTGTCGAGATCTGTCGGATGATGATGATGACATAACCTGCCGGGTTGGTGTAGTTAGTTAGGAGCTGCGTATATCACAATATATATATATATATATATATATATATATATATATATATATATATATATATATATATATATATATATATATCACATAGAACAATTGTAGTATAACACATAACAAGATATCACAGTTCGGTGCCAACTAAGTCTAGTGTCGTGTAACAGCTATAGTTTAGGTCTACTTTAAATGCAAACCTGGTTCTCTATAGCTAGAGGCTCTGATACCAATCTGTCACACCCTCAATTTCCACTTGCGGAGTATTACCGCGAGGCGTGTGATCAAACCAGAATCTCAGACATTAGCAATGTCGAACGACTCTATATGATTTATTTAAACGTTTTCCTAAAACATTTATTGTAAACATGCATAATCATTTTCAAAGTTCCAAGGTTTCAAAGTTTAGCGGAAGCATTGGACGCCAACATAAACGCCAAAACCAAAATCCCAAAAATAATCGTTAATAAAGACTCGATAAAAATGCCTTGATCAAATGCAAAGTGAGTGCACCTAGCGCTCCTAGCGTCTTGAGAAACATGCAAAGAAATAAGTGTCAACATTAAAGAAGAGTGAGTTCACATGTTTTATAAGTTCACAAGTTCGGTTTAAAAGATTGGTTTCCCCCCGTTATCCCTACCCAGGAATAACGACATAATTCCATTATTCCTAACCCGGAATAATAATGTTGGTTCGTAAATAAGTTCAATGTTAACATGTAGGTAGCGAGCCTAAAGTTACGTCACGTAAGAGGTCGCGATCGAAGCTGACTGTTGTTGCCTCTGTGTTGCCAGGTCTATCACTGACCATGGCGAAAGTTATGCCAAATTAATCACCCGTTGACCATTCACGGTCGGCTAGCGCGACTAGCTCGGGTGGGGCTTGTCGGGCCCAGTAGTACTACTATAACTTCCCCGCTATCTAACCCAATACTAACGATCCGAGAGTTGGTTGAGGACTTCCGTGATAAAGCTACTTAGTGACCATAACATACATTAACATTAACATTAACTTAGTTACCGAATAGTTAACGGTGTTGATTTCGCATAACGTAAAAGATTGAGTTGTAGAGCGTATACATGTTTCTCCCCCTGTTGTTCAAAACCGGATAAAATAGGGCCGTGAACTCACCTTAAATTGCTCGGTTAGATAAACGCAAAAGAAGCAAATGATGGAACCGCTAATCGCGTCCTAACATGTCAACCGATTCAAAGTTAGTGTGTGAACACACTGACACAAAACCCTACGCATAACTAACACACAGTACGACACACGTAATAACCAATTCAAAACCATAATCAAGCATACAAAGTATCACCATATAAAATAACGACCAAATCAACTTGTCATAAACACATGATAACTCATACAACACTTAGATACACACAAACGCAAGTTATCATGTTTCAGCTTGTACACTCATAACTGGGCTGTTTTCGATAATTTTTATAAAATAGTTCCAACGTTCCAAAAATTCCAATTTTATTACAGGAGGTGTCATGTAGAATTTTGTGTAAAATTTTCAAATCCTAAATCTTTACTAATTATTTATAAACATTTATATACTAGGCTGCAGTCAGATTCGTCGCTTTCTGACTGCAGTCCACGAGAAAAATCATTTAAAAATCATCGTTCATCCGATTAACGAAATTCCAGTGTGAGATTTTCGGAAACTCCCGTCTCCAGTTACTGTACAGATTTCGTGACCTAACCCATACAGACTATGAGATCCGACTCGATAAACAACCTGCAAATTCTGCAGAATTTATGCAGCTTCAGCTGCTGCCCTAAATGGTCATTCAAAAATAGCAAATGACCTCAGAAAAATATGAGTCCGACGCCATTTGAAGCGACACGTTTTAGACTTCAGAAAATCCACTTTTCGATAAATAATGATCAGGTTACAGCCAACTGAAGTTGGCTGTAAATGTCAATCAGCTTTCTGTTTTCGACTTTATTGAATTAGAACATGTTTAAACGGCCATGACGCTTAGTCGTATAGATTAACAGCAGGTTAACTTATCAAATATCATCTAGCACATCAAGATTCACACAAACCCTAGGTGAATAACACCCTAAACATCATCACGAACGCAACCAAAACTCATGTATACGTACATATCATTCTACTAATCAAGTTAAACATTAACATGAACAAGATCACCATGAAACACTACAAACACAGTCATGTATACACCGATTTCAATACGAAACAACCATAAAACGAGACTAACCTTGCGAAGATGAGTGTTACACTAGAGAGGGAGCAGCGAGAGAGAAAGAGGGTAGCGAGAGAGAGAGAGAGAGAGAGATAGATCGCGATTGGGGGGGGGGGGGGGTTCTCCACTGCCGTCGACTTCAACTAGGGGATTAGGGTTTTGAATATTTCCAACACATGCATGTATACGTATCATAGGGAGGGAGGTCGCATAAGGGGGCGGTTTGGGTTATTCCTTGGGCCGCAAGGGGGTGTGGGTGGCGGGTTGGGTTTGCTTACTCGCGAAGTCGAAACGTTTCACAGGCTTGGTTCGGTTCGGCTTATAAATAGAATTTACTAACCGATCATTATAATCTGATAAATAACTACACACAATATTACTCGACAATTGTTCACAAACGTTTAATAATATGTAGCACGTAATTCAGATACGACCCGTTAAAACTCCCAAACATCGTGTATTCCCTAAATACTAAAGTTTGCGTAGTTATTGCGAGCGCGTAATTTAATTCTCCGAATTAAATTAGCGTAGGGATGAATAACAATAAAGTAGCGCGTTTAAAGTAACTGAAAAACCGAGATGTCACATCGGCCAAAACGAGTGTTTTAAAAAAAACAAAAAATTGTTGATTTACACCACCGTAAAAAACCCATACAGTGGGTGTAAATACTCGTGTCGACAGCTTTTTACACAACGTAAAAAGGGTGAAAACGTCTTTTGATTTTTTACAAGTGTGTTTGTAACATTTTCATCAGTGTATGTGCAAAAATTGGACAAATTGGTAGCAAAACTCAGAAGGAAAGTCGGAATTTTCTAAGTTCTCACATCTCAATAGAGTTTTCTCTTGATCTCTCTCTCTATATATGGTATGGATCTGGTGGTGTAGGGCCGGGCCACATAATTGTAAAAAAAAAACCTTTCAGCTAATAAATTTGCAAACCCAAGTGGCAAAGCGGAAAAACCCAAAATTGAACCCATCCATTCGTGAACACTGAAAACTATAAATCGAAAAAAAAAACGAACGTTTTTTAAAAACCTAGTTAGAGCCCAAAACCAGACCACACACCCTACAACCGGCGGTAGTAAGCATCTCGGCTATCATTAATTGAGTTTTTAGTTTGAACTCTTAATTATAATGCAGCTCTCTTGTTTTCATGTCAGGCTAGTTTTATAATTGTTAATGAAGGTGGACTAAATAGTATTTCGATTTAATTGTTTAAAATGATTATTGTATAGTTGAGTTTAATGGTTAGTGAGTTTAATTTAAATGAGCTTTGTTATTTTTTATTTGTGAATTAGTTTGTTAGGTTTATACAACTATATTTGTATAGTTTTAGAATTCTAAAAGAATATTTCTTGAGAGCCCGTGTTAAAATTTTATGTGGTGAATTTCAAAGTTTAAATTTTTTTTATAAGAGTCATTCAGGATTGAATTTAAAAAAATTCATGGGGTGCGGGTGCACCCTATACTCTAAATCTAGGTACGACATTTCCTTTAGCTTGTATATAGTGTTTCACTTAGTCTATATCACATATGTTTACATATACACACACTGTGTGTTTAAATATAAGTCCTAGATGTTCATAATTGGGTTGGTCATCAAATCGATACTCTTATCGATCCACTAGTTGTACCGCTTTCAAAAATTGGCTAACTTCATATATAATTCAACAATACAAAAAATATACGTTATTTTTATCTCTTTTTATGTGAATTTCTTTTGTTAATAAAATATTAAATTAATCAATAACTAAAATGTTAAAATAAATGATATATCCCATTGAATCATTTGATCTAGTTCACCAAATAAACCACTCATATTACGGGTCTTTTTGTTAGGGGGTAATGGAATGGATTAGGTGATGAAAATGACAGGAGAATTAAATATATATCATTACCATTTCTTTGTCTTGTTTGATTACTATTAAGAATAGAGCGCATCATTGTTTTGTATTGTTTGGTAGGCAGGAAAAGACGAAGAAATCAAATCGATGGTAGTGGTGGGTGCCACTAGCGGCTGCTGGTGATCATGGGTAGCAGTGGTGGTGGTGATGGATGGTGGTCGTGGGTGGCGATGTCGGATGACGTAGTGGTGGTGGTGGGTGACAGTTGTAGGTGGTAGTACTATGTGGTGGGTGGTGGTGCAAGGTGGTGTGTGGTGGGAGGGTGATGGTTGAAAGTTTGTGTTTTGGATCGTGAATCTTACGATAGGTGTACATATAGATTCAAGACAGAAGTTTGATAAATAGAACAAATTCGCTAGAAATTTCGACAGCATTATTATGGTGTCATCACAACTTTTATTGATACCAAAAGAGTTTACATCGTTAAACCTTGGGAGAGAATCGCAATTTGATCTCTCAAATTACAAACTTATGTTATCCAACACATGACCCTCTGTATGTAGGGTATGAAACATGTGTTGGAACACAAACTCACACACGTCTCATACATGATCACTAACACGTATGGCTACAAAATCAATTGCAACTCTCATGTGGTGACCGGCACATACGTTGACTCTCTGACATACAAACTACATATACCACACACTCTATTTAGCCTATTTTCACAGTAACGAACACAAAAATATGCTCATACAATGGTGGTGATGATGAAGTGTGAAAAGGGGAATGAAATGAGAAAAAAATAAGGAGGGATGGATTGAATGAATTTGGGTTGTTTAAAGGGAATGAGATTGCTTGTGTAATAGGAGCCTTATTCATTTGACTAACCACACACCCTTTTTCATTCACGCATAAGGGTCCATTCTATTCCGCCTCATAATCATGCATACCAAACCTTGCCTATTTGTTATGGTCATCCCATTTACCTTCATCCTTAATTGTCACTTTAGCGCCACATCACACTCTCTCCATATCGTCTTCAAACCCATGTTATGGTCATCATTTCCCCCTTCGTCCTTTACTGACTAGGACGCCACATATCAAATAATGCCCATAAAAAGGGCTTGAACTTCCAGCCAACTACACATGGTCTAACTATATCAAACCGCAACGTTCACATATTTAACCCTAGAGGGAAAGGTAAATAGTTATTGTAAAGCATGCCAAGTGTCAAAGCTTGATGCAACCCGTATAGTTGCATTGAAAGTTAGGCCCACTAAGCATGTGCTTGCCACTAGGGCTGTTCTTTTTTATCCGAAACCCGAAAACCGACCTGAATTTGAAGTCACCCGAACCCGAATTAGAGAATAACCGAAACTCGAACCCAAACAACCCAAACCCGACCAACTCGAACCTTAAATGGGTCGGTTATTGGGTCACTTTTTCAAGTTTCAAAAATTCAAGCGAAAGATGATGAAAAATGGATGCAAAATTCAAGTTTCATAGATGGACGTCCGTACACACTATGGTGAACGGTCGTGTCATAGTCGTCCATACTCGCAAAAAAAACTTAAAACTAATCTTATATTTGGTTAGCGATGAGCAAATGACACCGGGTACCGGTTCTGAAATGGTACCTGTACCGAATTTATAGAACCAGGTACATTTTCGGTACCGACTTTTGACATTTTCGGTACCGACTTTTGACATTTTCGATACCGAACCATACCATAGCGGGTATATTCAGTACTGGTACCGGTACCCACTTTTAAGGATTTTTGGTACCGGTTGATACCAAGCTCATCCCTATATCTGATCTCCCTGATGCCTTTCCCAACTCCCAAAATATTTGGGATTTGCCCATAAGCTTCAGTGACGATTACCATCCCTAGTCTATGACTAAACCCGTCAAAGTTTCTTCAAAGAGCATTCACAATCCTTTCATTGAGCTTTTTAAATCAATAAAGAGGTTGTGAAATGAGAAAAAAGAAAATGTTACTGTTTATTTGTATATTTGATAGGACATTGTTCATTCTTTATAACTTTTTAATATATTTTGAATGTGGTTGTGAGTGGAAGATAAAAAAATAGTAATGATAAAGGTATAAAATATATTATTTAATTGAAATGAGAGAAAAATATAGTTGTTTTAGTGTAATTAACCAATAAAAAATGATAGAAGAGATGTGAATGCACAAAAGTATATAACCATCTAATTTCATCTTTTTATTTTTATTTTTACCCTTTATCTCGTCTAAATTGAGGGTAACTAAAACATATATATACACACAAAAATACAAACCATAAATAATACTTGTTCTTACATGGATTCATCATATGTGTTACATGTTATACTTATTTCTTCCATTTATTGTCGCAAAATCTCAGATTTGGCGTAGTGGTTAGGCATTATCCTTGATTACTTTTAAAAATATGTTATAAAGGCGTTGATCCTATAAAATTTTGCCGTTGTAGATAAAAACGTGAATGGATAAAGACGACCAAAGATTAACCATTTTTGTCAGAGATGGTGGGTGAGAGTTGTTTTCTAGAAAAAGTAGCATTCATTGTCTTGTTTTTTTTCTTTCTATATTTAATTTGAAAACCACAACAAGGTGGAGTTACGTGCAAAACATGTTATTTATTTTAAATAATATGTTTTTAGCCTTGTTTTTCTTGGTAAATAAAGATGGTAAGGTGGCCAAAAGATGTCATGTGGTTGCAAGGTCATAGGGTACGGTATCGGGGAGGATGTCGAAAAGCTGATGTCGTCTCGACCCCCTCCCCCTCTCTTACCCTTCAAATTTCGGTGCATTGGAGGTTGAAGGGAATGGCTTCAGGGGAAGAGAAACACCACACCATATAAATTTTTTGTTTTTAGTGTTGTATATACAATATAGGTCCTGAACAACCCCTGTTATATTTTAAGCTCGACCCAGTAGATTTTGAAAAAGTAAAGGAACCCCATAAAATGTCGACACCGAGCCAAATATAAATAAATTAAAAGTTTAGAAATATAAATATTTATAATCAAAATGACAAAAATGAAACTATGTAAATATTTAAGCTCATAACAAAGCAAAAAAAAGGAAGCCTATGTTAATAGTTAAATTGTTTAAGTGTTTAGTCCATTTGGTTTCCGAAAGTTAAATTGTTTGTTTAAACTTTAAACCTAAATAAAATAAACAGATGCGTCAATCAAATAGAATAAAAAAAACAGACCATCAAAAAAAATCGAAGAGATGCATACCGCACACACAGACTAAAGTCGAACAGGTCTCGTTGGAGTCGACGGTCGGCCTCGCCAAGTCCATTGTCTCCCGTTAAGTAATCCACTAATCACCGTTTAACTTCTTTAATTGACTTTTTCTTGGGTGTTTTCACTTCCTTGATTTTACGATTTAGCCCTAATTAATTGTTAATTGTAAAAATTAGGTGTTTTGTTGAATGTTGAGCCTTAATTGAATAATTGTTAGAATTGGGTTTTTGTTGACTCATATATTGGATGTTTTGTTGAATGTTGAGCCCTAATTGATTAATCGTTATTTCTTAAAACTGTGTATTTTGTTAAGCCTAAATTACGTGTTTTGTTGAAATTTGAACCCTAACTGAGTTATTGTTAATAGCTATTGGTGACAAATCTTAGAGAGTGTAAACTGCGATGAAGTGATAAAACAATTTGATATCAAGAATGCTATGGGAGCTTCCCAAATCATTTATTAGCTATTACGGTATGTGATTCTAATGCTATGATTTTGTTATGTTTATTGCTATAATGTTATCCGTATTTTAGAACAAAATAGTTTATAGAATTTATTAGTGTTTAAAAGTCTTTTTTCAGCTTGTATATGACACTTGAATCCGCATATTGACTCTGCAACTAGCAAATCGTAGTTGATACTTGATACAAAGATGCCCATTGATGTATGTTATGATTTTAAGCATGCATTGATGGACTAAAGTATGTTACACGAGAAAAGCATATAATATACACGTATCTAATAGCTATAGATTAGTAGGTTGGTTTTTGACATGGCTAGATTGGTATACACACAACGAATATAATAATCACTTTCACAAATTGAAATAATAACCCCTTTGATCATTTTCTTATCTAAATAGATGACCACCTTTATCAAATTGCCTAGAGTAGAGTGTTTGGGATTGCTTATCTTTTATTCAAATTATTTTTTAAAGTTATTAACTTTTTAAACTAAAATACAGAAAAAAGTAGAGTGTTTGGGATTGGATTGCTTATATTTTATTTTTATTTATCGTCATCATAATGAGTAAATTCAGATGGCTTATTTAAAGTTATTTTTCTTTTTGTAACTAAATTACAGAAAAAAAAAGTTATGGAAAAAGATTTAAATACATAAGAGACAATCGTTTACTTTGTTCTTTTTAAAATGAATTTCAGCCAAAATATGGTCCTCCTTTATTTCGAAGAATTTATAGGCTTATAGCTACTAGAAAAAAGAAAAATCCGTAGACATATTCATGATTGTTTGAAAACTAGTAAATTTTCCCGCGCGATGCGGCAGGTCCAAATATAAAGTAACTCGGATTTTTGCAGTAAAAACTTGAATCGTTTCTGAACAAAAGTTACGTCAAAACGTAGATAAACCGAAGATGTACATAAAACTAAGCACAAAAATGTATTATACATGGCTCGACTTTTTTACAAAGGGAACTTCCGTTGAACATCAACCTAAACTTATAACGGCACATACAAAAAATAATATTATAAATGAGAAGTATACATTAAGTTTAAACTAAATAATAATTACTTATAGTTAAGTAAAGTAGAATAAACAAATAATATTAGTAGGAGAGATTAAACAAAATAATATTTAGTAGGAGAGTTATCTATAATTACTTAGAAGAGATTAAACTAAATAATAATTATCCATAAGATATTAAACTAAATAATATTTAGTAGGAGAGTTATCTATAATTAATTAGAAAAGATTAAACTAAAATAATAATTATCCATAAGAAATAGCCCTTAAATGCTTTATTTTATTATATAGTATTGATAGATTTGACCCTCTTCTTTTTTTAATTTATTTATTATTAACAGAATTTGATAACCCTTTTATAACTTCTTTTTTTAAGAGTAAAATGTCAAAATGATCCGTAAGTTTTAGTCGCTTTTGTCATTTCAGTCTAAAAATGACATATTTTTATCTAGGTCCCTCAGTTTTATTTTTGTTGTCATTTCCATCCAATTAGCAAACTGGGTTAGAAATATCTACCCCTTTTGTCGTTTTTCTCATTTAAATCGAGGGTATAATCGTCATTCGTCAATACTTCAATTCAATTATGTTGTTTAAATTACTTTTACTCTTTACACCGCAATGTGCGAGACATTATGCTATTTTTGTCAATGCCTAACCACGTTAATGCTACCAACCAAACATGTGTAACAAGGTAAAAAAGCATCACGTAACACATGGGCACTACATGTTAACAAAGTGAAAAAACGCGTGTAACAAAGTCACAAACGTGACATTGCCGTCACAATGTGCGGCACAAGTAATATCTAGTATATATTAAAGAGCAACTTACTTTCACTATAGCAGTGCTTCAGTGCTACAGTAACTTTTCTTTTATTTTTTTTATCTTCTTTTGGTTTTTTTTTTCTTTTTACTTTTAACCTTTAACTTTCAGTATTGACTCTTACGAAATCTTAACTTTCTAAATACTTTTTAACCGAGTTTTACGTCTTTATTTTCATTTACGTGTCGATATAAACTTAAGTTGATTTACATTTCGACATAATTTTTGTGTTTTCTCAACTTTCGGCATTGACATTGACAACCCTTTAACTTTCTAAATACTTTTGTAATCGAGTTTTATGTGATTAGCTTTAGTTACAGGTGGTATAAATTTTAGTTACGTTTTGACATACGCGCAACTTTAAAAAAACGTTATCCGCCGAAACGCGGGTGTAAATTCTTGTTTTTAATAAATATCAAAAGGAAAAGTTTTTATTTTCTTTTTTATAATTTAATAAAGTAATGTGGTAATAATGAAGAAAACAAAAAGATAAGAGCACTACTACCCATTCTCTTTTGCTTTCGTTGCTGATTTTGTCACCATCTTTAAGACAGACATCCCACTCCTCAAGTCGACCATCCACCTTTTCCTTGTTTGTTTTTTATTTATTTTTTTTCTATTAATATTTAATAAAATAATTAATTAAGTTGTCAAAATCAATGACTAAACGGACAAAAAAAATTGTTTTTAGTTTTTCACAATACACGCCAACATGAATATAATAAATTAATAATAGCCGTATATGGTTTTATACTTTTATACTCATTATTTCTGAGTATTTTGTGTGATTATATAATTACATCGACATAACTATGGATATCATTCACGTATCACATTCCTTTTTTCAACTAATTTACTATAGGATGTTGTGTTCTATTTCTTATTAGCTAAGTTAATATACTCTTTCCTTCAACTACTCTAGCTCTTCATTATTTTATTATTCTTCTTTAAATATAATATTTTCCTTTTTTTTCAAAATATATAATAACATAAATATATAAATATTTTAAATTTAATATGCAATACCATCCGGTTTTTTTTCTTTCAAAATATAAACAACATAAAATATATAAATATTTTAAATTACATGCAATACCATCCGGTTTTAGTAAACCGGTTCTACTAGTAAAAAAAGTAGAATATATGACTGGTTCGATTACAGAATTGCATCACATGACTTAAATATTTTGAAAACCCCATATGTTAAAAGTAATCTAAGGATCATCATCCTTAATTTAGAATGTTTATTCACTTGGTTGGCAACCCACCAAAAAAAATGCAATAAGTCTGTATTATTTAAATAAGTCCCCACCAAATACGGACTTATTGCATTTGAATAGGTGCATAACCCACAAAAAAATTATTTCACCTTTTATGCCGGATGTTTGTCAGTACGGAACTTGGAACGTTAACTCAAACGTGGAGTTAAAAGATCACAACGGGGGAAGGGGGGGGGGGTGAAATACTAGCGTGGAAGGCGGCGATGTGTGTGGGGCGGCAAGTTTTCCACCAGCGTGGAGATAAGGGTTGATGGGGTGGCCTTTTTCAATTGGTGTGGCTTATAGTTTTAAAATTTAATAAATTTTATATATATAAATATAAAATAATAATAAAAAATGTGTGTCACGTGTCGAATAATGTCACCCTTTCACGCCCAATCCCACTCCTCCCGTTTTTTAACCACGCCACTTTTCTAACGTGTGCTGACGTGGCATCCACATATCGCACAACGCCCCCTTTCCAAGCCCCACTTCGTATAATCTAAGTAATTTTTTTATTTTAGTCGATCATAAATTCCCCATATCTTTGTTCATTCTTGAATTCAGATAACACTAAAAGATGCCTGTTTTTTTGCATGGAATATATGAAGCGGTGAAACTATAAATTCTTTTTAAGGGTACGATGGTTTTAACCAAAATTTTAAAGGTCTGATAAGTATTTTTGCCTACGATATATACCAAAACTTTAGACCTCTCACTTTATGGTATACTACATTTTTTTGTTCTTTGCACAGCAAAAGAGAATCCATTAAACACCATTCTTGTAAACGAAACAGCCCCTACCCAAAGTGACCAAAGTCTATACCCCCAAATCTGATCCAGTGAGGGTATATTACGTGGTGGTTACAACTTACAATCAAGCAATTTATATCTAAAATATGAAAATTAAATTTATAGTTGTTACATACGAACGATGGATATGAATGTGTGTTTGGTTTAAGACGCTTGAAAAATTAATATATATTGTAAGGTCCAAGATCTACGAGACCTGAGAGTTGTATCTAAGCATAAAAACATAGTTCTTAAACTGATAATTGTTAAACAGTAGAAGCGGAAAACATCAAATATGTGGAAGTTGGAACACGTCATGACCAACTTATAACATCATTTCAAGTTTCAAACTTCATATGCATGTGGACTTTCACATGAAACTCACCTCTACGTTGCGAAAACCCGAAACCAAACTCGAATGCTTAAAAAGCAGCGATGAGACACGATGAATCAGGTTTTCATCGATCTCAGAGGGAGGGACCGCATCGAGATCATGAATCCACAACAAAACAAATAGCCCGTGATATGCTGGATTTGATTCATGGTTTCTCTCTCAAAGATGAAGATGTGTTTGGTCAAAATGAGGAGTCTGATTTTGACTCTTCCATAGTAAGGTTTTCATGCATAATTTCCATTATACCCTTACGAGCCTAGATCATTCACATTTGAACCTTCATCTCTATCTATATAATTTAAATAAAAACACACTTTTCTTTAAATTTTGTTTATTTTAAAAAAACTTTCCAAATCCAACTCTCTATCTATATCTTTATTATACTCAAAACCACTTATTTTATTGTTTTTTTCTTTTTCTTATACACTCACAACAAGATATAGATGTGTACTATATAAACCACTTAACCACTTATTTAACATTAGTTTTTAACATGGTTACAAAAGTGGATGGATCTGGCAATAATTTGGAAATCTCAATGGTCTAGTTGAGAAAAAAAACTTTTTTGAATGAATCTAGCAGTTGTATCCAAACCCCCAAAGACGATTTTCACAGTTTGCTCTTTATAAAATCACGACAAATACAATTGAAATGGGTGGTGTTGACTTGATGAATACGATGGTGGGTGGGGATCATAGGGGTGAACGTGGTGTTGGAACCAGAGATTCCTATTTACTTTGATCGGGCCCTTTTATAATTTGTACTACACAAAAGTGTAAGTACGATGCTCAAAACCTAGTCACGCATGTTGAAAAATAATAATCACTTATGTTATAAAAGCATAATCATGTGTTATTATGGTTTTTCAACATGCGTGATTATGATTTTGAATTTTATAACATGTGTAATTTTAGAGTTTTTTCCTAAAATGGTGTTTTTAAAAAACTTATTTACCGAAATGGGTACTTTAAAAAATATTTACCAAATTAGTTATTTTTTGAATAATTATCTTTTCTCACTCCTAATGTATTGATTAGTGATAAATTCCTTTTAAAATATGTCATTTAACAAAAATTAAAAAAAAAGTTTATAACGAAATTAGAAAACATTGTATTTGTATCATGAGATTTTAGAAACGTTTTTTTTAAATATTTTTCTAATTCTTTTATAAACGTTTTCTTTATTTTTCTTTAATTCTATCTAATAGAAACCTTTTTTATTTTTTCGCATATACTCCCTTGACACTCTTTCTTTATAAATTATAACAGTTTTTGTTTTTCAACTTTTTTATTCTTTGATATTAAAGTGCGTTTTATGGCTTATATACAGATATGTAGTTAAGTTTAAAATAATTTATACCTATTCATTCTTTTGGCTGAAAAAATATATTGATATGTTTTTTTTGTCATATAGAGATATTCGATCTTCGTTATTTATTAAAGCTTGGTTTAAAATAATTATGTACTTTTAAACTATTTCCCAAGCTATTCTAATTTATTCTGCTAATTTATACACACGATGTAGAACTTATAACTAAAATGTAATTTGTTTACATAAATTTGTTTTTTTAATTAGAGTTTAATATGAAAAAAATAAACAAACATGGGTTAAAACGGGTCATTTTCGTGTCAACCCGTGAATATTTTATGTTGTGTTCAGGTTTGTATGTCTCACAAGATTTTCGAGCTTGGGTCATGTTTGGGTTCGTGTAGGGTTGGACCCGCGAACACGTTCAATGTAGCACCCCTAATAAAAGATACGTGTAACTTTTTTTTAAACTATCAAAGAAAAATGTTTAAAAAATAATAATTTTATGAAAGTAAAAAAGATATTTGTGAAAGAATTAAGAAGTTTCAAAGAAAAGTTAAAGGAGAATGTTAATAAAACAATAAAAAGATATTTTAAAAACTTTTAAAAAATCTTACGATCCATATTTTAAGTTTACTTACAGTTTTAATTTTTAACATTTGTTAAATAACATATTTTTAAATGGAAGTTATTATAATTCAATAAAATTAGAAGTGAGAAAAGGTAATTTTTCAAAAAATACCCAATTTTGTAAATACTTTTCAAAGTACCCATTTTGGTGAATAAGTTTTTCAAGAACACCCTTTTGGGAAAAAAACTCTGTAATTTCATATCGTTCACTTGTACGTTAAGAAATATTGTACGTTAACCTCCCCCATATACACCACACACACACACACCTCTATAGGCAAGATTTAAATGCTAAATATTGTGAGAACCGCGAGAATGAATGAAGAAATCATGAGAACTTGGTAAAAAAACAATTCAAATTCAAAATTTCTTTTTACACTTATCATTGTTGTTCGAATACAATGTTAGAAGTTAAATTTACACATTTAAATTTACATGAATTCATAAATAAAGAAAATTTACACATGTGTAGTTTGGTATTTACACATATGTAAATTTGTTTTAGTTACACATATGTAAAAAAAATAATAAGAGTGATTTGAGAGGAGAAATGAATTATATGATCTTGTAAATTCGTTTTCGATGTTGTATTTTAATTATAACGAGTTTTGTATTTATAGAAAAATGGTTTTGTTTGATTTTTTTCATTCGTTATCACGATTCTCACAATATTTACCGTTTTAAATAAAGATAACACTTCTCTATATATATATCACTTGTTTAGATTTGAATCTGTGACCTCCCTTTTAAAAGGCAAGTTTGAATTTGAGATATTTTATATATTATTAATTCAAGTCAATATAAGACACCGGTCTACAAATTCGTAAATATATCTTACAATATATAATGATAAAATACACTCATCCAAAATCAGTATAACATCTAACATGGTATTTTACGTTGAAAATATCTTACATAAAACAGACTATTATTTCATTTTTATCATATACTAATTTACTGATTTAACTAGATTTCATAATTTGTTTGGTTAAGGATGCTTTAGGTTTTCAAATATAAAATCATATGTTAAAGCAAAGATACTATATTTGTATGTAACTATGTAACAGAAAATAACACAAGTTATATTTCCACAATTTCTAGACCATGGCACAAACGAGCTAGTGCTTATCAACTTTTATACTTCCTTTTTATCATATTAAGAAATCATATCGTATAAAACATATAGTTATAAAAAGTCGTGTTTTAAACTTTAGCTAAATTATTCATACTTTATAAAAAGTTGATTAAAGTAGTTAGGATAATAAAAAGTTAATTATCCTATACAACCTATTCTCGTTATTATTTGTTTCAAAGTTGTTTTGTAATAAAATTGTTTCTAGATATATAATTTATTCACGTGTTCTCAAGGGATATGATGTAATTGGTAAGATGTTTTTGTTCTATTCCAGAGACGTAGAGTTTAAATTTTATAAAGTGTAAGTATATAATTATTTTGCATAGGTTAGTTTATGGTTAAAAAGGTATAATTTATTGATGCATGTACTAGAAAATGGTTACTCTCTTAAATTTCTTACACCTTTCTTATGCTTCTAGATTCTCTCTTTCTCTCTTTTCTCATTTTTCAAAGAGTTAAATGCTTGGTTGGTCCTTGTGGTTTGAAAATATTGCAGACTTGGTCCCAGTGGTTTAATAATTACACACTTGATCCTGATAGTTGTAATTTTTACACTCGTGTGGTCCTTATCACTAACCTCTGTTATGTCACACCCTGACTCGTAGCGGAAATGGTAGTCGGGGCATGATTGGGTTTTCATCAAAGCTCATGACATTTACTATAAAGTTTCATATTTATTATTTCTTTTTAAAGAAGAAGTTACAATAAACATACAAGCACAAGCTGTTCAAATACATTTTTCGAATTACAAACTAAAGTATCCATTAAACAAAATCATACAATTACAAAGGAAAACAAAACTAAATGTCCATTCCAAAGCATTAACTTGTTTATTCTTTAAGCCATCCTACGTGTTTCTTTTCTCAACTGGATCACCTGTATCATGTGTAAAAATAGGGTTTTTGGGTCAACAAAAGTTGGCGAGTAAATCTTATGAAAACATTTGAACGAATTTGTTATATTGGTAATTAAAAAGGTGCATAACCACATATGAGTAAACGTAAATGTAAATTTAATCACAAAACACATAATATCAAATAATGCACACGCACACACCAAATGATGAACAATGAGATCAAGGCTCAATCAAACGGAGCCGATCTAATGAGGCACCTGATGCTCAACTCGTCTCCCACGAGGAACTGATGGGCCTAATGAATGATTTGCACGCAACTTGAGAAGAATGTAAACACGCAATACAAACAGATAACATTACATCACACGTTAGATCATAGAATGGTAATAGCACAAGTGTTTGAATAAATGAAATGTATAAACGACACATGATACACCCCAAAACATGAATAAAAAGGGGAATTTGTAAGAATTTACTCACAGTGGGTGCGTTCCTTGATAATGATGAATGCACACGAATTTATTATTCAACCGACGAGGGAAAACTAACCTAACTAATAACGTAATAAATCGATAAATAAATAAATTTTATTTGAGATTAATATTTTTAATTAGTGCTCTTAAATGAGATTTTTAGATTTATTTTTGTGAGTTTAAGGAAATTTTCTAACTTTAAAAATCCTATTTTTAAGTATTTTTAATTGATTTTTCAATTTAAATAAATAAATAAAAAGAAATAAAAAAAGTTGACTTTTTGACCGTTGACCGGGTCTGACCGGTCAGACTGTGTTTTCTGTGCGCTGAGTGAGGTTCGAACTCGGGACCTCTCGTATACGTGCACGCAGCTCTACCAACTGAGCTACGTGTCTAACCCGAAATATTTCTGATTTTAATTACTTATATATATACTAGTTAGCTTAAACCTTATTTTAGTTTTATTAGAAAGGATTTAATAGGCCGAAATCGGTTACAGAAGACCAGAATCGAACCTGCGACGTCGGCTTGGTGTTGCACACAATCCACCACTGGACTGTGTGTCTAACCCGAAAGATTTAGCATTTTAATTAGCTTTATGTACAAACCAGGTTGTTTCCTCTAAAGTTATAAAACAAAGTTTGTATATTGTGGTGAACCGGATATATACGCAGACTCGAACCCACGTTTCCAGACATGTTTTGCACCCAGCTCAACCAACTGGGCTGGGTGTCTAATCCGATGAATAAGTGGTTTTTATTAATTTTAAACACTTACAGAATCTGATTATATGTGAGTATTAAAAAGGGTGGGTATAATTTATGAAATCGGAACTGTGTGCATGATTCGAACCCGGGTGCGTACATAATGTTTGCACACAGTCCACCGCTGGACTGTGTGTCTAACCCGGTTAGATATCCGTTTTTAATTATATTTAAACACTAACTCGACTTTATCTTTTTTATCAAATAAAATCCGGAATCATAATTCCGACTGTTAATTCAAAATTTTTTTTTTAACATTAGTATGCTATACAACTGAATTCGAAAGAGAGTAAGATGAATATACCGATCGAAAAATTACGGAAGTTCCGGTTGGATTCCGGTAATGTGCAGAAACTCCGGCGACTGAAAGGAATTCCGGCGAAGTCTAACTTGCGACAGAGGCTCTACAGAAAGTTTGAGGTGAGTGTGGGTGATTTCTATCTGAGCTCTAGAAGTCTTATTTTAGAGTAAGGCAATAATGGAATGGATTCTTCGGTTTTCCGGCGAGTAACTGAGAATTCCGGCGACTTGCAGGGACAGCTTTAGAGTGTTTTAGCGAGAGTTTAAGAGAGAGTTTGAGAGATTGAACGAATTCGTTTGTGGTGAAAACGATTGGTATTTATAGAATAACCAGTAGATCACCGATTTCGGTTTCAAGAATTTCGGTCAAGATGTAATTGCCGAGATGATTGCATAACCGATTTGGGGATTATTGACTCCCTGATTGAGTCTATTACGTGATCAGTTACATTCGATGATTGAAAAGGAATCCGAGATATCTTGATGATAGCCGGTGACTTAGCGCGGCTGTTTATTTTTTTGAATCCGGATCAAAGGAATGTGATTACAAATGTATAATTGTTTTGAGTTGTAGCAGATGTGGGCAAGTGGTGTAGTGGTGTGTTGTGTGTTTGGTTTGAGTGGAGACCCGGGTTCGAAACCCGCGGTCTACACTTATTGGATATATATATATATATTTTTAAAAAAAATCTTAAATATTGCTATTATTATTCTTTTATTTAATCAACATATTAATTATTTATTTATAAATTATGGAAATTACCTTTTATAAAATGAAAAAATACGTAACGAAACTTTTTAAATAAATTATAAAGTTTTAAACAGAGCGGGTTTTGGAACCCGTTTTTCGACGAATGTTACATGTTAAGTTTTCAGGTTTAGTCTATGTCAAATGACCAAAATACCCTTATTTAAAAACAATAATAAAAAGAGTTTAATTAAAACAATATACCACCATCTGAGATCAAACTTCACCCACCAAACAATATACACTAAATGATCTCAACACCCAACAAATTAGTAATAAAAAAGGATGGATCATTAGCATAGAGCGACAAGATTGGCTGCAAGACAAACCCATAGCAAAGCAGTCAATCAAGTGGCAGAATCAAACAACCATTTGCCATAAATCGATCTTGAAAAAGACGGTAGAAGTTGTGGTCACAGACTCACAGGCGAATGAATATTCAGATATGACAGTAGCTCGGACGGTTGTGGTTTTCTTCGAAGGCAGGCGAATGGTGGTGAATCGTGAATCTTGATGGTAGTGGTGTTTCTCATCGGAGCTCACATATCCGTTTTTCCGGTGACGTCCTCTGGTGGAGGCGATGCTAGTGGCGTTGTGGTTGTGGCGGTGTGAAGTAGTAGGGGAGACGAGGCTGGTGTGGTGGTTATCGTGGTGGTGGTGGCCTGCCCGGTGGTGGAGATGTTTGTTGGTGGTGGGTTTCGGTGTTGGTGGGGTTTTGGTGTTCGGGTGTGGAGGTGAGAAGTGGCGGAAGTGAGATGGTGGTGGTAGGTGTTCGAGGGTGGAGGTTAGAAGTGGCAGAGGGGAGATGGTGGTGGTGGTGATGGGTGTTCAGTGGTTGTGTTGCTTGTCTCAGAAGAGGGAGACATGTGAAAACTTCTATAATTTGGTGGGTTTTGTTATTAAGTAAGGGTATTTTGGTAATTTATTATGGACTTAACTGGAAAACTTAACAGATGTTAGTGATAAGGACCAATGAGTGCAAAAATTACAACTACCGGGATCAAGTGTGTAATTATTAAACCACTAGGACCAAGTCTGCAATCTTTGCAAACCACTGGGACCAACCAGGCATTTAACTCTTTTGCAAATGATAGTTTCTTTTAAACAATCGGGTAATAAATTTTTACACTTCATGTGTCGGGAGGGGAGATGGCGATCGACGCAACTATTAGGGTTATTTTGGTAATTTCTAAATGGGTAAGTGTTGAATTAGTAAGAGTCCTAAACTATTAAGTGTTAAATCAGCAAGAGGTTTTTTAAGAGCCAGTATAATACTTAGTTGTTCAGAGGCAAATGTCTGACCAATTCAGATAAGATGTCTTAACCATTCAAGTCGGTATAATACTGAACAATTCAGAGGCAAATGTCTGAACCATTCAGACATCTGCTCGCAAAACAGTCTGAATCATTAAGTATTGAACCAGTATAAGGTCTGAACTATTAATAGTTCATTAAGAGCTGAAACAAACATCCCCTTACTCCCTCCCACAATGAAACAAATCTCACATGAAGGCTTTTTTTTAATAAATAACTAAATGAAAATACGGTTACGTAAGGCGTGAAATCAAAAACGTTTGTGAACAGGAAAGTTGTCCATATAACGACAACTAAAAAGTTACAAAATGACACAAATTCCCCTCTATGTTACGGATAAGGACAAATTTACATAAACCTTGTTACGACAATCATATATATTCAACAGCTGACGTAGCTATTTTTTTCTATGTTTTACTTTTGATATAATTTTTGTAAGTTAGCATGCCGTAATGTGCATATATGTTTCAATGTTTTTATTTTACTTTTTGTTTGGTTAAAGGTCTCTCGCAAAAACGGATCTTAAATACTAGTTTAAAAAAAATGCTTCCATTATAAAATTATTTCAATTAATTAATCTTCAAGGACCACACCACCAATGAAACTCACCTGCCATTTACCTTTTTAATATATGTATATATTCTTTCACACACACCAACTATACATACAAGCAATATATCTATCTGCATCTTCATCCATCTAAAAAAATGAAGCAACATACAATCTGAATGGAGCCTTGTTAATCAAATGGAGCAATTCAATATAACCTACACATACAAGTCAAACAGTCCCTATCTTCCTCCCGCTTTACCGTGTGATACCAAGCACGAGCAAGGGGGCCTGTGGTGACGATGTGAATCGCGTTTTGGTGGCTAAAACGCCCCATTACGGATGGTTTAGAGGAGTAATGATTGAAAATTTAAATTATAGTATTTAAAATAAAATAAAGTTGCGATGCAGCTTGTGGCTCGTTTATGTGTGGCTCTTATATAATTTTTCTACCGTAAGTTTGAACTTTAGTTTGGACAAAAGTGAGTCCTGACTCCTAAAGAAAACGTTAAAGTAAATGACAATTTAAAACTAAACATATATAGAGTAGATATAAATATGGATTAAATTTTATTACGTATTAGATTTATTTAAACATACTAGTGAGTTGGCTTGTGCGATGTGACGGGAGTTTCGAAACTCTTTTGGAGAGCGTACTCTAACACGGTCTGCCTTAAACATTGGATATCATTATTATTAATATTATTTAAATATTTAGTAAGTATATTTAAGTATTCATGCGTGATGCGACGAAGTCACCGAGGCTCTTTTGAAGAGCGTAGTCTAGCCCAACCTTCTTTTAACACCAATTAAAATTGGGTTATTATTATTATTAGGTAAAGAGTAAATTATGTGATTGGCCCCGTTGGTTATATCACTTTTACTATATTAGCCCAAAATAAGAATTTTTAACGTATCTGCCCGCATGGTCTCTATGACTAACCATTTTGGCTCCTAAGTCTAACCAAACCCCCAACTCTAGTTAATTAATTAGGGGCCAAAATGCTTAGTTATAAGACCATGGGAGCAGATATGTTAGACTTAGGGGCCAAAATGGTTAGTTATAGAGACCATGAGTGCAGATATGTTAAAAATTCTTATAGTAAAAGTGATGTAACTACAGGGGCCAAAAACATAATTTACTCTTATATAAATTTAAATCTTTTTTATAAATAAGATAATAGTTAATGTGACGAATTAAATAATCTAATTTGGTAAAAAATATACTAATCCGGAGAAGTTTATTCAATGAGCCATATGAGGATGCATTATATACAACACTTGTACACTATACTTCGAAACTTGTAATAGACATCTTAAAAAGTTTTTGAAATCACCAAATTATCTATCTAAAATGTTTTATAAATAAATTATAGATATTCAAGATCGTTCGCTCGCTCGCTTAAAAATGGGTTGATTTAAAAATTTATGTGTTAAAATCATAAAAAGAATATATATTACTTTAAATTATAGTGAAAAACCTTTCTATTTTTGTTTTAACTACAAATATCACTTTTACTTTCTTTAAAAAAATGAATAATGAATTTTAATAATCCCAACTATTAGCAGTTGGTCGGCGACGATCTCAAACTTAAAAAATAAACAGTAATGGTCTCATCTTTTCATATGTTGTAAACTAATAGACTTTTAGTAAAGCAAAAAGGATAAAGAAGAAAAAGAAATTAAGGTTTTTTAATAATAGTCCATTATTTTGCAATATGTGAAAAGGTGGAACAACCACTAGTTATTTTTAAGTTGAGACCGTTGTCGGCAAACGGCTAATAATTTGGATTATTAAAATTTATTATTCCTATAACAATAATATTTCTTCGTTGATCATGTTTAAACCTATTATTATATATATGTTTTCTTTAATCAAAAAAATATAATATATGAAATCATCAAAAATCTTTTGGGTAATAACTGGTGATAGATACCAATTCATGTAATTTTAAATTTTAAATATAATAAGATAATAAGTAAATCTGCAAAACCTATCAACCATACGTCTATAGTTTTCAGCTTTTCCGTTTTTAATGTATCTTCTATATTCACTATAAAGAAGGATTTTTGATATATTTTTATATATATTCCTGCAAACATGTCGATTAGAGCATATTTTTATGTTTGTTGGATTTGTATTATCACTATTATGGTACTACACAATTAATAAAGTGACAATCATGAAAATATTAACTTCTAGGTATATGAATGTTTTGCCAATGACCTCTAGCTCAATTGGTACGAGAATTTTGAGTTCTTCTGTGAACACTCAAGTTCGACTCCCAGTTGGTGCAAAATAGAGTGAGGCACTGGTGGGCAATGATAGGAGACCCAGGGAAACCTGGGTTTCTTGAGCCAAACGGGTTTTACCGGTAATTTCACCGTCGTGTCTATGGGCGGGTGGGTTACCGGGTTTTCCTCGGAAGTGGTGGTGGACGACTCGGGTTACGTACTCCGTTTGTCAAGTGGGTGCACTCGGGATTGATTGGTTGACAGTTAAAAAAGAAAGGTATATGAATGTGTTCACCAAATATGTTAATAAATTTTGGATAACTAATTTATCGTTTTAGCTTCGTTAGATTTCTTCGTTAAATATCGGATAACTAATTTCCCCTTATAAAAACCATATCAATTGCATATACACCTAATAATCCTAAATTAAATTTGCATATTTCCTTTCTTAATTAAAATTTCTCCAACATGACAAAATTGCCCTTTCAACCGTCTCTTATTTCCCCCTCTCTCAAGACACTTCCGCTTGAAAAATCAAGAGAATGCCATCTGTGCCCCTCCTCTGGGCGATTCCATCCCCTCTGTTCATCTGTTAAATGCTATACGTCTCCTTGACAGATTCTTTCAATCATCCTTTGGGATTGTCTACGTTCTAGGTTTAACACGTACGTGTATCTATTTTTTGGATTGGAATTTAAAGAATTTGTGATGATGTTTATAAATTAGATTTTTTTTTATAAAACATGTTAGTATTACGGAACCAGAACTTAGTTATCGGGGGGTCATAATAAGATAATCTTCTCTACCGACTATAACTAGAAGTACAAATCATGTTTTTCCTATAAAAATCTTATATTTTATATATACAAATCCAATAAATATCTGCGGCCGGGGGGTAGCGGACCCTCTTGACCTTTCTATGGTTCCGCCACTGTGTTACTTTCATAACTTAAAGAATTAATGGTGCGTAAATAACCTGTTTTTTTAATATTTAAAAGAAGTTTTGAGGGATTTATTTTCATAAGAGTTAAATGTAAAAATCGTCTCTAATTTTGGGCAGATTCGACATAGTCATCCAAACGGGTGGGTTTCCTTCTTTTTCTATCTTTTTTTTTTTCGGGCACTGTACCCTTTAAGTTTATGTTTTGTTGTCACTTTTATCCAATTTCTAACTACCGTTTAAACTTAAGTTGACCCAGGGGTAATTTGAACATTTTACCGATTTATTTTTTGTTTTATATTTTTATTCTCTTTTTACATAAAATAATGCCCATCCCCACCCCTACCATTCATGCGTAGATCTTCGATTTGCACAACGAAACCGACCTTAGGTGGTGGGTGTTACGCCGGTGATGGAGGTTGGTGCAGCGACGATTGTTTTATGGTGATGATTGTGAGCTAGTGAGGCACTGATGGAGGTTGGTGCAGCATCAGTGGTTTAGGGGTGGTCGCTTTAGGTTTTATTAAAAAATGGTGGTTTAGTGGTTGTGGTAACAATGATGGTGGCGTGGTGGTTTGGTTGTTACCACATTGGTGATGGCAGGTTAACGGTGGCGAGATGGTTTGGTGGTGGTGATAGTGGTGGCTGTGGAGCAGCGGATGAATCCGCTTGATCTGGTTTTGGTGGATTTGGATTGTCTAAGGGCAGGGGTTTGGTGCTCTGGTTTTCTAAGGTGAGTTTGTTGAAAAGAGAGAGAAGAATGATGAGGGGTTAATAGCCATCATAAAGCCATATAGGAAAGATAGTGCCACATAAGACAAAAACATAACGGAGTTAGAGATTTGTTAACTGAGTGGTGCCAGCACAAATGAAATGTCAAGTTGGAGATGTCGAGAGTCAAATTGTTAGTTGGAGGTGGCAACGGCCAAAGGCCGATAGTTAGGGGTGATTAAATCCTAACTCTTTAAACATTAATACTTTGACAGTATACAATTAGTAAATAATAAACAATACGTTTGATCAGCCTACACAGAAATAATTATAATGTTATTTTGATAAATCTACAAAGAATTAATGATGGTCTAAATGAAAATATCAAAATAGTAGTAATAAATAAAATTTCGAACCTAAACATATGCTAAGGTGTATCAATGTATATGCGAAGAAGAAAAAATTTGCACTAATTTTGTATTTCACTAAAAAGGTTAGGGGTAAACTAGACACCCTTTAACATATGCTATATCCGCCTTGGAAACAACAATCACACCAAAACATCACACCGGAGTTGGTGTTGCGGCTGGCAAGAGGAGGGAGTAGAAAGATTTCATCGGGCATTGTGTTGTTAATGATGATGACGTGGGCGATAGAGATTAGGCTGTCACGTAACGTTTCACGACCGTATCGTTGTTATAAACTAATTTGAGCATATGAACAATACATGTCTCAACCATGGTGGCCTATACAAGCATTAAATAATTAAATAATCCAATAATAAATATTTTAAATTCCCAAAAAAACAAATTTGACCATTACGTCCTCTATATAAATCCTTTCGACAACCCTAATTCTCTCTCCTCAACCCACTCTCCCCCATTCTCTCTCTACATAATTTACACTTTACCCCCTACCACCTTTCATGGCCGAAACACAATCCAAACGCCACCGCGAAGACGACGTCGTTTCCACAACCGAAACAACCAAACGTCTCAGAAACACTTACATTAACGACCAACAAGACACAACCACCACCCAAGAGTTACTAGATTTCTTCACAAATCTTTCATCCGACCCGTTTCTTGTTTTTGCCCCACAACCGAACCCGACCCTGAAACTAATAATAATAATATTAATGATGATGAGAAAGAAAGTGTTATTAGACACCTTCTAGAAGCATCTGATGATGAACTGGGTATACCCAGTAGGGGTGGTGATGACGTCAGCGGTGGTGGTGGTGGGGTGGATGATGACGTCACCGGTGGTGGTGGTGTGGTGGATTTGTGTGATGGGTTGTGGGAGCTTGAAGATGAGGTTGCAAATTATTACACTTTGTTGCAGTCTGAGCTGTTTATGCAATAGTTTTATTGTTTAGGGGTCAAAAGTGACAATATATAGATAGTGTGTGGGGTGTTATGGGAATGAGAGTTTATGGGATGGTTGTTCATTTTGGACCCTTTTACTCTATGAGAGTTTCTAAATTGCCCCTCGTGTTTCTGTTTTAGACTGTTGAAATTTAGAAAGGAAAGAATGTGCATGTTAGTTATTAATTTTTATTTGTTATATTTTAAAAATATTTATGTTAATTATATTGGATTCATTTTTTTCACTCATAAAATATAATTGTTTTAATTCAAGTATATAAGAAACCAATGATTTATGTTAATCTTAAGTGTTGTTTGTATTTTTAATAGAATCATCAAACTCTGTAAATTAGGCAAGGAGCACCAACGATATTATCGTTGCTCCAATCAAACAATCGATACCATGTCAAATTCTTTACAAAGTACGCTTTCTCTATAAGACGCTCGCGGGGTTCGACAGTTGCACCACAAAGCACCCTTGAACCGTGGATTCCATTCCTTACCCCACCTACTAATCACACAAACTATTCAAGAGATGGACCCGTTTTCAAACCCATTCTCTTGAAACCCGCACAGGTTCCTCCACTAGTGGAATTTACCCTTGCCCCTTACCCTTAGGGGGTGGTAGTTGGTATTCTAGCAAGGGTTGAACACCTTACCCATGAGGTGCCCCGTCATCCCTTAAGTGTATTTGGTTCACTGATAAGATACCTTTGAATCAATCAACAAAGCCTTTTACATATTAAGTTTCAAAATGTTGCCGAATGAATTTTTCTCTTTTATCCATTCGTGTGTTCATAACCCTCAGTAAGTCAATTACTCACCACCTCCTGAGCTCATCACCACTTCCTTCACCACCAACCAATTTAAATCGAGCCAAATAAGTCCTCTTACTGGCACAAAGGTTGCCAAACAACCACTTAGTCTAGTTTTAGAATAATAAAAAAACTGTTACACAAACTAAACTGTTTAGGTCGAAACAAGTCAATTTTTTTGTCGATTTAAGAACCAAACGATTCGGCTTTCGTTGTTAGGTCTGCTTTAAAACTTGAACTTGTTGTCTGGTGAACTATCTCTATGATCTTTTTAAACATAAACCAAAGATTTTTTTTTATTTTTTTTAAAGGTATTGAAATTGAACCAAACTGTTAAGCTAGTAAAATTGGTTGGTCAGGCTAACGAAATTATATTAGAGCGTGTTTAATGCATCTATAAAAAGGGTAATCCAACAAGTTACTTAACAAAGGCAAACAAATAAACGTATATCATTTAATGAAAATGACCATTTATGTTGTTTTTATTTATGAATAAATTAAAAAGAAATTTAAAAAAAAAAAACAGGTTGAACTATCAAATATTTAAATCCTCCACCATCCGTAAAGGTGGTTGAGATGGACAACCTTGGCACCTTGCCCATGGTGATGTACCGTATAAACAAATAATAAAATTACTAGGTAATACTATTTTTGTTATTTAATATACTTTATATTAATTAAAATAATTAAACTTCAATATCTTATTTGTTTTCATAAAGGTAATACTATTTTTTATATTCAATATACTTTATATTAATTAAAATATTTTTAACGACAAATTTGGTTTATTGACATACTACTAGAGTATTATTGTGGCACAGCAGAACCACTCGGTCATATCCATCTACACTAGACAATAACGCTTATACGACAAATATGGATGATTAACAGACCACTAAAGTAAAAAAGTTATATGCTAACTGTGTGTATAAAAATGTAGCTAAAAGTTATAAATATCTATAAGAAAAGAAAAGATAGAGTTGTTATAAGACCGTGTGCTGGTAAATGCCGTGATGTAGTCGGCATAGAGAGGGCGTTAAACACTACCTCGTGCGAACGTTACGGGCGCCAAAGAGGATCGCGTATATACGTTCTTTGTAATCTTTTTAAATAAGTAATAATATTAAAAAAAAGATGCTTGTGGTAAAAGAATAATTCTTATCAAGTTGTCAATTTGAATGTTTAGATTCAAAAGTAAAAGACAGATCCCCGACAATGTAGTTTCCATTAAAAAGCACACGCTTATCTTTGAAATTCAGTTTTATTAAATTAAATTAAATTAAATTTCTATGAAATTACAACATACTTTAATAATGTGTTTGAAACTGTTACAACCTATTTATTTATCAAATGACTAGAAATTATCAAATTAGTCTTACAAAACAGATTCTTACGATAAAATTTAAAAATTATATATATACGAATAAACATAAACTCACAATACGAAGTTGTTTTGTTCTATGAAATATCTTCTATTGAGAGAGTCCGTTAAGGATAGAGGATAGCTAATAATAGGTTGGAGTGGAGTCTACATGGTGAAGAAATGAGTGGATGGGTTTATATAAATTTTCATATTTTTTTACAATAACAAATATATTGTAGGTAACTTTTTTTTATAAAATTGTTGTGGTAGTTTGAGAGTTTTAGGTTATAAATTAATGGGAGCTTGAATACGATTGGTAGTTGCGAGTTTCAGGATATAAATTACCAGGAGCTTGAATACGATTCTCTTTGGTTGCAGTTTGAATCTCTTCACAATAAGTGTTTAATTTGTGGTTAGGCTATGTGTTGTGATTGTTGGGAGGGGTGCGGGAGGGTGCCAGTGGGTGTTATGGAACATTGCGGCTATCCTCACGTGCCGCCCAATTTCGGGGATGAGGACTCACGTCTAGTTCGTCATGCATGATGGCGAACCTAGGAATTATTTATTTGGGGTTTTCGCCTTTGAAATATACTAAATTTTTTTTCAATGGGTGCGTCCGTCCACCTACTCATACACATGGGTCTATCCATGGTCACGCACCTCTCTCTCTCTCTCTACGAGCCATGTTGTTTTTCAAGGTTTTTTTTTGAGGGAGCCATGGATTTCTCTCTCTCTATGAACCATGTTTTTAAAAGGTTTTTTTTTTTTTTTAAGGAGCCATGGAGGTAGTGCTGTTAGATTGTAAGTTGTGAATTGTAGCTATGATGATTGAGACCTAGAAGAAAAGGGAAAAAGAGAGGTAAGTGTAGTTTATAATAATAAATAAAATTAAAGTATGAATCAAATGTTTTAATTTTATTTTAGTTAATAAATGTAAAAAAAATCAACTACAATTTCACTCTAAGCAAGTGTAGTTTTTTAATGAATTATATTATAATTAAAAGTTTATACATACTTAATTGTATTAAATAAATAATAAACTATAGACGAAAGATGAGTATAATATAGGATGAAAGGTTGAGGTGAGAGATAGGGGCGATGGCCATGTGGCGTTGAGGCATTATCGTATGTGTTGTCACTAAGATGTATTTGTTTTTTGTGGTCTGAGTAGAAACTTTCTAGGTTTCACCAATCTGTTCTCGCTCGAGCATGCTTAGAAGCTGAGTTTTTCTTTCATTTATGATAATTGCATTCAAAACATGTTAGTGATATTTGAGAATAGAATTCCTATAGCCATGTTTCTCTCCCGTATAAATAATATAATAAAATCATATGAGATTTGATTAAAAGATATTATTCATACACTATGTGACATTAGTGTCAAATATGTTTTTTTCCTCCTATATTACCAGATTATAATATACTACAACGCTCATATTACATATTATATATTTAAAATTCTTTTAAATGATGCTAAAATCAACATTATCATGTATTAACTTTAGTTATTGAAACAATTTATACATCACAATATATATTTAACCTTCTTATGAATGATGCTAAAAACAACATTATCATGTATTATTATTTTTTGTTATGGAAAAATTTTATACATCACAAAATAAAGCATATGGCTAGAGAAATTATGAAATATAACATTTTTAAATTAATACAAAACAGTTTAATTTTCTAGTTGATTGCAGGAATAAAATATCTAAAGTAGACCATATTTGTCACATGACACCTTCCCCACTTGCTGCTTCCACAAGATATTGCAATAACTTTGACATTTAAAGCGATGGGGAGTGGTTTTGAATCCAAATAATTTTATATTTTATTAATATTTTTCAAAAGTTAGGGGCTATTTACAACTTATAAATGGTTAAGTACTGAACCGGTAAGAGGTCTGAATCATTAAGTGTTAAAGCAGTAAGAGTTTTGAACCATTAAGAGCAATTATAATGTTTAACCGTTCAGAATTAAATGTCTAACAATTCAGATTAGAGGTGTTAACCGTTCAGACTCAGTAGAATCTTAACCATTAAGAGGCAAATATCTGAACTATTCAGACATCTACTTCGAAACAAACAGTCTGAAACCATTAACTGTTGAATCAGTAAAAAGTCTGAATTATTAAAAGCCCGTTAAAAGCTAAACAAACAATACTTAACCGTGTGAAGAAAACCTCAAACCAAACTTATGTATCATGTTTCTAATCAACATTGAATTGATCTGTAAGGTAAAAAAACGTTATCTTAATAAGTTGGACAAAACGTTTGTAATCAACGTTGCCTTCAAAACTCCATACAGAAATGAACAGAAAATAAAAAAAAAGTTAGTCGAATAATTGCAACAACGAGACAAACGTAACTAAGAGTTTATTGGACATTTAAAAGTTAATATATTTATTTTAAATAAATTCTCAGCTAAAGAGAATATATACTTGTGGATTTATATAGTTTTCTTTTGCTGAAGTATAATAGACACATTTGTTATTAGAAAATTCATACAACGTAGTTTTGTGAATATGCAAAGTCAAATAAGTAAATAAATACTATACTTTTAATTATATTTAACCTTCTATTAACATGTATTTTTTCACTAAACATATATATAAACCATCAATTTAATTCAATTTTTCTAACGACAAAACTTTTAGTCCACCAAAAAGAAAGCAAGCGGCTTAATCCCCCCTCCCAAAAAAAAAAAAAAACCCAGAGAAGAAATAAACTAAGACCATGCGTACTTGTTACGTTTTGGGCGTTTTGAAGGCCAAAAAGCGCCCCAAAACACTCCCGAAAACGCCCCCCTTGGGCCTTTTTTTGCCAAAAAATTGTTGGGGCGTCCAATATTCCACGCCCTTGCCCCCATTTGTTTGTCCAATCACAATCATCTTCCTATTCTTTGTCCAATCAATTTTTTCATTGTTTTTTATTTATTTAATTATTTACACCTCTATTAACATAATACCCACATCCCCACTACACCCAGTTTAGAAAAACGTCCCACATGGCGGACAACGCCTAAGGGGGGTAGGGGTGGTCATCACTCATCACCCCTACCACTTCCATCAGTTCCGTCACGTCATCAAGCATTATTCTATCACTCAGAACATTTTTAGTGGAAATGTTCATCACTTCATAACACTCAACAATAAACCCTCACACCCCTCACATCCAATTATCACGGAATGCCCATAACGCGTCAGTTTTATCACGGAAATATTGATTCACGTGTTAATTTTTTAGGATGGCGTTGGTTTGTTTGCATTTATCACGCGTGAAGTTGTTTATCATGAGGAAAGATTCCCTCATCCCAGGTCCCCTAAGGATGGGGCATTATTCACCCCAACAGCTACGCATGGTCTAAACAATCTTGATAAAACGGACAATTTAGACAGACTCTTCAATGAACATCAAATGAGCACCGAATAGACTAGTGAAAATCCCTTGGTGTCTTCAATTAGTTATCAAAATATATTGCTACACTTTCATAATAAAAAAATTAAAAATAAAAATATTTTTTTATTTGTATTTGTATGTGTGTATTCGCATGTGGTCACGAAAGCATAAACTTAAAGCCTACTGCGATGCAACCCAATCCGTAAAGTGATGTGATAATAAATTGTACTTCCCTTTAGTTTTTTGGTGATTTTTTTTTGTAAAGTTTTATTAAAAAACAATTAGAGTGTTTTAGGAATAAATATTTTTCGACAATATTGACGAGAAAAGCTGACAACGAACTTATGTGCGCCTTGAGGAAGTTTCTTTTTTATGAATATTATATTTGCTATTGTAAAATCTTGTATATTATAGAGTTAAATGTGATTTTTGTCACTTTGGTTTGCTTCAGTTAGTTTAAAGGTTTTATTTTTCGTTTATGAATCTAAAAAGGTTTTACCGTTGTCATTTTAGTCTTCTGTTTAACTTCATCCATTTAATCTGTTAACGAGAAAGGCAATTCAGTAATTTTATATGTAATTTTGTTAACTAGAAGGACAATTCGGCCATATAAAATGACTAAATTGTCCCTTCTCGTTAACAAAAAAATGGATGAAGTTAACCTAGTGGACTAAAATGGCAACGGTGAAACCTTTTTTTACCCATAGACGAAAAATGAAGTACTTGGATTAAATTGTCAAAATGACCTAAACCATAGGAACTAAAATGACATTTAACTCTATATTATATATATACTTTTGATAGAAATACTTCACTAGAGTTACATATTTAATAACTGATTATTATTGCGAAATTTATGTATAGCTTAAAGTGATTAGGCTATGCGGTATGAAGCGAAGAACCAACTTCGTGGGCTAAGGTGGTGTTCATGTACCCCCTTCCCTCGCTAGTGGCTGTGAAGCCCATAAAGATACCCACGATGGCCACGAAGAAGAGGAGAAGAGGATATAGCCGTTGGGATATGTGTGTGAATTTGGGGGGGGGAGGGGGGGGGGTGGTGTTCTTGTGCGGTTTAAACCGGACGAGGCACCATCCCACCTAATACCAAGAAAAACTAAAGAATAGTTTAAAACTGTTGCTATCTTTTCTTTGAGATGATGTAATAAACCCAACTCCTAAATACCCCATTTGTTCTTAATATATAAAACGTTCATTCAAAGATGCTCTTAATTTGATAACTCAGAGAATAATTATACTTTCCTGCTATACGTTCATTCAAAGGTGCAAACGAGTCGAGCCGAGTACAAGCTCAACAGGCTTAAACTCAATTAACTTATGAGGGTTCGAGCTTGGCTTATTGATATTTTCTCAAGCTCGCGCTCGTCTCGTTTATTATATATTAATTGATATCTTAAATAAAAATAATATAAAATAACAGACTTTTTAGGCTCGTGAGCTCGATAAGTGAAGCTCGGGCTCGTTTACTAAATACGCTTATTTTAGGTTCGGGGTCGGCACGTAAACAAGTTTAAATAAGCCCGTCTCGGCTCGTTTACACTACGACTCGACGAGCCTGACAAGCCTTACATGACATGCTCGAGCTCGGACTCGATAAATAAACGAGCTTTATTCTAGACTCAAGTTCGGCTCGTGCTCGATAAAACTCGACTCGTTTCAAGTTTTTTCTTGAGCCCGCTCGGCTCGGTTGCACCCCTATTATAAAATGACAGTTATTTCATGTATTATTATTATTATTATATATTTATTAGTATTATTAACAAAGAAACAAAATTAAAATAAAATAAACATAAAATAATAACAATGGTACGCGAGAAGCACACGGCATTACCTTAATGTGTGGCGTCTTCTAAAATGCGCCGTGTGCGTTCTGCACAAGTTCTGCCTTTTTTTGTAGTCCAATGTGGATTATCGATTAAAACGATGTCTTCATGGGACCCACCTTTGCATATAGCGACAGTATGTTGGCCCAACCACCGCAGATCAAAACTTTAAATCACATCCCTCCAATTTGAAGTTTGCAAACATAATTTAGATTTTGCGATAAATGAAAAGATAATTACGATAGCTGCTCGTAATCGGCTCGATTAAAAACTCGAACTAGGTAAGACTTAGCGAGCCTGAAACCCGAGCTTGAGCCTGAAACAGAGCTTTGTTTAGTTATCGAGCTTGAGCTCGAACCTGAAATACAAAGCTTGTTTAGGCTCGCGAGACTAAACGAGCCAAACAATTTTTTTGTTTTTCATATATATAATAACAATGATAATACCCCGAGCGGAGCTTTGGCTCGTTGAGCGAGTTTTTAGCTCGTTTGAAATTGTTTTCAAAATAGCTTGAGTTGAGTTCGAGCTTTGGATTTTACTCGTATGCCAAGCTCGAACTCAAATAAGTAGACTCGAACCGAGCCGAGCTCGAGCCTTATAAAAACATGATGAGCCGAGCTCGAGCCTAGTTGGGTTGCCTCGAGCTCGATTCATTTACATCCGTAAAAATAATTAAAAGATAATCAAATACTACAAATGGAATAAATTGATGAATTAAATGGAAACTCATAAAATTTCGGGGTCATGAGTTTGTGTTACACAAATTTTGTAACATGTAATTAGGAATCGTGTTAGTACTAGATAGGTGTTTTAGGCTACTTTAGCTAAGCTTATCTTAATTGAAAAAGGATTTTTATTAAAAAAAACTTATTGACTTATGACTTTTTGATTTTTTTTAAAGTGTTTGCATTAACTTATGGAGTTGGAAAAACCAATAAGTTGAAAAGTTATAAGAAGTTTCAAAAAAAGTCACAAAGTATTAGCTTTTCAAAATAACTTTTTCTTTTTATACAAAAAGTTCCTTAAAAAGTCTTTTTCTATTACTCAAACATTATTTTGACTTATTGGCTTTTTTTATAAAAACCCAATAAATTAATAAGTTGTTTCAAAAAACTTAGCCAAACATGCACTTAATTTGCTGGTGCAAATACATTAATTCGTTTGTGAGTTACTCTATATTTACTCGTTAAAAGTTTTCAAACCAAGTCAAGCCCAGACAAACTTAAGGCATAATAAACGAAAATAAGATCGGTTTAAACTAAACTCATGAGCCTAATAAAGTTTATATTTATATAAATTTATTTAGTAAGCTAGTTATGTATTTTCATAAAAACTAATTAATATAGAATTGACTAAATAATACAAACAAATTATTTTACCAGCAAACACACTCTTTCTACTCAACACGTACTTTACTTCTAAAATCACCTACCTGCAATTCGAAAGATTTAAACCTACAATCCTTTGACTATATAGCACACTACTTTTCCACCTAGAACTAGATATCGATACTTTTCACTCGTATTTGAGTAGGGCTGCAAACGAATCGAACAAATACGAACAAGCTCTTGTTCGTGTTCGTTGTTAAGAAATGTATGTGTTCATGAACTGTTCATGAACGCTTACCGAACAATATTTTATGTTCGTGTTTGTTTGTAAAGGAAAAAACTTGTTCCTGTTCATTTGTGTTTGTTTGTTAATTTCAGGCAATGAATGAAAACGAATGATGATGAATACAAATGAGCACAAACCAATGTTCATGAACACAAATGGTAAAAACGAACACAAACAAACATTCATAAACAAAATATATAATACGTTGACACTTCTTAAATATTTTATTTGTCGGAATTTTAAAGTATTTAAATAAAATATAAAAGCTAAAAACACTAATGAACCATCGAACACAAACGAACACGTTACCGAACGTTCATGAACATAAATGAACGAACGAGCCCTCTGTTCGTGTTTGTTCATTTAATTAAATGAACGAAATTTCTTGTTTGTGTTCATTTTTTAATAAATGAATGAACACAAACGAACTTCTCGTCGAACGGTTCACGAACAGTTTGCCGATCGTTTGATTTGTTTGCAGCCCTATATTTGAGAGTGTGTAGTTTGAGTTAACAGTGAAATGGTTTGAACAAGAGTGAGCTTTAAATTTACATTATTTATTATTTAAAGCCAAACGGTCATGAGAGGCCGGACTTGGGGAACAGGCTCGTTCCTTATTCCGTTTTGGTCCATGGGAGGTTCCGGACTCGGCCGTCTCAACTCGCGACGTGGAAGCTCTAAGTTCAGTTATTTATACACATATAAATAAATGAGTTAAATGTCATTTTAGTCCCTATCGTTTGGGTTATTTTGTTAGTTTAGTTCAAATGTTTCATTTTTCGCCTTGGGTCCAAAAAGGTTTCACCGTGGCCAAATTTAGGTTAACTTCATCCATTATTTCTATTAACGGGAAGGGCAATTCGATCATATAAAAAATGAATAAAGTTAACCCAGTTGACTAAAATGACAACAATGAAACTTTTTTGAACCTACATACGAAAGATAAAACCTTTGGACTAAACTGTTAAAATGACCCAAAGCACATGGACTAAAATAGCGTTTAACTCTATAAAAAAATAGTCAAGAAAATCTAAGTGTTTTTTATTTGGGGTACAAGAAAATGCATTTGTAAGTAGATAACAATCATCTGTGAAGCCAACAACACATAGACCATATCCTTTGTATGAATGCACCTTATTCTCTTATCACCAAGAACAGGAACACAATTAGCTAAATGAAAAAAAAAACATATCTAATATCCATGGTATCATATAATTACTTATGCAAAAGTTTCTTAACATATAACACATGCTTCAATCTATGAAAATACTTCATGATGTATTTAATTGTTCATAATTTATAATTTTTCTTTAAAAAAAAGAAAATCATGTTTATATATAAACAAGAAAACTTGCCAAGTTACATCAAAATAGAAGGTAGACGGACAACAAGCTTCGTTGCCAACCCTTTCTGAATTGCAAAAAACTAACCTTCTAAACACAAACTCCTGCCCCTTGGGTTGAACAATTGCTGTAAATAAATACGTAATAATTAGTAAATAAATAACGAGTTGGGCTCAAATTTATAAAATCTATCATGTATCGAGCTTGAGTTTTAAGTGTAGAGCTTAAAATGATTTAAATTAAGTTTAGACGAACTCCATTGTTACACTTTACACCCATGTGGTTGTTTCATTACAAAATATTTATATATGTTGGGAAATATCATATTTTTATAGACCAAGGAAGCGTAGAATGAACTGTAAAATATAAAAATCTGATTTTTTTGTGACTGTACAAAGTCTAAAATGAGTATTTAATACTATTTTAATCCAAATGGTTACATAATTTATAAAATGATGTCACTTGGGTATTACTTTATATAGTAATTAGCCATGGGTGATGATTGCCACTTGAATTAATGTTAATTAATATCAAGATCCATCATTTGGCTCTTTGAATGATGGCAAACCAACTAAATAGCACTATTACTTCTTATGAGTTGTGATCCCATATGATTTATTCATATGTTTTTTAAGTACAGTTTATTAAAGCATACATAATATATATATATATATATATATATATATATATGATAGACAATAGAGTTTTATGATAACCTTTTAATAAAGTTCATCTCATGTTCTACCACTTGTCTTGAAATTTAAGGTTGGGTGGTATGGACGCTATTGCCCATTCACCCTAGCAATTCACCATACTATAACGCCTTTGCTCTCCATTGCTTGGGCATCATTGTGGGGGGGGAGGGGGATGCGCTCAAGACTCACCATCCCAATAACAAGCAATAACGACTGAAATGTGGACCCAACTTCACTAATAACTATGCTCATGTTTTCAGTCTTTCATTTACACGCAAAGAAAATTTGTAGATAAACTTTTGGTTCTTAAAATGCACAAAGTATCGATGAATTTCGACTACAACAAATAACTATGCTCTTTTTTGTTAAGTCACCATCTCAACTCTAATCATTGTGTTAAGAAGCCAACAAAACACGTTTTGAGTTTTCATTCAAAGAAATAAAGGGCTTAAAAGTTGTGTCAAACCATCATTACCAAGAGCTTAATCACATTTTTTTTTTCTAAAATCACTAAGATGGCGATATGTTCTTTAACGATAAACGATTCATCAACTACCCTAACTCTCTAACGCCATATACAAATCAACAAGAAGTGAGTATCACAATTTCAAATGCTTTGGTAAGTTTACATGATTATTTATCCATGTATACGGTATATGAAACATTTTTGAAAGTATATGGCATATGAGTTTCTCCCAAACATCCAAAAAAGCGTCCATGTGTCGCTCTATAAATGCAACATTGAATCACTCGTGAACACACGTGTATACATGAACCATTAATAAACACGTAACATCAAGTAAATACAAACAATTTAGTCTACTCATCATCAAATAAAATAGCTTATACCATACCGAGTACTCTATTTGGAATTTTGGATCTACCGTAACAATCCACGACACTCGTAACATCAGGTTCATCATCAACAAGCACAAACGATCCAAATCCCAAATTCTAAACCAACGTCATTTAAAGAAGCAACTTATCAATAGTAAACAAGTGTGTCAACAACAATTTGATCTTTAGAAATGTAAATACATGATTATAACAATTTTAAGTGTTTGTCTTAAAGTGATTATGATATTGATTTTTCTATTATTCAGGGTAACAATAATCAAACAGGAAATTGGTCATAGTATCCTAGTAGTCACATCTAAGTTATCTAAAAAATAGTGGAATACACAAATGTTAGATAAATGAGATACCATCATCCTCATCATATTTGTCAACGTTTAAACCACATGTAATATCATGGATGCTCTATCCATATCTACCATGATGGCAAACCTAGGAATTTTATTCATTATGTGAAAATTTTTCGGTCTTCGTAGTTTTTGAAAATCGCACCCACCAAGACGTGTCAACATATTTTTTCTAACTGGAACGAGTCAGATCACCACATTTTTCTGGTGAGGCCACTTGAGATAGTTATATAAGTAAGTCTAGGACGTCGAGGAGCACTGAATGACACAAGGTAGCATACGATGGATTAAGACAAACAACACTTTGAGATATCGGTCTCCACATAATTATACCTTATATTTCTAGCCATTCTTAATCGCTCTCAAATAACATCGACTTATCAGTAGTGCCTTGTGTGATTTTCAAGTCAACCAACTTTTCGTCCAACCTCTCCCCACCACACGAGAGCCGTACAATTTCTTCTCTAAAACAACAAAAAAGCACCCATCTCGAGGGTTGTTTGAAACCTCCATTTATATTTTTATATATTTCTAGATTTTATACCTCCATTTCATGTATTTCATGTTTTATACTTTTATTTCATATATTTATACCTCCATTTCATTTATTTATACCTTTAATTTATGTATTTCTAAGCAAAAATATCAGTCATTGTTTGATTTGGTTATTAACCGAACAGAAAACCGACAAAGTAACCAAACCGATTAACCGATGACTTCGGTTATGAATATGGTTAATGCCAACAACTGAACCGAACTGAACTAAACCGTGCACACCCCTAGTTTATAGTGCTCATATTCACTCTTAACCCTAACTCCTTACAAAACATAAAAAGGTAAACCCTTTTTTTTAAGTTAAAATGTGGAAGCGATGGTGGGGGAAGAAGTAATGATAAAGGTAGGAGTGACGATGATAGCGTTGGCAGCGCTAGTGGTGGTAACGGGACGGTGTTGGGCAGAAGAACGGTGGCAGTGACATTTACAATAGTGGTGGTTGTGGTGGTAGTGGAAGAGATGGCGAAGTTGGTGGTGATGGATGGTTGTGAGAATGGTTATAAAATAATAATAATTCAATGTGTGAATGTATATTAAATTCAAATATATTTTTTATCAACCAAACACATCATGAGATCTAATAACGTAACTTCACTTAATTTGAAACCGAAAAGCAAACACAAAAGTTAAGTAGATATTTATCAACTATACGATTCTCGCCTCCTCTCGTTCAACAACATTCTCTCGCAGTTTCTTGATTTCCCGCACAATAATGTTTTAGACCAGATTGTTTTTCTCATCTGTAAGAATGTGAAACAAAAAGACTTTTTATACTCTTTCTTAACCTCTCAAAAGTTTAAAATCTTAGAATATAAATGGCAAGAAAACAACATGGCATTATTTTTACTACGGCCCAAAGGTTATAAAACCCATCAAAAGCCCAATAAAGTTTGAGCTGTGTGGCTCTGATATTAGGGGCCTGTTGATCCAATTATAACAAACGTGGTTCAAATTGCAAAATCCAGTGTGGATATATAGATTTTCCACATTAAGCCCACTAAGTGATAAACATTGCCAATTGGTATTTAAAGATTTTTTTTAATAAGCCCACATTGGTATTTAAAGAATTCTTTAATAAGCCCACTAAGTGATAAACATTGGCATTTTTAAAGATTTTTTAATTAAATAAGTTATGCACTGTGCAACACTTGAATTGTTGAAACATGGTCTATTTTGAATCGTGTTTAACGTTTAGTTGGTGTGAACGATTGCTAAAGCGAGATGATGGAATTTTTTTTGTGCTGCTACGTCACAATAAAATCTAATTAACGTGGGCCTAAAATGAGCTGGTTTAACCGGATTGTGAAATCCAATAGATGGGCTGGTTTAATATATTGGTCCATATTTTTTCCCCCCGGCTGATGAAAAGTAGGGATGAGCAAAATGGACCCGGTATCGGTACCGGTACCGAATTTACCGAACGGGTACATTTTCGGTACCGACTTTTGACATTTTCGGTATCCTCCGGTACGTTACTGGTTCGGTACCGGTATTTACCGTTTTAACCCTCAAATACCGGTACCGAACCGAACCGAAACCGGGTATATTCAGTACCACCCCCACTTTTAAGGATTTTCGGTACCGGAACCGGTTGGTACCGAAGATGATACGTGCGTAGCTCTAGTAACAACCATATTCCGCATCTTCAGCCACGTTTCCATGCACCATCACAATACACTTTCTAGAAGCACATGTTACTTGTTTAATTTTAGTTCTTTATTTTCAGTAATATTAGGGTAGTGGTTAGTTACTTTCAATCACGTTCTCTCGTAAGTTTTCTTTAAAGTTGATTTATTGGTAAGACTATAAACAGGCAGGCTATGTAGTATTATTTAGGAATGAAAAACATTAAAAAGAGAGTTATCTCAAAGTCTGATTCTTGCTAATTTCTTTTGAGATTGATTCACTCAACGGATTATCTAATTGATCCAAAAGCTTGGAAGAACTTGAAGATTTTTAGAAACGACTCAATTCATATTTTTCATTCAAACTACTTAAAGGATTACAAGAAAAAGAAATTAGGAACTAATTTGTTAACATGGGGAACATGCTTAAATCGTAACCACCCACTACAATAAAACAAGACTATTAAAATAATATATTTTATTAAGGAAATTAGTAAGCAAACTCCATGCAGACGACCATCCATTGCATAGCTAGACTCAATAAGTTTTGTGGTACACATCAAACCGGTTTCATACCCGAAACCGGGCATTAACAAAAACCCGATTTGTGCACCTCTAATCCCAATTCCCAACTCCTAGATATGCAACATTAAGTTGTAGCTTAGTAACAAAAAACATGTTATACGTAAAAAGAAATGATAAAACTCGGGTTATTCTAGCCGGTTCGGTTTGAAAATTGGTCTGGATAAGAACCTGACTGCGAACTAATTATTTGAAATTCTGGTTTTTCGAGTTTGATTTGAAATATTAAACACCCTACCGTACAAGGATATCTCAAGACCAAAAATTATGTCATGGTTATACTAGTTGATCACGTAAGTGCTATCATCTTTTCAAAATTAAATTTATTTCAATTACTTTAAATAGCTATAATAGTAAACATAATATTAATAACTAATGATTGTTTAGAAGAATTAAACCTAAAAGCCGGTGGATAAGACAAAATTCGAATTTAATGGATTATGTGTATAACAGAGGAAAGGAATCCAAAGATGACGCAATGACAAAAAGGCATTATTAATTTAAGAATAAAAGTTCATTAATGATTAGTTAATTAATATATTATAGGTTTATCGGTTGTGTTTAGTGAATTAAACGGCGTGACCAGACTAAACAACTCCCTTTCAGTTTCGGAACACCCAACGCTACAAACAAAACCAGCAACATGAGACACAATAGCATCCCAGCTTAACGTCGTTAGTCGTTAACACCAAATTACAATAAGATTTTTCATTTACAACCCTTCAAGTTTACCATAACTCTACACTAATCCAAAACTTGTACAATTGGTGACCTTTTAACATTCTGTATAGTTGGTAACATTTTAACATGTATGGCACTATATATATAAGTCTAGATTTTTTGAAGTGCAATTCTTAGATTTTTTTTATTTGTAGGGTTTGAACTCTCAACCTTTTGGTTGTGAAGCACACCACTCGTCTACAAGTATATCTCATTGAGGACATATACGTTTAGATAAATGTTACGTTTTTAGTTGAAGCATGCTGAGTCAACATGCATTGTTTCGCTTATTGTATATTGTTCACAAAGATACAATTACAAACAATACAAGAAGGGAAAACCATTTAACCTTTTTTACCAAGATAATTAAGATAATAGCCTTAACATTATACAATTACCAAAATAGCCATTATGCGCCAACCAGCTTTCTTCCTACGCCAAAACCATTTCTTTCTGCGCCAATCATCTAAACTTCCTGCAACATTAAATTTCATCTACTACGTTGTGTGGCGCAGCACACCTTCTTCTTGCTCCTGCGCCACCCCTTAATCTCCTGTGACACTCAAAAATTCCAGTTTGCTTCCATCTTCATTGCACCAGCCTTCTCCTGCCCCACATTGCGCTACCCTTTTTTGTGGCGCTATTGTTGTTCTCGTGCGCTGATAAGTAACAAATTTGATGACTATTTTGGTAATCTTTATAGTCAACTTGGGTGATTTAGTGATTTTCCCTTACAAGAATATACTTGAGCTTGTTTTGGAATCATAATTCATACATACGCTCTTGAAGCCTTGAACTAGATTTACCATAATATGAATTCAACACGTAAGACATCAAATGTGGTTTCACTTACACTAAACTAATTCTTAAGTAATATTAAGCTTAAGTTGAAATTGTATAAGGTCTACTTACTCAAAAAATTGTGTGATCTCATTGGCTGTTGCATGGGGTCCAAGAGGCGCCATAGAAGCGTTAAGGGCTCGGTGAGCATGTTTGCGTGTATGCGTATGGAACTATGGACTGCGTGGATATGTATGTGGACCCATGCAACAGCCAACGGGATCACGCAATGTGAAGTTGGGCGTACCGGCGTAGTCTAAGCCGACAAAAAGAAAGAAAAAACACGTCCAAAAATATAACGAAAAAACGAAAAGCAAAGAAAGAAAAGTACAAGGACTTACTTGACATCCACTAGAAGATGAAAGGGTCCAAGTGAACAACATAGAGTCAAACTCAAAAAGACTTCCATTATTGATGAATGATCTTCTTGAATAAGCTCATGCTCATTTCACAATATCCACCATTAATAACCTTCTTCTTCATCATCGTCATCCTCTTGACACAGACAACTCCTTCATCCTCATCCCTTTCATCTAGACCTATTTTCTTGTCCTTTCCCACGTCACTTTCCCATCATTCCCCCACCACTAACACCACCACCACCATCACCATCACACCAATCATGCTACAGTCTCTTCACCTTCAACAACCTCCAATTTCCACCACAATTTCCTCATCAGTCAACGCTTCCACCATGAACATGAACATGAACACCAATCCCTCAAAACGCCCAATCCACGACTCCACCGGCGAGATAACCGAATTCTCCGGCGAACTCAAACGGCGAAACATCGACGAGCAAGACGATAATCATAATCATAATCATAATTTATCAACCGTTGAAGCGGAATCTTCTGGTTTACTACTGTTAGGTTTACTGCTACAATGCGCCGAGTGCGTAGCCGTTGATAACCTAAACCGCGCGAACTCATTGTTACCGGAAATCTCAGAACTATCTTCTCCGTTCGGATCTTCGCTAGAGCGAGTAGCGGCATACTTCGCCGAAGCGTTACAAGCCAGAATCATCAGCTCATATCTCGGAACGTACTCACCGCTCAGTATCAAAACCCTAACCCTAGCTCAAAATCAAAAAATTCACAACGCACTTCAATCCTACAATTCTATCACTCCGTTCATCAAATTCTCACATTTCACAGCAAATCAAGCGATATTCCAAGCATTAGAACACGAAGAAACCGTACACATCATAGATCTGGACATCATGCAAGGCCTCCAATGGCCAGGACTCTTCCACATCTTAGCTTCTCGCCCACACAAATTCAAATCACTCCGAATCACCGGAATCGGATCCTCTCACTCGCTTCTAGAAGCCACCGGCGTCCGGTTACACGAATTCGCTAACTCGTTAAACCTTCCGTTCGAATTCATCCCTCTAGAATGCAAAATCGGTAATATAAGTTCAGATCTCACCGATTCAACCGAGTTTTTGAGTCAACTCGGAGTCAGATCTGACGAATCCGTCGTTGTTCACTGGCTGCATCACTGCCTGTATGACGTCACCGGAAGCGATTACAACACCGTACGGTTGTTACGTCTTTAAAACCTAAACTGATAACGGTTATCGAACAGGATCTGAGCCATGGAGGAAGCTTTTTGAACCGGTTTGTGGAGGCTTTACATTACTATTCCGCTTTGTTCGATGCGGTTGGTGACGGAGTTGAACCGGAGAATGTGGAGCGGTTTACGGTGGAGAAACAGTTGTTTGGGGCGGAGATTAGGAATATTGTGGCGGTTGGTGGACCGAAGAGGACGGGTGAGGTGAAGGTGGAGAAATGGGGGATGGAGTTGGGTCGGATCGGGTTTAGGGCGGTTTCGTTGGCGGGTAACCCGGCGGCTCAAGCGAGTTTGTTGTTGGGGATGTTTCCGCCGTGGAAAGGGTATACGTTGGTGGAGGAATCGGGTCGGTTGAAATTGGGGTGGAAGGATTTGAGTTTGGTTACTGCTTCGGCTTGGGAACCGTTGGATTTGGATTAGGTCAACGGTGGGGTGATGTAGGGTGGAGAGTAGTCAACGGTGGATAATAATAATATAATGATAATAATATTAATAATGATGATGATGATGGAATAATTGATGATGATGATGATGATGATGATGATGATGATGGAATGATGACGATGATGGAATAATTGATGATAATGATGATGATGGAATAATGATGATGAGATTAAAGAATTGTAAAAAGATTTTTTTTTTAAGTATATATTTTTTGGTCTGTGGATGAATATTTGTGATTCACCCTTGGAGATGTAATAAAAGGGAATTTATGAGATTTTTGATTCTGAATAATTGTTGTTAATTGTAATTTTTGATCATAAGTTTTTTTGAATAGTAACGAAAATTTTATACTAGCAAGAAGCTAAGACTAAATGTAATGAAACAAAACAACAACCACATAGCCCAGCAGAAACCAACAGTACCGTTAGAGGTGCAAACGAGACAAGCGCAACCTCGAGCTCGACTCATTGATAGTTTCTCAAGTTCGAGTTTGACTTGCGCTCTGTTCATTTAATATCTATTAATTTACTAAATAGAGAAAATATAAATAACAAACTCTTTTAGGCTTGCGAGCTCGTTTACCAAACAAGCTTATTTTTAGGTTCGGGCTTAGCTTGTAAACAAGTTTAAATAAGCTTGGCTCGGCTCGTTTACACTTAGGCTTGATAAGGCTCAACGAGCCCGACGAGCTTCACATGTCAATCTCGAGCTTGGGATCGATAAATGTAGGAATTAGGTTCACCTTTTAATAAAATATATTACAAAATATATAATAAATAATAACGAGACTCTCCTTATTCGTGGGAAATTCTACTAGTACAATACCGGTTACATGACCTAGATAAATTAATATAGAATACATTTTAATTGTACCAATCTTGATTCACGTCGACATCTTTGGAAAACTTCAACCGCACCTTCTTGTTCGAAACTTCGCTGCAAGACAAGAAAAAATCATTGACGGTTTTGGTTGAGGATCGTGTTAGACACGGGCCCTTAAAACAGATTCCGAGCCTCTTCTCAGACGGCCTGTTTCCAGGATACAATAATCGAAGCAGTAGTTGTACTGCCGGAGATAGCTCTCACGCCCGAGATTACACCGGGTACAATTTGGTGTTTATAGACTTACGAAATAGATGAAGTAACACCAATAATAATATTTATATATGTGTTGTATAAATAATTATTTTGTAGATTTGTGTTTTACGTTGTGAAAGCTTCATAACGAACCAAACTATGTCCAAAATGGAGCTAAGATGAATGAGATATCGAAGCTTGAAGTTGTATGTTTGGAACAAATAAAAATGAGAAAAATGGATTAAGCTTTGTCAACTTGTCCCACATAGGTGGGATGACAAAACTTAAAGTGGTTTATAAGGAGGAGCACTCCTTGTATATTGTTACCTTATAGGCAAACACTAGTGGGGACCCTTAAGGGCGCGTGGCACTATAATTCGTGCACACCTTTGTATTTTTGCCCATGAGCGCGTGGTGTGGACATATACATGTGTGTCTGCTTATGGCGCACCCTTGGGTGGCGTAGGCGGATGCCATGGTATGGCGCATATCGATGTGGCGCGAGCTCATTAGGCGCATGGCATACGCCATTGGCTAGGGCGGAGAGTGAAGGTGGCGCACGGGTATGAATGACGCATGACCAGGTGGCGTCCTGGTCTGCGTAGTGGCATCCGTGTGACGCACGACTCCATATGGCGTGGCATGAGCTCCTTGAAGCGTGGCGCGCGGACTGGCGGATCAGTTCAGGCGCACGCATAGGTTTGCAGCGGGAACAGAACAGCTGGTTGGACTTGGTCAAACTAGCTGTTTCAACTCGTTTAATTCGTGTCATGAATGAAAATGACAGTTTTTGACTAACAATTAATCAGGTTTTAATCTCTAATTAAAGGAATTTAAGTGGTCAGTCAAAAACTGTCATTTTCATTCATGACACGAATTAAACGAGTTGAAACGGCTAGTTTGACCAAGTCCAACCAGCTGTTCTGTTCCCGCTGCAAACCTGTGTGTGCGCCTGAACTGATCCGCCAGTCCGCGCGCCACACTTCAAGGAGCTCATGCCACGCGATATGGAGTCGTGCGTCACACGGATGCCACTACGCAGACCAGGACGCCACCTGGTCATGCGTCATCCATACCCGTGCGCCACCTTCACTCTCCGCCCTAGCCAATGGCGTATGCCATGTGCCTAATGAGCTCGCGCCACATCGATATGCGCCATACCATGGCATCCGCCTACGCCACCCAAGGGTGCGCCATAAGCAGACACACGTGTATATGTCCACGCCACGAGCTCATGGGCAAAAATACAAAGGTGTGCACGAATTATAGTGCCCCGCGCCCTTAAGGGTCCCCACTAGTGTTTGCCTATATGGTAACAATATACAAGGAGTGCTACTCCTTATAAACCACTTTAAGTTTTGTCATCCCACCTATGTGGGACAAGTTGACAAAGCTTAATCCATTTTTCTCATTTTTATTTGTTCCAAACATACAACTTCAAGCTTCGATATCTCATTCATCTTAGCTCCATTTTGGACATAGTTTGGTTCGTTATGAAGCTTTCACAACGTAAAACACAAATCCACAAAATAATTATTTATACAACATATATATAAATATTATTATTGGTGTCCAAAATATTTAGTGAAAAACTCATTTTCACTAAAATTTCCAACAATCCCCTACATGAATGGAGATCGATTAAAACACACAAAATTCCCCGATGAAAACTCGATAGTCGAGTATTGCAGGATAGGTAGGTGTAGCCTTTGAACCTTCCTTTGTGAAGCATACTTAGCCTACTAGGGTTTTGTAGACGTGATGTCCTTGAACAACCCCCCATTTGTGTAAACGACAATATACATTCACACAATACTTTCCCTAGTCGGGCCATCTCCTCATGATCTGTCTCCAATAATGGTCATGGAGCGCTTTTCTGGTTCTGCGGGAGCTCTAGGAATTGTGCCATAATTCCATTGGAAGCGACCACACTTCTCTCCAACATAGGTGGTTTCCCTTTAAATCATTAAAAGCATTATGGTTTATTATGATTTACACGAATCATTTAACCACATATCATGCTTAACCTCACAACAATGTCACTGAATATTATAGGAATGGACTAGGATGTATTTAAACACCCTTTTTATAGTTTTGGGGAAGATATAAATATATATACTAGCTCATATATAAACATATATATTAGCTTTGCCCCCACAGTGACTACCCTTCGGTACATGATTAAGTTGTCCTATTGAACCTAGATCTTGGGATCTCTAGTCAACTAGGTTAGGTTTCTCTCATGTCCCTTTTTTCCATGGCTTTAGTCCCATTCCACAACTTGATCTCTTATCAACCTACTGGTTGTTGGATCCAAACTTAATTGTTGACTTCGCTAAATCAACAATGATAATTGAGATCAGTTGTTCTAACGTGTTCTTGACTCGCTAGTCAGTTTTGCCTTTAGTCGATTTATTAGACTCATAACTCGTGATCTCAACTTGGATCTAGTTATTTAACTTGTCTTTTAGAATGACATGAAACTCAATTCATGGCTAGACACGTTTCCATCATGCCGTTGGTCTGTCATAATTGACATTTTATTAGATTTTGAATCTAACCAATTGACATTCGAGTCCAATCTACTCGATTGACTCCCCATAACCATTGTGTACCCACTTGGTCATGTGTTTGCAATATATATTAGGATTTCTAAAATCCTTATTGCTAAACCTTCCGTATTCAAATGCAAGTCACCCCCTACATTTAAGTGTAATTGGATAACATCCAAATAGGGTGATGAAAGGTTCTCCCTTTCATTTCAAGTTTGAGAAAACTTCTCAACTACCATTTACCCTAAAGGGTTTGTTTCTTAAATGGCTCATCCCCCCCTCCATTGCTCGCATTTTAATTAGGCTCGAGTAATATTATTCGTGATGACTTTTTAGACCCGCATGATATGATTAAATTATCCATATCTTTTTTTCAATGCAGTCGTCGAATTATATTACTCTACTCGGATTAATATTTCTCAAAAGAGCTTCTAAGCTATACGAGTTATTCACATATGAAACCGTATGTAATCATTACAAATGATCTATTTAGCCGGTCCTCAACTTATCCCTTTGGACTAAATATTTTGGAATCGTTACATGGTTTCTAACACGCTTGTTAGAAATCAACGATTGCAGTTTTTGTTTTGAAGTTTATAAAAATAAACTATTTCCAATACGCTCGTTAGAAATAAAGTGAATTTAACGTTTATGTAGGTAAACCGTTTCTAACTTGCTTGTTAGAAAAGTAATGGTTTAAACGAAACCGTTATAAGGTTTATTATCCAAAATAAGTGTTTCCAACACGCTCGTCGGGAATTATTTGGAATAATAATCTTTTCTAATTAGTTTTACGCAATCATCATATCTAACACGCTCATTAGATATAATAGATAATAATATAAAACTTATTATTCTATAAAAATTCTAACACGCTCGTTAGAGATATAAAAAGTTTTAATCTTGTTATTCTTTCCAATAACGTTTCTAACACGCTCGTTAGAAAATAATAAAACTTGTTATTTTATAAAATAATTATTTTCTAATACGCTCATTAGAAAATATATATTTCAAGACTTTTGAAACCAACATTAATATACCAATTCTAGTTTCTAACATGCTTGTTAGAAAGAGATTAAACGTTACAAACATATTTTTCTAATACGTTCATTAGAAAATTTTAGTATTTCAAAAACATATTGAAATACATATAATTCTGTAAATGGTTCGTTTTATCAAAACACGAACTATAAAACTTCAATCAAAACGTTCTTTTTGTAACACAGTATTCGGATTAAAGATTGTACTCCAATCATAAAATTAATCCAACTTGTTGTACAAAATAAATATTTCCCATAAAATATTTTACAAGATTTTAGCAAAATATCAATTAATATTTAAACTTTCGTGAACCTAAATCCTCGTAGAGATGGGATTTAAGATTGCGGTAACAATCTTCACGAAAGTCTGTTTTATGATTGTAGGAATTAGGTTCACCTTTTAATAAAATATATTACAAAATATATAATAAATAATAACTAGACTCTTGTTATTCGTAGGAAATTCTACTAGTACAATACCGGTTACATGACCTAAATAAATTAATATAGAATACAATTTAATTGTACCAATCTTGATTCACGTCGACATCTTTGGAAAACTTCAACCGCACCTTCTTGTTCGAAACTTCGCTGCAAGACAAGAAAAAATCATTGACGGTTTTGGTTGAGGATCGTGTTAGACACGGGCCCTTAAAACAGATTCCGCATCTCCTCTCAGATGGCCTGTTTCCAGGATACCACAACCGAAGCAGTAGTTGTACTGCCGGGGATGGCTCTCACGCCCGAGATTACACCAGGTATAATTTGGTGTTTATAGAATTAGAAAATAGATGAAGTAATCTCTATTTGAGAGTACTCCTCATAATTTTATGGAACTTTTTAGAGACTCAAAAGTGTGTAATTCTCTCTCCCAAGATTATGAACTACTATGTTCATATATACACACATCGAGATTAATGTCATTTAATCTTGTAATAAAACAAGACATTCAATTTGTAATAAGATATTAAATCTTGTAATTAACAAGAAAATTAATCAGGTTTTAATCTTTAATTAAAGGAATTTAAGTGGTCAGCCAAAAACTGTCATTTTCATTCATGACACGAATTAAACGAGTTGAAACAGCTAGTTTGACCAAGTCCAACCAGCTATTATGTTCCCGCTGTAAACTTGTGCGTGCGCCTGAACTGATCCGCCAGTCCGCGCGCCACACCTTCAAGGAGCTCATGCCACGCCATATGGAGTCGTGCGTCACACGGATGCCAGTACGCATACCAGCCTGGTCATGCGTCATCCATACTCGTGCGCCACCTTCACTCTCCGCCCTAGCCAATGGCGTATGCCATACGCCTAATGAGCTCGCGCCACATCGATATGCGCCATACCATGGCATCCGCCTACGCCACCCAAGGGTGCGCCATAAGCAGACACACATGTATATGTCCACGTCACGCGTCATGGGCAAAAATACAAAGGTGTGCACGAATTATAGTGCCCCGCGCCCTTAAGGGTCCCACTAGTGTTTGCCTATAAGGTAACAATATACAAGGAGTGCTCCTCCTTATAAACCACTTTAAGTTTTGTCATCCCACCTATGTGGGACAAGTTGACAAAGCTTAATCCATTTTTCTCATTTTTATTTGTTCCAAACATACAACTTCAAGCTTCGATATCTCATTCATCTTAGCTCCATTTTGGACATAGTTTGGTTCGTTACGAAGCTTTCACAACATAGAACACAAATCCACAAAATAATTATTTATACAACACATATATAAATATTATTGTTGGTGTCCAAATATTTAGTGAAAAACTCATTTTCACTAAAATTTCCAACAATAAATAAACGAGCTTTGTTTTAGACTCAAGCTCGGTTCGCTGTGCTCTTTCAAGTTTTTTTCTCAAATAGCTCGCGAGCCACTCAACTTGTTTGTAAGAACCCCCCACAAAACACGAACCCTTGACCTGCAGCGTCTAAATTACAGGAATTCTGTTGGCCAATGTCAGTTAACCTTTGGAACCATGATCCTTACAAGAACTCAAGAAGCATGTTAGCTTTCTTCTTTCTTCTTGAATATGGTGTTCGATGAATAGTGGTTTCAAAAGGTTTCTTTTTGAATTTGATACCTTAAAACTGCAAATGAATTGCATGATTGTGTACCATAACTAAAATCATTATGTTGTTTACAAGATATATTATTTAAAGGAGGATCCAATTTAACAATAAAGTGGCAACTCTCTTTTGCAAAGCAAACCCAAAACCGATCCTGCTAAAAAGAGCTAAGATATTATATGAATATAGTATTATAGTCTACCTCAAACCTTACTTTTTATGTATCATACTCTTTAAACTTACCTTTCAATTTATTTAAAATTATAAACTCACTAATTCGGGTTTGGATGACTTTGAATTCAGGTCGAATTTCAGGTTTTAAATAAAACAAACAGTCCTAATCGTCGGAGCGTCAAGGGACAACGAGGCCTACCCTTGTTATATGGTATATCCGCTCCTCTTCTAGCCATTTCATTTCTTTTATCCTTACACATTAAAAAAATTGCTTTAATATAAAAGGTGGTAATCAACATCACATTATGAATAAACCAAAATATTAAACATCATTGCTCCCGTTTATTAATCTTCCAATAACCATCACGACAATAACTTAATTATATTTTCAAATAGCCTAATTACTAAATTAAATTGTTGACCACACGAATACGTTCTTTATTATTTGAATAAGACCATTTCATTAAAGAAAAATATGTAAATATAATTTTAAACGGTTTGAGTCAATTTCTTTTCCTCTTCAATAACATGTATAACTATAATTGCATATCACGTAGATTTTACTCAGATAATACCATAGATATTCGTAGTTAGCAAGTAAGTAACTCTTCCAAAATCTTGATTGTTGAAAGTTGCTTTTTAAGTAGACAGTTGACTAACATTTCATTTAACCCTATGATTAATTTTAAGTAGACAATTGCGATAGATTATAATGTATTTATGCATAAGATTATAATCTTTAATACAGTTGTTATAGTTTTTTTTTATATATAAAATTGAAATGATTATGTAGTGAATATCGTAGATAAACCACTATACCAACATAAAAATCAATACCCTTTAAGGAAAAATACAAAAAGCGAAAACAATGTTTAGCAATTAACATAACCGTTGTCGGGTTATCTAAACTATAAAGAAAAACTTCATTGCTTGAACATGTAATATACACTATAGTTCTGTTAAATAGTTTAAGGAAAAAGTAATATACGACCATAATAAGTTCACATAAACATAAAAAATTCGGTCTTAACCACATGATAGGGTTATAAAAGTAATTTTCATTTTGAGTCCCGGAATTTTATAGTTTTAACCATTTGAATTTAAAATTAAAATTTTTAACTTTGAACACCATATTTTTCAATCCGTGACTATTTGAGTCCAAATTGTTAACACCACTAACCAAGTATTTTTAAACTTTTTATGCAAAGACTAAAACACCCATGTCATTTAAAACAAAATAAAAATAGAATAAATAACACATAAACCTAATCACACCAACCACACACTCTCTTTACTCAACACACACACACAAACACACTCTCTCTCCTCTCTTGCTCTATATAAAACAACCATCATCACCATACCCCAAATCTCCCTTTCTTTCTTTCTTTACAAACAACACCACTACCATACTGGATTTTAAAACCACACACATAAAATCCACGGAGCAAGAAAGGAAATCTTGAGTAGCCAAGAGATCAGGAGGTCAAAGGTGTCGATCTCGGCATGAATAGTGGCGACGTCAGTATGAGTTAGGGTTCCGGCGTCGATACTCAAAGACCCCAATTACGGCAGTGTCGGTTGTGTATTACAGGGTTTTAGTTTTGTATTTTTCTCAAATCTAAAGACGGAGGTTGGAGTTGGGGGTGGGGGATGACGACAGAAAAAGTTTCAGATTGTAGGGGTGGTGTTTGCGGTTATGGTTGATCATAAAGCTCGCGGCTCGGAGCACGCTCAAATCTCGCTCGGATTTAGCTTGAAAAAGGCTCACACAATATGACTCGGTTTAAAACTGAGCACGATTAAGAGCGATAATCGAGCCTAGCTCGCCTCGTTTCGTAACGAGCCAAATTGGTCGCTCATTAGCTTGACTCGATTTAGCTCATATTATTTTACTTTTAGTATACTTCATTTTAAATACATGTAATATATTATAGGTAATTGGTTTTATTTCCTGGTATTTAGAAGTGGTGTTAGATATCTTTGGCATATTTTGGGGTTCAGTAGGATGCTAATAAACTTATATTGCATTTCGTTGAGATTGAAAACTTATTCTGCATTTGGTTGAACTTGATTTTGGCTTCTCTAAAAACCAAGTCGAGCTCGAGCTAACATTTTTAGCTCGGTTTCAAATCTAAGTCGACTCGATTGATAATCGAGTCGAGCATGAGCTTGCCTTAGCTCGGCTCCGCTCATGAACACCCCCTATTTATGGTGAGGGTTTAGGGGTGTTGTGGTGCAGTGGGGTTTTAGTGGTGCAGTAGGGTGGTGTAGTGGTGCAATGAGGGTGAGGAGGTGGTGGTGGTGATGATGAGGGGCATAAAGAATCACAGTTGTGTATGAGGTTTATGTGTTTATATATTATAATCTAATACATATAATATATATATATATATATATATATATATATATATTATTATATATATATATATATTTATAATAATAGAATAGGTAAATGACTTAAATGTCCCTCAAGCTAACAGACTTGGTGGACGACGTTAGTAAATTCGACTCAAAGGTTTATAAAATGAAAACCAATGTATTCAGATAGTTAAAAGTTTTGGATCTCTTACCCAAACTTTGTGGATTTCCCTTTAAAAAAGGTCTTCTTCTAGGTAAAGGCAATAAATAACTTTAATCGAGACCTAATTCTATTTTAACCTCAATACATAATTTGTAAATCTAATGGAACGTCTTTAACCAAGTCTTTCTACTTAACATCACTTGCCAATATCTTAACTATAGTTCATCCCAAGTGAAATTGAAAACCCAAAGAAATACTCATTGTGCTCTTGATATTATCTACTAATTCTCTATTACTTGCTTTTATCTTATGGTTTTAAATATAAATTAACAAACAAGCAAAAGATAATTAATTAACTAGTTAGCAATTTAAAGTTGAGTAGTCAAAATCGTATCTTTTGGGTTTGATACTTGGTTCTTACATAAACTTTACTACAAAACGATAGGTCTATTGTGTGTTTAATCTAAGTAATCATCATTTATTATAAATCTAAAACTAGATAAACGTGTTTAAAAATTATTAAGTTAACTCCTAACCTAATCATGCTAAAAGTTACTAAAACTAACACACCTAAAAACACTCACATCATTATACTTCCTTGTGGGGGATGAGGGTACAAAACGAGTTCCTTGTTCACAGATCTGGTGTAGGCTCATAAAAAGAGTTCAGTTGATTGGAGGAACAAAGAGTCGGAAAAGGTTAAGGGTTGAGATTGTCAGATTGGTTAACCTCATCAGTGGAATGTGGCCGAAGCACTTTCCAGAGCCCTAAATCAGCAATTGTTCAACCCCAAGGGGGCAAGGTTTGTATTTGGAAGGTTAGGGTTTGCAATTCAGAAAGGATTGGCGGCGCAGCTTGTTGCCCGCCTACCTTCTGTTTTGATGTAACTTGGTAAGTTTTCTGAATTTAAAATAATATTATTTATTTAAAAAAATATATCAAAAAATATAATCATCAATCGTCGCTACAGGAAGTGGAAGCTAGCAACTACTTCTTTCTCTAAACCTGAAACAAGAAGGGTGCTGTTGTTGCGGTGATGGGTGCTAGTCGTGCGACTGGTAGTTGTTTACACTAAGGTTTCAGCTGGTGGAGGGTTTGTGATGTTTGGCGGTGGGTGGATGGTAGAATGGTGAAGCTTCTGGTGTGGGGTTTGGTGGTGGGTTTAGGTGATTGTCTTTAGAGAGAGATAGATAGGATAGGATAGGATAGCTTTATATATTATTTATACTATTTTTATTTTATTTTTAAATGCCAATGGTAATTTTATTCCTTTCACAAAAAGATAACAAACTTGATTAATGATATTACAAATTTTGTCTCAAATAATATACAAATTGAAAAATCAAGTAAGTAGATTGTTAAAAGTTTGATTTTAAACTCAAGTAGTTAAAATTTCCAAAACTCGAGGACTTCAAAAATAATTTACTCTTGAATTAAAAAAAAAAAACATGTGCATTTAAAAATTACATATCAAATATCTCATTTTATCATTAGTCAAGGGTAAAGTTATCATACAAAGTCTTCTAGATCTAAGAAGTGTATAAAGACACGACAAATAATTACAAAATATAACACAAACCGAGAAATATAACACAATATCGAAAAAAACACAATGAATCGTAAAAAAATACAATGACGCAAATATAGAAAATACACAACTAATATAAAAAAACTATAAAATCTACAAGCTATAAATAAAAAAGAGAACCTAAAATCTCATATCGTAGAGTTTGATGAGACGATTACAATGTCATTTGAATGAGGTCACTCAAAGTTCATTCAATACTCTTCTCACGACTTTTTATATTTACAAAATTTTGTATTTCATTTTAACCATAGTCACTAAATGTATATGTGTATATATTTTTGAAACTACATTGGAGTTGATTATTGATATCTAGCTATTATACAATACATTGATTATATATTCTTTTAGAACTCTCTTTTGGCATGGCCCATGGACACATTTTAAATGAAAAAAAAGGCCCCCAGATTAGGCGAGAACCTGGAAACAATTGCTACCCAACATGCCTGAAAGCCCAATTAACTTCATTTGGGCCAAGAGTATAATTTTGGGCCGTGTAAAAGTATTTAAAATGTAAGCAATATTTTTCAAATGCAAGTCAATTTGATCCGAACCATATTGATAGCTTAGAAAAAAAAACATTTCTTCCTTTATAGGTCTGGACGTCTTGACTTGTTAACTGACCCGTTCATTATGTGGTATAGAGATGGGCATAATCGGGTTTTCTTAGTACCCGGAACCGGTTCCAAACCGAACCCGGTTCCATTTGGTTGACAATGGAATCGGGTTTGATGTGGAACCCGGGTCCGGTTCCTACCCGGGTTTACACAACAGAATCTGGAACCGGGTACGGGTATTCCGAAACCGGGTACGGGTACTGTTTGGAACCGGTTACGGGTACAATGGGGAACCGGTCATGTGGAGATGTTTATTATGTTTAATTTTTAATAATGTTTAGTGAGTTTAGTAAATTTAATGTTTTTTTATTCATTGATATAAATTAATTACATTAAAAACATTAATAATAACTATTTATTAGGAACCGGGACCGGGTATGAGTGGAACCGGGTACATTAGGAACCAGGTATAATGTTGTCAATATATATGGAAAACAAAAGCAAAAAAAAAATCATATCATAAAGATTGATGGTTTATCGAAAGAATCCTTGAACTCTTGCCGTTTAAAAATAATGTTTTTAATGTTGATGTAGTAAGTTGTCTAGGTTGAATAACGGGTCAAAACATATACATGATAAAATGGGTTAAATAGTATGCGCCAAAACGAGTTGGGCAGCATAGGTTTGTGTTGAACCCGCTTTTACATCCGTTATATATTTTTGTTTACGAAAACAAAAGTATTAGAATAACAATAGCAAATAAATAGATATATGAATAAAAGGATCACGACTTGAAACCGTTTATTAGAAAATAGCGAATTCTCCAAAATTGCTAACGAGTTGATGGAGTGTCGTGAGCATGCAAAACATGTTAAATGGTTAGCCAAAGAATCCAAATCTTTTGCAAGGATTTCTATTATGTGGTTTATGTTTTGTTTTTGTTTTTGTTTGTTTTTTTGCTGCTCTTTGTGATTTATTTATATTAGGGATATGGCTGTAAATGAACTGAACAAACACGAATGAAGCTACGTTCGTGTTCGTTCATTTAGAAAATGCATCGCGAACACAAGTTGAACAAAATTTTATGTTCGTGTTCATTTGATAAGGAATTTAGTTGTTCGCGAACACTCATCACGATCACAAACGAACACAAATGCAATATTATAAAACATTAAACACTTTTAACAAATTAAAATAAACAAAGGACCACGAATGTAAACAGACATATTACCGAGCGTTCACAAAACGAACGAAACCTTTGTTCGTGTTTGTTCATTTAGTTAATGACTGGAATACATTAACTAAACGAAGTTCCCGCCAAACAGTTCATAAAATGTTAAAACCAACCAAAACGTTTAAACTGGAGCAAGTTGCCGCTTGGACCGGTTTAGATTCAAACAGTTCAGTGTGGGTGGCTTGCGAGTTTAAGGTTCGGTCCGGTGTGAAATTGAAACCCACCATGTGAACCAAACTGATCATTTAACTTTTTTTAATAATTAACCATCTTTATCGGGACTTTAAACAAACCGAGCAGTAAGTGAAATGTTGTGAACCGTTTTAACGAGAAGTTCGTTTATCTAGTACATGTCCAAATATAAACAATTTTTTTTGTTAGTTATACTAACGAAAACACATGTCTTGTTCGTTCGTTAATGTTTGTAAACGATCATTGACATTTGTTTAAGTTCGTTTATGTCAATTTATATATTCATTCCCATTATTTAATGATTTAGGCCCAATCACCTAATGACACGTTATTCATAGCTTTAAACTTGTAGAATATTAATACCTAGGCTGTCACCCGAGAGCTTCACGGGCTCGAGAAATGCATGTTATACTTGATTCATTTTTGTTAGGATTTGATACCCATTTGTTTACCTATTTTTCATATTTTTAACCTTTTTAGCTTTAGAATTTCGACACGTTAGTGTTAAAATAAAAAGAATGACTAATTGAGATATTTAATAAACAAATAAACCATATAGATATATCATATAATTTGTATGTATGTAGTCATATATTTCCATTGATAATGTATATTACATTGGTGGGGGATAATGAACTACCGACTACGATATTTAGATATTCTTTTCATCACAAGGCCATGTATCCCTTTGTGGGCGTTATACGACATGTGTCGTTCCACATCACACGGGGGTGTTATATCAATAGAGCCCGTAGTCATAAAGCTCCTACCTCATCATTACCCAATTAATTAATAACCCCTTAAATTATACATACATATGTATTTATATATGTGTGTCAATGGAGGGAAATCAATAACGCCGTGAAGGAGATGACGCTCCTTATTTTTTTTGAACCCATAAAGCCCCTCGTCGTGGTGTTCCTGACGCCATGAGGCGCTATGGGGCAAAAAAAACACCCACATAACGCCCCACTACAGGGGGTCTAAGCTAGCTTTTTAAGTAGATATATATTGACAATTTTATGTTCAACGAAACCTAGGTGGGTGGGTTTAGGTGACAAGTCAAAACAGGTTATGAGCAAAGTAAGTTTGGGTCAAAATGGGCCGTATTTTCAAAGTATCAATTTGGTTGAGGTTTAAACGGGTTCTAAGTTGAAATAACTTGTTTTCGATTGTTATCTTTTATCAAAATATGTTCACAAGATATACTTTTTTCTAGCCACAAGCGACGACGAATGAATGTGGCGTCTTGGTGATGACAACAATGACAACGAGGTGGTGTGGGGTGGAAGTGGCGGGTGGAGGTTGTGGAGGCAAACATGACGATTGTGCTAGCGGTGGCGGCGGCAAGGGTGGAAGTGTCGGCGATGATGCAGACAACAAGTAGGCGGTGGATATAAACAATGATAATGAGTGATGTTGACCAATATGGGTCTGTTTTAAGTTAACTTTTATAAGATTGTCCATTTTGACCCATGTCCAATCTTAATATACCTAAATTGACTTGTTATCTAATTTGAGTTGATCCAAATTAACCCATATACATATTCTACTCAAATCAACTCATTCTTTGTATAGTGGGTGGATTAAAATGTTGCCATCATGTTTATAAAGTACCTTGAAAAGAGCTAGACAAACACAGCCATGTAGAGATGTATGACAAACTCATAAATAAAAAAAAAACTTGTAGCTTTTAAGCTTGAATGTTGCGACATATGTAGTTTTCAAGTCATTTAAGACTATGGGGTGTGGGGGATTAGGTTGCGGACATTGCTCGACACGTGGTGAGGGTGGGATCCACAAGCTAATACTCAAAAACAAGGGGCGTGGTGGGGCGTCGCTTAGCTTGGCGTGGCCAGCCATATGATTTTTTTTTTCGCTTAGCAACGGCTACCCCCAAGGCTATTTTGAACCAGCCAACCACAGCCCGCCACGTCACCCGCGCCCCGCCCCACGCCAGGCAGATATCCACACCAAGCGGGCAACGCCAAGCCCAACGCCGAGCCGGGGTGGTGTAGCCGGCGTTAAACCCCCTTCAACGATACAACCCACATCCCACCCACCCGTCTAAAGGGTAAGAATAATCAACTCTCTTAGAATGAGCACTAAATTTGGGCACAAACACCCCATTTAAATTGGGTGTCATACACACCAATAACTACTACACAATTAGCATTATAAACGAACCAAACGTTTTATGAACCGCTCAACATGATGTTAACAAACATGAACAAAAATATTGTTTTTTTTATTGAAGAAACAAACTTGAACAAGAAAATATCTCTGTTTAAGCTTATTTATTTATGTTAATTTACCAAGTCTTGGGTAATCAACTAATGAACGGACAAAACATGTTGACTTTATTTGTGTGCATTCATTCATTTAGTTTCATTTATGTTCTTATTCATTTGAGATTATTTATGTCCGTTCGTTACATTTGTGTAAGATATTAACAAACGAACGTAAATGAACACCAAGACATTCATTTTCTTAACGAACGAACATGAATAAGAAAATCTCTTCGTTTAAGCGTGTCCTTGTTTGTTCGCCTGTTTGGTTAAAGTTAAACCAAAGAACACAAACAAACCCATATCCATGTTCGTTCATTTACCGGCTTAGGCGTGACACAGATGTGTTCACACCTTCTAATATGGCAAGAGAGTCACACAACATCACTCACATGATTGATCCTACGTGACAAATATGACAACGATCTTGTGCTTCTATAAATCTATGATATGTTTCAATCATCGTCAGCGATAAACAAACATTGATACATAACGAACTTGTGCTTCTACAATTCTATGCACATTTCTTGGCCATAGACTCATTGTTATCTGACATGGTTGTAAAGGTATCTTTCCACACATGATAAAATGAATTCTTTCCTCCATACTTAATAATCTATATCATATGTTTATAAGTTGAATTTCAAAAGGGCTATTGGGTTATAAGTCATGGAAAGGGGTGCAAACGAGCCCGAGCTCGACCAGGCTCGAGCTCGATTACTTACGAGAGCTCGAGCTCGGATCGTTGGTAGTTTCTCAAGCTCGAGCTCAGCTCAGACTCGGCTCGTTTATTATCTATTAATTAGTATAGTAAATACAAATAATAGACTCGTTGAAGCTCGCAAGCTCAATAAGTGAAGCTCGGGCTCGGGCTCGTTTACAAAACAAACTTATTTTTACTTTCGGGCTTGGCTTGTAAACAAGTTCAAATACGCTCAGCTCGGCTGGTTTACTAAACAAGTTATTAGATATTAAAAAATATGCATATATTATACTAAAGCTTGATAAGGCTCGACGAGCCTACCGAGCTTCACATGCCAAGCTCGAGCTCGATAAGTAAACGAGCTTTATTTTAGGCTCAAGCTCATAAGGCTCAGCTCGTTTGCACCCCTAGACTCATGGCTCATGGGTTAACAAAGGGAGTGGTTCAGGCCCAAGGCTATATCTAAACATGACCCATAAGACGAAACACCAATATATTTAAACCGAACAGAACCACAAACGTACACAAAGCGCTAGAACGCATCATCAACAAAAAACACACAATACATACAAGAACAAGAGTACTCAATAAGAAGCCATGTAAGTTTATTTTTTCATGAAGCTTATTTGTTCTTTGAGCAATGTTAAGAAATTGAAGATAATTAAAAAAAAAACCATATGTATCAAAGTGTTTAGATCATTTGTAATGAATATCTACCTACAGAAAGATAAGTTATTAGCCCCTCTAACCCTGAGATAGATGACAACTTAAAAGAAATATATACTCAAGATTAACTTTCAAGAAACCTTTAATCTTAAGTAAAAATCTGTTTTTTTTTCTTTCTTCCTGAACAATGAAAAATAATAAAAAAGAAAAGATAAAGTTTTAAAATAGTGAGTTACCAATGATCAAGAATCATCATATGCCCCCATGAAAAAACACCAACTTCAGCAGCCCATCACCGCGCAATTGTACACGAAATTACTCGACTGTTTCCGCCCAAGCGGGGTCCATCGCGGTGGACCGTCTCGCGGGACCCACGAATTCACTTCATAAACCCGGCCCCGCTAGTTCTCGGCCCGCCAATAACTATAACGCGATCACCACAACCCCTAAATGCAATACCCCAACCGTTCATTGAATCAGCCCGTTCGGGCAATCTTCCGACGGTTTCCCATTCTTTTCGTTGTTTGTCGTACTTTCTAACTTCCATATCCACACAATCAGCGGCATACAATTCGTTATCTACAACCGCCACCAAGGGCGGTGCCTCAGTGGCTGGTGGGGCATTAGCTGCACCACCGGTCCTAACCGGTGACATATTCGGGATTTCCCTCCATTGCCGAGTACCCAAATCGAATTCTTCACCGCACGTTAACGGTTTCATATCCGCACCAGCGATCCCTCCGATTACGTAAAACTTCTTATCCATAAACACCCCCGAACACATCTTTCTCGGTTTATGCATGTTCGGAAGTCGTTCCCATTCACCCGACTCGCTATCGTAACGCTCGGCTGAGCTCACGATCCTTCCGTTTGGGTCAACCCCACCGGCTACGATTGCAATCTCTCCGAGACTTGCGGACCCGAATAAACATCGGGCCTCATTCATTAACCGCCCAGATGACCATGAGTTAGTTAACAAACTGTACTTGTATATTACATGATCAAGAACTTCTTTCCCTAACACGAGTAGCTCGGTTCCTACAGCTAATGATTCTTTATCGGAAAACTGAAAACATGTGTTTGACGACATTGTCGGTAAATTCATCCAACGCCGTTGAATAGGATCAAAAGCCTCCCATTGGACCAAATGGCAAGAGAAATAAACCCAATGCTCGATAATACCGTGTTTTCTTCTTAATCTATAAAGCTCACCGCTCCTAATAAGGTCACGAAACGTTCGGTTGAGTGATGCTAAGGCCCCGTAATCGAATCTTGAGCATTTTAGTAGACAATCGATCGAGTTGTCTCGGCCGATGGCGTGGAATAGGGAGGTTGAATCGGTTTCATCACCCGCTTGGCGTTGATCATCGTCGGATTGATCAACGGGGGCTAGTGATAGATCTCCGATCTGAGTCGTCATCCGCTTTGTCGGGTGAATGATTTCTTCATCTTCGATCTCTAATGGACGTTTCTCGTGATGAGATTCGATCTTTTCGATCCTGCAATTCCTCATAAACACCCAAGTGCTATCCCTTTTGTTACTGAAGTCTGAAACCAGAAAAGATCTCTCCTCCAACATACCTTCTTGAATCAAACCCAAAATATTGAAACTTTGGGAGTTTTTTAAAGAACCCTAATCAAGATTTCTTGTAATCTTCAGTTTTGATCACAAATCACCAAACTTTTCCAACTGAAATCTCAAATAGTAATATAATTGTCATATCAATCAAAAGCCCATATCAAATAACTCATTCTTATTCAAGAAATTAATGAGTCAAACACCTATAATCAAGATCTACAAGAATTAATTACCTAAACAAAGTAACAACCTTATAGTCAAACAATCAAATAGATGTTATCATGTTAATCCACAAATGGCAATATCTTGAAATGCATAATCCCACATCAAAAATCCAATCTTTCCCACAAAAGATTGGATTATAATCCAATACAAAAAGCCCCAGATCTCTAAATCCCAATACCCAATAACAAAACCCATCAATCCAATCAAATACCACTAAAAAAACCCTAAATCAATCAATTGAAATTAAACAAGATCTACATAAACCAAAAGTGGGTATTGAACTTACCAATTGGATAACCAAAACCCACAAAAATCTTTCCTTTTTGCACCAAATTCCACCCCCAAATCACCAAAAAAAGTATCTCTTTCTCTAAACAAATCTGTTAGTTCATCAATGCTTTTGTTTCTCTATCTCTGCATACATGTATTTGTGAGCTTCAGCTATTGTTCTTTGACAAAACCCATAAAAAAAACTTGCTTTTGGATGTATATCTTTCTCTCTCTCTCCTCTCCTCCTCTCTCTCTCAAGAAATATGCAAAGCAAGAGGCTTTTTAAGTTTTAAGAAGTTTTTAGGGTTAAAGATTTGTTGGGGTAAGAGAAATTAGGAAATAACAAGATGGGTTATTGTTTTTATTGCTTCATTTCTAAAAAAATCAAATCTTTTTTAAAGAAAATTAATCTTTAATATGAACATATACATACACATATATATATACACATACATAGATATAGAATATATAGATATTAGATATATAGATAGAGAGAGAGGCGTGTGGTGGTCGGAGATGTGAGAAAGAGTAGGATGACGGTGGTCGACGGTGGCGCGTGGGACCCACAACCAGCTGTTTTTTTTATAACTTTGCGTCGAGTCGCCGCCATGTTCGACTGTTCTTATTAACTTTGAGTGGTGACCGGAAACCGGTGATAACCGGTCTTGACACGTGTACCGGCTGTTTTTATGATTTTTATAATAATAAATCTGCTAATCGGCTTACCCCTTTTATACGATTATTTATAGATGAGTTTTCTTTTTTTAGAGTTTAATCGTGTACGTCTCTAAAGCAGTTTATTTATCGGATATTAGTCGGCAACTTTTTAAAGTTGAGATGATTTTTTTTCATTTGTGTGTTGATTTAGAATTTTAAATCTATTATTTTATTGATTGTCAGTCATTTGCATTATTTATTTGACTTTAATTAAATTGGGTCATGAAACGGACAAAATCGCATAATAATTGATGATTTGAGATACATTTACGTCTTTGTTCAATAGGTTCTAAGTAATTAGCGTCTCAAATACCATTAATAATATAGAGTTAACTCCTATTTTCGTCCTTGTGGTTTGTTTACTTTTACATTTCCGTTCAATTTTAAAAATACGTCAGTTTCCTCACTGATATACTAAAAACATGTCACTATAGTCCAAAAATTAAAACACAGTTAAGTCAGACTTAATTATCTAACATAAAACAAGGTGAAATTAAAAGAAGGGGAAATTAAAAGAAAAATAAAAGGACAATAATACTCTTTATTAAACCTGTTTGACTTGACTGTGTTTTAATTTTTGGACTGAAGTGACATGTTTCGAGTATGTCAGGGAGGAAACTGACGCATTTTTGAAAATTGGACTGAAATGGTAAAAGTGAACAAATCACAGGGACGAAAATGGCAGTTAACTCATTAATATATTTTGAGCGAATTTTTATTGATAACGAAAAGAATATTTATAGATAAGCGTATTTAGATGCTTGGTTTTTAAAAAGCGAAAAGTGCATGAAAGCGACTTGGTCTAAAACGGAGACGTAAGCGTAAAAGCGGTGGGCTTTTATTACACGAGGCGCAAGACGGGGTTATATATTTTTTCTATATATTCTCGAGGTTTACAGGATCATTTACCCAATACTCCTACACAAATAAGTTTTATATATGTTTTAATATTGAAATTACATCACGTACAACCTAAAAAGGATGATGTACCCAACTCTCTTGCACAAAAATATGGCATGTAAATGAGGTGCGCGCCCCGGAGTCGATTTTACAACATAAAGTGTGTCTCGGTTGCGCTTTTGTATAGCATGCGCCTTAGGTTGTGTTAGGTGCATAGCACAAAAATATAGCATGTTCATGAGGTGTGCGCCTCATAGTCGATTTTACAACAAAAAGTGTGTCTCAGCTGCACTTTCTGTATAGCATGCGCCTTCGGTTGCGTTAGGCACGGAGGCATGCACCTCGTGCCAAGGCGCGCTATTTAAAACCAAATTTATGATTGTGAAGTTGTAACATTTGTGTAAAACGGGTATCCAAAAACCCGCTCCGTTTGAAAATTTTAGAATTTAATAAAAAATTTCGTTACGCATTCTTCTCATTTTATAAAATGAAATTTTCATAATTAATAAATAAATTAGATAATAAATATTTTAATTAAATAAAAGAATAAAAATATATATGTATATTAACAATAATTAAGATTTCAAAATATTAAATAAACCAAACAAGGGGGGAGCGGGAGTCGAACCCGGGTCTCCCACTTATACACACACAGCTTTCACCACTCCGCCACACGCACATGTTGTGAAGAAACTTAAGCAAATAAAACTTAAAGTCTCACCCGCGAACAATCCGATTTCAACCGAAACTGAACCCGCTCAATCAACTTCAAAAAACTCATATTCTGGTTTGATCGCGAGAATTTCGGGAATAACTGATGATACCATGACAGTTATAACCGACACCCATGGTTAATTCAAAACTAAAACTGATGAATAATTGAGATTGAAACCGAAATTAATTATGGGTTTTAAAAAAATCCAAACCGAAACCATTTCTCTGCGACAACATATATATAGCTATCAACCACCTGCTTAAACTCGCACGATCACAAGTCAAACGCTCTGCTCAAACACTCTATCATTGACGGAAAACAATTTTCTTTTCACCGGAAACTCTCGCCGGAAAACCGAAGAATCCATTCCATTAAGGCCCTACTCTATAAATAGGACTTCTAGAGCTCGACAGAAGTCACCCACACTCACCTCAAACTCCCTGTAGAGCCTCTGTCGCAAGTTATACATCACCGGAATTTGGTGCCCTCGCCGGAGATTAGCACCGGAAAACCAGATTCTACTTCTAGTTGGTATAAACCCCTAAACCTTCTTATATCTTATGTTTAATACATTTTAGATTTCAAATAGGTAACTCAGAACTGTTAAAAATCTTAACAATCAGATTCCAGTTTCTGGGTTTAAACGTATGAAGAAGATGAAGATAATCAGAGTATATATATATATATATATATATTTAATCGTGGGTTTTTAAATGGGTTAGACACATAGTCCAGTGGTGGACTGTGTGCAATTTTAAAACACTGGTCATGAGTTCGATTCGCGTATATGTCCGGTTCCAACTCCATTAAAATGTTTTTTTAAAAGAACTAAGGAGAACTCTCACTGTTGATTATTAAATCTAATATAAATCATATAATAGATGGGTTAGACACCCAGCCCAACTGGTTGGGCTGGGTGCCAAACAAATCGAAGGCACAGGTTCAATCCCCGCTAAGCCAGCCGATCAGATGATATTTGAAACCTTTTTAATTAAATAAAATTCTGAATAATCTAAAAAGTATATAAATATAATTAAAATTAGAAATATTTCGGGTTAGACACGTAGCTCAGTTGGTAGAGCTGCGTGCACGTATACGAGAGGTCATGAGTTCGAACCTCACTCAGCGCATAGAATAAACACAGTCTGACCGGTCAGGTCAACGGTCAAAAAGTCAACCTTTTTATTTTCTTTTTATTTATTTATTTTGGAAAATTATTTAAAAATACTTAAAAATAAGATTATTAAAGTTAGAAAATTTCCTTAAACTCACAAAAATAAATCTAACAATCCCATAAAGAGCACTAATTAAAAATATTAATCTCAAATAAAGTTTATTTATTTACCGAATCATTTCGTTATTATTTAGGTTAGTTTTTCCCTCGTCGGTTGAATCATAATATTCGTGCGCATTCATCGTCATCAAGAAACGCACCCACTGTGAGTGAATCCTTACAAATTCCCCTTTTTATTCATGTTTTGGGTGTATCATGTGTCGCTTTAATTATTTCGTTTATTCAAACTTGTGCTATTACCATTATATGACCTAAACTTATGATGTAAATATTGTTTGTTGTGATACGTGCTTATATTCTTGTCAAGTTGTGTGCAAATCATGCATTAGGCCCATCAGTTCCTCGTGGGAGACGAGTTGAGCATCAGGTGCCTCATTTGATTGGCTCCGTTTGATTGAGCCTTGATCTCATTGTTCATCATTTGGTGTGTGTGCTTGTGCATTAATTGATATTATGTGTTTTGTGATTAAATTTACATTTACGTTTATTCATATTTGGTTATGCATAATTTTATTCAAATAACCAATATAACTAATCCTTCCTAATATTTAAATAAGATTCACTCGTCAACTTTTGTTGACCCAAAACCCTATTTTACACATGATACAGGTGATCCGGTTGAGAAAAGAAACACATAGGATGGCCTAGAAGAATAAACAAGTTAATGCCTTGGAATGAACGTTTAGTTTTGTTTTTCTTTGTAATTGTACTCTAGTTGTAATTTGAATGAAAATGTATTTGAAAATGTTTTGTTTGTATGTTTATTGTAACTTCTTCTTTAAAGAGAAATAATAAATATGAAACTTTATAGTAAATGTCATGAGCTTTGATGAAAACCCAATCATGCCCCGACTACCATTTCCGCTGCGGGTCAGGGTGTGACAGAAGTACCAATCGATTAACAAACAAAATTATGTGAGTTGCTAATGCGCGAAGGGAGCGAAATTTGTTGGCATGAGAGGACGGATGTTGTAATACAAATTTCATCGAATATGATTACTTCATAAGCAGACGAATATAACACCCTAGGCAAATATCATATTTTCATGAACATGAGGGATGATAGTTTTTAGAGATGTATCGAATGAAATACCACCGACACGTTTTGGGGGCATTGGATGTGACAGACGAGAGGATAACTTCACAGATAATTATGTTTTGATGGGAACAATCGTAACGTAGATGAACTCTTGTGAATATGTGTAACGCCCCAAATTATAATCATACACTTTTATGATTATATAAAATGCTACATGGAAGTAATAAAACATATAACCTTAGTATATGAATGTCTAAGAAAGAAATTAGTAATAAAATAGAAAACACTAAACATAAGGGACTAAAGGTGACATGTTAAGAAAGATAAATTGCTGAAAAAAAAAATAAAACGCAAGTATACACACACATCTGTTGTATGTGTCGCCCAGAGCCAAGAAAGAAGAGGGAAAAACCCTCAATGTCATACAAATTCAGCAAATTGAAGCTTTAATCGTGGCTAATACTCATGATGTCTTTAAATTCTTAACCATCTAAGTATACTAAAGCCCAAGGTAAGTAAAATTTTATGTTTTGGATGATCTTGAATGTAATGGTTTTGAGAAATCCATGAGCTTGTATGAAATTAGTAGGATAATGAATAAAGAACACCATTTAGAACATGATGAATGCTTGATTTTGACTAAATTGATATTAGAAGTGAAAAACCCATTTAGAATAGAATGATTGTGAGTTGTAATGTGGAATTTTGTGTGAATTTGTATAAGAATTTTGTATGATGATGTTCATATTGAGAGAATTGTTAGTTGGAATCGAATTAGAGGAAAGGTTGTATGAGATTTGATAGAAATTGATGAGTCTTGATGTTATTAGCACAAACTAGCTAAGTTATGCATATAATACTTGTACACTATGCTTAATTAATAGTACGCACGCAAGTGTTTGTTAAAATGCCTGAATGAGATGATCAAATGATTCTACAAAGTTGAATGATTGCAAATTGGGAATTTGTTAGTTGTTAGTATGAATATGTTGACAACGAAATGAAAAGAATGACATGAGTTTAAAGTATGCGATTTTGGATTGTAGGAATTAAAGAAGAAAGCTCAAGTCGTTCCGGATGGCAAACAAACAAGGACAAAGGTAAGTTCTTATGCTTACAAATCTTAGTAGCGCGCAATGATGTGAAATGTTACTATCCGAGAGTCGAAACCTCATATATGTGTCGCGATAGTGTATGTTGAAGTATACTAAAAGTATGGGTTAAATTAGTAGAATGGCTCATATGCAAAGTTTGAGTAATTTATGTTCTTTTGAAAGATTGAAATGATATCATGAAGTTTGGTTAGAAGTCGAATTATGAGAATTGATGGTTTTAAATGACTAATCGTTTGTATTGGATGTAGGTAAATCGTCTTAATAGTCGGCACTTCTTGGAACGGACACGCCAATTCATACGCTTCCGCAATGATGCTAGTCGTGGGTCTAAACTTTTGTTGTATGGTCTTTCGTTAAGTAGGGTTTTTTGTCAATAACTTATCTTGGAAGTTTGTCAATATCGAAACCTTGATGTTTAGGACTATGTTAGTTGTTTTAAGAATTTTTGGGATGCAAACTCTCTTTTGTAGATTGTCTCGACTAGATATTATGAAGTTAATGCTATTTTCACAAGTTGATTCTTTGACCCATTTGTTTCGTTTGTCGTTAAAGATATTCATGTTTTCAAAAAAAAAATCCTAGACCCTACAATATGTAACTAAAAATAAGTCCGTAAGCTTTTGTGAGTAAAATATATGATATAATTTAATAAAGGACTAATGTTTCATAACTCATAATTATTTTGAATTTAATACAACAAGAATTCGGATAACTCATGATTATTTTGAATTTAATACAACAAGATTTCGGTATCAATCATCTAAATATATATTTGAAAGCGACTACGTTTTTCTTATAATAGTTTTAATTAACATGAATGCTATTTTATTCAACTACTTAATTATTATCATTTATTTTAGAATTCATACTTTAACTTGCATTCTTATGAATGATAGCTCCAAAACTACAGTCTATAACACGTTTTTCGTGAATTCATATTTGCTTAAACAATATATTATTTAAAAGAATTAAATGTCATTTTAGTCTCTGTGGTTTGGATAATTTTGTCAGTTTAGCTAAATGTTTCATTTTTCGCCTGTGAGTTCAAAAAGGTTTCACCTTGGCCATTTTAATCCACTGGGTTAACTTTATCCATTTTTTATGTTAACGAGAAGGGCAATTCTGTCATTTTATATGTAATTCCGTTAACTAGAAGGGCAATTCCGCTATATAAATTGACCGAATTACCCTTCTCGTTAACAGATTAAATGGATGAAGTTAACCCAGCAGACTAAAATGGCAACGGTGAAACCTTTTTGGACCCATAGGCGAAAAATGAAACATTTGGACTAAACTAGCAAAATGGTTCAAACTAGATAGACTAAAATGGCATTTAACTCTATTTGAATTTTAAAAAGTTTATTATATTAATATTATAATAAAACTTTGTGTATTAAAAGCTATTAAACATTTCTTTAGGGGTCAAAACTACCCAAAAAACAAAGCAACTAAAAGCCAAGTTTGATTTGAACACCTCTTATAGTTATCTTTATTGACCCTTTAACTTAATAATGTGATCATGCTTTTAAATCACTTTTGTTTGTATTAGGCAAACCCTTCAATAACAACTTGTAATAATTTATCCCTTTTGAATTGACACACTTATCCTTTGTGATCACATGTCCATTGATGTCTTTCAAAGGGCATTGTTGTCCTTTCACTATAATAACTTTTTTTTTGGAATGAAAGTGACTTGGACCGACCATAATCCTTATGATCATAACACATAATATAATACCATATCCATTTTGGGTCTTCTTTTGTATCAATAGCCAAAACCTACTAAACTAGTACTTTTTGGTTAGAGATGTTTATAATATGGTATTCTTAATCGAATGTATAATCGAGCCGCCGAACTTGTAAACTATTCGAAATCTTCTTGCTAAAAGATCTTGAGTTGAGTAAAGTTAAACAGATATGATCAAGCCTGAGTTAAAGATAAGATTGTTTAACTTACGTCTAAACTTCATGTATTAAGGTTAGTTAAACTCGTGAGTCTATTATGTACAATTACATAATAAATATTATCATACAAATTGTTATGCTTAGAAGAATTAAATTATATGCATATATGTTATGTTTTATGGGTTAGAATCAGATACAAAATCTCCTAAAAATAAGAATTCGTAAAAAAGGTATCAAACGGACTCTGATTGACGCCATTGAAGCGGCGTTGGAACCGTATCATCGAAGTCTACGATGTGAGATTTTAGGTTTTTGTTTTTAGAAGTTTAATTTGTAGATTTTAGACTACTTGTTTACATCATTATGTCTATTTATTTATCATTGTGTCTTTTCAATATTTGCGTCATTATGTCTTTTTGTGACTCACCGTGTCTTTTTTTCTTCGACGTTATGTTATATATTTCGACATTGTGTTTTATTTTGGTTTGTTTTATATTTGCGATCTATTGTGTCTTTGTCCCCTTCGTATTTTTTAAATCCTTTATGGAATAACTTTACCCTATGTTTTATATATAACTATATTATATGTAAACAATATCATAGATATAATTACAATGAATGAAGATAACTAAAAGAATAAACAAAATTGCAGGCCGAGCTCAAGCTTATAAAGTTGTATATAATCCGAGTTGGACCTCGACTGGACTCGTTTACACTCCTATTCTTAACATGTTATAAAAAATAAGAGTAAACTGCCATTTTGGTCCCTGAGGTTTGGGCAGTTTTGCCATTTTAGTCCAAATCTCAAACTTTTTGCATCTGTGTCCCTGTGGTTTCAGTTTTATTGTCATTTTGGTCCAAAAGTGATTTTTGTCTTTTAAAATCATACTATTTTGTTCTTTTTCTCAGGGGCAAAATGGTCATTTTAAACAGAGTTTGAGGTTTATTTATATATAAAATATATATTAACGCTTAAAATAACCATTTTGCCCTTGAGAAAAAGGACAAAATAGTAGGATTTTAGAAGACAAATATCACTTTTGGACCAAAATGGCAATAAAACTGAAACCACAGATACCCAGATACAAAAAGTTTGAGATTTGGACTAAAGTGACAAAATTGCACAAACTATATGGATCAAAATGACAGTTTACTCAAAAAATAAATATTAATTCACTTGGATAAGTTTAATAATGTATAACCTAATTGGATGGGGTCATATTCTTAGGTAATAATGTCAGATAGTAGTCAGTTGTATTTGGTAAACAAAGGACGCTATCCGTCAATATTATCAAGTTTATATCGGTCTTACTTGGTCATTTTCTTTAACATGGTTCCAACTTCTAATTTATCACGTTTTATTTTATTATATTATTATTATTATTATTTATTTTATTTTTTTTGACAATTGACAAGACAGTTGGCTTTGTTTTTTTTATGTGAATAAATTGTTATTTGTTCATTAAAATACCAAAGTAACAAATTACAAACAAGTGGCAGGTAAACGGGCAACAAGCTGCGCCGCAACCCCTTTTTGAATTGCAAAACCAATCCTACTAAAGACGAAACGACCCTTAAAGGTTGAAAGATTACTATTCACAACCTGTTGGACCCTGTTTAGAAATTCCACAGCCTCTGGGGCTAGAGACCCAAATGTATCAAAAGCGAACGGGATAAACACGTGTTGATTCTCTAAACAAGCCTTCTCGTGTTTAGCGACCTTGCCTGATTCCGCCTTTAACGCAGCTTGGCCAGCAACAAACCCATTATCCCTTAGTCCAACAAGAGGGGACACTCCTGTAAGGTCCACACAAGCGTGTTTTCCCTAGCCCACCCAAACACAAGAATATCAACTGGCCGAAGAGTAGACCTCCCATCGAGCGGATCCGTCAGAAAGTTCACCGGAGCCTCCTTTTTCGCCGAAATCCATGCCCGCTTTAGAACATCATAGAGAATATCCCTTACCAAATCATGTCGGTATTTAAAACCAGGTAACTCCTTACAATGGACCGCATGTTCGCCAAAAGTATCTAAACAAGCCTTGCGACAAACTGGACAGGGCTCATCAACCGGAAATAGAGGGATCATTAGCCAGTACTTAAGAATTGCCCGGTATTCCACTGCTGACATGTGTTGGCTTAGTTCTTCAATGGGGATAACTGTCAGAAAATCCTGATAATGAGGTGTCAAACACAGCATTCTGACGAAGGGATAGACTAAATTTCTCTCCCAAACTTCTCTGTATTTTGTATTTTAGATATGAGTAGTAAAAAGAATTATATGTATAAAGACACGTTTATTGAACAACTAGTTTATAAAGAAAACTATAAGAAACTCATCATATATTTTTACTTTTTTTTTTTCTCTTTTTTAACTCTCATTATATAAAAGTGTATAGTTCGTTAGCTTTGAATGGTATCATCTTTATTTGGTTGGGCTCCTTCTAATGTTTAAATGTTTAAATTCCTCAGCTTATTCTCAGTTTAAATGTTTAAATTCCTCAGCTTATCGTCAAGCATCACGTAAAAGTTTTAATATAAAATTCTCACGCGTTTATAAATTGATCATATAATGAGTATATACCGTTTATAGAGATGTCGTTTTTCATATTGGTTCTTTCATATATTTTTTTAGAAGTATGTAAAGCATATTAGTATATGCCTTTTAATAAATTAAACTAACATCATAGTTTAATTATTATCGCCAAAAATAAATTTAAGATTGGAATATATTTTATGATATCCGATGACATGATTTACGGCCAAAATAAATTTGAGATTGGAATATATTTTATGATATCCGATGACATGATTTTTCTATAAAGAAAAAACACACGGAAAACTATTTTACATGCAATCTTATTTTTTTATAATCTTCTATTTAACCATTTAACCATTTTAAAAAGAAAAAAACATATGGAAAATACATTCATTAATCTTATATAATCTTCTATTTAACCATTTTAAAAAGAAAAAAAAAACACATGGAAAATTATTTTTCGTGCAATCTTAATTTTTGATATAATCTTCTGTTCAACCATTTTAAAGAAAAAACACATGGAAAACTATTTTTCAGGCAATCTTACCATTTTAAAGAAAAAAAAGCCTATTTTACAGGCAATCTTATTTTTTTATATAATCTTCTATTTAACCATTTTTAAAAGTATTTTTAACATATATATTTTCTATATAATATTCTATTTAACCATTGTTATAAGTATTTTTAACATATATAATTTTTAATAACTTCTATTTAACCATCTTTATAAATAATTTTTTAACATATATAATTCGGATATATTTATAACTACTTTCTTAACATATACAAATCATGTATATACATAAAGGGTGTTAATAAAGACATACCTTAAAATCTTATTTTCACATCCTCTATACGGGTCGTATAGGGTTAGATGGCTCGTATAATAACCTAATTTGACATGTATCGGGTCGTATAATCCTATACAGGTCGTCTGATGTTATACATCTCGTATAGATGGAGAAAATATTAGGTCATATAATATAAATAATACAGGTCATATAACCTTATATGAGATTTGGGTTGTATAACATTATATGGGTCGTATAATGTTATATGTCACGTATACATGAGACAAAAAAACATCATATGACATCTTTTTGTGCAACATTCTTCTATACGACCTGTATAACTCTATACATATCGTATAGAGACATGGTCATAAAAATAAGATTTTAAGGTATGGAAAATTGTGAACCATACATAAAATTAGACGTAAATATTTATCTATACGAACCATATCAAATATCATTATCTTCTAAAGTAACTAACACCGTTATCCATTAAAAAACGGATTAATTAACTAACAACTTGAAATATGTCAAAAAGTGATTGGTTGAAATAAACAAAACAATTAAAAAAACGGTGATATGTGAATCCGTGTTCTTGCATAAACTGTGTGCGTGTGGGTCCCACAGGCGCTGACTCTTGCCGCGTGGACCGAGTAAAAGCAATCCCCGACGGCTGTACTTGTGCAGTAGTTATGTTCGACTTCCCTCACGATGTTTTGAATCGTTAATGTTTTATGTTTTTTTTAAGAAAAAAAAATCGGCACAACGAATAAGAGTCGGCCATCAAGGTTTGGTGTGTGTACTTTCAAAAGTTGGTTTTGGGTCCGGTTTGGTTCAGACCTGTAATTGTTTTGTTTTTTTTTTCTTCTTAACAGCTGAATATTATACATTTTCTTCACCTTCGGTCATGTTTAGATTATGCAAGGTCTTGAATTTGTGAGTTACGTGACTTCACAATCGTGTATCTGTCTTTACTCGTGTATTTTATACGTTAGTTCGAGGACAGTTAGAGGCTGCTTGTTTCAACTATTAATGGTTTAAACCTCTTACTAGTTCAGCAGTTAATGGTTTAGATTGTTTGTTTCGCGAGCAGATGTTTGAATGAATCAGACGTTTGCCTCTGAATGGTTAAGAATTATACTGAGTCTGAATGATTAAGAGCATTCACAATGAAGACCATAAAATATGTGAGAGGGTTTAGTTATCTTATAAGGAACGATTGGTTAGTTGTGAGTAGAGGAGAGAGAAAATATATGAGAAAGTTACTGTTAATCTGTAAATATATGGGGAAAAAATATAGAGAGAGAAAACTGTATAAATTTTTTAATATTTTTAGAAATGGTTGTGAGTGAAGAAGAGAGAAAAGGTAATGATAAAGGTATAAAAAATATTATTTAATGGAAAACGAAATAGAAAAAAATTAGTGAAAATATATGGATATATAGTAGTTGTTTTTAGTGGATATGTATGTATATTTATAGGGATATCAATGTGAATGCTGAGCATTCGCAATGAAACCCTTAAAAATATGTGAGAGGGTTTAATTATATTATAAGGAATAGTTGGTAGTGTTTTTTAGTGATTGTGAGTAGAGAAAGAGAAAATATATGAGAAGATTACTATTCATCTGTAAATATATGGGAAAAAATTTATGAAAAGAGAAAACTGTATAAATTTTTAATATTTTTAGAAATGGTTGTGAGTGAAGGAGATAGAAAAGGTAATGATAAAGGTATAAAATATTATTTAATTGAAAAGGAGAGAAAAAAAATAGTTGTTTTTAGTGGAAATATATGAATATGGATAGTGATTTCATTGTGAATGCTTACCTCTTGTCTGAATTGGTCAGGCGTTTGACTATGAATGGTTCTAACCTTTTATTGGTTCAGTATTTATTGGTTTAGATCTCTGGTTCAACATTTACTCATTTAAAAGTTGTCAAACAGCCCCGTAGATGATAAAAGTTAAAGAATTAAATACAAGGTGTTTATCACCAGAACAGAGATTTGCTATATAAGAGCATGAAACATTAACAAAAAGTAGCACCCCAAAAAAAATTACTCATTTAAACATGAACACACACGTTACATATTATAGAGATATATAAAGTGTGACAGTCATGAAAATCATAATGTGTGATATATGGTTATCCAAACATGTAGAACTCTTGAATAAATATCAAAGGTCTTTTTAACCGCAACACTGAACAATATATGCGGCTTGTTTGTAATCTATAGATCAACTATTCATGTGAGTAGAGTAACGTAATGCAAGATTTTTAACTTATCATATAATGATGTGGTAACTACAAGTACTAAAAACACATTTTAAAAAGAGTGAGGCCTACGCCTAGATTAATGTTTGTATTAGAATATAACACCTGAAATCTTTTAAGATGTTTTTTTAGTTTTTTGATCTGCAATTTTGGTCCTGAATTTTTAATAATGGTTTATAAAACCAGTAAATAAGATTTATACGAATATTGTTTACATTCAAAGGTGAAGTAGTACTCAAAACCATAACATGATTTTATAAAAAATAAAAATAAAAATAAATAAGTTCAATTTTCCATCTAGAGACTTGATCATTAACTTTCATGTTTTAAACATTATCATTAACAAGTTGTTCACATAATGCACATGCTATATACGAGATTTGCATGTTAAATTATATACTTTCTAAAAAAAAAATCATCAATTTGCAAGTTCCTATTTTCGTTTTCTGATCTGAAGCTACACTGTTTTTCATTAAAATATCTACTTTAGCATAATTCCCAACTAGATTTGGTCTACTAAAATATTATGTGTCTAGAAAGCGTAAGAACAATTTTGGTTCTCTAAGCAGAAGCTACCTGTAACTTACTGGGATTATACCGAGTGTATTTATATGTTTGTATATCATTACACAAAAAGGTACGATTACGTATTTGGCTATTCCCTTTAAGTTGTTAGGAATAAAATTTATTGTTTGATAAATTCCGTAACATATAAAAGAAGCATGCATTTTAAATAGGGATACTGGACCTAACTTTCACGAATTAGCCGATAGCACTCCCAATTTTCAATTTGTATCACACCACTCTCAACTTTCAACTTATTGACTAATAACTAACTCAACACTAACCCAGTTTGTTGATATCATTATCACGTCACCAAACCAGTGCCACATCAGCTGCCATGTTATAAAAAAAGCCAAGTCGGGTGACACGTCAACACACAAGTGCCACATCAGCAAAAACCTAACTGGGTTAGAGTTCAGTTAGTTTGGGAGTGTTATCGGTCAATAAATTGAAAGCTGAGAGCGGTGTGGTACAAATTGAAAGTTAGGAGTGATATCGGTCAGTTGGTAAAAGTTAAGGTTATTTAAATCCAATATTAATTTTAAATTTTATAGGATAAGAAGGCTTTTATGAGATAAGTCTACTTGTTCAACAACTAACAGAACCAATATGACTCGTTGAATTGTTCTACATCTCACACATGATGTTAAAAGACTAGAACATATGTGAACGAAACAACATTAGCATACCAAATATTACTAGGTTTTCCACACTTGGCATGCCGCAAGACACGTAATAAAGCCGAATATAGCACGCAAAAAAGGACGTTAGTGGAAGTAGGCCATGACCAGCTCCCTATAAAACGTGGTGTTTTAAAATAAAATTATTCGGATTCTAGTTCTTTAAATTTTTGCAAATGAAACGTGTACGATTGTCATGGACCCACAATGTCATATTCGAACCATTTTTCGAGTGGATGAATTCTTATGGAAAAGACATCGTAGTTATATGCCTATATTTTAGATAAAGAGTGTTGACAAAATGATACAAGTAGTTATCCCATTTGATACAATAAAGTCACCCGGGACCAAACTTATGTGGAAAATTCACCAAAGAATATAAGTTGATTGGTTTCCATCTCAGATTTTAATCATTTTTTTGGGATCACCAATCAAACATTGTTAAACTATTATGTTTATTTCTTTTGAAGTAATAACAATAAATATTGTTTTGTAATTGAAATCCCACCATAAATATATAACTTATCATCAAACTTAGGTCAAGTTTGTTTCTAAAACTTTTATCAACTTTATTAAAGAAAACTTAAAAATTTACTTTATTAAAGAAAACTTAAAATATATTGCATGAATATAATACGTATTTTTTCTTTAATTAAATATATTATATTATTAGGTTGTTGCTTTACCTTATAAACCCCTAAATTGGAGTGTGTTACCTAACAAAAAATCAAAATATTAGCTATACTTATTATAAATAATTATACTTTTGTTTTCTTCTTCAAATAAAAGTCTTTGTTGGGTCATATCATAGTCAAATTATGACTGGTTAATTACAAGCTAGTTTTTAATCAAGATATTCATTATGTTAAAAGATATGAGTTTTCATACATTTTATTTTGATTATTTTATATATTTATATAATTTTAGTTTTGGTTACTTGTATATCACATGTATGGTTTTCCCGGTACACATGCAATTACCCAAAAATGTGGTGTCGACATGATGAAGCGCGACCATCCTCCGATGTATAAGTTACACACGTGTGAATGAGTTAACCCTAAAAATAGTTGCTGTCGCATGAATTTAACTCTTCACAACGTGATGTGAAATGCTCTTAAACCTTCGTGTTGTTTTTGCGAACGAGTGATTATAGATGGGGTTTTGAATAGAAAATAGTTATTTTTTCTTTTACCTTTTGTTCTCGTATTTCTTAGTTTATATAGCTATAAATAATAGATTATTTAAATTTCAATTAACTAAAGCTTATTATTATAAATAGTTTGTTAATTTATTTATATGTCAATAAATCACATAAAAGCCACCATTCTTGGATGGTTTTCGGGATCAAGGTCAAGGGATCGAGTCATTTTCTTCACCGGGAATAGACGGTGCTCGTTGGTTGTTGTTCTCGCACCGAAGAGAAGGTGTTTTAGCTCGGGTTTGGTTTAAACAAGGATAAAGGTAAGGTTTTCGCTTAAAGCTCGCGTATTCATGAAAGATAATGCATGGGAAAATAATAGACATTGATTTGATGTGTTCATAAACCTACAACGTGTAGTTGCCTACATAACTCGATTTAGGGTTTCTGTGAATAAGACAAGTAAGATCTCCCACCATAATGCCAATAGTTTAGATTTCACACGCATGACTTGTCTAGCATTAACGTTTTTTGCATAGTAGTTCTCGTACGATAGATTTCGCATGAATGGTTTTCGCATATATAGTTTTCATGTGATAGTCTTTGCATGATCATGCATACAAAAACCTAAAGTTTTCGCATAAGAATATAGCGTGAAACCTCTAAGGATAACCTATTTGAGAGTTGACCCTTTTGGCCACTCATGTTATGCGAATTGTGACTATTTCATGAATCTTTAAACATATTTGACTTAGTATTCCAAGGGTTAAGGTGTCCAACATACAAGGTATTGAAGCTTAAATTCCATAGGTGAGTTTCTCGGTCATTCTTTAAGATAAATTTGGGATGATCGTAAATAATGATAAGAAATGAATAAATTTTAAAGAAAAGTATTCTTTAATGAAATGAAATAGTTTTGGCTTCTTAGCACAGCATTATCAAGAAACAATTTCACTTAATTAATGTAATGAAAGACAAAGCTAAAGTAAAGATAAAGGGAAAAGGTCAGTTACCTACGGGACAGCCACATCTAACTCATAATCCATGTTCATGAACTTGGTACGTTGTGAGCACACGATATGGTGATTACATGTGGTGCCGCTAAGTCTTACTAATTTGTGAGCATATGTTAGCACAATTACCTTTGGGGCTATCAAGTCTTACTTCGTTGTGAGCACTTGATAGGGTGGTGACCTACAGGGCTATTGATAGTCGTAAAGAATTACGATTACAAGAGTGATATGCAGGGCCGGCCTGAAGGGTGTGTGGGATGGGTGACGACTCAGGGCCCAAACTCAGTGGGGGCCCAATTTTATTTTTGTTTTTGTATTAGTTTTACACTGTAAAGTTAGAATATATATGTAATGAATCAGAAAAATACCATCCTGAAGCACTTGTTTTGGTGGTTTGAAAGTCACTTTAATAATAAGAAGACACGGGTTCTAATCTTGGCGTCCTCGGTTTTGTTTTGTTTTTTTTTGTTTCTTATCTATTTATTAAATGCAAATGACGTTAATTGTCTAGTTTTGTCAGGTTACATTAAATGATTGGTGTTGATTCAAATAACATTAATTCATTTTCATATATTTGAATTTATATATATATATATATATATTCTTTTTAAAAATATATATTTACCGTATCTTCCGTTTGCACAGGGCTAAAGATTTTCGAAAATTCTCGTAGACGGCCCTGGTGATATGGATTACTCATGAGGTGAATGTCACCTTATTACAAGTGTAAGTATTTTACGACGAAATCATCTGTATTTATGATGCTTTATTTAGCTAGAACTCACTCAGTATAGATGACTTTTAGTATGTTCGTGAGTTCCTGATGATGGCTTTGGCGTTGGAGAGAATGTTACTCTACGTCTCATGACTCGCATCTCATTATTTTATTTTTTGAACAAAAAAAATTGTTGTATAAAGATATAGAAAAACTGGGCTAGCAACCATCTAGAACCCGAATTACAAAATAACATCTCGAATTTTGAAATCGCTCCACCTCTTTTTACACCTCATGCTTTAAGATTTGTAAAAAAGAAAACCATAGCCGGGAAATGCATCATCACGGACTTTGGTTTATATGTTTTTAGTATATAACATAAAATATTCAAGTTTTCATAATTATCAATTTTTTGTTCATTTTTATCCTATCAAGCACACTGTTATTCTACAATCATTATATGCAATAAAGTCCTCTAAAGAAGATGACAATTAAGCAAAAAATAATTTTTAGTAAGAAAAATATTAGTTACTGGTAACGATACGTTATTGTATCGTTTAACTAACTCAAGCTCATTTTAAAACCATTGCGTGGAAAGGGGAGGTGAGAGCCCCTCTACACCCCAATACCACCCCGTCGCTTGTTCCATGTGAGCATTTCCTCTTTTGAGGTGGAGATGTCTACGGGTGTTGCCCCCAATACCATTGCATGGCCTTTTTTACGTGAAGGACAAAACCCACACGATTTATGTAACACCTACATGATAACATGGGAACTCTGCCATTACCTTTGCCCTCATGACTCTGTATAGTCTAATTACTAAAAACAACTCCATTGTTTAATTATGACCAACTTTTTCACAATTAATTAAACTAAGTGAACTAATGAAATTAATTTTTCTCAAATCCAAAGTAATTTTTTGAACGGCAAATAATTTCTAACTAAAACTTTTTTATCTGAATTTCTCAGCTTAAACTAGTTATAAATAAATTTCTATATCGAAGAAAAAAAATGTTAAAAGTTACAAAAGTTTCCATTGTACCGAGTGTTTTTATCATTGTAATAATAATTATTATTATATCTTTAGTTTTTTAATTATGAACTGCTAGACAATGACACGTGCACAACTCAATTTGAGGAATTAAAATATGACTTTTCTAATTTAAAAATAGATTTTTTTGCTAAAAATAAACAAACTTGAAAAAGAAGCAATCAAACTCACGAAACCCAAAAGAAAAAGATTCCGGCGTGCACTAACAATTATACTAATACTCCCCCTCGATCGAAACGTCTTTATCCAATTACTCACGGCCACGTTTCAAACTTTATCGATTTTTAAAAAAGGTGTTAATATTTTTATCAAATTCCTTTTTTTTAACGGACAACAAATCAATACAGAGTACTCTCAGGGCACTCACTGGACACACGGAGTACTCCGAGAGTAACCCGAGTCATCCACCACCACTTCCGGGAAAAACCCGGTAACCCACCCGACCGTAGGCACGACGGTGAAATTACCGGTAAAACCCGTTTGGCTCAAGGATTGAACCCAGGTTTCGTTGGGTCTCCTATCATTGTCCACCAGTGCCTCACTCTTTTTTGCACTAATTGGGAATCGAACTTGAGTCTTCACAGAAGAACTCAAATGTTCCTACCAGTTGAGCTAGAGGTTATTGGTTTGTTTTAGCAAATTCCTAATTTCTGAGTATAATAGATGACACCAGTTTTTATTTTTTTAACATCGAGATGACACTAGATAAATCAGAAAAACAGAATTACGTCACAGTTAAATATATAAAAAGGTCATGTCTATTCACACACCCCTTGTGTCTATTCACACACTCTGCAGTGTCGAGCTGTGCCAAAGCGCGCGTTTTGGTCCGGTCAACCAGATAAAGACTGACGGGTGTTTGACGGGTCTGTTGACCGGACCAAAACGCCGAGCTTTGGCCGCGTTTTGGTCCGGACCAAAAAGTCTTTTGTCTGGTTGACAGGACCAAAACGCAGCCAAAGCTCGGTGTTTTGGTCCGGTCAACAAACTCGTCAAACACCCGTTAGTCTTTGTCTGGTTGACTGAACCAAAACGTTGCGCTTTGACCACAACTTGACACCACAGAGTATGAAAATAAGTTGGGGGTGTGTGAAAGCAAGCCCTAAAAATCAATCTCTCTAAAATAATAATTGAAATTACATTACAATATATCATATAAGATACTAATTACTATAAGCACTACATGAACAAGATCTGAATGATGAAAAATATCTAGTATGGTTTGATGCAAAAGCATGTAAGAAGAAGACTATCCGGAGTAGCGGGTTCATGAATTTCTTTTTTTTTTCACTTGGTTCGCTATTTTTGATACTCTAATTTCGTATGATTTGTCACACCCCGACCCGCAGCGGAAAAGGTGATCGGGGCATGATTGGGTTTTCATCAAAGCTCATGACATTTATTATAATGTTTCATATTTATTATTACAATTTAAAGGAGATCATACAATCAAATCATACAGATACAACATGTTCTATACATCTTTCTAAACTTCATTATTTTTCTTCTAAGTCACTTTCCTATGTGTTTCTTGCTTCATCCTGTCCACCTGTATCATGTGTAAAAATGGTTTTTGGATCAACAAAAGTTGGCGAGTGAACCTTGTTAGAAAACATTTATTATTTATTTCTTGTTGTATTTAATATGAAAAAATTGTGCAATAATCATATATGAACTAACGTAAATAAAACATACAATAACAAACAAATAGCATACAATAACAAACCAATAGCATACAATATCAAACCACCTTGCATGAATATGTAATATGAATGACAATGTAAATGTTGGCAACGTCTCGTTCACGCTCATAGGTAATGGGGAACGGCTCACGCTCATAGGTAAGGGGGAGCAGACGGCCTATGATGAAATGTATGTGCGATCAAGGCTCAATCAAACGGAGCCGATCGTATGTTGGCAACGCCTCGTTCACGCTCATAGGTAATGGGGAACAGCTCAACGCTCATAGGTAATGGGGAGCGGCGGCCTATGATAATGTATGTACTGAAAATGATAAATTTAATCTAAACAATAATCACACAAACAGATGATACATGTTGAATATACACTTAATCATGAATATGATGGGTGCACAATAGTTTAAAAGAAATAAATAATAAGACACATGATACACCCCAAAAACGTGATTAAAACGGGGATTTTGTAGAGATTCACTCACCTTGGGTGCGTTCGGTGAATGATGTTGAATGCGCACGAGTTTAGAGGATTGATCGACGAGGAATAACTAACCTAACTAATAATGAAAAGGTACGGTAAATAAGTGGATTTTATTAACAATTTAAATAGGATTTTTGGATATATTTTTGTGAGTTTAAGGCTATTTTCTAACTTTAAAAACGTTATTTTTAAGTATTTCTAATTGATTTTTAAATTAAATAAATAAATAAAAATAATAAAAAAAATGTTGACTTTTGCCCGTTGACCACGACTGTTGACCGTTGATCGTTGACCGGTTCGATTGTGAATATTATTGCACTGAGTGAGACTCGAACCCGTGACCTCCCGTACGCGTGCACGCAGCTCTTCCAACTGAGCTACGTGTCTAACCCGAAATATTTCTGTTTTTAATTATATTTATATACTATTTAATTTAATCCGAAAATCATTTATTTTTAAAAAGGATTTTAATTGCTTTGAACCGGTGCCGTCAACCAGTCTCGAACCCGGGACGTATGAGTTAGTGTTGCACACAGTCCACCGCTGGACTGTGTGTCTAACCTGGTTAATAATCCGGTTTTTATTATACTTAACATGATTCTGTGAGTTATCCCGGTTCGGTTAAAAAGAGCATTTTTATTTGAGAGAGTAAGGTTGTGATAGGAATCGAACTCGCGACGTGTATTTATTTGTTTGCACACAGTCCACCGTTGGACTGTGTGTCTAACCCGTTCATAATACTGATTTTAATTAATCTTATAACATAAACAAACTTCGTCTTCTTCGCTCAAGAACACAGATAATGATAATTCAACTGTTTTATGTCAAATTCGATTAACAAGCATTATAAGCAATTGAAAGGTAATGAACGGAGAGGGTTTGGGGAAAGGATGTACCGATCAGTGTCTTTCATAGAACTCCGGCAAGGATTCGTCGACTCTGTTTTGTGAACTTCGGCTGTTCGGATTCAATAATCAGTTTGATTGATTAGATATGAACTTGAATTACTGAGCAACGATTATCAGGATGTTTAGATGATCATACCATTTAACAGTGTGATTCTGGAAATTCCAGAAGTTTTCCGGCGAAAATGGGATATCCGGCAACGTCGTCTGGAATAGATTCTGGGTGAGGGATTGATGTTAGTAATAGTCTAACAATGGGTTAAAACAGAAAAGTCGAGGTATTTACCGTGTAGATGAAAGTCTCGGTTTTCCGGCGACTTGCAGAGATTTTCCGGCGAGTGAAAATTGATTCAAGAATCGGTGCGATTTTGAGCGAAAAATTTACCAGAGGCTAGGGTGTGCATTTATAGGGAAGAATATCGACGAATTGGGTCTGATTACCGTCTTGATTCGTTGGTCAATAATTCTCCGGCGGTTATGACTGATGTCGCGGACAGGACAACGGTTATAACCGATGTAAGAGTTATTATACCGTTAAGTCACAAGAAACCGACAGTGAATGGCGAAATCGTCGGGATTTCCGACGACTGCGAATTGGGCGCGCCGGTTGACTGATTTGAAATCGAGATTTGGTATTTGAATTAATTGTTTTGATATATTACTAAAGAACACAAGTGGCGGAGTGGTTGGATGGATGTGAGTTAAGACTTTGAAGTTACCCGGCTGACCCGGGTTCGAAACCCGGCTTTAGCATTTAATTTTTTTCTCACTATTTTTTAATAACTTTTCAAATATAAATTTTATATTCAAATATACTTATTAATTATGTATCGTTTAAAATTAATTTGAGCATTAAATATGCAACGAAATTTTTAACTGGTTGTCCGGTTAATAAACGAAGCGGGTTTGGTTAACCCGGTTTTTGACGGATGTTACATGATTGTCCATAAAAATAAATTAGCCAACATCTCAGTCAATAGAGATGATATAAATAAGAAGTAATCTAGAACAAAAGTTAACACATCGACCCACCTTCGTCCGTGAATGATGAAGACAAAAATGACCAGGAAAAGTAAACAAGATGATGAAGACGCTTCTAAAAAAACAACATTTGAATGAAAAGGAGAAAAAAAAACATATATATATATATATATATATATTCTGAAGCATAACTTCCTGCTTCTTGTTTTCATCATGGAAGTGTTGATGTTTTAGCATTAGATAGTTGAACCATAAAACCAAGTCAATGTCATAATTTAAAAAAACGTGAATGTAAAAATCGGTTAGAGAGGGTGGAGGGCGAGGATGTTCGCTGATAATGTGTTCACGCCTTTGTTTTTTAGTATAACCCTAATATGGGTTTTGCAACTGCACTGATGTGGGAATCGAATTGGGGATGTCAAGGATAGATATAACGAGTCTTGCCAATTGGACAACAAATTTTTTGTTATGGATTCCTACTGTATTTCCTATATAGGTTTTCGCTAAAACAAATCGAGTGGGTTCCTGAGAACCCGATGTTTCAACGTAAATCCACCCCTAATGATCTATAACTGTACTTATTCAAATTAAATGAACTTAAAAACTTTGGAATGTTACCAAAATTCAAATGTGTATAAACTTCATAATATTATGAGTTTTAAGGATCAATTAAGTTCGTACGGTTGAAAAATACCGATGTAGATGTATATTTTCTTTAAGCTCAAAGTATATTGTATACATTTCATATAATTAGTTACACCAAAAGGTTTAACATATTACTAATTATAAATTGTGATCAACAACCGTATTATATTTACTAGGTTATACTCATGTATTACGCGCATTGAATAAATAAAATATCAATTAGTTAGTAATGTAGATTTATGAATTATAGGTAGGGGTTAAATTAGAGAAGCGGGAAAACAAATCATTGCCTCACATGATTGTGACATGGGGTGCAACCGAATCACTTATTTAATAGATATAGATTCTTTAATCATTTTTGGGAACATCGACGTATTATTATGAAAACACTCTTAACAAGGCGATAAGACATGAAAAATGTTAAAATGACCATCTAATCCCAAAATTCCTCCCCCACAAATCTTAAAACATCTATCTCTACATGCCAGCATAACATATGTATATCCTTCTGAATTGCCACTACTAGCGTTGTTGAAAGGCTCCACATCTATTTTAATGATGCTACATGGATTGGCCCTTAATAGTTATTCATAATAAGTTCTTAGCCAACCATACTGTTCTCTTTATTCACCAATCAATCTTTTGGAAACAATACATTTAGCTCTAAGACTTTCATAGTGAAACTTGCATATGTTGCTTTTATTTGGATTACATCTTGAAGAGCAATCAGGGGTATTTCAGGTTTGCTTTCAACAATTGGTTTGATTTCCTTGCTCTGGAACTCATGGTGTAGAGACCAACTTCTCTAGTTTGTAGGCATTGGTGTTTAGGCCAAATTGTTTTGACACACCAAGCATCTAGGGTTGTTTCTCTAGAGATCTAAATAGCTCAAATGGCAAGTGGGTTTGGTTTTCTTTTTCCAAAGTTTTCGGTTTTTTCACTTTGACTCTTAACGGTATGAGAACTTTGTCCTTCTACACCTTTAACACCTACGAATCTTGGATTTGTACCCTTGCAAACTAGCCTATACCTTAAAGGTTCATTTCTACCTATGCAAGCTTCTCTTCTTGACTTAAGTGCATATGTTTTTAAAATCTAATTCAACTTATGCTTATCCTCAATTAACTGGCCAATATAAAATAGGTTATATGGGTTAATAGTTTCATTTTTTCTTCTTTCTCTTTGCTTCTAATTTTTCTTACTATGTGTTTTAACACTATAACATCATCATTCTCACTATTGGTGTCAAAGTTATCCATATCAACATTGATGTCATCCTCTAAATCATCACTATGCTCATCATGGACTCATCTTACTACATCATGATCAACTAATGCCTTAAAGTGGCTCATGTCTACTTATACATTCCTCCTAGGATTATCTTCTACTATTCTCATTATCCTCTTTTGATCCATAATCACTATTTTAAATGACATTATCCAATTATATGGCATGGCTATAAGAGTTAAGGAACAACTTCACTACTTTCGAATACCACAAATGAACTAGACATGAACTAGATGTACCAACATATGGACCAACTACAACATGTTGAGATGAGATGGAGTTTAAAAACACAATCGAAACCCAATGTTCAACATATATTTCAATTAACTTGACTCCATATCGTACATGATCAAACAGGTTTTCAAAATCATGACCAACAATCAAACTTCTTGAACCCAAATCCAAACACAAAATAGGAACTTTATAATGGAAGCAAAAATCCATATAACAAGAATAACCAAGACACTTAACCATTTATTCCAACATATCAACTAATAAATCATATATATCAGCATTGTCGATGAATGAAATGTGACCATGCAGGTATTTCTTACCGGATTGCTGAGTGAACTCACCTCCATGGAATATCTTCAACGTACACAGGTTGGGTTGGTCCGCTGTAAACAAAAAAAAAACAAATTTTCATTAATCAATGAAATTTTTGGTTATTCAAGAACAAATTTTCAGTGATACTTACTGTATATTGAGAATGGGTCGAATTGCTATTGAAAGCCATGAATTCTCTAAAATCCATTGACCATTACACGATTTGGAGATTGAATCGATTTATTGTTTTTTTTATTAACTGATTTGAAATAGAACGGGAACGATTTGGGGATTACACATGGTTGCAAATCACAAGGGGTTGTATTTGGGGAGGGTCTTGGGAGTTTGGGAGGCAAGATTACCCTTTTACCCCTGAAACGGATGTTCTTCTAAGAAGGCATCTTGCGATAAATGGAAACCATAGGGAGGCAGGTTACATAAAATAAAGTTTGAGGAGGCATTATGCCTGGGCTGGTAAACCATAGGTTGACAAATTGCTGTTTACTTATTTTATTATGTCATGTACAAACATCGATTACATAAAATACTTCACAATATTAGAAATATATATGGTAAAACTAATATACTATAATTTCAATTTGTTATATACAGATCTCATGAAAAGGTTTAGTTTTAATTTCATGAGATACAAAAAACTTTAATCAACGTAAACTTCAAGATATTAGTCTTAATTTTGTTTTAATATAAAAAATGTCCCATAATGGTTGTAATAATTTTTAGTATCTTACATTTTCTATTTGTTTTGGAAATTAGCTTTATATATGTATTTTTTGTAGTTATATACTTGTTGTAGAATGAAATTATACACAAGTATACAAGTGTCCATTAACTATATTATAATATGCAAAATATCATGACTATAGTTGGCTTTAGGCATGTTGACAACTTTCAAAAACATTTTTATAGCTAATACCATATAAAATAAAGCCATTGTCTAAAGAAGAAAAAACAAATCACAAAGAATCCAAAAGACAATGATTAGTATATAGATGTATTTTCAAAATTATTTTATTCATAAATATCATTAAAAGGTTTACATTCACAAAACTTAAATATATTCATGGTTTTTAAAAAACACAATTTTAAAATTGGACAATCATTGTGGACCTTGTGGTTTTGTACTAAAGATACTCAAAATCTTCATGAGTTCAAATCTGGCATTTTTGTGTTTGTAACAAAGTGGATACTCATCTAACTTGTCTTTATAACATAGCATTACATGTTCACTGGTGATGCTTGTGTGCGCTCTCGTATTCTTATAGATAACTTTTTAAATGGTTTTCGCTACACGCTCATGAGACTTATAGTTAGCACATCTTTAGATCATCATAATACTCATTTTTAACTATATATAGAGAAATGTAATCATTAACTACATTGAGTCATGTTGCCTCCATATAAGATTTAATAATTAGAACTACTCTGAATTGATTAGCATAAATGAGACTAGAAAAGACTAAATGCGGAAATATTATAGAAGCCATTTTTTGTTAAATCGTTATTTCGATAGTTGAAGAACAAAATAACAACATATCTTTGTTACATAATTACAAACATGGACAAATTCAAAATACAAAATTCATAAAACCTAACTGAGGCTCACTCATTTATAACAAACACATGTACGATCAATGAGGAAGATGATCATCGCACAAATGAACATCATGTTTAGCTTCGGAGTGTATATATTTATTGGTTAACCCACATTCTTGTTGGCTAAACCCAATCTGTTACAAATCTCTCAAATATGAGTAGATCTTATGAATCATAACTTCAAGTCTTCGGTTAGGCAAAATGTCATAACGCCACTAGGGGTATATGACCCTTGTTTGGGGTTCTTACCAAAAAAGAGACCAGGCCCCATCTGACTTCACCAATCCTAATTTCGAATTTAAACCAAACCGAAATATGTTTGATCCCATTATACCAGTTGAAATCAACATAAATAAAACATCTTCTTTAGCATCTAGATTGCAATATACATATGTGCTTATTCGGATGCCATAGCAAGAATGTTATAAAGTAACATGTGTTCTTAGTAATAAGGCAAGTTCAAATATATTAATCATGATATAGGGACTAAAGCACTCCCAAACAAACTAAGAGAAGGAGATCAAGTTGAATGATCCTAATAATTAAAAGCCAACTCATGAATATAGTTAAAAGAGAATTATAGAGCCGTACAAATTAATTTATATTTTTTTTAAAGTTCTTTACAAATGACATTTTATGTTATAAAGAACTTTTAATTAACGACGGTAAATGAAACTATCATAATTTGAAAATTATAGCCTTGATATGTATTTTCTATGATTTTTATAATTAAATGAAATTATGTGACTCTTCAATGAAAGTGATACGTTAAAAAACCACGAGCTTGGGTTGCTACTTGAGGTTGAGGTGTTGGTTAGTCTCTAAAGTAAGATGTGTTTAGATAAATCTCACATCGTAAATGAATTTAAAGAGACATTGTATTCATATTAGTTACATAACAAATATACTATACTAGGTTAGAAGCTCGTATATTACACGGATTGAATAAAATAAATATATTTAATAATAAAGATTAAAATATGATAAAATGGTGTTTTGGTGATAAATATTGAATTAATTTTTAATTAAAATTTATTAAAATCTTGAATAATATTGAATTAAAATTAAACTGAAATAAGAGGTCAAAATAAATAGATGGCTCACTACAACAACAACAATAATAATAACAAAAGTATTTTATGCAGTTTTGTAGAAACACATTTATTAGACGTCAAGATAGCGCTAGGGTATAAGCTGGTTATCTTTTGTATAGTTTCGTTTGTGTGACATCCTGATTATAAAACCCTATAATAATAATAAAATAATAATAATAAAATCATGAATAAACTAAATTTTCTTTAGATGGAATATAAAAGAAAAACATAACCTTAGTAATTTTAATAACGTTATGAAATCTGTAGAATAATCAAATGAATTCAGTTAGAAAATATATAAATAATATTTGAACCTTAAGAATACGTAAAATAAAAAAACTTATATATTGTATTATGGTTTATCACCTATCAATTAGAAAATATATAAATAATACCTAAACATAAAGAATATGTAAAATACAAAATAAAACTTACCTATGGGTTTGAATCTACGTTATAGAATAAAAATGAAATTTGGTAAATTAGTATTTGGGATTGATCTGGGATAAATTAGATTCGTGTATTACATACTGACTTTTTGATAAATTTAATATGATACTTAAACAATTATATATGTTTCTATTAACTAATTACAAAACCTATAACCAATGGGGTGGTGGTGCATTGATAAAGGTAAAACTTTAAACACTTTGGGATGGGAAGGTCTTTGGTTCAAGTCCATAGACAAGAAGTGTAAAAAAATTTGCCGTTTAGAAAAGAAATACAAAACCTATGATATTTATAATAAAATTTGCTATTGGTGGGATTTACTGAGTATAATGATGATGATTATGTTTTGATCCATTCACAATGCTTATGTAGATTACATTGAGTTCGATCGGATACGTCGAAATACGTGTTTTCATATGATTAACACATCACATGACGTTTGGACTAATTCATTCGATGGCGATGTTCTCGCGGTGCAACGCGCACGTCTTATTGCTAGTTTAGTAGTTGCAACGTGCGGGTCTTATTGCTAGTTTAGTAGTTTTAGCTCGTTGGTCTTATTGTTTAGTAAGAAAAGTAAATAAATGCCACTTACTAAAAAGTGGAACGACATTCACATTCAAAATTATATTGAAAAACACATAGGGCTCGATGGACGACAGATAATTCCTTTTTGAATTCGCTCATAAAAATTGATCAAATTCAGTTTGAGGACTATATTTAGCTTAATAGGAATTGTGCTTCAAAGTCAGATTGGGATATGTTTACTTAAGCTAGCTATTATTGGTATTGGGTCGAGTAAGTTGACGCTAACTCAACTAAGCTCAACTCGAGCAACTCAAACTTGTGCATGTATAAAATTAAGACACGTATAAGCTAGCACGATGGAATCAAAATTTATAGAATATATTCATGACCATGATAAACCGTACAATATGAACAATAAATCAATGTCAGAATCAGGTTCAAAAAGAATAACAAAATTAAAATGAAATTGCAAGTGACATAATTATTCCCGTTTATTCTCTTTAGTGTTGTTTCATTCCATCCACCCTGAAAGAACCAAAACTAAATGCGTCTTCGTCTTACGTCAACTTGTCAAAAATATTTTTTTATACATTCAAAGTGAAAGAAATATTTATTCAAATAAGTAGTTTTAAACATAGTTTAAAATTTTTATTATAAAATTTTGTTTGGGGTAACATAGTTTTAATAGCATTCAAATAAAGTTACCAATAACTTTTTTTTAACGTTGTAAACTCTTTATATTCATTTAAATTGAATTACCTGAATAGAACAATTATAAAACTTATTATTACTTATTCAATAGTAATCAACTTTCATTTTTTAAAAAAGTTACTCAATTCCGATAAATATAGTTTTTTTTTTCACAACCATGAAATAATATTGAAAAAACTAGTGGTTTTATTGTATTGTTAGAGTATCGGTCTATCAGATATATATTTCTATACAGAATACTAAATATTGTGAGATTTCAAGCCAAGAATAGTAACAAGAATTATATTATTATTTTATCTTAATTTCAAAGATAATGAATACTAACAAGAACTATCTATATATTAAATTATCTTATCTATATATTCATTTTCAAAGCAATGAATAGTAACAAGAATTATTATTATTATTTTATCTTTAATTTTATAACACGTAAAACAAATGAATCATCCATTTTTTCAATCTTCAAAACGTAAAAGTAAATGAAAATGTTACAAATGTAAGATTTATTGTTTCTCACACTAGAAATTCAAAACGAAAATGAAAAATTTTTCAATTTTTATATAACCAATACATATATAGGTCAAGTTTAGGTTAAATTACCTACATGTATGTAGGCTATGTGTAGGTATAAATACATGATTTTTTCATTTCAAAGCCAATGAATAGTAACAAGAATTATTATTATATTTATCTTTAATTTTTAACACGTAAAACAAATGAATCATCCATTTTTTCAATCTTCAAAACGTAAAAAGTAAATGAAAATGTTACAAATGTAAGATTTATTGTTCTCACACTAGAAATCAAAACAAAAATGAAAATTTTCAATTTTTATATAACCAATACATATATAGGTCAAGTTTAGGTTAAATTACCTACATGTATGTAGGCTATGTGTAGGTATAAATACAGATTTTTTACGCATATATAATACACAATGAATGTAAGAAACATAAAATTTAAAAATATGAACCTTAAATCCAAATTTAGTGATTTGGAGTTGTTCTTTTTGTTCTTGCAATAATAGTGTTCTGTAATGATCCTCATCATATATATATATAGTAGGATCCTAAAAAAATCCACCCTATTTGAGAAATTTGAGAAACATTCAGGACTACACATTTTCTTAAGATTTTTTGTAATATACACATATGTATAGTTTTAAAATGACTAAATACATATATGTATGTTGTCAAATCCTGAATTATACACATATGTATACATAGTCAACTTTCAAATATACATATGTGTATATTACGAAAAGCTTAGGTAAAATGTGTGGTCCAGAATTTTCTCAAGTTTCTAAATTAGCCTACTGTTTCTCACACGATCCTAACTCTATATATACAAGGTTAGGTTCATTAGTAAACAACCCCCTTGATTGTGAACATTATTAACTAATTATAGCCCTTGATTATCAATACATAATCAATGGCCAAGATTTGATGATGAAAATACACTAGTGTATTTTACGATTTGATGATGTAAATCAATTGTCAGAATTTGTTCACTAAGTTTACAAATACACTCGTGTTCACTCTAGAACCCCATGTATATATAAACTAATACCGAAGAGTGAAGAGCATATAATCCATAAATGAATGGAACCATTGTCATGTGACCTACATAGATCCATCGTTGGTTATTACACTCCAAACAAACTTATACCTAACAGATCTCAAATTTCGAATCTCATATGCATTATCATGTTTTAAAATGAGCAAATGACATACTTGTTGGATAAAAACTTATCTTTTTTAGTTATATAAAAGATAAGCTTTGTATCATTCAACAAACACAAAATGCCAAGACTACAGAACTGGACTTCTAATTGGGCCATATGGAAAAGGTCCCAATTGAAACTCGGCTCGCTTCGCACCAACTTTTTATGCATATATAAATATACAATTATATATGAGAAATCCTATTATATACAGACCTTATCTTATTACGAAAAGGATGAATAACACGCACACACAAATATACACACGTTAGAGGAGTGTTCGTATAATGCGGTGGTAGTAGTGACGGAACTAGAAGTTCTTTAACCACGGGGTGTCAGCCCAGTGGCCAGCCTCACCCATTCCAAACGGGAGGACGCGGGTTCGAGTCCAGCTCGGCCCGAATAATCCTGCTGGGTAGTAACCGCCAGGCAGCTATGGGGCTAAGCTAGCTTGGGGAGGGAGAACCCTCCCGCGGTCAGGGGTATCGTGCATTTACCCTTTAACTAGAAGTTCTTTATGGGGTTATTATAGGGCATTATTCTTTACTGACTACGAATAGAGGGTCCAATGTGCTATTGTAGAGAATATTAGATTTTATATAAAATTACAACAAATTCCCGAGGCCAGAGGGTCAGCGGACCATCTTGACGCCCCCCCTCTGGTTCCGCCCATGTGCGGTGGGGAGCACCATTTCGAAGTAAGTTTTACATCAATGAAGTCGTATCACCGTTCTGATCAAAAGCCCTTAAAAATCTGTTTGTAATTTGGAAAAAAAGCTTAACTCCGTTAAGTTTTTTTAACGGGGGACCATTGTAGGAAAAATATGTGAAAGGTGAGACTGGTGGGGGGAATATTATGATGTGTGATTATTAATAGCCAATAAGGTCTAGGTGGGATTATTACAGGCCAATTCCCCACGTATAAATGGTCGTTTATATAAGTTGTGAGGTAGCTGGTTTAGAACTTGGAAGTTGGAAGTCATCAGTGTATTTTTAAATCATCGTAAAATGTTTTAAAAGTTTGATTACTTAAACCCTTAAAATTATGTAAATTTACATTTTTGTCCTTATACGTATTATAATATAGTATTGGATACTTTTGTTTAGATTACTATAGAGTAAAACGCCAAAATGGTCCTTGAGTTTATGCCACTTTTGTCGCTTCAGTCCGAAAATGAAATCTTTTGTATCTGCGTCCCCAAGTTTTCATTTTTGTTGTCATTTTCATCAAATTGGCAAACTGAGTTACGATTTTCTGTTAACTTCTCCTTTTTTGTCGTTTTATTTAAATGAAGGGTATAATTGTCATTTTATGCCATAATATATTTTAATTTAATGAGGAAAACGACAAAAAATTAGAGAAGTTAACAGAAAATTGTAACCCAGTTTGCCAATTGGATGAAAATGGCAACGAAAATGAAACCTCATGAACCCACATACAAAAAATTTCATTTTTGAATTGAAGTGGCAAAACTGGCCGAAACTTAGGTACCATTTTGGCGTTTTACTCGTTATTATAACACGAAAGTAGCGAGTGTCAACGTACACAAGAATAAAGCGACAAATTGAAATCCATAAAGGTTGTTATAGGCCCCTTAAGTCTTGAAGATGCATAACAAGTAACTAGTTATTCATTTTTGGAAGGGTCCATGTGATGTTAGTTTTATGTTGACCCTTTACATGTCTAGTGGCATGATGGACATACCCATGTGCACATCACATGTTTGGTTGGTTAAAGATAGTTAGAATGTAGACAGTTGTTGATATTCATAAACATTTACACTTCCATTCTTGGATCTTGGTAGGGACACTAGACACATGATTTTCTTAACTTGCTGGTTTTGTTTGGCTAATAGCTAGACAGGTTTGGTTGTTACTTGTTACGCGTCGTGTTAGTAGTTGTCATGGATCATTTTCTAGCTAAAGTAGTCGGTCTCTCTCGACAGTAAAGCAAGCGAGTGGTTCAAACTCGGTCTTGTCTCCCGCCAACAGTGATGACCTGAATCTATGGACAATATGTATCTTTATGCATTGCAAAAATGATGTGATCAGATTTAGGTCTCAAGTGTTGTTTTCATGGAGGCAGGGTTTTTAAGCAGATAAAAAGGTTTCAATATGACCCATTTATTAAGAACTAGTGGAAATCCGTGCGATGCAGCGGAGGCTCTGTAGGTGTGCAAAAGAGATTATATTGGACATGACTCGGATTTGAATACAATATATATAATAAGAGACATATAATATTGTAAAAATAAGTTTTAAAATTTTTAAGTCAAGGAATAGATCAATCAACGGTCGAACAAGAAGAAAAGATTACAGTCACAGGTAAATGAAGTAATAAAGAAACCGATAAAAGTAACAAAACATAAGGTTCAAAAAGTGGATTAATAAGATGAAGACGTCGGTTGTTAGGGGGTTAAACAGTCGTTATATTGAAGGGAAGGAGATGGTCGATCTTTAGGTTAGAATGATGGAAGATTACATTTCAAACTTTCACTTTATAGTTTATACCCAATATATTGCATCGTTTTAACATCTCACGTATTAATTTTCAAGCTTTCACTTTATATCCCAAATTATCATATTGTCTTAATATTTCATGTCTTAGTATCATCTTCATGTCGCGTCTTAATATCGCATGGAAATTACCTTTTTGTCCCAACGAGTTGTAATTTAATATAGTATAGATAATAGATAATAATATCATAAAAAAGACGCATTCGTTGTGAAGATTTGAAGGGTAATACCGTAAACAAAAAAACAAATTACTAAAGTGTTATAAACGTTGCATAAACGTAAAATGATTCGGACCAAAGCCGTCAAGGATGTTCTTGGTTGCAAATACGACGAACTAGTTCGTTAGCGGTCGTTGATGAATATTAATCTCCAAGATGGGGCCGCCCTTAAAACAAGTTTCGTGCGCTGTTTCTTCTTAGACGAACGCCTTTGTCTTACTTGGTACAACAACTGGAACAATATGTGTATGTAGAAGATGGCTTTCACACCCAATATAGCATCGGGCTTTTTGGTGTTTCAGTAATTTCAAAAATAGTTGAAGATGTGATGGTGGAATGAATAATGTGTACTGCTCTCTAAGAAATATTTTTGGCAAAACTCATTGGAAATTTCCCATCGGCTGCAACGCGCTCGTCTGTGGGAACTTCCTATTGACTGAACCAACCACGCCCACAACAAGATCGCGCGCATGTGGAAGTGCAAGTTAGCATGCGAACTTCAAGATTTAAGTGAACAATATACAAGGAGTGCCCCTCCTTCTAAATCACGTATTGTGTTCAAATTAGTGAAAAACATTTTCAAAAAAAATTAACAAAGATTTTAGTATAATAGTTTTGCTCGTTTCGAAGTCTTTCTGACTCTCTAACTGGTCTTTTTTATTATTTAATATTTTTAATATATCGTTTTTAATTATAAATACAATACTATTTATTGTTTAAATATAGATAAACGTTATTTTTATATTAACAAGTAATTGTGTGAGTAGGTTCATGAGCTCTGAAGCACAGAAACGTCCTGGAGCAACCGTCTCCCGTCCCGGGGACTGCAAGGGGACGGAAACGCGACGTGTACGGCCGGGAAACGTCTCCGGCGGTTAGGAAACGGGCAGGCGAAGGGGACGGCGAAGAAACGTCCAACCGAAACGTTTCCTGCGTGTTTGTGGTGAAAATCGACAACCCCAATGGCGATCCCCAAACTCTCAAGAACCAAACCCAAATCCAGATCCCCAATTTGGCTCCTTACAGTCACCATCTCCGCAATCGCACTCCTCTACCTCTTCTCATCTCTACTCTCAACCACCGGATCAAACCCACTTCAAACCCCCATTTTACAGTTCAACAATCACAATAATCGCATTCATCACAGTGATTCAGAGAAGTTTTTGTATTGGGGAAACCGAATTGACTGTCCCGGAAAACACTGTGAGTCGTGCGAAGGTCTCGGTCATCAGGAGTCCAGCCTCCGTTGTGCTCTTGAAGAAGCAATTGTGTTAAAAAGGTTTGATTTTTAAGTTAATTTTTTGAGTTTAAGTGCACATTGTTGGAATATTTCACTTGATTTTGTGAAAATTGATTTGGTTGTTGAGATTAGGATTGGTAGAACAAGATCCAGATTTTTTTTTATTTTTTTTTAATAATTCAAGTGCAAAGTTTGTGGTGAAAATCGACAAGGATCGTATTCAAGAGTTAGAGCACACTTGATCGGTATAAAAGGTACGCAAATATGAAACCGTAGGACACTGACAGGTTTATCAGGTTTGGGTCGGGTTGCTGATCAAAGTTATAATACCCCTGCTCTTTCAAATTTATAATTTTTCTGTGTGTTGGGCATTTCAAGTTTATCATTTATTCAATAAAATGATAAATAACTAATTTGAGTTTTTGTGTTACATTATCTTTGATATATATTTATTTTTTTATATGTTTTTATTCCCGTACCCGTCCCGTCCCCGCTTCTTAAATTTTTTAGTTTTGCCGTTTCCCGTGCCCGTCCCCGTACCCGTACCCCGTTCCCGTACCCGTCCCAGTGGATCATAGTTCATGAGTGTAGTTAACCTTACTAAAATCAACCTCAATTTATGAATATACTCTAATTGGTGGTAATATGATCTAAAGCTTTAAAACAGTTATTAAACTCCAGATATTCAAAATTGTTGAAAAGCCTTTTTGAATGGTTTAATACAAAAACTTTAAACCATTTTATGTTTCTTTGATTTAATAGGCACATCTCAATTCCTGTCCAAAACATTTATGATTTAGTGGTATTGTACTAGCCTTCAATAAAGTGACTTAGGTTCAAATTCTTGCAAGTATAACATTAGGTGCCTTTTAAGGGTAAAAATTTATTGTTCTGAAAAGTTATATATATTTCTAGGGTTATTAGGTTTTATCATCCCCCAACTATTTGCTATTGGCCGCTGTCACCCCTAACTATCACTTTGAAGCTCATCACCCTCAACTTAACACTTAGTGTGTTCTGTCACCACGTCGTTAACTGACCACTAACTTTTGATCCTGTTACTATACTTTTGGGGGTGTCATAGGGATCTTAGGACACCCCAAAAGTATAGTAACGGGATCAAAAGTTAGTAATCAGTTAACGACATGGTGACAGAACATACTAAGTGTTAAGTTTGGGGTGGTGGGCGTCAAAGTGATAGTTGGGGGTGGCAGCGGCCAATAACCAATAGTTAGGGGTGATAAAATCCAATAACCCATATTTCTAACCAAACCATATAACAAATGTCAGCACTGCAACAACAACTGCCAAGGGCAAACATACATTGTTTGTATTGGTGTCGCGTGTCAACGATGAAAAAGATTATATGTCGCTTTTGTATTCTAAAACCGAGTAACAACTTATATTCATAAATGATAACACCTATAAAAAGGTTTCATATCAGAATTTAACACGACCATTACCCTTGTCTAGTGATTATTTGGTAACTCGATCCGATAATGTGTTCCTTGTACATCTGACGTCTAAACCATAGTGACACAAGTCACTAGCCACCACCTTTATTAACCTTCGTCTCAACCGCGACACCGCCACCAACCAAAACTCATCCCTTTGTTTCACCATTATGCAAATTCATAGGATCGACTATCGGATGCTTTATGCAAATAAAAAAATTGCCCCTAAAGAATATGACAATTTGGTTTTAAATTGGGCCAAATGAGTTTAAATGAGTATACGACAATTGGGTTTATATGAGTCATGGCCCAAACTAAAAAGTTAAGGTTATATGGTTATAAAACTTTGTTTAATTAGGTTATTTCAATAAAAAAAAGTTAACGGTTTAAACTTAATATATTTTTACCCTCTATTTAAAACTTTAATTACATATTTACCCAATCGAAAATTTAAATTACAGATTTCCCCTTCTCTTACAAATGACAAAACTACCCTTTTAAACATAAAAAGAAACTTACGATCTTAGAGCATTCACAATGAAATCCTTAAAAACATATGAGGGGGTTTAGTTATATATAAGAATGGTTGGTAGTGTTTTTGAGTGTTGTGAGTAAAGGAGAGAGAAAATATATGAGAAAGTTACTGTTCATCTGTAAATATATGGGAAAAATTTCTGGAGAGAGAAAACTGTATAAATTTTTTAATATTTTTAGATATGGTTGTGAATGAAGGAGAGAGAAAAGGTAATGATAAAGGTATAAAAAATATTATTTAATTGAAAAGGAGAGAGAAAAAAGAGTTAAATGCTTGGTTGGTCCCTGTGGTTTGCAAATCTTGCAGACTTGGTCCAGTGGTTCACTAATTACACACTTGGTCCTAGTAGTTTCAAATTTTGCACTCTGGTGGTCCTTACCACTAACCTTTGTTAGATTTCTCAGTTAAGTATATGCAAAATTACTATATTACCCTTGAAATAATAAAAATAAAAAAATATAAACTGGCCGGCCACCACCACTTAGGTGGCGGCGCACGGCGTGCGGCGGCGTGTACCAGACGCGGAGAGAGAGAGACCGACATCTCTTGTAGCAGCGGCAGTGCCCGCGTTTAGGGCGACGGCGGCCGCATCTCGTTGCATAGGTGGAGGCGGTGGCCCCGTTTAGCGGCGACTCTAGATTCGCCGGTGTCGACCAGCGGCGACCGGGGTGTAGATGAACCACCACCCAGTTACCACCAATGTATTCTTTCTCTCTCTAACTACAACCTGTCTCTCTAACTTGCTGACAACCACCACCCAGTTACCACCAACCCCAACCACACCTGTGACCATCACCGGGACTCCAGTCTGTTTATGTCAAACCCTAGTTCAAGAATATTTAATTTTAGATCATGTTGGTTTAAGATGGAACTCTTTTGAGTTTGAACAGATGCAACCTTATCTTAAACGAGGAATAGAAGTGGTGGCAGGTGGTGCTTGTGTATTCACAATCCATCATGAGAAAAGGGGCTTTATATTAACAATTACCCAATTGCATAATTTATTAGATTTTGAAATCATTTATTTTATGGTTGAACAATTTAATAACAACAATGAATCGGACAAACTCACTACTCATTCCAACAATTCTCACCATATCTCATTATCTACAAAAATTCATTTAATTCGCCGACGGCCGCTTACCGATGTAACACCCGCTTCACAGATCGGTATTCTATGACTCGCCGCCGTAATCTAATTTGCTTTAGTCTGGGTCTTTTATAAGAACCAACATACAACCGTTTTTGAGGGTTATAATGAAGCCACAACGTCATCACCATTGGCTCGTCGGGGAAGCTAAAGCACCGTTACAACCATGACCTGCACCATCGAGCAATCATCGGAAAATCAATTCGGTCATCAGAACACCAACCTCTCTCTATCTAAACAACCCCTACAGTTTATATTTTTTTATTTTTATTATTTCAAGGGTAATATAGTAATTTTGCATATCTTAACTGAGAAATCTAACAAAGGTAAGTGGTAAGGACCACCCGAGTGCAAAATTTGAAACTACTGGGACCAAGTATGTAATTAGTGAACCACTGGGACCAAGTCTGCAAGATTTGCAAACTACTGGGACCAAGTGTGTAATTAGAGATGGTTGTGAGTGAAGGAGAGAGAAAATGTAATGATAAAGGAAAGGAGAGAGAAAAAAGAGTTGTTTTTAGTAAAAATATATAGATATATATGTATAAATATATGGATTTCATTGTGAATGCTATACATATCTTCCCTTATACATCATCGTCCTCCGTTCCTTTCCACCGGCCACCCATCATAGCTAGTGTCTAGTGATGAGAACAGAAGGTCACCGCGCGGCCAATCATCAAAGTACACTGCCGGAGACATACAGTACTCTCCGGCGAGAGAACCGGCGACGTACAGTGCCCTAACTCACATCCGACTCCGACTGATCTTGAAGTCACCGCCACCGTGCACCGCCGTCAACCCCGTAAAGTCAGATTTGAAATCATATGTAGATCCATTAGATCCATTGTATTCTGTGATGGATATTTATCTTCCATTCGTTCTTGGATTTTGGATTATATACTCAAATGTTTATTTAGATGGATGGGATATGAAAATTGGAACAGATTAGATAAAATTACATATAATGGAAGATGATCTTTGACAAACACAGTGCACACAAAAAAAAAAAAAATGGAAAAGGAGGGGTAATATAGTCTATCTATAACTTATTTTTAATAAAATAAATGAATATGGGTAAATTTGATATTTTAGTTTTAGAGAAGAGGATATATGTAATTTAAATTTTGGGTTGGGTATATATGTAATTAATAAAGTTTGTAGGGGGATATATGTAATTTGCCTTGCACCCTCATCAGTCATCACAGCCCTGCAATTTCGTCATCTTACGCTTGAAGGTGACTGCTGAAATTTGAAAACCTAAAGGTCATTGAGTTCGCCGTTCGTGTGTTGCTTCGGAATTAATTTAATTTTCATGCATAAATAATAATATTCCAATAAGTCTAATTTATAATAAAAGACTCCAAATAATCTCACGTGTCACACCATATCACCTTTAAAAAAATCTTTACTTTCTATTATTTTTAAATCTGATAAATATCACTTTTTATATTTCTTTATTCCACGTATCTTATCTCCAGTATTTAAACCTTTTTTTAATTAATAAAAAAGCTTGGTAAATGTCCCACGTATTTAATCTCTAATATTAAAACTTTTTTTAATAAAAAAGTTTAGGAAACATTTATTGGATATAGTAAAACTCAAAAACTCTATTGATTATCATTATAATTACGTATTTTTTAAAAGAATAACTTTTTCCCAAACTCTAAAACATGAAATTTTTATCAATTTTTTAAAAGAATAACTTTTTCTGTAACTCTAAAACACATTTTCTTATTAATTTTTGAACGTCTTAGTTTATAAATAAAATATAATAATAACTGTAATATTTTATGTATTTGAATGGTAATCCAATCAAATAACTAAATCTAAAATCTTCTTATTTCAATATGACTCCATAGCATATATATATTTTTAAGTTTATAAATACTTTTTGTTAAATTAAATCTGCAAAACCTTTTCACAAAACCGTTTTTACTCCAAATATATACTTAACTTATAATTTATAATGATAATGATATTTTTTAATTATATTACAATTATTTTACCTACAAATTTTTAAGTATTATGGTAGACAATATGATACGTTTGAAACAAACTTTGAGTTATTATGAACAATGATAAAACGTAAACCCTCATATGCCTTTAAATATTTTTCATATTTAAATTATATTATGTGATCAACAATTTAAACTTCTTATTCGAAAACTATACATTTATCAATGAAGCCTAACAGTTTATCAATATAGTCAAACAATTTTTGAAATTATACGTGATGCAATATGAGTTAATTGTATAACAAAATACGGACGAAATAGTTTTATACTTACAAACGAGTTGGGTATTGATTATTATGAATAAGAGATAGCAAGCTTGTGGGTTTATAATCAAATACACATACTTGACTACTTGTTTTATTGTGTTATGCAACTAAACAATTTTCATTATTAAACTCGTGTAACACACGGGACTATTAGTGATTTAATAAATAATTAAACGGCCGTGGGCAGTGGACCACTTAATGTATCCTGGGTAACAAAGACATGGGCTATTCATTATTTGGGCTCCCGAAAATAAATAAGATTTAGTATGTTTAAATCTATCTATTATTATTTTTATTCATACTTTATAGACTGAAATTGTCATTGATTTTTTCTTTATCATCGATCATCAATATATAAAAATGCAAATAAATAATATCAAGAAACCGATGCAGTTTCTCCTAACCATAAGTTAAACTAATACATATGATCGTATGCATCATTTATATATACATGAGAAAATAATAAATATATTTATTTATTATTAGATATATTTATACGACAATATCCATATTAGACAAATATCATGCATCCACTGTATATTATTAAATCGTTGGAAATATATCAAAATATACAAAGCTGGTTTAGCAAAAAAAAGTTCTGTATTATCGATAAATACTCGACTAAGTTTTCGTATAAATATAGAAAGGGTAAGAAGTGAGTCATATAATATACGTTGTACCAGAACATGGCTATACATAGAAAAGGTTATTTCAGATTAAAAAGCTAGATTATTTTTTGAACGACAACTTTGGATTACTGACGGAACACTGGAGTATTTCGTGCCACCAGCGAAACCACCCGATCATATCTGTCTCCACTAGGCTATAATGTCTATACACAAATTCAGGAGGAAACCCAATAAATATGGGAAAAAAACCCATTGTGGGAATCGAACCCATGATCTATTGGTCCCTAATCCTTATCTTACTCTTAAGATGCCCTATCATATAAAATTATAAATATATAACGCGGAAGATATACACATTGCTTTATATAATTGTTTAAATGAAAAGGGTTGTAGGGGTTTAATTTTGTAAGGTGAGCATGAAGTTGTATGTCAGTGAAGAGTAGTGATGGGAGGCCCATTTGAATGGAATCTATTCAAGTATTCTTCACTTATCATGAGATTTGGTATGCAACTTTAAAGAAAGATCAAAGACTTGCCATTTTCAATCACTCTTTGCCCAACTCATTCTGCTCCTCCTGTTAAAAGTCTCCAATCATATATATACCCTTTTCCTCTTTGTTTTATTCACAAATCCCATATACTTTCTACATGTATATATAAACATATATACGATGGATTTCGTACCTATATTGGTTTTAAACGAATAAGAGTATACACATTTGTCGGCGTATACATGTGTCATTGGTATAAAAGATTTCGACTTGTTCTCTAGGCTTAAAATCTAACGATGGACGGATATACAACTCAATTAACGGTGGGATTATGTAAGACATGCATGTGAATAACCGGCAATAAATCTCAATTTGATTTAAAAGAGTTTTTTACTTAATAAGCAAATCGTGGTTGTCATCAGATCCTTATTTCATGAATTATAGTGGTCAATTCTAGATTTGGGATATTTGACATATCTGTCAAACGTAGAATTCTCTATAGTAGAGAGCTTGATAATTAGTTTTCGTATTCAATAATATCATATTTTCCTTGGTATGCAGTTTTAGGTGTATATTCAGTATTCACCACAATCGGGTGGTTATCACTTATCAAACGCTTGCTAGAACATATCTAGCTCATTTCTAGCATCCGTCTTGCATCATGTGGTTTCATAGCTTGTTAGTATCCTAATGATACGTTGTGTTGGAATAAATTCGTGTCATTGTTCTTATGGTGTATATTGTAGGGTTGACACTTATGTATGTATAGTTTTCTTAAGTTGTTATATATTTTGAAAGATGCATGTATATATACACCCTAACTTTAAACCATAACAGTCAAAAGTTATACCATCCTGCATGTGCATATTCTGGAAAAAAAAGTTGACAGGTTATAAAAAAGAAAATGTTATAATAATATATTTAACATATTGAGTTGTGTTATCACCAAACTAAGGGGTGTTTGCATTGTTAAGTGCTAAACAGTAAGAGAGCTGAACCAGTAAGAGATCTGAACCATTAAGAGCCAGTATAATCCTTAATCGTTCAGAGGCAAATGTCTGACCAATTCAGATAAGAGGTCTTAACCATTCAGACTCAGTATAATGCTTAACCATTCAGAGGCAAATTGCTGTCTGAACCATTCAGACATCTGCTCACGAAACAAACAATCTGAACCATTAAGTGCTGAACCAGTAAAAGGTCTAAACCATTAAGAGGTAAACAAAAAGCCGCTAAGCATTAAAACTCACAAAATGTAAGCAACTTATGATTAGTAAATTTCAATCATTTGAAATGGGGCCAACTGAAAAGCTAGCCTTATGCTTAGTTGTAAATCAGCTTTTGATCTGTGATTCAGTGATGTCTTGCTTTTCTTTATCTGCCAGTTTTAACACAATTGATTATGCTCATAGTAACCGACCTGTCCGGTTGCATGGTGGTGTCGAGTCATGGGTCATGGCTCAAGGCATGCATTGGAACTCATTGGGTCGGTCTGGTCCGGTGTGTTGATAGCTTATAGTCCTTAATCCTCTTTCTTTTAGACACCCTTGGTACTTCAATGCTGTCACTCTCACATTCTTTTAGACATTTTGCATATCTTTTTCTTTAATTTAACATGATGGGTTTGGAGGGAAATCAAAAGGGTATATAATAAGTTGCACTTCTGTTCACTTGTGTTGAAGGTATACCAAACAGTTGTTATTAAGGGGTTAGGGACCCCCCATTGTATGGGCACCCCACACTGCACCTACTCCTTTCAACTCTCTATGGTTGTAGTACTTTGTAAGGTTTTGTTTGATTCTTTCTTTCTTTAGCCAACTTTGAATGGTCTTGTTGGATGTCACCAAGAAAGTGGTTCAAGTCACTAACAAACAAACTGCAAAAAATGACTTGTACAGTGTAAACATAATCACTCAAGTGGTGTTTGGTACCCTATAAGTTGTAAGCATATATATGGTGGAAATACATTCTATATGAGATATATTTTTTATCTGTAAAGTTATTCTACAAAGACTCATAAAGTCAAGAAGTGTATAAAGACACAATGGATCGCAAAATATAGCAGAATGTCGAGCAAATATAACACAATGTCGAAAAAAAAGACACGATGACGCAAATATAGAAAAAGCACAATGATAAATAAAAGACACAATGATGTAAACAAGAAGTCTAAAATTTACAAGTTAAACATCAAAAACAAAAACTTAAAATCTGACATCGTAAAGTTCGATGAGACCATTCCAGTGCTGCTTGAATGAGGTGAATCGGAGTCCGTTTGATATCCATCTTACGACTTCTTATTTTTATGAGACTTTGTATTTGATTATAACCCATTTTTATGGCTTTAAATAAAACCATTGAAGTTTTTAGGAACCATTTTCTACATTGGCATGGATTTAGCGTTGAATAGAGTATACTTTATAAATGCATTTACCACTTTTGCACATATGTATGTTAGATCGAGTTCAAATGAGAACCGTTAACTATATAGGAACCATTTTATTCACTTGTATGAATTTACTAGCGAATAAACTAAAGTTTAAAACTAGTGTATTCATCGGTTGGTTAATATACGTATCCATGAGTGTGTGTGTATATATATATATAATGGTTATAATGACTTCACATATACTACATTCATCAATGAATATATGTATTCACTGCTAAATCAAATGGTCTCTCTATATATATATAGATGAGGGTTCATTACATGACTTCTATGTGACAATTAAAACAATAAGTATGAATGTTTATTCTATTATTGTAGTTTTTACATAAAGTTGGTTTATATTATACGGGTGAATTAAATTTGAGGGAAAAATTTAAAAAAATCTACACACTTTATGAGAATGATCAGCGTGACAATATTTATTCAAAAATAAGGAAGTAGAGCATAGGATTCTTGAATTCCCTTTATCTATTCTCTTTAAAAAGATAATGGTGGCAATGCAACAAAAGATGAGTACAAGTGAGAAAGTGATTTAGTTTTATTAAAAAGAATTCAAAAGAAACGAGGAAGAATTTTTACCCATTATTACATAAAATATAATATTTATTTGTAAGTTATTCGGGATACATTAAATAGTGTAAACACAAAATACATAGATACGAATATCCACATGTGGAACTACACTATTTTCATAAGTTACTTTTATTATATAACCACTTAAAACACTTTCTAATTTACTCTTGAATTACACTTTTTTATATCAAAAGGATTCAACATTTACTTATAACACTTTGATAATCCTAAACCAAAAGCCTTTTGATTCTCACAAGGGTGAATTAACCCATAATTTTTCGTTCTCTTATATGCACTACATATTACCAAAGATTGATTGACCATACAGGAAAAAATCGACCCATATAAAACATACTAGCGAGTAAATAATCATCAATGCATAGGAGCCTAGTGATTAGAATTTTGTTTACACTAGGTCACGGGTTATGGACATGCTTCAAGTATTTTACTAGCCCTCCTAACCGTCATTTTTTGTTGCAATGTAATCTTTCTAAAACAAACAAAATCCCTAATCAAGTTTATCGAAAACCTTGGCATCTCATTTCTCTGGCTCTTGATCAACTTTCCTATTGGAGTTTTGACCACCGACAAACCACTAGCACTAAATCAACCTCTTCACCCATTAAACTTTGATGTTGTGAAGACCTTCTATCGTAAGCCTAAATCAATCCCCAACGAAGCCGATGAACGTTATCATATGCTTTAGACTTGGCAGAACAATTTCATGTCAATCTCTAGGTTTGTCCGCAAATATAAATTTCTAATCATTAAAATGTTTGGCGTTCAATTGTAGAGATTGATTATTGTGGTATATTAATCATGGCTTATAATTTGTATGTTAAAACTAATTCAAATGTTCGTCTCATACCCTTTGATTTTGACTAGGAACAAAAAGTAAATTAACTAATGTATAGGTATGTCCTAATTTTTTTATAACCGCGGGAATCCGCTAGGTGTTTTATATTTACAATATTATAGTACTAAAACAAGATATATATTGCATCAAAAGTGATCATATGTTTGTGTATATTTAAATTCTAATGTTAAAGGTTTGATACTATGTCATAGTTTTCGTACGATTCCCCTAGTCGAACTGAAAATCTATAAATCAAGTTAATAGACATCCGAATATCGAATTAGTGACCCGGCAAAAAGATGTTATAGGTCTGCCACTAAATATATATATATAATATATATATAATATTATATTATATATTATATATTTATATAATATATAATGATCAGGCGTTTCTAAAGCTAGGAATGCAGCATTGAAAGTAACATCGTTGTGGTGGTTATCTATACCAGTGAAAGGTACAAACATCATAGAATGACTAAAAAAAGCACAATGTGAAAACGCCGAAACCTAAAAATTGAAAACGCCACAACAACACTATGTAATCATACTTTTAGAACGCTAGTGGCGTCAAATGAAATCACATCCCAAAAAACATGATAATTACGTTTACATTGATCATCACACCAAAACAATCCCTTCAAGCGATTGTTATTGTCTGTAAAATAATCATACAAAAAATTATGTTGATACTGTTTATTTTCATGAAGATGTCTCACAACCATATCAGCATCATATTCACTAATGTACATATTTATTTGCCTATTGAAATTCTTAAAATCGACTTTACTTGCACCAACATCTTCAAAACTACTAAAAACAGTCTTTATTACATTATACGCCTTAACAGGACCACGATTCATCTTAGATATACTATGTATAACATGCTTCTGAAGTTGAGTGGGTTGTCTTTCTGATGATAAGAAATGGTTACCAGGTTGACCAACAAACTGGTGATTCTGCTCTTCAACAAACTTCTAGAGCTTCCAAAATCCGTCCTCAAACTCAAGACGAAGTTGAGTTTCACAACAAGACCTTAAGAAAAGTTTGCTCTAACATTCATTTTCTTATATTTCTTGTCCAGTGTATCAATCTTCTTCTTCCTATGTAGCCCTCTTTAGTACACATATAATACTTAAGGTATTTTTGACACTTTGAATTTATTTATTCAGTAGCCTTTCGAACAACAAAACCCTAACAGTAGCATACTTAAGATACAAAGCATAAGAAGTGTGCAAAGGAAACCTAGTTTTTGGACATATTCTTTCGTTAGACACGATGGGTTCACCGTTACAAACAAAACATACAAATACGGCATTAAATAAGAACACATTCCTTAATAAAAGTAATACACACCATGCTTGGATTGCACTTACTTTAAAAACACCATTTATAATTCAAGTTAACACATACCATGCATGGATTGAACTTCTTATGTAAATCATGTGTAACAAACGTTACACATACAAAACACCAGAAAACATACACGCATAGATCGATAAACACACCAAGTAAATTAAAAAGAAAACAAATATTCCACTTATCTTATGTTAATGAAAACGCTAAAATGTTTTTTTTAAGCAAACAAATAAGACAAGTATATCGTATTAATTAAAACGCTTTAAACATTATTACAGTGAGAACTAAATAATCTACTTTTACGTTGAATTAATAATGATATATATATATATATATATATATATTATTAGTTAGAAAGATAATGCAGTGAACCAAGTTATAATATTACATTTATCAAACTATCATACACTCATAATTTTTACTAATCATAACAAATACATATTTCAATTGTCTCTTCATAGGTGATTTATAAAAATAAAAGTAATAGTTTATAATTCTAAAAAATATCATTTTTTAAGTAATTATTGTTAATTTAATATTTTTTTCGCTTATGACTTTTAACTCACGACGTTTTATCGAGTTTCAAGTATGTCATTTGGACGTGTTTTTTTTAATCTATATTTTAATATAAACTTTATTCAATACTAGTTGTGAATGGTGATGCACAAGTGATTGAAACACATCACATGTGTTATAAATTACGTTAAGAATGGAGTTGTCGCAATAGAGTATTTTTGTATCATAAGCTATATTGAGTATAGTACCATGATACACCGAACGGATACCGCCCAAACATCGGTACCGCTATTCGTTTTTTACAGTTTAAATCAACGTAAAACATGCGTCGATTGCTATACCAATGTCGGTATCGTACCAGTGCTATAATGAACCGAATCAAGTGCATCATGCTGAAATCCTGTCGTGTAGTGCATCACGCTGCCGCAATGTGTCAATACCTTTTCGGGCTTATTACTACTATATCTATTTATTTTTTTGTCTTTTTGCGTTTGCTATAGCAAGTGTCAGAACTGACGATTACGTCTGTTAGTTACATAACAATTTCATTTTCATGTATCATAATTAAAGTTGGACCTTAAAGTCAGAAATACACGGTGATTGTTTCTTTGCTTGTTTCTTATCTTCAAAATTTTATATTAATTAATAAATATAAAATTCAAAATTTCATATTAATAAATATAAAAAGAAATATAGATTTATAATGAGCTAAAAAGTTGTGTTTTATGTGATGTCAACAAGACATTGGAGAGAATATGCCCCACACGTATACATGTAGGAATCCCAAGCAAAATTCAATTTTATATATATATTTTTTATATTTATATATGTTACCCTACAAAAACAACTGTTTTTCTACTTTACCTTTTCTAAACCCTAAAAGCCCGTATAATTATTTCACACGTGAGTCTTCATTTACCAATTTCCTTTTTATCTTCCCAAAATTAGATTTTGTAATTTTTCGGTAATTATTGTTTTCAAGACTAAAAAGGTGTTTAAGTGTTTCATAAATTTGCAATTATCATTTTTGTTCTTTTAGATTTTCTGTTTTGATCTTACCTTTTCAGGGTGTTCATCTTGAGAGAGTAAATCTTATTTGATACAAAGGATATAAATTAAGACAGATATAAACGTGTGAGTACTTTTTTTAATTATTCAAACTTTGTTGGCTTGACATTCCAATGTGTAAAAATACTTAGGTGGACTAGAGGCACCCATAAAATATTGTAACCATAATAAACCCTTTAAATCAAAGCAAATCGACCAAGTTAAATTCTCCTATACATATTTTTTTTAAGTTTCTAGATTCTCCTATATATTTTTTTTTAAGTTTCTAATACAAATTTATGTGTGTTCTAATATTCATGATCAAATTGTTATACATCTTAAAGGATAAAGTCGGTGGAAATTTTCATCGGCTTTCCCTAAAGTTTAGTAAAACTTTCCTTTAGCCCCTTGCCTTATTTCATCCATCATGTTATCCCCTTAACTTTTGAAATTATAATTTTAACCCCTATATTATTAATCCATTTCACAACTCATTCAAAAGTCGGTGACATTTTCAAAAACAGTCCCTCCTTTTTCCACTCACCATATAACCTCTCAACTTTAAAAAATTGTGGTTTAAACCCCTACACTATTACTTTATTTCACGACCCCTTAACTTTTGAAAATTGCAATTTTTATCTAACTCAAACTAATTCCTAAAGAGTTAACTTAATTTTCTTTCGCTAATTTTATTTTTAAAAAAGTTACTAATTTGTCGTTATGTTTAACAACTTTGTAAAAATACATTTTAACCCACCCGAGTTATAAAGTTCCGAATTTAGTCCTTGCGTTCCTTTACCTAAAAATGATTTTTTTGTGCGTATCTTTATTTGTATGCGGTCTAAATTTGAGTTGGTCTATGTTTCGACATAAACCTTTTTTAAACAAGTCATGCCAAATATAATACGTTTTCGTACTTATTTTATGACGTTTTCAGTTGGTCTACGTTTCACCACAGATTTAGTTCTGAATCGAATGGGGTCAAATATAATGTGTTCTCATTCCATGGATATAAATGTGAGTTACTCTACGTTTTGACCCTGCCACAACTGCTAGAGATAAATTTTCAACCCTTGATGTGAACATGTCTGAGTACAGATGTCGGTTTTTCCTTTATACATGTTTTATGCTCTTTTTCTTGAACGTTTCCTATATATGAGTCGGGTCACATATAAATACGTTATGAGTGTACTGTCCCAATTTGAATATTTACATTTTGATCCAACCACAATGCTATTGAGTTAAATCAGATAAGTGAAAACACACAGGCTTGAACTAATCCATTCGAGGTTTGCAATGTACCCGTGCCACAAAACGCGTGGGTCTAGTTACTAGTTAAGAAACAAATATAAACTAATAGTCTTCGAAAAAAATAAGCACAAATGTTTGTTTCAGCTCTTAAGCTTATAATGTGTTCTTAGTGGTTCAGACATCTTACTGGTTCAACACTTAATGGTTCAGACTTTTTGTTTCGCAAGCAGATGTTTGAATGGATTAGACATTTGCCTCTTACTAAGTTTGAATGATTAAGATCTCTTATGTGAATTCGTCATACATTTTTCTCTGAACGGTTAAGCATTATATTGTCTCTTAATGGTTCAGACTTCTTACTGCACTTAATGGTTCAGACCTCTTACTGGTTCAACACTTATCCATTCAGAAGTTGCCAAACAATTTCTAAATCAAATTATTGTTCATTTGGCCAACACACTCGTTTGGTTTGCCTCTTCCAAAACCATGGTTCTTGTTTGACCAAAAAATTCCAACAAATTCGGTCATTCCTGAAATGAACACCTTATATTGATAATTTTTATCATATACAATGGTATGTTGTATTTATAGTGGTTAAAAGTGTATGATATAGTATTTCATGTAAGTAAAATGAGTTGCCATCGCCACTTGGTGGGGTGTTCAGGGGGTTTTCCCATAAGGGTTTCCTTCTTGAGGAGGTCTTAACTTCAATCCTTACTAAATGCAATCTGTACATAATAGGAGTAAGCAGCACTAGGAAGGATTCGAACTTGGGAAAGGTTTAAGAGCTTGTTCTCGTCCTGAGAGAGTTAACGGGTGTCTTCAAAGCTAGCTACATGACCGTTTAAAAAAAGGAAAATAGTCTATATAACATTTATATCAACAAATAATCAAACACACGGTTAGTCATAGACCTTTATCTTATAGACTCATATAGATTATTTTTTTCTTAGAAAAACAAAGTATATTAGTTTTATTATAACTATGATATTCATACAATCTTAAAGACAAAGTCGGTGGGCTTTTCCACCGGCTTTGTCTTCCCCCTATACTATACTATTTTAAAAAATTTCAAATTTAGACCCTTGACTTTCATAATTTCCTTTTTCACCTCAACTTTGTTAAAAATCTTTTGACTTTGATGGTTTCCTTTGTTAGATCTTATTTTAACCCACTTTTGCCCTTAAGTTTAGGAGATATAATTTTTAACCCCTTACCTTTTTTATGATTGAAAAAATATAACTTTGACCCCCTCGAGAGTATATATAATTTTTTTTTTTCATGAGTTCATGAACTTAAAAACATTAATATGATAGTTTTGTTCATTAACTTAAAAAAATTAATTTGTCGTGTGTTTTTTATGTACGTGATGGTATAAATTCGAGTTGATCGACGTTTTGACATAAGTTTTATTTGAAAACAAGTCGGGTCAAAATATAATATGATTTCATGCTTGCCTTTTATATACGTTTCGACGTAAAGTTTGTTTTTATTTATAATACTTTTTCATTCTTTCTTTTTTGTACGTTTCGACGTAAAATTTTGTTTGAAAACGAGCCGGGTAAAAAAATCGAGTTGGTCTATTTTTTACCGTAAATTGTCGATAATAAGTCATACATAATCAGGCCGCATAGTTGGTACAATATTCGATTGTCTTAGTATATTTTTTTTATTAATCCGAGTTTGTATACGTTTTGATGTGAATTTGATGTACACTTTTGGGCTTTATTTTGTACATTTCTTACATATATCGTGTTGCATATAATACATTTTGACTTGACCGTATAAATTTGAGTTAGTCGGGTCGCATATAATACGTTATCATTGTACGGTATAAGATTTGCTTTATGTTTTGATCTAACCGTAATACTATATAGGTAACATTGAGTTCAACTGAAATGTTCATATGGTTGTTCAAACAAAAACTCGGACATAACGCTTAGACTAATATGTTCGACATTTGCGTTGTACCGCGCCGCAATGCGCGCGGGTCTTATTACTAGTAAACACTTAAAAGGCTATGTCGGTGGCCCAATCCGACATAGCCAAGTGTCATCTTATGATTTGACACAAAAAAATTTATGCTTTTAACCTTTAAGTTTGCTTATTTACGTGTTTAATCCCTCGACTTTAGATTTCCTAATATATATATTTAGTCCCTCAACTTAATAAATTTTATTCCCCATTAGTTGACTTTGTTTATATAAATGTTTAGTCCATCTACTTTACTTTGTTGATATACATGTTTAGTCACTTCACTTTTACTTTTATTCGATTAAGTATTTCTCCTTTTAGAGTTTTTTTTCCTTCCTAACGTGATGAACCAAAGCCAATCCAACTGAACAATATTGCTTCAACTATCGGTATTATCGGAACCAATATTTTTTTCCTTTTCGTATTTCTTTTGTTATGTGGACGTTTCGATGCTCTTTTTCCAATGATTTTATGTTATCTTTGGTTGCTATACCAAGTGTCGGTATTATACTGATAATCAAACTCCCGCCACAACGCGCGGATAAAATTACTAGTATAATATTAAATCTAAATGCTGCAAGGTAAGGTCCATTAACTTCGGTAACCATTAAAACATGCATTGGTCATTTAAAAATAATTAAAACATGCATTAACTATAACTTGTGAGAGAAAAGAAAAAGTATTTCCCAGTTAAAAGTCATGTGACACCATTATAAAATTGAACAAGGAAATGAACGCTAGATTCATGTATCAATAGAAGACAAACTCCACAACTTTAGATCAAAATTCAAAAGTGAAACAAAATTATAAATAAGCCAAATCTACATAATGGTAAATATCTAAAGTTGTACTCCTGATTTACTCTTAGTTATTCTCTAATATTTATTGATTAAGTTATACTTAAAATAGTTGTCACTTGTCATGCTTAAAAATCTCCATGGGTGCTAAAACGTATTGTATTTAAGGGCTGATGGGTCGAATCCGACACGAAGCTGAAAATTATATATGTGTCGGAACCTGAAAATCATGTCACATAATTGCACCCAAACACGATACGTATATTCACGGAATGACACAAACACGACATGTTTAACCCAGAAAAATACGTATGTTTTTCTACATGTTAATACTTTAAAATTCCAAATTCTAAATTGAAAATTTATTTTATTTTATTTTTTAATTTTTTTTTGCTTAAATCAAACTAGGAAATCGTATTAGATTGTAGTGATGTCATTATGGTTACATGAGGTATGTCATTTATAAAATTGACAAAGTTACATTTCATACCTCGTACTATTGTTTAATACATAGCCGGTCTAATGGTTAATACTCCCTTTCAAGCTAAACGCTAAGTAATTCAGTTTGGATTGTAAAAACCTAATTATTCTAAACTAGATATAGCCCAAGTTGTATCCTCCTTGTGAAAAACCTAATAATTCTCGTTTACTTTCCAACCTCCAACTCATCAAACTCATACACCTTTGTTTATCCTTTATAGGGTAACTTGATTATTCCATCCTCTCAAACCGCTCACTCGCATTTGTGGAACTTATCTTCGCATACTGTGAGTATACTTGACCTATTCGGGTTTACTTGATCCATTTTATGTTTTAATCACTATTTGGGTTGTACATTATTGAGTCGTTTGTGATTTGCAGGGCTTCGGAGGAAAAATGAAGATTAAAATGAGTTAATTTGAAGAAAACCGAGCCGCTGAACAAGTCACGAGTGTTCGGGATGTTAACGAACAAAAAAGGCTGGAAAAGAGCCATGTCGCGTCGCGCGGACATGGTGGAATTAAGCCCCTCGAGTCGTGTGAGGGGTATAAAGGTCATTTGAGAGATTTAACAATCTCGCGTGACGCGAGTGAGAAACCCAAGCCCGTCGTGTCGCTCGACGGGGCCCCTAGTTCGTGAAGGATGTTTTTGCTGCAAGTTTGACCTAATAAAAACCTTAACACAAATCATAATCAAAATAACTTGATTACGAATGAACAGAGACAACAGAGGGACGGATTTTAGCAGCCAGAATGTGATGTTGGAACTAATAGAGCATAAAGGTCAAAGCTTTGAAGCTAGGGATTGTGATTTCTTCGGGTTCTTGCAATTCGGGTTTCACGTTCTTTGTTATCTATTCTTTGAACCATATTTTGTGAATTCATCAAGATGATTGTTAATGTTTTGACCATGATTATTGGCTAAATACTTTGCTACCACCTAGGTTTAGGATGAATATTTGTTGATATTAGTTTTTGAACGATTCTTGGTAATAATTTGATGATTTAATACTTTAGTAACGTGTCTTGTTCATGAATTCAAATGGTTATGCATGCTTATTATTAATTTAAAATCTTTCAAAAGTTCCACTTGCGTTTTTATGAAGTATTTCATGTATGAATGCTAGTTAGGTCACGGACTGTGTGTTAGCGATTAGTTTATGGTTGATTGGCCAAGATACCATAGGAACTGTGATTAAGGTTTTAGAGATTTAAGTGTTCTTCCTAGTTCAATAACTGTGAGGTGAGGATTAGTTAGGTTTGTCTTCGTCTTTTGATGGTTTAGGGTCTGATTACGTGTGAGTGGGTCTTCCTTCACTGGCTCTTTATTATTTGCTTACTTAAATATGATGAATTGATTGTAGATTACCCATTTACACTTTTAGTGCATTAAGATTGTCGCACTATGAGGTAGACTTTCTTTATGGTACTTTAGTATTTTTGGATTCGTTGTGAGGCTATTCAATTAACCGGTGAGATTAACAACTTTTAGGGTTCTCTAGTTGACATCTTTGAGAAAGGTCGAGGATACTCTAGGATTTCCTATCCGTTAAGCACCATATATCCCGGTTCTATTTAGTTACCAATACCGTTAGAAAACCATGGTTCTCGAATAGGATTCCAAACCTAGTAGTGTTTTTCCATCATCTAATTACATCTTCAGTCATAGTTCGTGTTTGAGTTAGTTAGTATTTTAATTAATTGCATTTAGATTGTTAGAACCCTCCCCCCCAAAAAAAAAAAAAAACAATTAAATCGAGTAGTTTAGATAAGTATTGGTCTAGTTAATGTAATCAATAGAGTCTCGTGAGTTTGATACTCGGACTTCTTAGGTTGTACTACATTGAGCGGTACACTTGCCGATTGTGTGGTTTAGATTTAGAGAGTCTTATGTTATAAATTTAAAACTTAGAGTGTCTAGTTTTGAGATAATTTAGTTAGTTTTAATTAAACCACTTTGTGCACATCAATCATTAACCTTGCAAGCCTCCCTTAACATACATAGCGCTATAGGATTAGCACACCGCCGTTTGTGGTCATTGTTAAGTTATACTTTACGGTTTTTTTACTTCAGTGACAAGATTACACTCACGATCTTATTCACTTCGATGACAAAGATTACGCTATACATGTATTACAATTGATTGCAATGGCCTCTACTCAGTAGTGATAAACGACAGCTTAACACACTTTACTAATGTTTACTTAAAAGCTTTAAAAAATATTAACATTCCATAATAGTCCAGTCCAAATCTATTAGTATGAAATCGATCTATATATTGGTTAAAATTAGAGGGGGATGCACTTCTTTTTATCCCTCTTTTGATGATTATCTCTAGCATTCTTCATGTCCAACTTAAATTTAGTAAAAGAGAAAAGGATATTAGGGGGCCTCAAGGAGCGTTTACTCTAGAATCACTTTCGGCCCTTCATTTGAAAACAATTATAAAAATATATAATCTTTTGGTATAAAGTTATTAATATTTTTCTCAAAACTAATTATGTAAACAAGGACACACATGTCAAAACAATAAATCTAATTATGTACTTATCAAGGGACAATTAAGCAACGATTTTTGGAGTATTTGAAAAAGGCAAATTTGCCAAATTGTAAAGTTGCTCCACATAGTTTACTTTTTGTAACTTTTAGACAAAAATTTGGAAAAACTACACCAACACCCCCTCTTGCTTTTCATACGTAGTGCACAAAAAATATTTCCCATATGACACACAAAAGAATTTGAGTATAAATGAAAGTAAAAGTCTCACTAAACATGATTATGGTCGGTTCATATAACTTTTGTTTTTTGTTTTTTAAGTGATGAGGTGTATAGATTATACAAACACTTCACTACACTACTAACTTTAAATACATAACAAGAATAGTATAACGTATTTATATGTAGTGTTTTACTTATATAACGATAGCTAGTAAAGATGTAGAGTTTACGGTTACAAAACCGTCTCAACTCTTAATTTTTTTAACGCATTCACTTACGATCATTGTAACTTAAATATTAACTTTATTTTTAAGGCGCTATTTTTTCTTATTTTTTAACCGCATTCACTTACGATCATTGTAACTTAAATATTAACTTTACATTTAAGGGGTTATTTTTATGCATAGTAAAGAAAATCATTTGACATGTGACTCCTCAACTTTAATAGGGATCAAAATGTGTCGTTTTTTGTTTGGTTGACCCATCAATTTGTTGTCACTTTGTGGAGATTGTTCATCGTTTATTGAGAAAAAGAATAGCCTTAAATCATTTTTTTCGCAAGTGAATATCATTTCAATTCTCAAATATGAAAAATAGTGTGTTGTAATTTTTATGTGATTGGTGTTTTTTAAGCGACTTGTTTTTTTTTACAAAAGGTAATTAGTTTTATAACAAATAATATCATGTTGATGAAAATAATGTTTGATTCTAAAATCTTCATAAACATTTTACATCTTGTGATTGTCAACATGTTAACATACAATTAATCATTACCTAATAATAATCTACGTAAATCTTAGTTAATTCGATAAACCTTGTTTGATGCTTGTGAATTGACGATTAGTAATGTGTTAATGTGTTGTCATTGAATCATTGATCAATTGGGGTCGACTAGTTTGGGTCATTACTAATATGTTTGCATACAGCAATTAGTGTCTTGAATATTGCTCGTCGTTTGTTAATGGGCGTCAATCTCATTATTTGATCGATATTTATGGTTTTGCATATACCGATAAATTAAGATAATTGTGAATAACAGTCTTAAAGCTACAAAACTATTGAGAATAAAAGATATAACATGTTTTATTCTATCCTTGTGAAGAAACACATTTACACAATAACTACATTGTTTTAAAGTGGACTTGACTATGTAGGATCATGAAATTCAAGATAACAACAAACGTATTATTATTCTTCAACAAATAAATAGATGGATGGATAAACAAACAATAATACATACAAGTAATATAAAACTATATATATTCTCTCTCTAGAAGTTAAAATAAGAACCTAAAAAACATCTTACACTAATGATTGATTTGATAATATTTGAACTACAATTTCATACATAACACTATATAACGTGATTGAAAGTGAAATAAGAATATAACATACAAGACATAACATAGAGGGGATGAAAAGACTAAAATACCTTCGTATTAGGAATAACTTAACCAATTGAATCAAATATCGTGTATAGCAGTGTAATGGACAAGGATGACTTCCCGCTATCTAAGAGGTGAGAGGTTCAAATCCTGTAAGGTACAAATATATGAATATTTAGAAGTATGTTAGTTTCTTGTTATATGGATAAACAATATAAAATTATAACATTATATTTATCCTTTTATGTAATAAAATTACAATTTATCCATTTATTTACAAGAAAAAAAAAACTATATTTTAACATTTATATAGAAACAGTGTTGAGAATAATAATAAAAAGAGTAAATTGCACAAAACGTCCTTTATGTTTCTTTAAACTTGCAGGTTTCAGCCTTAATGTTTAAAACTTGCTAAAAACAGCCTTTACGTTTATTTTTGTTGTATGTTCAATCCTTTACCACTAACCAAGTTAATTATCTCAGTTAAATTCCCTCACATGCCTAACATGTGAGGGTATATTTGTCATTTTAGTCACAGGAAACTGGCCACTCAAAAGATTATCTTGCAGCTCAACCCGTGACAACCTAGGCAAACTCAACAACCCTTTCGGAATCGACCCGTTAAGATAATTCTCCCCCATCCTAACCCGACTCAACGACCGACACTCTCCGAGCGCCTCCGGAATCGGCGCAAACAAAAAGTTCCCCAATGTAATCAAAGTTTCAAGCTGATTCCCAAGACACAAAACCTCAGGAAGTGATCCAGTCAACTTATTTGTACTCAAATCAAGAATCTGCAACTTCCCATTCTTCCCCAAACCTTCCGGTATACTTCCAGTAAAATTATTCTCCCACAACTGTAACACTTCTAACACCGGCAACTCAGCAATAAACTCCGGTATCGAACCATGCAGTTTATTTCTAAACAAGTTCATTAAAGTAACATTCAACAAATTTCTAAACTCATCCGGTATCTCACCGAAAAACATATTATTAGAAAGATCCATAGACTTCTGACTTTTTAAGGCTCCAAGCTCTTTTGGTAACAACCCAGTAAGCCCATTAACTTGTAGAAAAAGTGTATCTAACTTTTGAAGCTTACCGATTTCCGCCGGAACTTCTCTGGTGAGCCCACAGTTCGCTGCATCGAACCGAACAAGTTGTGATAAGTTACCGATTTGCGGCGGTATACCGCCGGAGTAAACATTATAGTACCCGAGGTAAAGATATTTCAGGTTTGTTAAGTTTCCGATCTGCGGAGGGATAACTCCGGTGAGCTCATTACCGGAAACTGCTAAATATTCCAACACCGGAAATTTCCCGTACTCCACCGGAATAATCCCGGAGAAATAATTCCCACCCAGATGAAGATGAACAAGATTTGACATTTCCGATACACCGGAGGGTAAATCTCCGGTGAGGTTATTATTATACAGGTCAAGAATTTGAAGATTTTTTAGGGAAATAAGTTGTGGCGGGAAAGTGTTTGAAAATTGTAGAATTTGGGTTAAAGAAGAAATAGAATTAAAATGACAAATATACCCTCACATGTTAGGCATGTGAGGGAATTTAACTGACATAATTAACTTGGTTAGTGGTAAAGGATTGAACATGCAATAAAAATAAACGTAAAGAATGTTTTTAGCAAGTTTTAAACATTAAGGCTGAAACCTGCAAGTTTGAAGAAACATAAAGGACGTTTTGTGCAATTTACTCTAATAAAAAAGAATGCATGACTTAGACCGATGGTCATCAATCTCTTTCGGAACTTGGACCCCATAACAAGCTCCACTTGCTTCATTCCTCTTCATAAAATATCCATTAGCAATTTGATAATTCTTTTAAGAAACCTAATCATACCATTAATTATAAATAAAAGCTAGCTTACATAAATGCACTGTAACATCACATTGTAAAAAATATATATAATTTAGTTATTTAAACGCATAAGCGTATCTTTTGTTATGGTTAAGATCAAATAAAAAGTCTCCTAAAAATAAGAAGTCGTACAAAAGATATCAAATGGACTTCGATTGACATCATTCAAGCGGCATTGGAACTGTCTCATCAAACTCTACTATGTGAGATTTTAGGTTTTCACTTTTAGATTTATAGGTTATATATTTTTTTAATATTTGTTTGTTATCATTGTGTCTTTTTTATATTTGTGTCATTGTGTCATTTTTGCGACTCATGGTATCTTTTTCCTCGATGTTTTGTTATATTTTTCGGCATTGTGATATATTTTGCTCGACATTGTCTCATCTTGTGTGATCCATTATATCTTTGTACGCTTCTTATTTTTAATAGTCTTTATACAATAACTTAACTCGTTATGTTATATTCCATTAAATGCAACCAACACCATGTACAAGTATTTATATTATTCTCGCATGTCTATATACAATTGATATATATCATGTAGGTATATTTGTATTTGTATGTCTATCTTAATTTATGGTTTTGATGTTTAAAACAAAAGAAAAGAAGAACACTTTTGAAGTGGGGAAATGGCATGAGAGCCATGGCCAAGAAACCAATAGAAGCTCCACTTTATAACTAAACGCTCCTTGGTTTCTCTTTTCAGAACTTGAAGAAATAAAATATAAGTACATCGGGATTATAAAATTTTACAATCAAGTACAAAAAAATAAAAAAATTAAATAAATATTTTTTATTATATGTATTTTATAATTTAAAGAAAGATACACCTCTCCCACTTTTTTCTCTCTAGTCTACTCGTTTGATTTGATATGTATCACCATCATATATTTGAAAGATTGTCATATACCGAGTTAAACGATATATCATGAAGATTCTTGATGGGCGATGAAATAGATAAAACAATGTGGATATGCACACATACATAGATATATATATAGAGAGAGAGGCATAGATATATATAGAGAGACATAAAGTGAAAAAGGGTGTGATAATAAGATATAGAGATGTGAGAATAATGAGAGCCAATTTTTATTATAGTCAAAAGGGTTGTTTAACAACTACTGAATAAGTAAGTGTTAAACCTATATAATCCTTAACCATTCAAAGACAAATGTCTGACTAATTCAGATAAAAGGTTTTCACTATTCAGATTCAGCACCATTCAAAATATGCTCACGAAACAAACAGTTTGAACCATTAAATGTTAAACAAGTAAGAGCTGAAACGAACAGCCTCAAAGTCTAACTTGGTTTAAGGGTAAGACCATGATCATAGTTTTGAAATTGTATGTTTGATTCACTATTTACGGTTTTGTTTTTAACAATCACACAAGAACTTCTTAAAAAGGTTGTTCATATTGGTAATTGTTTAATTGTAGAGTTATGGTGAGATACACTATGTTTGTGCTTCATGTCATGACTAATAAAACAATGGAGTCTATCCAACCCAGTGTACGGTATTACAATCTATGAGAAACCATTGTTAATGAATTTTGCATCACAATGCTAAAAGACACAAGTGCTGCTGTAATACCATGTTGTAACACTTATGCAACAACCATAATATCATACAAATTTCCCTATTATCTCATAGTTTTTTTCTCGATAATCAAATGATAATTCATTAAAGACATCAACAATCTTTGTGATAATTTTCAACCGGCGGTACTCTAATAGAATCCCCTATGCTTGTGACCTCAAGACGTGTCATGTTTGATTAGACAATTTACTCTATGTAACACGTCACTTCTTTTGTCGGCAACAAACATAGGATTCAGCTACAGAGTTACGTTAAGCATCTTTATTCTTTTAAAATTTCGGTTTATGAATTATATCGCACAATAAGCTCAAACCTTGTAATTAATTGATCAAACATACAAAAATGGACAAATGTTTATTTTTTTTCTAAAGAAAGATGTATAAGTGTTGATTGGAGGTGGGTAGGGTTTTTTAGCAGCTTTAAGAATTGAAGGTGGAGGTGGTTTCACCTTGGGTTCCATGTTTGTCTTTCCCTTTTTGATAAGAAAACAACACTCATTTAAACACACTTAATTATATTTTTATATAATTACATATTATGTAAAATCAGTCAGTTTTGTTATCATATGAGCCATGCAACTAATATATTGATAAATGAAAACAAAATATTGATCTAACATGCAACATCAAAAGAAACATAATATTGTAATCTGGATAGTATTTGAAACTCCGTAAGATATTATGTATTATTAACAGACTATGTATACGGAGAAATATATCTAAAAGAACAAATCAATTAACATATGTTAGTTATATAAACCGTAACTAATATATATATATATATATATATATATATATATATATATATATATATATTCTATTTCATAAATCAGCCTCATTAGTCATTAGTATCCAAACTAGGTGGATCATAACATAAAGAAAACCTTGGAGACATATTTTCTTTATTTTTAGAAAAGAAGAAAAAACAAGGCTGCAAAGGATATAATAAAATACAATTTATATATTATTTTCATGAGAAAGCATGCCCCCTCCCCCATTCATTGAGAACAATTATGACCGTATATGTGTATAACCAACAAAAATATATTATTAGTATTAATGTCCTCTACTTGATTAATCGTATAACTAAAATAAGAGTAGTAACTCTATGTTATGCCAATGATAGGCGAAAGGCCTAACCAGTGATCTAGCCGTCCAAATAAAGTAACTCTACGTTATAGTAATAATTAATAGAAAGACCTTAATACAAAGTCAATTCTAGGTAAAAACTATGATAATCGCATAAATACTTGCACAATATAATCTATATAAAGTTCATCATTAAACTATTTTCATGAGAAATAATGAGCTATAAAGAGAAAAATGTGCTACATAAACTCCACTTATTTGGCGGGTCAAGAAAGACGATAAACATGGATATATAGTGTGATCATGTCCCTTTCCTACCCTCATCTATAAAATAGGTGAGATTTGAATTTAGCTGTTTAAATGTCATGTTTGAATGCCATAGGTGCTATCATATCATATGTAACATCTACTTTTAAGATAATATAATCTTTTGATTTGTACACATGTTGATAACCTAGCTCATAGTGTTTAGATAGTTGATTAGCTATTTAAAATAATCGTTATCTTTTATGTTTCTTAATGGATGTATGACTTGCCTAGAATGTTACAAACCCTCTCCCTCTTAGGTGCTAGCCTGATACATTTCGTAAGCCCTCAAGCCAAAAGCCGTGTGTTTGGGTCATAGCCACAAGTATGTCATTAGAAATCCACAACTATATGTGTCCGAACGAAACTTGTATCATGATAACTACCTTGCGAGAAGTTCTCATATGACTATTAAAAATAAAGTTCTGAGCAGTGATGAATGTTGGCAATTCAAGACAAGAATTTTGTGAACACCACCCGACACAAAGTTAAAAGGGTTTGGTCTATATAGGTTTCGTGTGTTAATAGGTCGACCGGTTTATGACACAATTACAGTCATGTCTAAAAGGTTAAATCGCATAGTTTGTTTAAACCCGATTAAACTCGTTTTACTATATACTTTTATTGTCGAGGAAGAAGGTCGGTGGGGTGAGGTTGTGAATCGTTTTTGATAGGTCTGCTGAATCAACACTTTTTAAGTGTGATAAGAACACGATTATTAAGCGAGCAGGATTTCAGGGAGAGATTTAAGGATTCTTGGCCTTTATGTCTCTAGTTTATCTAATATTCTGTATGAGGAAATGACATGATTAGTAATCCTGTCATATTCATGTTTAGCAACTATGTTAACAGTGTCGTGTCATGTGTGACCTGTTTAGCACGTTTAGACCTCTTTTTCCAGCCTTATATTAACCCCATTATTCACAATATAACTACTATTGCAGGGGCGGTAAAACAAATAACTTAAGTGATATTAGATTTTAATAATCAAAGCTTTCATCTATCAGCCAGGATTAATTTCAACTAAAAAAATATTTAAAGACAATTCTAAGTTTGATCATATTTTTCTCTAATAACCCATACTAACTAAATGTTAACCCAATTAGTTATTTTTGATAACGTGACATACCACATCATCAAAAAACTAAACTTTAGCCACGTAAGCATGTCACATCATAAAAAACTAACCAAGTTAACATTCCGTTAACATGTGATTGGTGGCAAAAACATTCTTCGGTTAAAGTTAACATGAGTAATAGATGAAAGTTAAATTATTAACGATAATTAATTATGAAACTTTAGTATAATTCAGGCAGACTATGATAAACCAACGCTCCCGCTCCCATCCTGAAGGATAACGTGGTAACTTTATTGTATTTATTTACTAAATAATAAATATTCGATGGATAATAAACATTTATAATTTTCCATCAAACCGTAAAGTTTGAAAATAATAATACACAAAAAAGAGGGAATATATCATCTTTTTATTAACATTTAGGCCTAACGTAGTGGAGCGCCTTCTGGGCGGTTTGGCGGATGAAAACGCCCTATAGCGCCGCCACACCATTATGGCGGGGGCTATGGGTGGAAATTTGGGGGTGGCGCCATGTTGATAGCGGCGTTTTGGGACAACATTTCAAAAAACGACTGTTGTCAAACGGTAAAAAAATAAAAAAAAACTTTTTTTATTTTAAAACTCAATAAATACTCCTCCATCTCTCATTTTTTTTTATAAAAATTCAACACACTTCACAATACTTTCATCCTATTCTTTCTTTTTTTTTTAAAAATTTACAATCTTTTAACCATGAATCATTTCAACCGAGGTTTCATTCCTCCACGTTTGAGCGCCGACACGAACCAAGCTAGCCACTCTACCCGTCCCGTTTATCCGGTACCCACTCGGCCCACCCATACGGTTCCGGTTTCGTCGAGTTTAATCAAAATCCAACCGGTTTTTTGAACCTTTTGAACCAACCACTTTCATGGGACCCAAATCTATACGATTGGAACCCGAATCAAAACATGGGCGAAATGGGGTCTTCTCAAGCATTTGGTTCCGCACAAGCTTTCGGGTCGCCCCTACGCGAGCCCGAGGTTGTTCCAGAAACACAACCGGAAGTAGCGAAGACGCAAAAAGGGAAAGCAAAACGCTCGCATAAAAAGAGAGGCGAGAAAACCGAGAACCGAGCGAAAAAAACGTGCAATCGTGGGATGAAGAGGAATTATACACGTTAACCCGAGCTTTCGTCGAGTGTCGGAGGACCTCGTAACTTTTTTTAGTGTAACATTTTTATTTTTATTTTAGTGTAACTTTTTTAATGTAATGTTTTTTTAAATTTTTAGTGTAATGTTTTTATTTTAATGAATTGTTTTTAATTTTATAAAGTTATAAATTAATTATAAAAATTTGAAATTATTAATTGAGTAATGATGAGGTAGGGGCGTTATGACTACGACCTTTATTGAATAACGTCCCATGCTGACGTCGCACGCCACATGTCGCAAAACGCCAATTTAAGAACGTTATGACTACACAAGGCCTAACAGAAATCACATGATAGTTAAAGCCGTATCCCTCACCACCATCCATCTCACCACCGGAGTATAAAAAACAATAACCACGCCATTATAATAATAATAATAATTCATGGATTTCAGCGTCATTTTTTAAACTCCTACTCATCCCCGCGCTCCTAAGCCCCACCACCTTCACCTTTTCTCCACACCCATTTACACATTCATTCTGCTATCCCCAATTTTTATTAATTTCAATAATTTTACTCAAAATTCACTCGTATACCACATTCTTTCTCGATTTCCGCAACATACGATGCAAAAAGGTACGATCTTTGAACAAGTTTCTTGACTGTTGAGTTTATACTTTATGGGTTTTTATTTGTGTGTTTTTAGGGCACCAAAGATTGTTGATTTTAGTGAAAAAGTTCGAATCCGAGGCAAATTGAGCGTATGGGGTTGTTTGTCTCTGTATCTGTTCCGTTTGAATTGAACAGTAGCCTGTAAAGTTTTCACCCCTAAAAAGACCCCAATTTAGGGCTCCCTTTTTAGTTTATCTTTTTCTTGTATTTTTTTTTTCATTATATATACAAAATACCACCAAAAGAGTTTCTTTACATTAGCATGCTAGAGCTTCTTGGCTCTTTAAGTAAAAAAAAGAGTTTTTGTTGGTGGTGAAAGATGCCCAATATGAAGAAGAAAGCTTGTGATACTACTGCTGCTAGTTGCAATAGTAATATAATAATATAATAATAATAATAATAATAATAATAATGGTGAAGCTCAGAAGCAGCAGAAAGAGAGGCATATAGTTTCTTGGTCTCAAGAGGTTTGTTTGTTTGTTTGTTTTGATCAATAAGTTTGACTGTTTTGAGGTTTTAATGTTTTTATGTATGATGTTTTTGTTTGATTGATCTGGGATGTGTGTGTTTTACAGGAAGATGATATATTGAGGCAGCAAATCGGTATCCATGGAACCGACAAGTACGATTAGTCGATTACCTTTTAAAAAAAAAATCTTGTTCAAGTTGTTGAAAATATGTTGATGATTGGATTAATTAAATTGATGATAACTGCAGTTGGGCTATTGTTGCATCCAAGTTTAAGGATAAAACTACAAGGCAATGCAGAAGAAGGTAAGCGATAAAGTCTTGTGATAAAGATCCTTTTCTTAGAAATTAAGATCCATTTTTTTTAGTTTTTTTTTAGTTTTAAAGAAAGGTTTACTAAATTTGGATTTGATTGAATGGTTATTATGCAGATGGTTCACTTATTTGAATTCCGATTTCAAAAAAGGCGGTTGGTCACAAGAGGAAGACATGCTTCTATGCGAGGTATAGTCGTTGATCATCTTTTTTCGATATACAAAGTGTTGTTTTGCCAAATACGAAACTATCATCCATCATCATCATCATCATCATCATCGTGATAACGGGCATCGGTATTAATGAGGTAAATTGATACCATACGATGGTTCGCAGGCCCAGAAGATTTTCGGCAACCGGTGGACTGAAATAGCAAAAGTGGTTTCAGGCAGGTAAACTGAAAACAATGTTCTATTTGATATTTTGATTACCAGTTTTGTAATTCGAAAAGACGATTAAAAGTTGAGAAAGTGATTAAATTTCCTCTGTTTTTAAAGGACGGATAATGCCGTTAAGAATCGATTCTCCACTTTATGTAAGAAGAGAGCGAAGAACGAAGCATTGGCTAAAGAGAACAACGCTCTTAACACTGCAACGAACAACAAAAGGACCCGATTTCACAACAGACACGAATTAGACGCGAGTCTAGAAGCTTCCATGCCTCCTTCGAAGATAAGGTATTTTATATATAGATTATCAATCGCGTGTATTGTAAACCAAGATCATATTTATAACATCAGTGGCGTTATTCTTGTTTAGGCGGAAACACATCCCCGATACACCCGAAGACTATCATCATCAACCGCGACCTCCGTTTGCCGTCATTTTACACAACTGCCATAACCTCGACACTTTTACCGCTCAGCTCAATGCCAAACACGATGAGGCGTTAAAAGATGGTAATTTTTTATATAAGAAACTTTATTGATGTTAGAATCTTGAAATGCTTGATCACTTGATTGTATAAAAAAGGATTCTTGATTATAAAAACTGAAGTTATGGAGCTTTGGTATGAACTTAATAATTATATCATAGGAACATTTCTGAAGAAGGATGATCCAAAGATTATTGCATTGTTGCAACAAGCAGAACTACTCAGCTCACTTGCACTCAAGGTTAACACAGAGAAAACAGACGAGAGTTACGAAAATGCTTGCAAGGTGAAATTATAAGGCTCCCACTACTCACATACCCCAAACATCATTTTTTTCACACCCCTACTTCTATACGACCCGTATACAGTTATAGGGGTCGTATAGGAGAATGTTGCACAAAAAAATGTCTGAGAATGTTTTTTCGTCTCCATCTATACGACCCGTATCGCATTATTTATACAACCTGTATAGAATGTTATACGACCTAAACCACATATAACGTTATACGACGCGTATATAATGTTATAAGAATTCAGATATTGTAATCTATTTTTTTGCTTCTTGTTTCTTTTTCACCAACAATGTTGGATTTAATTTACCTTTTTAGGTTTCAGTATTTAAATATTCAGAAATCTATAAACACTAAGATAACTGATTTTCTGATTATTACAACGATAAACATAAGCCACTCATAAACTCTCATGCAACTCATATTGCTACAGTTGGTTATTTGATTCTGGTCATTCCATATTATTCCGTATTGCATTATCACTTTCAAAAAACAATGCAAAAAAATGAAACATCATCATGGCTAAATATAACGTCCGGCTTACGTTTTGTAGTTCAATAATATCCAGGCAGTTCAAGATTTCTTAGAGCAAACCAAAGAATGCGATGTGCTTGGATTCAACGTTTCTGATATGGACATAAGAAGTTGTGATAAATGCAGCCAACAGTCTTGGAGGTAGTTGATAAGGGGCAAAATTGAGAATTCACTTTAAGGTGGCACATTGGACCGGTGGTATAACGGGTCAAAACGGGTTTGCATTGAAACACGTGTATCTTTTTTTCCTGAGTTGAAATGGGCTGGTCATGTTGGGCCGTTGGCCCTGGTCAGTATTAACTGTTGGGTCAGGTCGGCCCATAAACACTTCTTCTCTTGCTAATACTTCAACGCTTTAATTATGATTACAAAACATATTGCAACTATAGTAAAAAGGGAAAATCACGAAAATGACCTTTCACCAAACAACTTTACAAAAATAAACATCGTTTGCGTCCGGGGGAGACGCAAACACGGAAATAAATGCAGGTTTTGTGTTTGAGATTGTGCCATGGGTTTCTACGCATACTTTTTTTTTATTTTCCACCACGATTTTTAAACTAGCATAACTTTTTCATACGACGGTATTTTTTTTATAAAAAAATACACCAAATTAATGATAATAAAATTCTCTTTAATTTAGTGTAACTTTTAAAAAAAATATTAACGTATGAAAAAGTTATGCTCGTTTAAAAATCGTGGTGGAAAAGTAAAAAAAGCCTAAGGATGATGGCACGTGTCAACTTCTTATTCGTTAGGATTCATGAGGCTACCACAATTCAACAGTCAAAAGTGTCATCTATACATTTCAATGTAACGTTTTTTTTCTCGTCATTAAACGTTATTTTTATTTGTGCAGACAACCCGATCTATATCAAGGATCACCCGACAGCTCGGAGTATAGTACAGGGTCAACTGTTCTTTCACAGGTGATCGATAAAATGGAGCCGATTCAAGATAACGTTGTTGATGGTAAAATTACTATAATACCCGACTCAACAACCAATCAAGGTAGATTATATTGTATTTTGTGAAACCTTAGTGTTAATTACTTTGTTATAATTCTTCTTTTTGGGCTCAGATATTTTGGCTTCGTGTGATGAATTCAACCCTGATGTTGATGATATTTGTCCATTGCCGATTTCGGAGTACAATTCACCACTTCAAGTGACACCATTGTTTAGATCAATGGCTGCAGGGATTCCAAGCCCACAATTTTCAGAAAGTGTAAGTTTATTTTATCAATATATATATATATATATATATATTTTATATATATATGTATATATATATATATGTATTATATATATATATATACATATACACACACACACAGTATTTTTAACTAAATGATAGTAAAGGTTGAGTTTTTTCAAATTAGAGTAAAGCACACAGATGGTCCCTGTAGTTTACCAAAATTTTGGATCTGGTCCCCAGCTTTCCAAAAGTACGAGGATGGTCTATGTGGTTTGCATTTTGTAACACATTTAGTCCCTAGCCAACATTTAGTCCCTAGCCAACAAATCTAAAGGTTTCAGCACGTCCAAGTTAGGGACTTAATGTGTTACAAACTAAGCAGTTAATGCGGAAAAATATCGGTTATCGGTCAAGGACTGATATCTGAGATATCGTTTATCGCGGTGAGATATCGGTAATTTATAATATCATGCATATATATATATATATATATATATCTAGACCCTATATGATAAATATATTCATATCTAGAGCCTATATATATACTATATATATATATATATATATCTAGACCCTATATGATAAATATATTCATATCTAGAGCCTATATATATACTAGAAGTCTAGAACCTATATAATATTAGTAGCAAAAGTTTAGGACTTGTATGTTGGAAGTTTTGGGTGTGAGATGGAAAGTCTCAAAAGGTGGTAAATACTTTGTCCCCTATTGGTGTGGGAACAAAGTGAGTGATTGTTTATAAGGTAAAGCCTTCACTACTCCATTGTAGCTTTATGACATGTTTTACCACAACTACTACCCGCGCGCGCGCGGGGGGGGGGGGGGGGGTGCAAAAGCTGAGCCTCCTACCTGGAATTAGGTTGAACTCGTGCGGGGCGCACGTCCTGCGGACACGAATGCAGCTCCGTCACCGCGTGAGGCCGCACTTGGGGTATCCTAAACGAGATGACCGAGTTCAGAGTTTCGGCGATATAGCGGTATTCTCGGTGACCGAGATTATGTTAGGGCCGATAACCGATATTGATAGCATAGGTTACAAAGTGCAAACCACAGGAACCATCCGTGTGCTTTTAGAAAGCTAGGGACCATCACATGAAGGGTTTTGTAACTTTTCAGAGCATTCACATCCCACACTCTATATTACTCTCCATCTCTAAAATATGAAGGAAAATATTGCTTTTTCATTCCTTTAGAGCATTCACATCCTGGGAATCAAAATGTGTGTGTGGGGTTTTTAAAGTATAAAAAGTGGTTGTGAGTGGAGGAGAGAGAAAATGTTATTGTTCATCTGTATATTGGGGGGACACTGTTCACCCTCTATACTTTTTTAATATATATTGAAAGTGGTTGTGAGTGAAGGAAAGAGAAAATGTTATGATAAAGGTATAAAAATATCATTTAATGAAAAGGATAGAGAAACAATATTTGTTTTTAGTGGAAATATATTGATACAGGAGTTGTTTTTTAGTGGAATGTATGTATATTTTTAGGGAGTTGGATGTGAATGCTCTTAGCTACACATCCCATTTTTCATTTCACTCTCCATTTCTAAAACATATAGTAGAGAGTAATATTAATCTTTATATTTAGAGTGTAACTATTCATCACTCTTTATAAATATGTGAGTGTGCAGGAAAGAGAAACATAATTAAAATAAGTGTCTGTGAATATGAGATAGATAAACTGGAGAATTGGATGTGAGATGTTTTAAAAATATAAACAAACTTTAGAGAAAATGATGTTTTTTAGTTAAATTTTATAGATAGAGATGACGAAAGGGATGCGAGTGCTCTCATTTCAATTTTTTTTAAAGAAAACCTTCAAAAATCATATAGCTAGGTTTTTTGAGAAAAAAGGGTTATTGAATAGAAAGATTAAGAGCATTCACATCAGGTTCTCTATATAGCCTTTTCTCTAAGATCATTCACATTAGAGCCTCTATATTCATACATTCTATATAATATAGAGTAAATAATCGAGAAAACAACAAAAACACCACTGCATTGGAATCTCTATAATAGAGAATTTTATAGAAAACAAAGTGCAACCTCTATATTTAGAGGCTCATATCAACCGTCTATATTTTTATTGTGAGTGTGTAGGAAAGAGAAAAAAGTAATAAAATAAGTGTTTGTGAGTACGATACAGATAAAGACAGAGAGTTGAATGTGGGAGGTTTTTGAAAAAATAAAGGGGAATTGGCCTGTAATAATCCCACCTAGACCTTATCGGCCATTAATAATCCCACTTCAGAATATTCCCCCCACCAGTCCCACCTTTCACCTATTTTTCCTACAATGGTCCCCGTTAAAAAAACTTAACGGAGTTAAGCTTTTTTCCAAATTACAAACAGATTTTTTAGGGCTTTTGATCAGAACGATGATACGAGTCCATTGATGTAAAACATACTTCGAAATGGTGCTTCAAGTGACTTGATTTTGGTTAATTGGAAATTTAAACACCCGAATTGAAGCGTCGTTTTCATCGTTTGGAGCACCGTTTCGAGGCAAGTTTTACATCAATGGACTCGTATCGTCGTTCTAATCAAAAGCCCTAAAAAATATGTTTGTAATTTGGAAAAAAGCTTAACTCCGTTAAGTTTTTTTAACGGGGGACCATTGTAGGAAAAATAGGTGAAAGGTGGGACCGGTGGGGGGAATATTCTGAGGTGGGATTATTAATGGCCAATAAGGTCACGGTGAGATTATTACAGGCCAATTTCCCAAAAATAAATTAGTTGAATTATATAGTTGTTGGAGATTCCAATGTGAATGCTCTAAAATAGAGATAAGGTTTAGAGAACCTACACCAGTTCTCTAACTCTCTAAGTATTAGGACTCACTATTCATCTCTAAATATAATTTTGTGAGTGTATGAAACCGAGAATAAACAATAAAATAAGTATTTGTGAGTAAAATAGAAATAGAGAATCTGATGTGGGAGGTTGTTAAAAATAAACAAAGTTTAGAGAAAAAGATTGAGAACCCAAATGCTCTAAAAGGATGTCTTCTTCATTTCCATTCCTATTCCCTTTGCCACCTTCACCCGAAATGGGATGTGAGGGGCGGAGGCGTGGGGCAAATCACGAGTGTGAGGCGAGGATGTTTGTGAAACTAATGTTTTCACCCCCACAATTCTTAAAAAAAGTGGAACTTAGTGAGACCATTACACATGTTTAGTACGTTGCACCACTTTTAGTGAAACCTATGCAGTTATTGCGGTAAAATATCGGATGTCGATCAAGGACCGATATTTGAGATATAGGTACCGATAATATCGGTACCAATATTCTGACCGATATTTGACACCGATATTTTACTAGGGGACCGATATAACCGATTTATCACCGATATTAACTGCATAGAGTGAAACCATTAGAGATGATCTAAATCAACAAACATCTATAGCTCATAAATTCATGTGTTCCAGTGCTGACTTAATGTAAATGTTTCAGGAAAGGAGTTTTTTACTAAAAACACTTGGAATGGAATCAACACCACCCAAACAAGACATCAAAACCTCACAACCTCACTGCAAAAGGGCTCTTCTCCATTGCCTTTAAGCAGCAAAATTCCCAAACTACCCCTCTTCCAGAGTTTTGAAATCATGTAGAGTTTTTTTTTTCTTCATAGGATTTGCAGTCAATCTCAGCCTGATTTTTTCACCAAAAGGTTTGATCAAGATCTGCACCAAACTCTAGAATGTTCCCGTACATTCTAGAAACCACCAGTAGATCTAACAACATAAGTGTGTGTTATGTTGACATGAATTGTTTTCTTTTGTCATTTTTGGAGGCTTTCGAGTTTCGAATACGGGTGTATTCGAAAACCCCCTCATAACATATTTGGCTTCGAAATACGCCAAATCCTGCACAGAACATTATTTTGTTTTTTGAAAGAGTGTAACTATACATCGGCAACTCGCCGCATATTACAATCTTACCCCCAAAATGGAAATGGGGAGTAGGAAAAAAGATAGAAGTGAGTGAAGGAGGCTCAACTGCCATTGTTGGACTCCATTTGTTTGTTGATTTTAGTGTGTCTGTGTGTAGAATAGAGGTGTTATGGTATAAGTTGTAATGTATGATATATATAAAGATTGGTTTTTTTTAGAGAATGTGATTCTTGTGTGCACATGTTTTCTTTGTTTCCAATTATATTCATGATTGCAGAAGCCGCTAGACGCTCCCAGGTCAGTCAACCCTACTTGACCTAGGCTAGAGTACTCAAGGAGTACTTTGGACATGTTAAATTATAACGAAATAAGTTTTCGGGAAAGTATATATACGTCATATATCATAAGTTTACTAATATTTATAACAAAATACATGAATATCAATATAAATAAAAAATAAATGTTTAAATAGTAAAGTATCTTAAAATTTTGGAAAAATGATATTCATTATTTAATATAACAGACATAAAAATTATGTTTTATTTTTTTTAAGTCAAGCTCGGCCAAGTTGACCAACTTGATCCGATTCTGATCGAAGTTGACCGCGTTTCATCGGATCCCAACTAATTAGGCGGAGTTAAAGAAAATCCCATCAGCAACCTACTTACTTGCAGCCTTGCAGGCATTGATTATATTAATAGAAACAATTGGTAGACAATGGTGATGAATTCAAAAGATAATGTGTTAAAGAAGGTGATCAAGAAACTTGCTTGCAGGTGAAAGATTGATACTTTAATCTTGATGTGTGTTAAGGGGTATGGGGCGGGGGTTTGGGCGTGGGTTGGCGGGCAACGCCCAAGTCACCACCCCGGAGGGGCTTGGCTTATGGCGTGGCCCGTTGGGCGGTACTCTGGCACCCGGCGTTGGGCGGGGCAGGTGGGTGAGGTGGCGAGTGGTGATTGGCGGGTCAACCTAGCCATTTTAAAATTTAAAAACAAACCGTTTGGCTTGGCCAAACGGCTAACCCGAGCGGTTATAAATAACCCCCCCGCTAACCCAAACATCCCACCACCACTATTCAACTTCGCTACCCACTACGACGACCGGGTCGAGGTGGCCAACATCGAGTACCGGTCCAAGGAGAGGCGGGTGTTCGACAAGCTCGCCCTCTTCGAGATCTACTTAACGCTTTAGGGTTTTTTTTATATGTAATGTTTAATAAGTATATTTTTTTGTAATGTTTTAGGAATGTTTAATAAGTATTTTTTTTTTGTAATGTTTTAGGATTGTTTAATAATATTTTAGGTTTTCTTAATTAAAATATTGTGTGTATTAAAAAAAAAATCCACGTGGCCTAGCCAATGCCCCAAACCCCCGCCCCACCATACCTACCGCTGAGTCCATTCATGGGCGGGGTCCCCTCCTTTTCCACGTGCACCCAACGCCCCAAACCCCCGCCCCACCATACCCCATAGCCTAAAGATTCGTTTTTTTAAAAGAAGAGTTAAATGTCATTTTAGTCCTGTGGTTTGGACCATTTTACCAGTTTAGTACAAAGGTTTGAAAAGTTGCCATTTTAGTCTAAATAGTTTCAAACGTTGCCGTTTTAGTCCACCGGGTTAACTTCATCCATTTTTTATGTTAACGAGAATGACAATTCGATCATTTTATATGGCTGAATGACCCTTCTAGTTAACAGAATTACATAAAAAATGACAAAATTGCCCTTCTAGTTAACATAAAAAATGGATGAAGTTAACCCAGTGGACTAAAATGGCAACGTTTGAAACTATTTGGACTAAAATGGCAACGTTTCAAACCTTTGGACTAAACTGGCAAAATGGCCCAAACCATAGGGACTAAAATGGCATTTAACTCTTTAAAGAATGTGAATTTTGTGTGCACATGTTTTCTTTGTTAACATTTATATTATTCTGAAACAATGCATAAGATAATGTGTTAAAGAAAGTGACCAAGAAACTTACTTGCATATGAAAGATTGAACCTTTTTTCTTCCTGTGTGTTTTCTAATGTTTGTGTGTAATATTTGGTTAAAAATGGTTGTTTTGTGTTGTGGGGATGGTGTTGGGGTATATATGCTGGTCAGCAATAAGGAAAGATTGTACTTTTGAGAGATGTACAACTCTTTTTAAAAGAAAAGATTTTGGTCAAAGTGGAAGATTTAGAAGTTAAAAAGGGAGGGAAATTTGTGCAAATTTTAAAGCATGCTTCTATGGGGTGTGACCTATCACTTTCTTTTGCTTCTTTTTTTCTTAATTTTAAAGCACAACCATGGGTGGTCATAGATAATGCCATATAATATATATAATCTGAGATTATTTAAAGTCTGTATTCAATTTGTATTGAATTATTTATTTTTCGCCAAACCACAAAGACTACGGCAGTACTCAACTCTTATATTTATAAATGAAATTATTACAATCAAGGGCTCGTTGTCGAAGGGTATCAAGGTGTATGTACAACGGTGTTGCTCTTTATATGGTTGAAGATTCTAGTCACATGACAGACATATGCATAGATTTTAGAGTAAAAGTAAAGAATGTATGAGTTTGTCATTTTAAATAAGAAATGGTTTCACTTTAGTTGCAATAAAATAAGACAATAGTTAATGATTTTAAGATACTTTGAAAATAATATAAGTGCATTTATTCGGGTGGATATAACCCTAGGCTTATAGCTTAGTGGTTGGGCAGTGATTGTTACAAACCGAGAGAGGGGGTTCGATCCTGAGCCGCACCCCGGGTTTCATCCGGTTGTTACTTCAGCGAGACAACTCGTGTGGAGGGCAGTACGGTTTCTGGGGGAACGCCGTAACCAAGTCTGACCAATCCAGTGTGGACCCGGTTAAGACAACGTAGTCTGGACGAATCTTGGCTAGGGCCGTCGATTAGACAGTGTGACATTGGGTCACTAAAAAATAAAGTCACCGTTCAAAAAAAAAAATGAACCACCTGTTTACCCAAATGATATGGGCTCATAATTAGGCCCACACATTTAATTATTCATTATATGGACTTTCACCACTTGTTATATTCTTGTTTATGTTCTACTAGGTTATCACCCGAAAACTTCTCGGGTAGGAAAAATTAATTTATATTAATCGATTTATGTTGTTAAAATAAAGACATGTTTTCAAAAGTTATAGTATAAAGAATCCATACCGATTGTTTCTATATCAATTTAAATTACATAAGTCGCAAGCTGAATCATTAAAATAATACAATTGATAAGACTGGATGTGTGTTCCGATCTTCGAAATTCATTTTTTTTTTATTTTAAGGGTCAAAACCGGGTCAGACTAACAATTCGTATCGGGTAAAGTTAATCACATAACAAAAATACAATATAAATTACATTATATAGAAACGAAAGAAAAAATACAAATGAATGTGACCGATAGTGATGTAGTGCTTATGAATGTATGCTTCCAAGACATTCTTGTGCAACAAAGATCCTCACTATCTTTGATTTCCAGCTAAGCATATTGTCACTCAAGGTTTAATTAACCACCTGATAAATATAGTTATGCTTAACCCATCTGATTCCTAAGAACCTTTGTACTTGCATACTTTAAACTCTATATTTCCAGCTTGACAAAAGAGGGTGATGTTTTAACTGATAGAGCAAGTTTGTGTACCTTACCAACGCAGAATAAAAATTCTTTTCCATCTGTTGAATATTGTGTTCGGTATCTTAAGCTTCCAGATTAGCTGCATTAGGCTGATCAGATTTCCAAGGGACGACATCATTATCTCCATGGATACTCATCTCTATTTTTATGAGCACTTGAACCTTTATGGCATTTCTTTTATTGACATGCTCATATTCACTTTTTTTCAGCCCCATAAATTGGATCCTTATTTAGAACAGTCACTTCATTATTAGCATCCATACTTGTGGTTAGACTTTTCTTCTTTCTTTTCCTCCTTGATTATTCGATGATTTTTCTATACCATCATGACCAAAAGAAGATAAAAGACCAATTTTTCCAATGAGTTTTCTACACCTTATGTAATATAATTTTACCAGTACTGTCCACTGCCTCACTATTCGCGTTATTCTAAGGATCCAACACATTCTCACTATTGTTTCAGCGTTCTTTCTGTCACCTGTACAAATTTTTTTGATTAATTAAGTGTCAAATGCATTAGTAATTTAACCCATATGTAAATTATAAAAACACACATGTATCTCCAGCCCTTTCATTTGACCCATTGAACTCAACCAATACACCGCTCCTAATTCCTCCATCTTAGTAACTGTCATTGTTGACTGGTTTGGGCCATTTAGGCAGCTCTAAAAGCATACTCTCATACGTTTGTTTTAAACGTAACAATTCCTCCATTATAGGGTTTTTCTGGTAAATTGCTCCCAATGTCTTTTCAAACCTCCTTCTCTTATCCAATAAAGCCTCAAAACAAATTGATCAGCCTTTGCCATTTGTTCCTGTTGCAAATCATTTAAAAGTCAGTTCACAGAATGGCCATATAGTTTTGACCCGTCACATGAAAGGAACATTTTTCCACCTCTACATCTTACATTAGCATCCAATCTATTGCAAGTGAATAAATAGAAAAAAAAAACTACAAAATTTAACAGTTACATAAGTTTACCTAATCTAGTAGAAGATCATACATCATCTGCAACGACAGAGTTTTCTGATGTACCACTATTGGCCCTTGTTCATGTGTTGAAATCCGCCTTCTACCATATACCATTGTGTCTTTGTTTTGTAAACTATTATCACAAAACACACGCATAGAATAGTAAGATACATAGAGAAATGGATGAATTACGAAATGAATAGATCCACTTCAATCAAAATACAAAGATAAAATCAAATTACCTTAAAGGCCTAAACTTAATCATAACCGCTTCTTCCTTTGAATCACAACGATGGGCGAGATTGGCTGAAAACTTCAATTAAGGTTTGAAAAAGAAATATATCTCATTTTCGTGAATCACACTTGAAATGGATCAAAGGACCTGAACACACTTTAATTTGGTCTTTATGAATAAAACACATTTGAAACGGGTCAAAGGACCCACACACATTTTATATTGGTCTCTATGACCAACACAAACTTAAAACGGGTCAAAGACGTGAATGCATATTAAGAACATGAGAATTCTAACATAACTCGATGTGGGTAAGATGATGGAGATACATATCTTTGTCGACTGAGGAACCTACTTGTTAACATTCAACTATAACACTTACATCGAAACCAACCGTCCTCTCAGTTAGAAGATGCCATTTAGATATTGTATTCCCTTACAAACTTGTCAAGAACCATGTTTCAGATTAGCTAGTAAAAGCAACCATGTCGAATTTTTATTTCGCATCTTCGAAATATAAAAAATCCTCCTTAGTTGATCTCACAAGGATGCCATTAACTAACCCATTAGTTGTAGGGATGAGCTCGGTATAACTTAAAACCATTCGTTGACTTATAAACCTTTATGTTTTAGATAGCAAAAAATCTTACTATATCACTAAAATAATAATGACTTCATTTCTTAACCAACACTAAGCCAAAATAATAACCAGTAAAGCAGCTCATAAAGATTCCAGTTAATATTAGTTATTTGTAGTTGCTCGGGTACGACTTCTAAATTATAGTGTAGGAGGAACCGTCCCATTCTTTTTCGCTAGTTGATACATTAAAGGGAACCAATGACTTCTTCACTTGTAAAGTTAAAAAGGTATGAAGCCCCTGTCATTAAAGACAACAACATCAGTCCTTAGTTTTAAAAGGGTGATGCGCTCTGATGCGTTTTGATCCCAAATTATGATGCATGATTCGTAAAAGACCAATTCATGTTTAGCACACTTTATGCTTTTAAAAAGACCAATTCATGTTTTGAAGACCAATTCATGCGTTTTATCCGAGGCATTTGTTACTAAAAAAACTTTTAGCACATTTTATGCTTGTAAAAAGACCAACTCATGTTTTGAAGTCACTCGTTTACCAATCAAAAACAACTCTAACATATAAATAATTAAAATAAAAAAGTAGTATAGATAAACTTACTTTGTTTGTCCAAGATTCTATTTGATTCCTTTAACTTTGATCTCTTTATTCCCTTAAAAATCAAACAAAGATGCAGCATACCTTTCTTAATCTAATGTGCTTTAGACTTGTATCACTTTGCTGCTCTAAACTCCAAATCTCTTTGAGACTCAAGGAACCAAGTCCTCCCATCAAATGCCAAAAAAATATATATAAAAATTAAAAACATGTCCAGTTAAAACATATTTTTCTAAGAGAATCATAATCAAAACTTATACATAATTCTAAGATAATCAAAACTTATACATAAATATGATTTATGGGCGAGATTAAAAAATAAATGATTATAAAAAAAATTGGTTACCTAATGCTTGAATGTTTGGATTGCGGAGGTTTTAACCAAAGGCTTGAATGAAATCCATTGAAAAACAAAGGGGCGATCTTCAATAGAACAATCATTTTAGAGTTAAGAAAACTGCCCCAAATCATATGTATATGATCAGATAGCCTCAAGTTTATAACCAGAGTTAAGATCCACGTACAAAAGAATGACGAAATACATTGAAAGGATAGGAACTCAAAGAGAGAAACGAACAGATTGTTTTTTATATATACCTTGAAATTCGACACAATACAACTATCATAAACCTTCAAAACCATCGCTCTTTTTAAAGTTGAATAAAACGATAAGTCCAATATTTAGCCTTAAACACAGATGACATTCAAATAAGTGTGCACTCTTATTTGAACGTCACACGCAATCTCAAATTACACTAAAATATCCAACATACCTCCCCCATTTTAGTGTAATCAAGAATTACCTAACTTGTTCACAGCAATCAAACAAACTAATGCATAAATGAAATGTCGTGACTATTGAATTTCATATTAGTATATTACACATTCCAAATATTCGAATTTAAGGGTGTCTCTAAGGATTGAACCCTTAATATCCATACTGAATACATGAAGATAATATACACATTAGTTTACATACATAGATCTAACTTGACACTATCTTTTACTAGCCTATGTCCCTATCCTTCATAAGCATATCAAAGCCAAGTCCAAGCTTCTTGAAGCAGCTAAACTTCATGCTCATATAGGTAGCTCTTTTACTCTTGCACCTGCAAATGCAATTTTTCAAAAGAGCTATTAAGAAGATATACCTCAACCTTACTTAACTTGCAGATCTAAACACATACCTTTGGGATAATTTTAATGTCGTGTTCCAAACTCCAGATGTTAAGCTTTCCACATTGAATTCTGCACCTAACGTTATATTAGGTGGGAATTGGGTATCTTAACATGAGAGTTTTCAGATGGACTTTAACCCTAATCCCACAGCTGATCCTTTCACGAGATCTCTAGTTAACCCTTTGGTTAAGTGATCAGCTAAGTTATGTTGAGTTCTCACATACTCAACCGAAATCGCACCATGCATGATGAGCTCACGAACCATGCTATCTCTCACACCTAAGTGTCTTGACTTGCCATTATACACTTGACTATACGCCTTAGCAAGTGGAGCTTCACTATCACACCTTATAGAAATGGGAGCCATTGGTTTTGGCCACAATGGAATCTCATAAATCAAGTTTCTTAGCCACTCAGCTTTTTTGCCAGCTGCGGCTAATGCTACAAACTCAGACTCCATTGTTGAATCAGTTATGCAAGTCTGTTTCTTTGAAGCCCAAGAAATGGCACCTCCCCCAAGTAGGAATACCCAACCACTTGTGGAAGAATGATCTTCCTTATTGTTTATCCAACTTGCATCTGAATATATCCTTCAATCACCGAAGGAAATCCAATGTAAGTTAGACCATAATCCATGGTTCCTTTCAAGTATTTGAATACTCGATCTAGTGCTTGCCAGTGATGAGTACTAGGATTGCTAGTAAACCTACTAAGTTTTCCAACTGCATACACTATATCTGGTCTGGTGCAGATCATAGCGTACATAAGTGATCCAATCGCTCTTGAGTACTCAAGTGGAGATACTGCAATGCCTTTATTAGGTAATAGCTTCAGACTAGGATCAACAGGAGTACTTGCGGGAGAACAATCCTTGAAATTGAACTTGTTCAAGATCTTCTCAATATAGTGTGATTGAGAGATTGAAATACCCATGTTCTCACGTTTGATTTTAATACCTAAGATCACCTCAGCCTCCCCCATATCTTTCATAGCAAACATAGATGATAAAATTCTTTTGTTCTATTGACTTGATCTTGGTTAGTGCCAAAAATCAACATATCATCTACATACAAACAGATCAAGACTCCGTTTCCAGAAGCATCAAACTTGCTATAAACACATTTATCTACTTGGTTTAAAGCAAAACCAATAGACAATACAATCTCATCAAACTTTTGATGCCACTGTTTGGGTGCTTGCTTCAAACCATAAAGAGATTTAATTAGTTTACACACGTTGTTTTCACTTCTAGGCATAACCAACCCTTCTGGTTGTTTCATGTAAATCTCTTCATCTAATTCACCATTTAGAAATGCAGTTTTCACATCCATTTGGTGAATTACAAGATTATGTATAGCAGCAAGTGCTAATAATAATCTAATGGTGGATATCCTTGCTACAGGAGCATATCTATCAAAGAAGTCAATACCCTCCTTTTGTCTAAACCCTTGGATTATTAATCTGGCGTTGAACTTATCAATAGTACCATCCACCTTCATCTTCCTCTTGAAGATCCATTTACTTCCCAATGGTTTACAACCAGGAGGTAAATCCACCAATTTCCAAGTGTTATTTTGCAAAATAGAGTCCGTTTCATCTTGGATGGCTTCTTTCCAAAATGAAACATCCCTTGAAGCCATTGCTTCACTATATGTCTTTGGATCCTCATCAACATTGAAACAATATTCATATTGAAAATTAATATCAATCCTAGATCCTTCAACTAAGTACAGTTGAAAATCGTCACCATAAGACTTGGCCTTTCTTTCTCTTGAACTCCTTCTTGGTTCAGTGCTAGTTGAAGGCATAATTTCTTTTCCACTAGAAATCTAGAGAGAAGGATTCATATCCTTTGGCCTAGGTATAGATGTGAATCTTTCTTCATCATATTCTACATTTCCACTTCTTGCCTCAATAACCGCATGTACTGAAACGTGGTCATTTGGTTCTATTACATAGATTCTGTGAGCAAATGAGTGCTCAACATATCCAATGAAAATGCATTCTATACCTCTTCCCCTAAGTTTCTTATCTTAGGATCATTGAGCCTAACCACGGCTCTACAACCCCAAACTCTTAGTTTTTGCAACTCGGGTGGCTTTTTATACCAAAGCTCAAAAGGGGTTGTTTTGTTCCTTTTATTAGGAACACGGTTTAACAAATAACAGGCTGTCAACATAGCCTCTCCCCAAAACCGATTATTTAAACCCGAATGGGACAGCATGGTATTAACCATTTCTTTTAGCGTCCTATTCTTCCTTTCCGCCACACCATTTTGTTCCGGTGTGTAAGGAGCTGTGGTAAGGTGTATTATTCCAGTTGATTAGAAATATTCCAGATCAAAATACTCACCACCTCTATCCGTATGTAGGGTTTTGATCAATTCACTTTGATGAAGCTCTACTTCTTGTTTATAGATTTTAAACTTTTCCAAAGCTTCATCTTTTGCATGTAACAAGTAAACGTAACATAACCTAGTAGCATCATCTATAAAGGTTACAACATACTTATTGTTACCTAATGATGGTGTACCATGAAAATCACATAGATCACTATGTATCAAATCTAACAATTTACTTTCTCTAGTAACATGTTGCAAGAATGGTTTTCTAGTTATTTTATTCAACTTGCAGATATGGCACTTTTCATTTGTTAAATTAACTCCCGGAATTAAGATCATCTTAGACATTTCCATAAGTCGTTTATAATGTACATGTCCTAATCTAGCATGCCATAATTCAGATTTTGACGAATTTACACTAGATGACGAATCAATCATACAAACAGAATTATTACTAAACGGCACTTCTAGATTTAACATAATCATACCATTACATAAATAACCAAATCCGATAAAAGAACCATGTCTTGACAAGATATACTTGTCACATTCTAACACTTGTTTGTACCCGCAATTATTTAATACGATACAGGATAACAAGTTTTTCCGAATGCCGGGTACATACAATACATTACTTAAACTTAGAGTTTTTCCAGAAGTAAATACTAGTACTACACTTCCAATTCCGTGGATTGGCTCGGTTGCAACATTTCCCATCTTTAAAACAGATCCATCTTCAATTAATGTAAGGTCCTTGAACCATCTTCGATCCTTACATAGGTGACTTGTTGCTCCCGAGTCATACCACCAAGCAACAGAATCATCCTTGTTGCTTTGGATCCTTAGAGGATCCACCAGTGCCAGCTTCATTCTTGGCTTTACCAACACGACAATCTCTCTTGAAGTGTCCTAGTTTACCACACTTCCAACAGCCTTGATCATTGGTCTGTTTTGCATACTTCACAGCCTTGTTCTTCTTGTTAAACCCACTTTGATACTTTCTTTTGTTGTTTCCCTTGTTAGAATTTTTGAGACTAGGACCACTTTCTTCCACCATGTTAACAGAAGACCCACCAACGTGTTTGTCTTTGTTAATATTTTCCATGGCCCGACAAGACTCCTCAATTCGAAAACAACTTCCAAGTTCAACCAGATTCATTTCCTCCTTCTTATGTTTTAAAGTATGTTTAAAATCTTTCCATGAAGGAGGAAGTTTATCAATGATAGATGGAACAGAAATAGCTTCATCCATCTTTAAACCATGTGGTTCTAATTGACCCAGAATTCTTATTCATTGTATTGTTCCATGATGGGTCTACCATCAACCATTTTATAATTCATAAAATCACTAACCAAGAATTTCTTACTAGATGTGTTTTCAGCCATGTATTTGGCCTCTAGTAATTCCCACAGTTCTTTTGCAGATTCAACATTTTGATAAATATCGAAAAGAGAGTCACACATACCATTCAGAATATGCCCACGACAGATGTAATCAGCATTCAACCACTTTCCACGCTTCCTAGTTTGTTCCAGCAATTCATCCACCACTTCCTCGGGCATCAGGGTACTCAGAACGTACACCACTTTCAAAGTCGTCAACAGAAAATGCATCTTCTTTTGCCAGCGACGAAAGTCTTGCCCTTCAAACTTGTCCAATTTCGCAAATTTGTTCGTCATAGCCTTCGAAGATTCACCACCGCTTGTCATCTTCACTGTAATTGTTTGATCTTTGTTGGGAATAATTCGAAAAATGCTTGGATTAATCTGAAGTCGTGTAATCACTATTAGATCAAACAATTGGAGTGGCTACCAATCTTTGATCGGATAAAATCAGAAAAATTCTAGATTTTTGTATGGCAATTTTTGATTGTGAGATTTTGGGGATTCGTCTCTATATTCAAATTTTGTCCAGGGTTTTTTTCTAAAAAAATTGGGAACGTATTTTCAGTTTTTCACAACTGCTTGCAGTTTCAATTTTGAACAAAAACACCTTTAGTCCCTTAAGTTTCACAACTGCTTGCAGCTCGACCCCAGCCAGGGGCTACCGCCCCTTGGACCCTGCTCCCAGGGGCGCTGCCCCCTTGGATCCCCGTTAGTCGCGATGACCTTCAAATAAGCGTGCACTATTATTTGACCGTCACACGCAATCTCAAATTACACTAAATATCCAACGGTTAATAATTCTAATACCCAAATGTCAATTTAACTTATGGTTCAAACCAACATATGGTTCAAACAGATTCCAAGCATATGGTTCAAACAGATCCCAACAAAGTGTATGAACATAAAACAAAAAACCCAGTCAAATCGAAAAGATGAAAAAAAATACTTGGTGCTGGTGAAACCCTAGCCGCAGCCTTGTCCTCGCTACCTTGAATCACAACCATCACATTATCACCACTGAAGAAACCCTAAATCAACCCTAGTAGCCGTCATCTTTTTCTTCAGGCCACAACCACCGTCAACATCTTCTTCCTAGTCGAACCATAACCATTATTTCTGGAGTTGTCGATCAACATCTCGATCCCTTCGGTTGTGATAGTAGCGACGATTATATGGTGATATCTGGTGTGGTGGCGATGATTGATCCAGAAGAGAAACGAAGGAGGAAGCTAGGGTTAAGAAAAGAGGTATGTTTAGAAGGTTTATATACTTGGGTCAAAAATCACCATTCGGATACCCAATGCGGGATCCGAATGCGAAAATGTATATATTTCTCTAATTTTCCCGCCAATGGTTACACCACAACTTGACATGTGTCCCAAATCTTATTTGTTTATATAATATATAGATATAGATTGTTGTAAAAGAAAAGCATGTAAGATGAACAAAACGAATTTATTTATTTACTTTTTTTTTCTAATTAAACAGGTTTGGAACAAGTTTTGACTTTATCCGTTTAAGTCAAACTGGCTTTTTTCGAATCCAAATTGGTTTTGACTTTGACCGGTTCCAAGTCAATCAGGTTTTAACTTGAAACCGGTTCGTTTTCCCCTTTTTGAAAGACTGGTTTCGGTTTGGTTTCAGTTCTGTTCAGTTTGAGTTCGGGTTGTAAATTGATTTTTGCGCACACTTTTTTTAAACAGTTTTGATGACAAAAAGTTAAGAAAAAAGATCATAAAATATGAATTTTTTTATTATTTTATAATAGTTTTCGAACTATTTTAGAAGTAAATTACCGTTTTTTTAATTTTTAAAAATGTTAGATAAAATAACATTTGCATTAAACAACTGGACCGGTTTGGAGCCGGTTCCGTTTTTGGCCTGGTGAGGTGTATACCAAGCCGAACCGGTTTGTACGGAATCGATACCAAACTGGCTTCGGTTCGGGTCGTTTTGCCAAATCGGTTCTTTTAACCGGTTTGTTGTTCATCTCTATATACAATGTAGAAAACAAATCCATACAATAAAATGAAACAGTTTCACCTTAATTCTAATAATAATAATAAGACAATACTTATGATTTAAGATACTTAAAAAAATAATAAAACTGCATAATTTTAATAATGATTTGATTGATGATAAATGTGGTTAACTTCAAATGACCCACCCGTTTACCCAAATGATATGGGCTCACCGTTAGGCCCACATATCTGATTATTTAATATTTGGGTCTTCACACTAGAGATGGGCATAATAACCGGTTCCAAACCCGACCCGGTGGAACCTACCTGGGACCGGTTCTGGTTCCTACCCGACATATAGTGGAACCGGTTCCGGGTTCAAAATACCCGATGGTTCCTACCCAGTTCCCCATTTTTGGAAAAAAAATAAGTTCCGGAACCGGTTCCAACCCGTACCCGGGTTGTACCCGTAACCGGTTCTTATCATACCCGGTTCTTACGGTAACCTTCCAGACCCGGTTACACAAACAACCTAAACAAGAAACGTTAAACAAAACATATAAAACACAAATGGGTTTACAATACATAAAACAAACTAAACTTTCGATGACCCGGTCCCGGATGCTTTACCCTTTTCATTGTTTTTTCGCCTTTGTCACCGGACGATGACGGTCGGTGTGTTTCTTGAGCGTCGAGTTGGCCGCCGCCTTCATGAACTTCCTGCACCACTTGCATCTAGCCATTTCATGGCTATCCGACATCAAGCACAAGTCAAAGTGCTTCCAAATATCGGGGTTTCTTTTGGTTTCCAAAACAACCACGACCTCATCGTTGCAAGCCATCGTTATCTCTTGTTAAAGTGTTAAGTTTATATAGAAAAACCGATTCTGTAAAGTGTAAAGTGTAAAGGGGTTTATATAGAAAACCGATTATGTAATCAGGAACCGGTTCCAACGGTAACATTTACCAGGAACCGGTTCTAACGGTAACATTTTTATCAGGAACCGGTTCTGAACAGTAAAAGTCAGGTTTTTGACTGTCAGGAACCGGTTCTGAACAGTAAAAAAGTCAGGTTTACTGTCAGGAACCGGTTCTGAACAGTAAAAAGTCAGGTTTACTGTCAGGAACCGGTTCTGAACAGTAAAAAAGTCAGGTTGTACTGTCAGGAACCGGTTCCGCACCATACCCGGTTCCATAATACCCGTACCCGGTTCTACACGGTTCCATATTCTTGGGTGTGAACCCGGGTAGGAACTGGACCCGGTTCCACACCATACCCGGTTCCAATGACATCCAAGCAGAACCGGGTCCGGGTTGGAACCGGTTTCGGGTAATAATAAAACCCGATTATGCCCATCTCTACTTCACACTTGCTATATTCTTGTCACTTATGGTTATGTTCTATTGTTGTAAAAGGAAAGCATGCATCTACAATGTAGATTGAATAACCGGGTTTTATTTTCTTTCCAAAACTGGTTTTGGGTATGGTCAAGAGGGTCAAAACCGGGTAGGTATGTAACCGGGTTTTTGAGAGAAAGTGATATGGAACCGTTCCGTGTTTTTTTGGGTATAACTAGGTTGGATGCAGTTTCAAATCATAGGATATAGAAACGATGAACACACCCGATGGGTAGGATCTGGTATTGAACCGGGCATGGAGAAACTGGTTTTTCTAATACCTGGTTTCATGTTTTTTTTTTCTAGGTAGGATTTAATACCCAGTTTTTTTGTCCATGGCTTTATAGCCTAGTGACATCTTGGGGGTGAGATAAGATTTTGGAACCAATAGGTTCTAGGTTCGATTCCCACAAATGGGGGTTTTCCCATATTTATTGGGTTTCCTCTTGAATTGGTGTATAGACATTATGCCTAGTGGAGATGGATATGATCGGGTTGTTTCGCTGGAGGCACGTTGATACACCAGTGGTTCGTCAGTGATCCAAATTTGCCGTTCCAAAAAAAAAAAAACTTCTAAACTTAAATTACCATAAAATTTAAGTATAAACTAGAAAATCTTTTATAGCTTAACTATAAAAGAAAAAAAAGGTGGATAAAATTAAAAGCTAGAAAATGTCTATAACAAGTGTGAATATACATACATAAAAGCAAATATATACATTAGTAAAACATGAAGGTGTAATATGATGTAATAGTTTGGATTTTGTACGAGGTTTCATACTAGTTTCCCGCTAGCTTCTTTGATATTAATAATATCACTGTTGTCATTCAAGAAAAAAAAAGTAGAGACTTGGGATCTGTATTCTCTAATAAGGCCATGCCAAATTTAGGGAGAACCCATATACTCTCAACTCCCAACGTAATTATTCAATGTCCCTTCTATTGTTAGAAAACTTTTGGGAGATACAAAAAGTAATCAACTACTATTTATATAAACTTTACATTGCAATCGTATTCAAACCAAATAACTATATCTCATGGAATATTTTTTTTTATCGGCCAACAAATCAATCCCGAGCATTCTCGGGGCGCCCACTGGACAAACGGAGTACTCCGAGAGTAACCCGAGTCGTCCACCACCAATTCCGGGGAAAACCTTGTAATCCACCTGCCGGTAGGCACGACGGTAAAGTTACCAGTAAAATCTGTTTGGCTCAAGGATCGAACCCAGGTTTCCAGGGTCTCCTATCACTGCCCACCAATGCCTCACTCCATTTTGCACCAAGTGAGAATTGAACTTGAGTCTTCCAAGAAAAACTCAAGTTCTTCTACCACTTGAGTCAGAGGTCATTGGCATCTCATAGAATACATACATCCCATACTTTCGCATACATTTATAATTCTATAGCCAACTTAAGCATCTATGATTTAAATGACTAATCCGTCAACAATGTGGGTTATCTTTTGCATACATAAAAATTAACAAAACCTTGGATAGTTTCGGGTGTTATTATTGGTGGTTAGAGTAAAGAGGCGGGGTCTTTGATTTTAGGGTAGATGAAAAGAATGTTGTGAGTGTTTTTATGGGTTTAGGGTAGTTGTGGGTGACAATGTGGTGGCAGTGTAGCATTGGTGGGTGTTAGGTTACATAAAATGGTGTGTCTCCATCCTTAATACGTGTAGAATATGTGTTTATTGGTTTCGCTGTAAATTTTATTTGACTATGATAAACTAGCAATGGGCACATAAATAATTTATCGGTCAAATGATGGTTCACACACACATAAGCGAATTAAATTTCGTTCACAAACACATAAGCGAATTAAATTTCGTGTTTGTGTTCGTTTATTAAGAAAAAAATTATGTTTATGTTCATTCACTATTCACTGATTCTATAAACAACCAAACATAAATAAACGAATATGAACAAACGAAGAAAAGCACTTATATATAATCTCATGCTTCGGATCATAATCGCCCAAAATAAAAATTAAGTAAAGTACTTCACATAATTATGTGAAAATAACAAAAAAAAACCTTACTAAATATAAAAAAGTATAAATGTTATGATAATGAACTAAAAAATAAATGAACATGAACAAACGGACAGTAAAGAACATACACAAACGTCAATGAACGAACATTAACGAACGTAAATGAATGCACATAAACGAACATTAAAGGACGTACACAAACGTAAATGAATAAACATTAACGGACGTAAATGAATGCACATAAACGGACAAATTACTAAATGTCCACAAACACAGTTAAATGAACGCCATCTCTATTCATCTTCGTTTATTTAATTAATCGAACAAAGTTCTTTGTTCTTTTTTATTAATTTATTGAATAAACGAATTTTCCATCGAATGATTCGCTAAACGTTCGATTTGTTTAGAACCTTAGAAATCGATAAAATTGCTTGGGTCCTCCCTTTTCCATGGGAATACATTTAATAGAGTGAGTAAATTTTTGTCAATATATTGAAAACGGTGATAGTATTTGGACACCCTCAATAATTGTTTGGACATCTTTTATACGTCACATATAGCGCTATACGTGTATAGAGTTTACATCTGTCAAGGCTGGATTAATGAACCATCAATTAGACTCCTATACGTCACGTATAGCCCTATATAAAATCTTAAACGTGCGAAATCTTATCGGTTCTATACTAGTTTGACAGATCTGACCAACGCATCTAATCTGCTCAGTTTGTTTGTGAATTTCTGAAACTATTGTTACAGGATAAATTTGTTTTTTTCATTTAATCAATAGACAACAATGTTGTAGTATTTTGTTTATTGCAAGAAGAAAGAATATAAGCGGGCCATAAATTATTGTTGCACTAAAAAGCAAATGGGTGTAGGTCTGTAGGACATGCATATTTTATTTACTTATAATATAAGCAGAATTTAATCACATAATTTTTTTAATGAGTTAATTTCTGTTTGACTCCTTGAGATTTTTCATATGAGTACGAATTTTTGTTATTTCTGAAATCATGGCCTATGATTTATTAATGTTAACTATTTAACTCCTTATGGCTAACTCCATCCAACTTTGATGTTAGTTCTTGAGGGTATAATTGTCCGTTCAATTTAGTATGTTTAATAGATCTAAATTAAATACTAATTAGTGTACGATTATTTCTAAAGCAAATATACATTTTGCACATGAATTATTAAAGATCATGTGATGAGTTAATTGTGGAACTTGATGACATCACAAAGAAAAAAATGGATTCTAATTTATACACAAACTAGGTTATAGTCTAGTGTATTACACGGGTTTTTATAAATGTATGTTATATAATTAATGAATAAATATATTTTAAAAAACATATGCATTGCCTGCTTGAATAAAGTCGTGTATTATAGTAAAGAATAAAATATAACGTAATTGTTAACACATATAGTCTTCAACATACGTATTTAAATAAATGAACATTGACATGAAGTAATAAAATTTTCTTAAGTTAATTTTGAAAACATAATCTCTTTTAATTAGGTAAGAACTTTGATTTTTTAATATCACCTGTTTTTTTTTTATTATTTAACCTATTGTATTTTAACATTGTTACCGTCCAACCACATTAAATATTTCAAAATTTGATTTCTTGCTTACGTAATCAAGTTCTGTGGATTAATTCTATCGCATAGAATTTTAATCATTCATGAATAAAATATATATTTGCTATAGAAACAATCATCGACCATAGGTAAGTATGAATTTGTCTTTGAATTTGATTTATTAAACACTTAAAATTTAATGGACAATTATACCCTCAAGAACTAACGTCAAAGTTGGATGGAATTAGCTATAAGGAATCAAATAGTTAACATTCATAAACCTCAGGCCATGATTTAAGAAAAAACAAGAATTCGTACTCAAATAGTTAAAATAGATAAATGTCAGGGAGTCAAATAGAAATTAATTCTTTTTGAATCTTACAGCTAATTTCCATTAACTAATATTTTGGAAAAAAATATTCAATTTTAATTTACTAAATCTGCTATGTCCTGGCGACAAATTCATAAAAAAAAGCCGTAGCGAAAACTTTATTTGTATAGAACTAGTGGGATCCTTCACGTTTTGCTGCGTGGTTTAAGTCGGTACCAATTTGGTTTGTTATGATACTAAGACGGTACGTGCACTCGGTATGGCAACCCAAAAAGATAAAAACGAAGACAACTTCATTTTCAACGAAATTTATACTAATTATAATAGTAGTAACTCACAACAGTTTTTACCAATACAAGTACCGATATTCTTTCGTCAAAATCGCTTCGTTTCTTCACGACACTGGTAAGAATGTCAGGAAACCATAAAAAAAGGAATATCGGTACCTATGTTGTTCAAACGGTATCGGTGGTTCGTCACGGTAAAAAAAATAAGTAATGTTTGACCTAATTGCCATTGACTAAAAAGTTTTAGCGAGACACTGATAAAAAGAAGCACGTCACAATTATATATTCATATATTCGGAATTTTATAAAACAATAAAAAAGGTCAACGGCATTTATAAACTGTATATTTGAAATTTTATATAATTATATTATATTATTAAATAACGAAAAAGATAAAGGAAGTTACTTTATAGAAAAAACTAAACCAGGAAACTTTAATGACATGTATGTTTGTGCTTTGATCACTTAACTTACAACTTGGTTTTGAGTAAAGTTTATATCGTGACGTAAATAAAAATAGACATGTCACAAAGACGTATTCATAATTTTATAAACAAAATCATATATTAAAATTTATAAGAGAAAAAGAAAATATATTTAAATAATTATACTAATAAAATAATAAAAGAATTCATAATAAAACGACTATGCATAAAAATTGTACTGTAACCTATGCAATATTTTTTGTACGACATTTTTCGACGTTACCTTTTGTTATTAATAGAAAAGAAATAGAAATAGAAATAAAAATATAGAGTTAATTGCCTGGATGGTCCCTATAGTTTCACGTAGTCCCCATCTTTTGGAAATAGCAAGTATGCTCTCTATGATTTGTTATTTTGTTACTCGGATAGTCCCGTGAGGGACCTAGATGTAAAAGGTTTGAGATTTGGATTAAAATGGCAAAACTGCTCAAACCTTAGGGACCAAAATAACAGTTTACTCTTGTAAAATTTATAAAAAGGACTTTTGTTTTAATTAAAAGTTAACCGTTTTAAGTTTTAAAAAACTTATAATCCAAAAAGTTTTTTTTCCCTTTTCTTTTATCGCGATGACGAAAAAGTAAGTTTCTCCGTCAAGGATCAACAAGATGATGGTTCATTAGAAAAGACAAAGTATTTAAACACCTGAGCTTAGGAGGAGGAGATCTTGGGTTTAAGTCTCATAGACGATAGTGATTAAAATAAATTATCCGTTCAAAAAAAATTTCTCCATCGATGTCTTAGAACTTATTGGGTGGGGGGATGTTAGTTGAGTATGTGACAAATTTAGAGGTCTTACGAACGATTTTCTCTTTTTAGCACCTTGAAGGTCATTGTAAATGTGCGTTTTAACTGAAGCCATCGATTATCAAGTTTTTTTTATCAAGTTTCATAAAGTTACCGGTAATGCGATCCGAAAAATAATATTATATGAGTCTACTTACAATCATACACAAATTGAACACAGTAAGCTAGAGTTTGAAGATGGGTCCATCCGACTCATTTTCGGGTTGAATAACACAAATTAAACGACCCGTTTCAGATTTCAAGGCATTGTTTTCATGTGGGCAGTTGTACCTAAAATTCAATGTTCCCTACTTTTATGTGAAGACACCCACAATTTACCAAAACGATAAGGTTATTTAAAAAAAAGTTTTTTTGAACGACAAGTAACGATGTGCCAATCACCATGACATCAGATGCTGTGGTCAAAGTCGACTACTCGACCACCGCCAGCCCCTTGACTCTCCCATATGCGCGGAAACCCGACCTCCACCTGCCCGAAGGCACGACAGTGGAATAATCGGTAAAACCTCGCCTCTTATCCAAGACGAACCGGCGTCACCCGTATTCGCCCTTAACCTGGATGTCGCAAAAAATAATGGGGAGAGTGAGAGTCGAACCTGGGTCACAACAAGGAACACCAAGTCTTTCTCCAATCACTCCACCACTACCTATTGACTATTTAAAAAAAAGTTACTCATTTGTTTTAAATTGATAGTTGTTTTTTAATTTTTTTATAGCTTAGTGTAATGTAAAGACATTTGATTAAAAATCAAGTAAATCTTTGTTTGAAAAGTTAATCATGATTTTTTTTAATTCTTTATAAAATGAAACATTAAAACCGATAAATTGTACATATCTTTAGCTTTACCAAGATCTGATAAACATCTTAAGCTTAAAAATAACTAAAATTGAAGAAAAGACGTAAGCGATTCACTCTTTTCTTTCATCAAATGTTTGTTTGCCATGAATAAGTTTTAAAGAGAGTTATACAAATCTAGATCATAAAACACCAAAATACCAAAATTATTTTGATTATAATATATACAATAAACTAGGGGTGTGCACGGTTCGATTCGATTTTTGAGTAAAACCATAACCGAAATGGTGTTTTGGGTTCTTGGTTTTAATAACGGTTTGGTTCGGTTTTTGGAACAAAATTTCGTAAGATTAAAAAAATTAAAAAGGATAATCCGAGATTTAACTTTTTTTTGATGATTACATTTATGTTAATATATTTAACATTTTAAATAAACCTAACCTTCTAAACTATTTTTATGTTTCTCCAAAGTTTTTATTAAGACATTTTCTTTTATAATACTTTGAAAGTCACTTATTTATTATGTTAAATTTTGTTATTTCATGTAAGCAACGGATAAATCATTTAAAAAATAAAATACAATGATAATATTCTTTTTGTAAATACTTAATATTCAAGAACAAATTTAATAATTCATATATCAATATATAAAAAACATTAAAAGAATGATCTTTTTTCTTATTCAATTCGATTCGATTATTTCGGTTTTGTAAAATCTAGGAACCGAACTGTAAATTTCGGTTCAGTTTTTTATGTGATTTAGTTATTTCGACTTCAGTTCAGTTTTTTTCGATTTTCTACTCACCCTACACTAAACAATGAATATCCAAAAAAAAAAAAGACAAAGAATCTTATTCTTTTACACCCAAAGTCTTCATCTTCTTTTTCTCTGAATTTATATCATCCATTATTTTTGTTCTCATTTTCTGTTAAGATACATTTTTATATTGCTAGCTTTTAGTGTAGGTAGGAGTTGAAAGGCAAGAAAATCCACTTGTTTGTCCTCCTTTCTTTGACTTACCTCTATTACATATCACATGCAATTTTTTAAATTACTAAAGTGACATATACAATTTTTTTCATAAATATATTGTTTACTTTTTGTGATAAATGAACCTTCTCACTAATCATAAAGACATTAAAACAATCTTAATATCATTGACGCCGACGGATCAACGACAGATTATCACTTTAGTAGTAGTGAGAAAACTCAAGAAGATGAAGACGAAGTTGACATGGCAAGCAGGCGGATGATGATTGGAGCAACAAGTGTCGGTGTTGGCTGATGTTAGAGGAGGAACACGCGAAAAATGACGCAAAAATATGTGAACATACGAGGTTGGGGGGGGGGGGGGGGGGGGGTCGGGTTTGGAAAAATACTAGATTAATGAAGAGGATGATGGTTGTGGGGCTGAATACATATAGTTCAGTCATGTTCACTTATTAAGTCTTGAGTAAATGCTTTGATATAGGCAACATATGTAGCTGAGCCAATTTAAGTATTAATTAGACAGCATCTTAGTTAAAATGGATTGTTTTTTGATATAGAAGTTATATTGTTCTTTTAATATCATCTAAAATGAAGTTATATGCCCATATTTTTCTTAGATAATAAACAACAACAAACCTTAATAACATAATTTGGAGTAAAATTGACAAAATGGTCTCTTAGTTTAACCATTTTTGTTACTTCAGTCGAAAAATGAAACTTTTTGTATTTTGGTCCCCGAAGGTTTCATTTTTAATGACATTTTCATTCAACTGGAAAACTGAGTTAGAATTTTCTGTTAACTTTTCACATTTTGTCGTTTCACTCATTTAAATAAAGGGTATGTTTGTCATTGTTATGCACAGTGGCGCAGGATCATAGGGGCTGGGGGGGGGGCCCTCGAACTTTTCGCTCCGTAGTTTATATATGTAGTTTTCGTATAGAAAATTTTGGGTATATGCGTTTTCGCCCCCCTCGGTTCTATAGATTTGGGTATATACGTTTTTGCCCCCCCCCCCCCGGTTTTCAAGGGCAAGCTTCGCCACTGGTTATGCAACATTATATTTTAATTAAATGAGGAAAACGACAAAAGGAGGAGAAGTCAACAGAACATTCTAACCCATTGCAACTGTATGAAAATGACAACAAAAATGAAACCTTAGGTACCCAGATACAAATTTTTTTTATTGAAATAACAAAAATGACCTAAACTCAGGGACCATTTTAGCATTTTACTCTATCATTTAAAACAAATTTTAGAACTTTTTAAGTTTCAATTTCACCCTTTATATTTTAATTAATATACATTTATAACTCATTTAGTTTTCATTTAATTTGACTTTTCACTAATAACTTGTGTTCTTAAAGTTTGCTTAAAAAAGTTGAGTATGCAAATCGCGTGTTTAATATTTTTAATGACATTTTGGTATAAATACGACATTAGTTTTTTTGTTTTTTTTTCAGTTGGAGTTGTATTCAAATTAGGATCGTTAAACTATACCTAATACTGGACCAGTGTTGTAACAAACCGCGTAACTACAGACTGAAACTGAATTCTCGTCATTATGCAAGGAATCCTACTAGTTATTATTTTTAAACGACTGACTCACCACTCTATAAACATACTTCTAAAACTACAACAATCTTCACCCGTAAGATTGAGACCTTCAATAACTTTATTATTCTAGTTAAAACAAAAATACCTAAGAAACAAACAAATATTGAAATAAATATAATTAAATTAAGGAAAGTATTAAAGTTGGGTGTTAATGAGAATGCATGGGCACATGCAGCCATGAGCCACCGGCAGGTCTCCGCCATAAGTCCACCACGAGTCAACACAAGAACCGCCGTAGTATTCTCTGCATGTGACTCACTTCTTAAACGTGTTGACTTTTTCTTCACACTATTTTCATAGTGACAGAAAGAATATATATATATATACCTCGCTTGCTTGAAATATAAGTAAAAAAAATACATAATAATTATGCTGATACGAAATGATCTAATATATATAGTTTTTTCTAAAAGGTTTAATGAATAAAGATTGCAAAAGGACTTTGAATAAAATTTTTAAAATAATTTTTTTTGGGTCACAGTTTTTCAGTTTTCGTACTCTATTTTCAATAGAGATGATTTACACGGCGGTTTGCCTGGTTTTTTAGGCGAATTGAGTTGGTAACAAGAATATGTTTAAATCTTTTGAGTGTAGATATAGGGTTCTCAATCGAATTGGATTCATGAAAATAATGTTAAAGGTGAAATTTCACTGATCTTAACGTTATTTTACTAATTTCGTGAAAATAATGTTAAAAGTGACGGACGGTTAATCGTGCATCATGTGGTGGAGTTGATAGCCGAAAGGCAAGGAGATAGATGCACTAATTGGCCTTTTCCTGATTGCTAAGTGTTATGTGCCTTATGTCCAAGGCTTGATGCAAAACTCCTATCGAGACGGGGGTCTCACTAGAAGCAACATCTCTATTCCTACGGGATAGAGGTAAGGTTGTCTACATTTGTAACAACTCGAAAATTCGATTGTTATCTTTCATTTTGTTTTCTCGTGTATCTATCCTTTTTGTAATCCGAGATTCGGTTAATAATAAAGTTTATTTTAATTAATTATGGTGTTTTACGCTATTATCACTCTAATCGCTTATTGAATCGTATCGCTAATCTCATCGCATCGCATCGCAAATCGCAGTTATTTATGTGGTTTTATGTTATTTATATGTTATGTGTGTTTGTGGTTATGTTTACGCTCGCTATCGCATCGCTCTCGCACCTCTCGAATCGCTAAATCGCTCTATTATATCAACTATAACGCTTAACGCTTTAATTTAACGCTTAATATAACCATCTAATGTGCCGAATAACCAAACGAATCCTTAACGCGAAATAATCGAAGAAAACCCAACTTTTGGGTCAAGTTCGCTCGAACTTGGTAACCCCAAGTTCGGCCGAACTTGACTGGCCAAAACTCAGGTTCTCTCCTCTAACTCAAGTTCGCTCGAACTTGCCTGAATCTTTAGAGATTCAGCATGTTCGGCCGAACTTAACCTCATGCTCTCCAAGAATCTCTCAAGTCCGCTCGAACTTGCATGTTTCCATGTAAGTTCGGCCGAACTTGTCCCCCTCAGCTCCTCCTCCTATAAATACCAAGCTCTGTTCACCCATTTGAACTTGCTGCAAGTTCGCTCAGAGCTCTCTCAACCCGAAACCTTCGTGTTCTAAGTAAGAATCGACCCGATTTCACTGCAACAACGTTTATCAACGATCTACAAAGGTTTACAACGATTTTGCACAAGGATCTATTCGTTTTCACCAAAAACCCATTCTTTTACGAAAATCTTCTTCTTTTTCTTCAAAACTTCTGTTTTTAACTTAGATCTACACAATACGAGTTCGTTTGGTGTTAGCAGAGGCTTCCCAAACACGAGACCTGCAAGATCTCGGCTTGTAAGTTCTAGATCTGAGAAAAACCTTTGATAAATATCGATTTTGACACAAAATACGGACTTTTGAGGATGTTTTGCTCATTTATTGATATGAAACGAAGCATCTATCATTCAAGATCCCAGATCTGGAAGCACAAGGACGTTTATGTTGGTTTACACAAGCCGGACTAATCCGAACGAACCCCGAGTTCGCCCGGATTAGCCCACGCTTTTGTAAAACAGCTAAAACAACTCTAAAAGACCTCTCCGACCTAAGTTTGCTCAGTAGCACAGGGTTGGAGGGATGAACACTCGATTTTCCTCAGCAAACAACGCGAAAACACAAGATTTTGGACTCGAAAACATCAAGTTTGCTCGAGAATCACCAGCTTATCAGGTCAAGTTCGACCGAACTTGTACCCATTTGGGTCAAGTTCGACCAAACTTGAGTATTTCTTCACCAAATTTTCTTGCAAGTTCGCTCGAACTTGCCTGGTTTCTTAGGAAACCATAAGGTTTTCCTACAAGTTCGCCGAACTTAACAAGTTTCTTAGGAACCTCATCAAGTTCGACCGAACTTGACTCTAAATTCATCAAAACCCAGCAAGTTCGCTCGAACTTGGCTACTGCCCAAGCAAGACTTAACCGTTTCAGCTTTTCGGAGTCTGATGCACTTCCGTTCGCGTATGAAGGCTGATCCGGCGCTCTTCTCGACTCTCCTCAGAATCTCTAAGCTGCTAAAATGCACCCACAGTGAGTATACTTGACCCATTTTCGCTTTAACGCACTTTTTGGGTGTTACATACGTTCCTATAGTGTGGCATACACCCGACGGGGTCTAGTTAGAATGGACGCGCAAACCTTCTCACGGTAGTTAGCATGAGAAATGAGCCTATGTTATGTTAAGTGTTTTGGTGTATCATGATATGTAATTAGATTGTTTCGCAAACGCTTTATCGACTATGCTAGTATTATTCAAACTCATATGCTCACATTTACTTAATTGTATTGACTTGTATTTTAACTTATGTAACAGGTTGAGGATTTATAGCTTGGATGCCTTGGGTGTTGCATGCGTTGTTTAGTTTGTTTAATTTAGTTTGTTTTAGAACGGTTGTAATAAAATCTATGGGGATCGAATTGGATTGTGTTTAAGAGATTTTGTTGGTATGTAATGGTTATTTTGAAGGTTTATGAGTTTGATAGTATGGGATATTAAATGTTGATGTTTATATTTGAAATGGTTGTTATGGAAATTCTCTTGATCAATCTGATTCGCCTAGTGCCACTACCCCGATGATTCCGCCATCAGTTGGGGTGTGACGACATTTACCCTCCTCGAACCCTACCTTGATGAAATTACAACATCAACTAGGGAGGTAAATCTTCGTTAGTGTTTGACGAGATAGTTGTAATCAACTAGGGAGGTAAATTACAACTATCTCGTCACTTTGAGCTCATCTAAAGTTAGTGTTTGATGTTGAAGGTTTCAACAATGATGTGTCATTACCGTGTGTCGGGATGGTTAAATCTTCGTGTGTCGGGATAGTTTAGTAACTTGAACAAAAGAAGAAGACTCGCTTAAAGGCAGTGGTAAAAGATCTCGAATAGATCTTGGTGTACCCTTTGATTCAATTCGGCTGAAGGCAGTTTACAAGTTATCCATTCTACCAATTGATTGAGTTATGTTATTCGTCAAGTTCAAAGGTTCGATTGAAGTGGGTGTTAGGATAGTTGGAGTGCTACTTGAAAGGCGTTCGAGAGCCTCTTGAAATCCTATTAAAAGGCTCACATAGTCTGTGATTACCAATCGGATCCAGATGAAAAGACAATTTTTGGCCAAGGTAAAGCGTGTGTGCCGCTCAAGTTCTTCAAGATGAAGTGGCGTTGTAACTACTGGAAGAAGTAATGTTAGTACCGGTAATGAAGTTGTAACCAATTACGATAATGGTGGTTTGTCTACTGAAGATGTCAATGGAGGTCATGTGTTTGCTGAAGATGGTGCGATAGATCGAGGCAGAATAAGTCAACATTAAGAGGTAGACTTATGGAAGTTGATGTTGAGAGGGAGTGATGAAATTACATCAACTAGGGAGGTACGGACGATCTCAAGGGGCGGTCTAGAGAAGATATTAAGTTGAAGGACTAAACGAGTAAAATAATAATTAAACTTATTTAATTATTATTTGAATTATCTTAGTATTAGATTTGATTAGTGTCTAATTGTTTAGAGATAAGTATAAGTAAGAATTGGAGTCCTAGTAGAATTAGATTGTTTCTAGTATTTATATTCCTTAGGTCTTGTAGTTTAATTAAAAGATTCACAAACAATCAATAGAAGAATTTGTGAATCTTGTTTGTATTCATCTCTCTGAACTTGCACCCAGATTTAACATACCATAGCTTGGCTATTGGTGTGATTTATTGAGTATGATGATGAAGATAAATCTAATTTGAGTTTGTGTTTTTGATGTTGATTTTGTTTTCAACTTCGGGTTTTCTCTTTTTTTTTTCTTCTAAAAATTGCCTATAGTGACTTTAAATAGTCTATTTACTAAATGCAATGAATACCATAAATAATCATAAATAAAATTGTGAATACTATCTTGAACACATGGTGTACACTAACCTTGTGAGATCCTTCTCAAATGTTGTTAGATACTTCGATGTTTTAGAGTAAAAAATGTTGCTATCATGTGTTCATCTTCAACTGTATGGTGTATAGGAAGCCTTTAGTGGTTCATCTTTAATGAGATGCTGATATAACTATATCTTTTAATACGAAGATGATTAACAATTCACCATTTTTTTAAATTATACGTTTAGGTTAATTGATAGTCTGATATAATATATGAATATGAGGATGACAATGCCATTAATATAGATAAATTTCAAACGACTACACTGATTTCAAGAAATCCTAAGAAAAATAGTGTATTTTTAGGCAAAAATAGCAAAAACTACATCGCCCCATTAAAATTTGAATTAAACCTCCCGATTGGCCCATATGGAAACAAATTATGGGTTCCTCGCAAGTACAAGTAAAGTTAATTTAACTAATGTGATAGCTAGCAAAATGCAAACACAGAATACGGGTGTTTTCTTTTTGGATCTTCATAAGATAAACATTAGGCTATGGCTTCTATATAAATTTACATATATTATTATATCCAATTTATAATAAATACGAAAAATAATTTTTGTATTGGAAGGAATAAAGTATTGAGTTCGGATCTTGTTGTTGGGAATGTGGAATTAGTTGGCATATTGTAACAAAATAATATGCCCATTCATTATTCAATTGTTAGATTTTTTAATCAATTGTGGTAATTATTTCTCAATTATTTTAATCTCACATGGGTGGTTATTAATTAACATCATTTGAATTTAAATCTCATATTATTGTGCTTAGCTCCTGCCTAAATTATTTTTAACAATTTATTTGTAACTTTTTTTTAACCGAAAATGAGTTAAATGTTTACAAAAATTATATTGAAAGAATTACACGTTTGTGTAAATTATACTTCTTTTTGTCACATCTAAAGTAAATGATTTGATTTGTTGCGCATTATTATTAAAATATCCATATATCAATCATAATTTCAAAGCTTGATTTATTATATCAAATTTTCATAGTCAATGATGTGAAGAATCATTTCATGCATTATTTGCCTATGGGAAAATGGATGATGAGTTTTATCCGATTTAGATTACAATGTTAGATTAGAAAGGACCTATCTAAAATATTTAACTAGTAACATATATCTGTTGGGGGTGTTGAGTGGCGCCCATCTCCACATCAGCCATTCAAGCCCTCGAACACCGCCTCGTGGGCGTCAAAGGGGCTAGGGTGGGGGGGTGGACTATGCGTGGAAAGGCAACGGGTGTGAAAGGAAGGTTAAGAGTGGACCCCTTTACAGCTTAGGTGGACCAATGGGAATCATCTATTTAAAGGGGGCTTTAACGGGCTTCACCTCACACCATCAAACCTAATAAATAATGTGTGACAACAATTAGACCGTTATACTGCTTTATGGGTGAGTATTTGATACCTTTAAGCACTCTTGCAATACAAAGTGAGTGTTAGCCTAGTCATGAGGATATTACACATGCCCCAATATATCATGAGATTGGGTATCAATAAACGAGTTAAGATATTAGTGAGAGTAAATGTGAGAGTACTGATGAGTGAATGCTTATGCGTCAAGTTGCTACTTGTCTAGTCGGTTAATTAGTGACAAGTAATGTAGTGGGGAATAGAGACGTTCGGACAGTAATTAACCTTTGAAGGGTATGCATGCATTGGAATATATTTAATGTGTGGTCCGTACCGAAAGAGAGGTCCACATCATCATTGATTGTACGTACATACATTAACCTAGGTTAATACTTGAATGCTTGTTTAGACACTTGGTCTAAATGAGAGGGTTGATGCTCATTCGATCATTTAGTCAAGATAAGGGGTCGAGGCTAGTACAAAAGTCTAGTACCGATGATACATGTCAATAGTCAATATATAATATTAAAAAAACAAAATAATAAAAAAAAACAAATAACCAAACAAAACTAAAAATGTTCACCAAAAATCAAATCAATGAGATGGAATAAGTTCCATATTTTCTCTTCAATCTTGTCTTGTTAGATGATATTTTCAAAACATATAATCACACATTTAATACTAAATTTGTCTTTAATTGATAATGCAAAAATCCAAAACAAGATTGATTTTATTAAGTTAAATTCCCACTGAGTCTGCACCAAACTTTATATAAATCTTTTTATCTTCAAAATTCTAAAAAAAATATATCAAAATACAGATAGATCATGACACAACACAACACAACTCAACAAGCCATCTTGGCTTTTGGAATCTCCAACACTTCACATTTCCCACCTCACTTTGTCCATCATTCCTCTTATAATTAAAAGTATTCCTTTTCAATCATTTACATTTCTTTCTCTTTGCAACCCAAAATTTCATGCAAAAGCTTAAATCTTTACACAAAAAACCACTTTTTAGCTGTAACCCATCTCCATAAACATTAAATTCATCACTCTTCCACACATTAACTCCTTCATTCATTGCACAAAATCCCAATAATTCAAAACCAAGATCCATGAATCCTAAGTTTTAACCTTAAAGTTTCAATCTTTAAGGTTTGATCATAGCAAAAATGCATAAAAATCTCATCTTTACATCTTTGTTTACCTTCATTCAAGGTTTGATCATAGCAAAAATGCATAAAAATCTCATCTTTATAGCTTTGTTTACCTTCATTCTTGCTCAAAGTTCAATAGCACAACTGAATCCAGCTGATTCAAGAATCTTGTTTCAACTTCAACAAAAACTTGAGTACCCACAAGCTCTTCAATCATGGAACAAATGGACAAACTTTTGTTATCTTCCTTCAACTCCAAATCTTGTGATTGTTTGTTCAGGTAACCACATCACTGAGTTAACCATTGTGGGTAACAAATCAAGCTCAAGCTCAAAGCTTTCTTCATCTTTTTCCATTGATTCTTTCTTTACAGTTGTTACAAAGCTCTCAACTTTAGAAAAACTTACACTTGTGGGCTTAGGTTATGGGGTTCACTCCCACCTAAAGTTGATAGGCTTAAATCACTTAAAGTTATGAACTTTAGCTCTAATTTCATCAATGGTGAAATACCCTCTTCAGTTTTGTTAATCAAGAATCTTGAAGTTCTTGATTTGTCACATAATTTGTTGAATGGGAGTGTTCCAGATCTAAAGGGTTACAGAATCTTGAAATTCTTGATTTGGGTAGTAATCATTTAGGACCAAAATACCCTTCTTTAAGTTACAATCTTGTAACAGTTATTTTAACCAACAACTCATTTAGAACCCAAATGGGAATTGACTTTGTTAAGTTTGTTCATCTTGAAAGACTTGATCTTTCTATAAACAAACTTGTGGGTCCCATCCCTACACCTTTGTTTTCACTCAAGTCAATTGAGTATTTGAATCTTGCTAGCAATCAGTTTACTGGTGCACTGCCTGCAAACTTATCATGCAGTTCTAGATTAGCATTTGTGGATGTTTCCAACAATCTTTTGATTGGAAAGTTACCATCTTGTATCGGGTCGAACTCGAACGCTGCGAATCGGACGGTTATTAGTATGTGGAACTGTTTAATTAACTCAACTTCAAAGTATCAACATCCTTATAGGTTTTGTCAAAAGGAAGCTATTGCAGTGTTTCCTAAGAAGAAAAGTGGTGAAAGTAAGAAAGAAGAGGAGACAGTTAAGCTTGGGCTTGTTCTTGGTATCATTGGGGGTATTGTGGGAATTGCAGGGTTAATTGGGTTGTTAATTTTGGGTATTTATAGAAAAAGAGAAGCTAAAAGGGCAAAAGAATATAGACCTGATAGCTTTGCTTTGGATAAAAATGCTGCTCATGGTACTACTACTGTTGCAAAAGATGGTAAAGTTTTCTTATCTTTTGTTTCCTTTTTAATCAATCTAGAGGTGTTAAAGATTTCTTTTAGGGGTGTGAGTTTCTTGGACGACCCGAAAACATGACACAAACCTAACTCGAAATTTGTGAGTTTGGTTTAGTCTAAACGGATTCGGGTCAGTTTCAAGTTGAACCCACGAACTAGTTTAACTAACGGGTCAGGTTCGGGTCAACCCAGTTGGGTAGGGGGTTAACCTGTTTAACCCATTTGTGTTGTTATATTATTATATGTTTTATGTCATAAACTAAATTTGGTGTGTATTTTATGGCATAATTATAACTTAAACATAGAAATTGACATAAAATTTTATAATTTTAATGTAATTGTATTAATTCGGGTCGAACGGGTCGTGTTCTGGTTCATATGTTCGTGTCGGGTTCAGGCAGTGACGAATTCAAAATTTTTGCTACGGGGGGCAAAAAGTGGGTCGGGTCAAACTATAGTGATAAACAAATGGTCAAGTATATTTTAGTGTTAGAATGTTTTTAATTGTTATAAGTTGTTTGATCTTCCATTGAAATAGTCATTCAAAGTAAAACTACAGTGGTCATATCTTTTTAAAATAACAACAAGCGTTAGGGCTCTTTTTTATATTTTATTTATTAAATAAGACACTTCAATAAATTAATTAACAATTTAACTTTGTTAAACAAAGAAATATATATAAGTAAACACTGATAAATAAAATATCTGAGAAAACAAATAAAATAAATAAGTAATTAAGAATGGGAAATAAAGAATAAAAGGTGCCTCTGATGTGGTTAAGGGAAGGAAAATCACCAGCTTGAATTTTTATGAAGTCTGCCACTAAATCTGAAAAAACATAAGAAGTCCAACAACTATTCTATGAAATCATTTTCCTTCACCTACGGTGGGCCTAGGCCCACCCTAACTCTAAGGTGTATCCGCCACTGGGTTCAGGTTCATCTAAAATTTTCGGGTTCAGGTTGAACCCGCAAACACGACCCGTTTAGCACCCCTAATTTCTTTGTGTATATGGTTATGCGTGCGTTCAATACAGAACCAATTTTTAAGTCCTGAACTGCGAGAATCATATAATGCGTTTGTATATAGTCTTTGATAGATATGATGGAAGGTGGAATGACACCAGGGTAGGTGGTATCACGGTTGAAGCAAAATATACTAGTGGTTAAGCGGTTCACATATTTCTTATTTAAGTTGGATTGTGTATTGAACGTACCTCGATTTATGTTTTTGCAAAACCCGTCACACAATTAAGACTTTTGCTCAAAACTAGTAAATTTTTAGTGGAACTTTTAGAGGGTCGATCGGAATCACCTACTAAATGTTTTTGTTCGTGTTCTATATAGAATTTTCTAAATATTTAATATGAACCCGTAAATATATTTGAACGGCGAATGTTACAATAAGCATAGTTCAAAATATTTAATATGAACCCGGAAATAATCTTTTTTTACATGGATGTCATTTTACAATATGGCAACTTTCCACTCATATGACACTTTTTCTTTTTAGTGTTTTGCCTTTATTTTAATGGGTAGGTAATATTTTGAAAGTGATTATCTAATTATTGTGTTTTTAAGCTGTAGATAATCATTTTAATCTTTTGGTATAGTGAATATGATTATGCAAGATATTTAAAATAATTAGTTTTCACTAGTAGCCATAACAAAGTTGATTTTGATTATGATTATCACATATATAACCATCAAGATCATATTCAAACACTATCTTGATTATTTCATATAACATAATTACTTTCAAAAGGCACATGTAGACCCCACCTAACTATATCATGTCACGAATATTAAGTATAACCCAAATCGACCCATTTTAACAGCGAAATCGAATTTTCTACAGGTCGTAGACCACAAACGATGAGGACAGCCGCCCTAGGCCTACCACCATACACCATTTTCACACTCGAAGAAATCGAGGATGCGACAAACAACTTCGATTCAGTGAATTTGGTGGGAGAAGGGTCTCAAGCACAAGTAAGCAACTCTAGTGTTATGTCCTTTAACTTCAATTCAATCCTTTTTCATTTTTTTTAAGTTGATTAAATTTCTTTCGGTTTGTAGCTTTATAAAGGGTGGTTAAGGGATGGTACGACCGTGCTTATCAAATGTATGAAGTTAAAACAAAAACACTCAACACAAACCTTGCAACAACATATGGAATCATCTCAAAACTTAGACATCGGCATCTAGTGAGTGTTCTTGGTCATTGCATTGTCTCGTATGTGGACCATCCCAACTCGGGTAGCACTGTTTTTGTGGTTCTTGAAAATGTTTCAAACGGGTCGTTGAGAGATCATCTTACAGGTATAGTATAATCTACCTATGATTAATCATATTGTTTCAAACGGGTCAAAAGGGTAGTTTAAAGTTCGTTTAAATTTTATAAATTTTTTTTTCGGGTTATTGACAGATTGGAGAAAGAAGGAAATCTTGAAATGGCCACACAGAATGGGAATCACAATGGGAATTGCTAGAGGAATTCAGTTCTTGCACACTGGAACTCAACACGGGATTTTTGGGAATGATTTGAAGATTGAAACCGTGTTGTTGGATGATAATCTTACTGCCAAAATCAGTAGTTACAACATTTCGTTACCATCAAAGGTAACATCTTCAAACCGACAAACCTATGCCCATGTGTGCATATGCATTGCGTGTGTACACTCGTGTAATCACGTTCATTGAACATAATCTAAACTTGATACCGTTTAAATTTTCTGTATGCAGGCTGGTTCAGAGAGTCCTCTAAACGGACACGATATTTCCCAAACTCCTCCTAGGTATGTCATTTGCTTTCTGTCATTTTTCGCTCGTAGTGTTAATTTTACCAAAAATTTTTGAATTTTTTTTGTAGTGTAAAATATTGGATTTTTAAGATTCGCCCCCCACTGATTTTTCGTTCAAGCTCCGCCACAACTAAATCATTTTATTCTAAAAGTTAAGATAAATATTGTTATGACATGGTTTTTTAATCATGTTTAAAGCGTTAACTGTTCACAAAGAAATGGATAAAAGAACCATTTACATGTCAACCCGACCCAGACTTGTTTTAACTGTTACCTGACCCGTCTCATTTTGCAGGGCTGCAAATCCAGAAAAAGACGACATATATCAATTCGGTGTCATCATCTTGCAACTCATTACAGGAAAACCGGTCAACTCAGTGGATGAGATAACCGAACTCAAGAACGAGGTAAAAACTTAACGAAGATCTTATCTCGAACACTCTTTTTGTCTTAAAACAACATAAACTAATTATATATGGTGTTTTGAACTTTCAGCTAGAGATTGGTTTAACGGAGTCACCGGCAAGACTGAAAGAGGTTGCGGATCCATCAATCAGAGGAACTTTTGCATACGAGTCAATGAAAACTGCGGCTCAAATAGCGATTAACTGTCTTAATGAAGATACAAGTGTGCGCCCGTCGATTGAAGATGTTCTTTGGAACATGCAGTATTCTGTTCAACTTCAAGAAGGATGGAATAGTAGTGGCAACCTTAGTACAAAACTGTAAAGATTTTCACTTTCTTGGTGGAAAAAAAAACATGATGTTGAGATGTAGTTTTGGTACATTGTCTAGGTGTTGTTGGGCTTGAAATAAAGATTATTCATATATTTTAAATTAATTTTTTTTTATTTTATTAAAATTAAAACTACTCTTAACAACAAACTTCCATGGATCACTTCACTTTCAAATGGGGTTGTTATTTTTACTAGAAACCCGACCCGAAGCTGAAGCCACCCGATCCCGAATTAGAGAATGCCTGAAAACCAAAACTCAAATAACCTGAACCCGTCTAACCTGAACCTTAATGTGTTGGTTTGGGTCAACTTTTTCCAGAAAAAAGCCCGAAACCCGAAGAACACCACTACTTTCAAATATTGTTTCCTTCTTAGCAAACAGTCAAATTGTTGGCGGAATGAAAAAAAATTTATGGATATGTTTCGACTTAAAAAAAGTACGAATAATGTAACCGTGTAACGCAAAGACAAAAACTATTTTATATTATATTGACGGCATATACTTGTATCCTTAACGTCCATACACCGGTTTTAAACAGCTTCGCCTTCTTCTTCGTCCAACTGAAAACCCTCATGTGACATTTCGTCAATTCTTAGCAGAATGTATAATTTGGCTAGAGTCCATTGATGAACGATCATGGGAGAAAGCTCGGTCAATGTATCATCTTCAGTTTTGCTTTGACTTTTCTTATTAGTTTTCTTTAGACTCTAGAGATGGGAAAATGGACGGGTTAGGGAAATGATTAAAATGGGGTTGTGTTGAAACGTGTCACGTTTTAGTATAGATCAAAACGGGTTGGGGTGACCAGCAAACCATTTTTGTCCATTTGTTAAACATTATTATATTAATGATTAACTTTGATTGAAAACAACAAGATCTGTTACCGTAACAATCTTGATCTCAGAATAACATGATGTAAAAGATGTATTATTTTCATACGAATACACATATTAAAATGGTTTGACTTCTTAACTATCATACTTGGCAGGGTCGGCCCTAAGGTGGGCGAGCCGCACCCAGGCCGAGGCCCGTTTTCTCTAGGGGTCTAAATTTTAATTTTTCCTTTTATATATTTTATATATAATAAATATAGATTACAAGCTATAAAGAAAGTTTGATTTAGTATAGGGGTAAAGAAGCTTGCACTCTTTCTAGAATGACACGAGTTCTATCCTTCTTTGCTTCATTTTTACCGTTTCATTCTTATTATTTTCTTCTTGCAGCTTTAGTTTTCATACTTTTCTTTTTGTTAATTTGTTTCTTTTATCGTTCATGACCTTAAAGCTAACACCATGAACCTATACATTGACCCATTTGACAACCCAGATGGCAAGTCTTAGGCCCACATATGAATATTTAGTAATTGAATGATGCGCAACTAGTGTTTGATTGGGATTTTGTTTAGTAATTTAGTTGTGGTGAAGGAGCCCTATTAATGTTTTTTTTTGTTTGCATGAGAAACGGACGACCTTTTTTGAATAAGATTTTATTTTATCATTGTTAAGGCTGCAAACGAATCGAACGAGATTGCTCGTGTTCGTTTGTTAAGAATATACATGTGTTCGTGACACTACTAGAAAATGGCAATTTTCATCGCCCCTTTCCGTTACAAATTCCGATTTGTTAAGGATTTGCAACAAAACTTGATGTTGGAAAAAGCCCCGTTGATAACCATTTACAACGCATTTACTACACTATTTTCTTATTTTATTAGTAAATTTGTGACGCATTTGCAACAAAATATTTGGAAAAAATGCAACGCATTTGTAACGGAATGTTTAAAATTGCAACACATTTGTAACGGAATGTTTAAAATTGCAACCCATTTGTAACGATATCATAATTCTTTTGTGTTTGTTTACAAAAATTAAGTTTTGGTTACAAATGCGTTGAAAACGGCGTTAAAATTTTCAATTTTTCTAGTAGTGTGAATAGCTAATGAATACTTACCAAACGAGAATTTATATAACTCGTTAGGACCTAAGGGTGTTTTTTTTTACTCGTACAGGGACACATTTTTCCGAGCTCAAACATGACACCCGAATTCTCGGGGCCGGCCTTGATACTTCGCTTTAAGAAAAAAATGGTCAAAACTTACTATTTTATAGGTGTCAAAAAGAACTATAGTTGCAAGAATGAACATTAAAAATAACAAATGTCAAAAAGCACTATAGTTGCAAGAATGAACATTGAAATAACAATTTTTGAAGTAAATTCTGCAGGCGTCATGATAATTATATATATTACGGCATGAACAATACTACATGCAACTATGATAGATTTAACATACCATACTAACATAACCAATGTTCACATCATAAATTACAAAAAACGAATATCAACATAACAATAAAAGTTCAACGCTTCGTTCCCTTGGTCCTTTTCACGACCTTTATCACCTCGCCGGATGGCTGTGGCGATTTTGTTTTGGTGACTTTTGCTAGTAAAACTTATTTTCACTTTCGATAAACTTAAATAATAACTCATCTCCTTCCGATAATTTATTTTCTCTCCAAAACTTACACCACCCGGTCGACAAAAGGTACCTTTTCGTTTTAAAAGATTCATCCAACTTCAAAGCCATGACCCATTCTTTTCCATTAAGATTCATCACAGTCATGGTTCCTTCATTATCTATTCCGATCGCCTTCTCAAATTCCTTCGTGAACCGCTATTTGTACCAACAATGCACAAATATTAAGTTAGTAACATCATGTGTAACCAAGTTTTATTGGACTATTATGTATCACACACAACAAACAAATAAATAAACGAACACACTACTCATTCTTTATGTAAATATGCATAGAGAATAATATATCAGAATCTAGACACAAAAAAAGACACTTTATTAAGTTAGTACATACGGTGGTTATTTAGACAGTTTTACTGCCAAACCCATTGGGTAACTAAGTGCTAGAGGGTGTAAACAAGCCCAGAGGCTTAAGAGCTACTCGTGATCGGCTCGGTTAAAAGCTCGAACGAGCCTAAGCTAGAGCTCGAGCCTGAAATAGAGCTTGTTTTGTTATCGAGCCAAAAATACACAGCTCCTTTTGGCTCCCGAGCCGAGCTTTTAGCTCGTTTAAAGTTGTTCTCAAAATAGTTCGAGCCGAGCTCAAGCTTTGGGTTTTACTCGCGAGTCGAGCTCGAGCTCAAAAAAGTAGGCTCAAACAGAGCTGAGCTCAGGCTCGGCCCGGCTCGTTTGCACTCCTTGTAACTGCCTATTGACTTGACCCATTGAACCATACAAGATACTTTCTGACTTTACATACATACTAATATACTATACATATGTTAACATATTTACCGATTTGCCCTTTGATATACTTTCTTGCATGAAATATCCAACAAGTTTCACCCTTTTCATCTTAAAACATGTATGAAAGTTTCACCATACAATGTTATATATAAACTAGTTCTATACTTGTTCGACCATTATGACGTAATTATCTTTATCTCTACATTCAAAACAAAAACATTATTTATTTGAAAAAGAGCCAAAATGTGTGGAATATGGCCGTCTCGTTGTACAAATAATTTTATGTTTGCTTTTAATTTTTGAAGTAATCATAAATGTTATTTATAACTTTATAAAATTACTGTTAAGATATATAAAAGCTATAAATGACTTTTCAGGTAAAAACTGCCAACGAAGGATATAAATGCACAAAAATCTAACAAATATGAGATAAATAGTAATAAATAGGGTGTAACCGAGCCGAGCGAGCGGCTCACAAGCTACTCGAGATCGGCTTGAAAAAAAGCTCGAAACGAGCCGACCCTTATCCAGGCCGAGCCGAGCTTGCGCCTAAAATAAAGCTCGTTTATTTATCGAGCCTGAGCCTGGCATATGAAGCTCGTCACGCTCATCGAGCCTTAGTATAATCTTAGTTTTTTATTAATATTTACCCCTTATAAGCAGACAAGCCGAGCCTCACATATCAAACTTGTGAGGCTAAACGAGCCTATTATTTATATTAATTTTATTTATTATATTAACTGATAGATGATAAACGACTGAGCTCGAGCTTGAGAAACTACTAACAAGCCGAGCTCGAGCTCTCATAAGTTAATCCTGGTCAGCTCGGGCTCGACTTGTTTACACCCCTAGTAATAAATCTTACCAGCCGTTTAAAGTGGCTTCTAGTGAAAGTAGACACAAAGGAAGGATCATCATCATGAACAATTTTTGGAGTCAAAATCTTTTCACACCCATCTGGACTATAGATTGACAATCTAAAGGTGGACTTATCAACAAGCTTAAACAAAAGAAATCACCACATATCTTTAACCACATTGTTCCATCCATCAACAAAACAATAATCATCACCGATTTGTTCGATCTTTACCCGCCACGAATACCCTCCGTTCGCCGATCGGATTATTGAGTTATTTGAGATATTGTTCTCTAAATGCATGGCTACAAACTCAGGTGGCAATGACTGCAATAGTTTAACCATTTTGTCAATGAAAGTTACATGAAAAAAATAAATAAAAACACACACAGAAGTGTGTGAAGAAGATGAGTATGTACTTACTAGGTGGCTGGCGGTTGGGTCGAGCAAGATGTTGTAGAACGAAGTAGACATTTGCATGATGTTGGAAGACTTGCTGGTAACTAACAGTTTGTAAACTACAAAAGGAGTTTTAGTTAAAGATTGGCTTTTAAAGCCATGATATTCATTTTTCTACTCATGGAAAAAGCCAGTGATTTAGACATATGTGGCGGTAAAAAGTTGATATAGATTTTTTTTACAAGCAAAGCAAAGGTAACTATTATAATAGGAAATTAAGGCCGTTTTAATGTTTTTAGAAGCGCTAAGCAAAGTACGAAAATGACGTCATTTGAATGGGTATAAAGACAACATCGGTTCGGTTTTCTTTCTTTTAAGTCTCAGTCGCAAGTACGATATCAAAATTCAAAGTATTAATTTAGGGAAAAAGAGTGATTAAGTAAACCGCAATATATAGAGATTACTATAAAAATAGCCGTTAACCAACCCGGATTATCCTTGCGATTATCCCCAATCGGCGACACCACGGAGTAAAATGACCATGTGCGATGTTACAGTTAGTGAGAATAACGATGGCGGACCTAATTAAATACGGAATGCATATTGCTGCAAGTTGGAATAAGACTCTTTTATTTAAAAATGGTTATTTGGTTGGGGCTTACAATAAATATATTTTTTGTTTTGTTTATTTGGGCGTAATACAATAATACAATATACATACGATATATGAAAAATTTTAAAATATTGGGAGACCTTATTTTTTTGGGCCCTAGGCCGTTGCCTAGGTACGGCCCTATAGGAAAGCTTGGGTTCTCTAATGGATACCCAAGTTCAATCCTCACATGTGTCACTTTAGTGGATTATATAAGAATAGATAGAGTCTAGCCTTCTTGCAGATGTGTTAGGTTCTATCCTGAGCCCACCTAAGTTTTCCTCCTACCGTGTGTTATGTAGAAAGTGTTCAACTCTTGTGGTGGCACAACGTCTGTCAAGTGGAAGTTGGCGGTATGGTTTCCGGGGAAACACTCAAGCTTAACTTTGAAGCCAGTGTGGCCCGGTTAAGACAACATAGTCTGGCCGGAGTGGGGCAACGGACTATGCAATTTAAGGAGTGCGGTAGCCTAACACAAAAAATTCCTCCGTTCCAAAGAAAAGAGAAATATTACAAATGAAACCAAAAATACAGGAAAGCCTTATTAGCAAGAGGGTGTTTATTTTTCTAAAAAACATCTTTGCAGACTATTTTCTCTTACCGCGCAAATTATTTGATTTTCTAAAGACATTTCACTAAAAACGTCTGCACGAGCTCTTCTTGATACAGACTTGGCCCAGCTAATTCTAAGGTCTGCAAAGGGTTAAACACCACCACCGTCCATCACCAATTATCCGAAATCTAAATTGTAAAATCATTCCACTTCTTCGATACGACACCTTTTCTTACCCACCTATAGTATCCAAACTTGATTTCTTCCATGACCATATTGAAAGAAGATGTCTAATCTACCTGTAATCTTCAAATTTATGTAAGATATATCTATCTTTAACTATCATACGTTTTCTATTATTAGAAAACTACATAATTATCTTTTAAAAGGCACTTCAATTGGAAAAAATAAATAAAAAATTCAAACATTTATTTAAATTTCGTATGTTATATACCAAATAACATCATAATAATATTGTGAGTCAGAAACAATAGAATTGTTTGAAGATAAAATTGTTGCTTATTTGGCCTTTTAGGTAAACCAATATAAATGCTCATTCGAAATATGAAGTTTGTGAACGTATATGACAAACACATTTGTAACGGTTTCAAGACATGTTATCTTGATGAATCAAAAAATAAAAATTAGTATTATTTGTACTCTTTGGTTCCAATTGAAGTATATGATGCAATGATGCATATTGTTGAATTGATACAATAGGTATTTGCATGGATATCCAACATACATGCATGGATATCCTATATACATGCATGGCCACCTTGTAAGATATGGAACAACTCAAAAGAAATAATAATAAGGCATGAATATCCTATATACATGCTATATTTTGGTAAGTGGTTCTTATTTGTGTTTGAATTGTTCGTTAGTTGTTTGCAATTTACAATTTACAATTTACGATTTGCCTTTGTTGTTGAGGAACTCTTCATTCATTCTATATTTTGGTAAGTGGTTCCTATTTGTGTTTGAATCGTTCGTTGGTTGTTTGCGGTTTATGATTTACGATCTGACTTTGTTGTTGACGAACTCTTCATTGTAATTTGTATGTGCGAATCGTTTTTGTTTACGATTAGCAAGTATAGCCCACAATTTAGAAGAACAATTGTTTTTTGATGAATTTATTTATCCATGGACCAAAATCTTATTTTAGTACTTAATTCGTAGAAAATTTTAACTGCTTAACTTTATCTAATTTTTTATTCTTCTCCAAATTATAACATATATGTCTCTTTAAATTTCACTCAATAATTCAAACAGGTGATGACTTTATTTATTACTTAAGTAAATGGCGGATCTAGTGTTTAACTAGGGGCAACACCCGTTATCGCTTGACGTTCCGACGGTAGTGTAAAATTTGGAAAAATTTGACGTTTTTTCAATTTCGTTACCGTTTTTTATAAAACGTTACTGCTACGAACGAATCTTAAATCCGCCACTGACTTAAGTAAATTTATCATTACTATACTTATAACATACATGTTTTTAATAGCGAATTTCATTAAAAACAATCTAGCAAGAAGCTAGAAAAACATATCGTTAAATTAAAACTCAAATGAGCACCAGTTTTTCCAAGAAAGATTTTTATTCAAAGAACGATTATTGAGCCATGCATACGCTAAAGACTTGACATCTTCCGTAAATTAGCTATGCTCGTCTTGTTGTCCAAGAAGACAGCTTCATTCCGCGCCTTCCAAATACTCTAACATGCGGTACAATGTTCGAGCTCGAAAAAACGTGTCCTAAAGCCTTAACAAAATTGGGTATTGTGCTCACTAAAGGTCTAAACCTAATGCCAATGGCTATAACTAATCTAAACCATAAGAATAGTTTTGTAAGTAGACATATCTTAGTGTTTGTATGGGTATAAACCCTATTCAAAATTTTCTTTTACATATACATATCAGTTTTTTTTAAATAATGTACTCTTTGAAATATCAGGCCCCACCCAGTCGTCCTCTCCACCCACCCTCAGGGTCGCCCTGACGAATGATAGCATTAATCGCCTTGTCCTTGAAGGAATCACGTTTGAAATTGTTAAGCACAAGTCTCGAAATTCAAACGCAAAGATATTTGATATGCGACACAGTTACTTATCTCTACAAAATTCAAGTAGCATTAAAGCATGATATGAGGAGATGATCAACACTTTCATCATACTCCCCGCATAATTTACATGTAACCGATTCCACTTGCATATTTCTTTACCGTAGGTTTTTTTTTTCATTTGAACGAACCCTTTTTTGTTCTTTTATTCCATATTACTTATTTTTTCTTTTACAATAAAAGTTGTAAAAATACATCTACTTAATGATTGGTCAAAGTTCTTTGTGGACCGATAGATTGAAGGAAGGTTCAAAAGATAATAAAGCGTTTCATGGTTTTTTGACACGTAGCACCGTTATCATATCGGATTTAAGGTTTCCTCCCTTCATATATTCGTCCGTCCGATCAATCTAATCATCAAGTTTACTCCATTACTTATACTTTTTAATTTTTTTATATAAAACAAAAAAATATATATATAAAGAAAGAAAGAAGCATCACAATTTTATAGCATTAACGATGTATATCGGTGAGTATGGTATGTGTATGTATACTATTAAGATTCTTCGAACTTTGAGGTTGACATTCAATGGTTATTAGTTTGTTAAAATACCATTATAATACTGACGTTCGATAACAACTTAAAAAGATATGCTCAAAAGAATATTAACATGCGTTTTAGTCGAAATCAGATCGGTTCGTCACGTCACAACGATGCATTCGAATTTTTTTAAAAATATTATATTTTTAAAAATCATATAAGGAAAAAAAAAACAAAACATGTCACACCTCAAAATCTACATGTGGAGTTTAATGCAGCCGTGCGACTGAACAGGATCAAGCCACTAATCATGTTGAAACAAGTATTAAACTTATTAAAAATTATCACAATCAACACAATTAGTGATTAAGATTTAAATGTCCAAAACATAGTTTAAATTAACAGCGTAAGCTACACGTAAAATCCAGACATAAGTTAAAAACCGTAGTGTTTAATAAAATTTAAAGCCAAAAGTTTAATCCTAGCCACGACACTCCAAATGCTGCAAGCTCCTATGTTGTACCTAAAGTTCTGCAAAGCATTCTAAAGTTTATCAGCAAAGGTTGACGAGTTCACAGTTCAGTTTTAAAGTAAAGTAAGTTTCAAATATATTAGTTTAATAAAAACATGTCATGGTTAGCTAATCCACGATTAAGCCACTAAAATGTGTAGTACCGAATACTTGACTGTAGTAAGTTGTTGTGCCCCATATCAATGTTTATCGTCATTGATATAAAGCCAAGGTCAAAAGTTCACGTCTGGCTCCCAGCACGGTATGAGGTTTGTCGAACCTTAATAGCCCTATTAACTAGTACCCTGTTTGCCAAACCCGACTCCTAACACGGTGTCATCATCCTCATTTGGTTCATTTGTGGGTGTCAATTGCTCAAGCCACGATGCTCACCCTTCATTGCGCATGATGCCTCGTTCTTTTATGCGACAAGTCGCTTGAAGTTATTGAGTTTGCAAGAGTTTCAAGTAAAATCATGTTCGGTACCAACATAATTTAATTTCTAGTAATTTGGTGTAAGAGAAACAAATAAAATAAAAGATTTATTGGGTCTATTATATAAAGGTGCCTTCGTGATCTTTCAAATAAAATTATGTTTATTACCAATTCTATATTTCTCTTTTAGTATAGTTATCAAGCCCGAGCTTTACGTATAAAGATTATTTTGGTTTGTGAATCTAAACGAACCCAAATATGATTTTAAATTTTATATTTATAACTATTATAACATTCAGCCGAGCTTTGATTTGTAAGCTAAATCGAAGCAAACTCGAGCAAAGCTTAGCTCGTTTGAGATTTTTTTTCAAATTACCTCCAGCCAAGCCGAGCAGAGCTCGATCTTTGAGTTTTACTCATGAGCCTAGCTCGATCTCAACATAGTAGGCTAGAATCGAGCTGAGCTCGAACTTCAAAAAAACGTGATGAGCCGAGCCCGATTTGTAGAAGGCTTGGGCTCGACTCGACTCATTTACACCCCTTAGAAATATTAATATGCATCTACTGATTTACAAGGCCCCCCTATTACATCCCAATGGACTGTCCTCGATATCGAACTACCAATCAGTATTATTTCTTGAAATCGTCATTTTGTAATTAAGTTTTGAGTATAAAACAGTCATAAAGGTGAGTTTGAAACAATCAAACATATGCCAAAGACAAAAACACACATGTTCGAACAATTAAAGTTAGTCATATTTTGTAAGTTTCCAAAATACATACACTAGATTTCGTTAAAAGGGACATCCACAATTCACATAGTCTTAGGTTGCTTATCAGTTGGTTGCTTCATAACCTCTACACCTTCTTCTTAGTCCTTTTCACCACCTTTGTCTTCTATTTTTTCTTCGTGACTTTCGCTAGTAACAATTTGCGTTCGCTTTTGATGAACTTGAACACACATTTATCTCCTTCCAATAAATTATTTCCCCGCCAGAAACTACGCCACCCGGACGACAAAAGATACCTTTTCGTTTTAAACGTTGTGTCCAACTTCACGTCCGTAACCCATTCGTCTCCATCAAGATTCTTCACCCACATGGTTCCTTCACCTTTTATTCCGGCCCATTTCGCAAATTTCTTCGGAAACCGCTAATAGTATTCACAAGAACAAATGTTAAAGTAGTAAATTCAAGTGTAACCATGTTTTATATATTTTTTTTTGTAAATCTACATGAATAAATTTTTCATCTTTATGAACACATGCCCAAAAATCTTAGTAGTTTGAGATGAATTATCATCATCATCATCATCTTTAGTTTTTTGGGTTAAATTGAAAATTCCGTCAGAATTTTCCGACACTTTTCCTATGCAAACCAATTTGTCGCTTTTTTTTTCCACAAACCAAGACCCTTTCTTGTTAGTTGGAATTTCGGAGGAAAAGTGTTGGCATTTCCGTTCGTAGAAAATGCGTAGAAAACTTTGGTAGGAAGAGTAGCAGTTTTCTAGTAGTGATCTTACCAACCGTCTTATGTGGCTTTTAGTGAAAGTCTTCACAAAGAAAGGATCACCATTAACAACAAAACAATCATCATCATGATCTTCCTCTTCCTCATCTTCATCAACAACATATTCAAACTCACCATACACATCATCATCATTATCTATCATCATCATCATCATCATCATCTTTAGTTTTTTGGGGCAAGATTTTTTCACACCCATTTACACCAAGGATTGTCATACGAAAGGTGTATGGATTAACATGGTGAAAGACAAGAAAATCTGCAAAATCTAAAGGGATATCTTTCACCACATTTTTCCACCCATTGGTGAAATAGAGATCATCACCAATCTTTTTGATCTTCAGTGTCCAAGAATGCCCTCCACTTGCTTTTATGATTATCGGGCCATTTGGGATATTGTTTACTAGATGCTTTCTAACAAAAGCAGGTGGTAATGACTGAAAATAAAAGGATTTTGTTAATGGAAATTACAAGAAAAAAAAGAACATAAATTGGAAGTGGCGTAAAGAAGTAAAGAAGGCGAGTACCAGGCGAGAAGCGGATGGATCGCGCAAGAAACTTGAAGAATGAAGGAGCCATTTGCAGGATTGGTATGGATACTTTAGAGGTTTGGTGGAAAATGGTGTTTATAGTTTAAACTTGTGAAGGAAGATATAAAGTAAAAAGCATAATAATGTAATTTAATGCGTAAAGGCAAACAGCCAGTGGGGATTACTATAATAGGCATGCATACGTAAAAGCAAGTTAACCTAAATTATCCATATATCAATTTACCTTATACCCCTACCCTTTTACTCTATTTACTTGCACCTATAATTCTATTACACTTAACGAGGAGATGACATTTTGATCATGAAAGCATATCCACAGTGTTTTCAGACCCGGATCGGACCGGTCGGATCGGGAACCGAGGTTGAGTCGGTCCGGTCATGGTATCGGACCGGAAATGCATTGAACCGGAGTTGAACCGGCGACCCGGCGGTTGGACCGGGAAACCGGCCAGTCGGACCGGTTTTTTAGAAGGGTTGGACCGTTTTTTATATATTTTTTTAAATTTAACGCTATTAATTTTTATAATATTTACGATACATTCAGGATCGTACGTCCGGTCCGACCGGTTGAACTGGTCGGACTATTGAACCGATAAGAAGACCAGTTCGACGTCCGGTCCGGTTATGAAAACATTGCATATCCATGGCCGTCATCCAAAATTCTCATTTCATTGTTTGATTTTATTTATGTTTTATTACATTTACATTTAAATTAAATTTGGAAACAGCCCTTTACTTTACATAAGGGTTTGATGTGATGTAATGTAATGTTTAAATGTTGAGAAAAAAATGTTATTTATATTATATTAAAGAATAAAACCTGAATCATTTATTTTTAAAACACAACAATAAAGTGGTTCAATTCCTCCAAAATTACTCCATTCCAAACAACGCCCCCTTTGATGTCAAGAACACTTTCTTAGAACAGTCCCTAAATGTGTATATGAATGTATTCGGAAATCTAAACACTTAGGAATATTTAGTATGTTATTCGAGCTCGTTTGAATGCTTAATCACTAACGTTCGGTTTTCTCACTTAAACACTAAGCCAAACACCCTCTTGCCGAAATGAGTGTCATTTCAAATATGATAACACCAGCCGAATGAAGCTAGACGTCCCCAAAGTCGCTTAGGTGTCATTTCAAATGGTTGCTTCATCACCTCAACACTCTTTTATGTAAGATCCTTATCCACATCACCACCTTGTTCATGACCCCCTTGTCCCCTCACCTTTTTCACAACAATGACCGAAAAGTTTATTAATAAAAATATTGATGTGATATGGCTAGCTAGTAATCTAAGAACATATACACACCTTAGACCCACTCTTAACACATATTTAGACTATGTCTTAGGGCCTCAATTTTAATTGGGCTCAAGTTTAAAATTAACTTAGATCTACTATTTTATAAGCCAGCTAATTAGAGGTGCACAAAATAACCGATTCATTAACCATAATCGATTATTAATCAAAACTGTAACATGTTTTAACCGCTCAAGGAATAACCAGTTAGTGGTTATTTTTATCCGTAAGTTAGTAACCGGTTAGCAATATTTAGTATAGTAACTAGTTTTTTAACAGTTTTTTAACCAGTAGACTGGTTAACCGAAAAAAACCTGAATAATAAAAAAAAGCAAAAAATAAACGGTTATTAACCGAAAATAAACAGCTAATTAACCAGACCACTTAAAAGATAACCGGTTTAAGGTAACAAACGGTTAAATACATGCATATTCCTAGTTACAATTCAACTTAATCCTGCTAGTAAGTTTCAAAAGTACACAAGCCTTATGATCTAATTATACAAGATCGGTTTTATCCTCATTCATTACTATACTATGCCTTTAGTAAAGGACATGTGATTTTATAGTGAAAGTAAAAGTACATTTTTGTTATTTGTTAGATACATGATATTATTATAAGCTATTTGAGTAGTTTTGCTTTTATAAAATGTAACCTTGTTGTTAACCACTTCTTTTGTTACCTTATTTTTTGTAAGCTTTATTTTTAAGATTTTGTTTTTTTCAAAATAGAACTAACCTTATTTTCAACTGCTGATTTATCATCTCTTGTTTACAAAAAAATGCCCTTATTTACTTTCCATTCGATCGGTTTCGTGCTTATGGTGTCCGGTCAATACAATATGATACAATACAATAACTCATATACCAGCATTCTTAGATCATCTACAATACAATAACCGATCAATTTTGATCACAAACATACCTAGCTATGAATTATGATAAGATTAGATTATAATCCAAATTATCAACGGACTTGTAAAGAGACGGCTCAACCATTTTAGAATCATAAAACAAATTGAAAATCCAAGGCATTTTTTGATATTTTTTTTTGTTATAAACCTTCCTTGTTTATCCGAGCTTGAGACGAACAATAAAAAGAAATCTACCATTAATCAAACATATGCCAAAGACATAAAGACACTGATCATGTTCCAACAATTCAAGCTAGTCATGTTTGCAAGTTTCAAAAGTACATAACGCAAGATTTTCATTAAGGTGGACATCCACAGTTCACCTAATCCTTTTCACCACTTTTGTCTCTTCGCCTAATAGCCGTGGTGTTTTTTCGGCTTTTTCTTCGTGACTTTTGCTAGTAATAACTTACGTTCGCTTTTGATGAACTTGAACACACATTCGTCTCCTAGCGATAAATTATTTCCCCGCCAGAAACTACGCCACCCAGACGACAAAAGATACCTTTCTGTTTTAAACGTTGTGTCCAGCTTCACTTTCGTAACCCATTCGGCTCCATCAAGGTTCTTCACCCTCATAGTTCCTTCACCATTTATCCCTGCCCACGCCGCAAATTTCCCTGGAAACCGCTAATGATATTCACATGGACAAATGTTAAATTACTAAACTAGTATATTCAAGTGTAACCATGTTTTATTTTTTGTAAAACTAAATGAATACATGTTTTCACCTTTATGAACACATGTCCAAAAATCTAAATAAATTGAGATAATTATCATAAATCTTACCAACCGTCTTATGAGACTTTTAGTTAAAGTCTTCACAAAGAAAGGATCTTCATCAACATAATAATCATCATCATGATCATGATCTTCTTCCTCTTCTCCATCTTCATCAACAAAAACATTTTCAAACTCACCAGAAACATCATCATCATCATCATCACTTTTGGGGGGCAAGATTTGTTCACACCCATTTTTACCAAAGATTGTCATATCGAATGTGTAAGGATTAACGAGGCGAAAGATAAGAAAATTCTCATAAACCAAGGGGATATCTTTCACCACATTTTTCCATCCATTGGTGAAATAGTGATGATCACCAATCTTTTTGATCTTCACTGTCCAAGCATGCCCTCCACTTGCTGTTATGATTATTGGGCCTGTTGGGATATTGTTCTTCAGATGATTTTTAACAAAATCAGGTGGCAATGACTACAAATGATAAAATATTATGTTAATGGTAATTAAAGGAAAAAAAATCACATAAAATGGAAGTGTGTTAAGAAGACGAGTACCAGGCGAGGGGCGGATGGATCGTGCAAGACCTTGATGAACGCAGGAGCCATTGAAGTGTTGGTAAAAAGAGTCGAACAGTTCGTTCAAAAATATCGTGTTTGTGTGTTTGAACAAGGGCTTAGAGGGTTATGTTTGAACTGGTGAAGGAAGATATAAAGTAAAAAAGCATAGTAAAGTAATGAAGTGATGTAATTTGTAAAGGCATGCAGATAGCTGGAGATTACTATAAATAACCTGCATACGTAAAAGCAACTTAACCTAAATTTATACATATTTCCATTTTACTCTTATACCCCTTCTCTTTTTCTGTATTTACTTGCACAAAATTAACCATTCATAGATGATAGATGTGAATCAAGATTTAGGTGTGTGATACAATTAAAACGTGTATGTATAAACTTTCCATTTTTAGCTAACTAGTTGCCTTTGGCATAGGCTTTGAATATATCTATAATTGTTAGAATCTTATGTCTTGTTTAATCAAAATAATTAACATAACTAGGTATGAGCATGCTTCACTGTACTCATCTACATAACACTTGATTATTCTCGGTATGGAGGAGGGTAGTCCCTTGAGGACGATCCGCCATGTAACGTCCACGTTAGCGGCTGTGAGGATGAGCCTAGGTGTGGGGATAAGCCTCTTTATATATACATATGTATGTATGTATATTTGTGTGTGTGTGATAAAAAGAGAGAGGGCCGTCTTCGACGTCATCTGGAGACGATGGGGATGCGACGCTCTGGTTGGGGGCGGTGTGGACTTTCCCCGGCGAGCTCGACGGCCTGGGACATCCCTCATACCCACTAGCCTCATTTATTTTGATCCGTTAGTTTGGTGTGTATGTGTTATATAACATATAAAGATGACACATTGGTGACACAGAAAGTACATAACACATATTAGTCTATTGCACTCAACGAGGAAATCGCATTTTCATCATGAAAGCATCTCACTTAGTCCCTAGCCAAGATGTCTTGTCTTTCAAAATCCTTATTTCATTTTTTGATTTTATTTCTGTTTTATTATATTCAATTTGGAAACAACAATTTATTTGCATAAAGGTTTGATGTCCAACACCACCATTTCATGGTCTCCATCCATCATTCACTTAGGCCGAACTCCTCAAATAAATCAATAAAATATGAATGTTTACTAGTATATTGATTGTTTAATATGTATCTTAATAAATTCGGCTTATTATATTAAATATTAAAGGTATCAAATTATTAAGATACTCGTATCTTATCAAGGTTGCAAAAGTTACTAGACGCTCCTAGATCGGTTGACTGGTAGTCACAAGCACCGGACCTAGACATAAAATGTAAAGAAAAATTCATTTTGAAAGATTATATGTAGAGTAAATTACTTTTTAAGTCCGTGTGTTTTAGTGGTTTTAACCATTTGAGTCCAAAATCAAAATGTTTAACGCCCTGAGTCCCTGGACACTTTTTTTATAACCTTTTGAATCCTATTGAGTCGAATCTTTTAACCTTTTGAGTCCAATTTTTTTAACAAAATTGGACTCAAAACGTTATAAAATGAAAAAATTGGATTCAAAGCGTTATAAAATGAGCGGTTATGGACTCAGGGCGTTAAACTTTTTAATTTTGGACTCAAGTGGTTAAAACCACTAAAACACAGGACTCAAAAAGTATTTTACTCTTGTATGTATTTAAAATATCATAAGTTTACTAATATTTATAGCAAAATATATAAATATAAAAATAAATCAAAATGATACATGTTGAAATTACTATTTGTTTACTAATATCGAATTTTAGTACTTGACCGAAAATGGCAAAGTATTTGTGGTTTTTCATCTGTAAACGAATCGAACGAAACGAACACGAACAAGGCCTAGCTCGTGTCCGTTCGTTAAGAAATGGGCGTATTCATGAACTGTTGACGAACGCTTACCGAACGAGATTTGTTATTCATGTTTGTTCATTAAGGAAATAAGCGTGTTCGTGAACAGTTCACAAACACTTACTAAACGCAAATGAACTCAAACAAACGTTGATGAACATAAATGAACACAAACAACATTATTAACACAAATGAATATGCTCGAACATATATTCATTTTAGAAGAAAATATGTATTTTTCTTACAAAGAATCCATACAAAAATAAATAAGCACTTAACATAATTATCCGAACACAGTTAACATAATTCAAAAACATGATTAACACAAAATTAAAATGTTTGTTGAGCTTTAATAGAAACTGAAATTTAAACGGTCAATTAAGGGATGTTGATGGAGCCTAGAGGTATACACTATAACTAGGGTCTCAAATTTTTAAAAACAATAATACAACATCTAAAAAAATCTTTAAATAAATGAACATAAACGAGCAAAGATAAGTGAACATGTTATCGAACGTTCACGAACATAAACGAAAGAACAAAACCTCTGTTCATGTTCGTTCGTTTAACTTAACGAACAAAATTTATTCTTCGTGTTCATTCATTCATTAAGCGAACTTCCCGTCAAACAATTCAGAAATTGTTCAAGGAACGCTTAGTTTATTTATAGCCCTAAACTGAAGTATCATGAACCCTTGGATAATCATATTACTAATGTCCAACAACCATAAGTACAAGTCAATTAAGTAAACATAAGTTGGCGGGAGTGGGAATATAATCTGAGTTCGATATATTTCTTTTTTGGTCAAACTCGCCCTTGAAATCACTTGACCGAAAAGAACTGACTCAGATTTTCTTTGGCCGACTCGAAGAAATTTGGCTTGGTTCCCTCCTGGGTACTCGGCTGCATAGGTCGTGTTTTACAACAATGATCTTGATTATTCAACGTGTATTGCCATAAATCGGATCATTACATTGGGTGTTAAATGTATCAAATTATTAAGAAACTCGTATCTTGATTATGAAACGTTTATTGCAAAAACTCGTATATATCAAAGTGATATTTTAAGAGTTTTGAACGTAAATTCAACTAACAGATATGTTTAGTTTAAATTTATGACAATTATTAAAACAACATTTAAAAAAATTTAAGCAAATATACGAGTCGTATAATGGTATACAACTCGTATATTTACTTTCCAAAAAAAACTTATTTCTTCAATGAAAATCAGAAAATAAAAACATCTATGGATCGTATAGATATTTACGAGTTACTTAACAATATACGATCCGTATAAGTATATACAGGTTATATACCACCAGCAACTTGACACCATCAGGCATTCCTTGTTCATGTATACGACTTGTATAGATGATTAGATGTATACTAGTCGTATACATGTCATGGTGTCAAAACAACTCTTTGGTTTGAATCGAATATAAAATTCAGCAAGTTGACTTAATATACACTTTGCATGAATATCCTATATACAAGCATGACCACTTTGTAAGATATGGAACAATTTAGTTATTAACTAGGGCCGGCCCTGTTAATAGTAAGTTGACTGTCTCCTTGACTCTTGAGCTTCAAATTTATTTGGGCCCAAAATTAAATTTAACTTTCATCTACATAAATATTTACTAGGCCAGCCAAATTAAAGCCCAAGAAAGATAAAAAGAGAGGATTGGGTTTGGCTAGTGGTGCAGAAAAAATCAAACCCGATAAAAAGACCGGAACCGAGTTTTTTATATCTGGGTATTGGGTACTCAAACCTGCACCTGACCGTACCCATAGGGTAAGTATAGAGTATGCGTTTCATTACTAAAACCCGTACCCAAAACTGGACCCAATCATACCCGGATCGGGGTCCATACCTGAAATCGGGTTTTTTTCCATGCCTGAACAGGGTATTTTCAATACTTGATATATAAATCCGTGTTTTTTTGAAATTTTTATATTTGTAAGAGTTAATTTCCAGGATGGTCCGTGTAGTTTTTCATTTTTTTCACTTTTAGTCCTCATTTTTTTAAATAGAATGTTTGCTCTCTATGGTTTGCTCACTTGTTACTCGGATAGTCCCTTAGGTAGACGGACATTAGTTTATCTAGCTAAGGTTGTGTGAAATTATTAAATTACCCTTATTTCTAATAATAATAAATTAAACCCGAGCCCAACCAGCCCTCTCTTTCTTCTCAGTCTAAGACCGCGGGGTGTGGGGGACTTGAGTTAGTGGCTTTGCACGACGCGTGGCGGAGGTGAGCTGCACCAGGCCACCCCATAAAAAGTGGGGTGTGGAGGGGCGTGGTGTGGCGTGGCCACCATGTGGATTTTTCTTTTAATTAAAGGAACAAACTAAAGCCAGCTAACTCACCCTGCCCCACGCCAGGCGGAATACCCAAGCCAAAGGGGCAACGCCATATCCAACGCCACCAGGGGTGGAAAAGCTGACGTTGAAGGGCAACCCACGCCCCCAACCCAAGCCCCCACCCTGCAGTGTAAACAACCCCCTATCCCTTGGTTACTTCACCGGTAAACCACTCATGCCGTTCTTTATCCTCTGCGACAAAAGAGCCCACCAGCCAAGGCCCCCATCTCCCTGCAATCTGGTTGGAGTTCAGGTGCGACAAAATGGTACCGCCCATTCCCCGTCGTCCCCCCCCCACCAAGCAAGTTCAAACTTCCATATGATGCACAACCCAATTTGAACTTCGATTCATCAGAGAATATGGCGATGTCATAGTTCCGGCACAACAGACGTTAGTTTATCCAGTTAACTTCATGTAAAATAACAAAATTACCGTTGCTATTTATAAAAATAATCAAAACATTAAAAAGTCTAATATGTAAAAGTTTATCCTTTGAATGTGAGTATCCGGGCAATTAACTATTGTATATATTATAATATAATTATAATATAATATAATTTCTGTAATATTGTCACGTCCGTATAACATGAAGGGTGTCCTTTAATAATTAAACAATAACCAAAGTCTATTATTTTACTTTCTATTTAGCACGTTTGTTCTTAGGTATGCATAATACATGTTAGAAATACACACAATTCAATATTGCTAAACGTTCATATGTTTCAAAAAAACAAAACCCTTGATTTTTGCTTAGGTGGCGGTGCACATCGTCGCTTAGGTGGCATTTCAAATGGTTTCTTCGTATCTTGCTTAGGTGGCGGTCCACATCGTCGCTTAGGTGGCATTTCAAATGGTTTCTTCGTCACCTCGACACACTCTTCATCACGATCCACATCCACATTACCACCATTTTTTCGAATCGCTAGTGTCCGCACCCTCGCCCTTCTCATGGCCACAGCCACCGGAATTTCACCGGTTTTTTCTTGGTGACTTTTGCTAGTAACAACTTACCTTCACTTCTAATGAACCTAAACACGCATTCATCTCCTTCCGCTAACTTATTTTTTCGCGCAAAACAAGACCACCCGGGCGACAAATAGTACCTTATCGTATTTCTAAACGATTTGTCCAACTTCAAACCCGTAACACATTCTTTTCCGTCAAGATTCTTTACCTTCATGGTTTCTTCTGCATCTATTCCCGCCAACTCCGCAAATCCCCCAGGAAACCGCTAATAGTGCCAACATACCCAAATGTCAAATTAATAAAACCAAGTGTAAAAAAACATTTATTGTTATAAAACTAAATGAATTTGTTAACAAATCTACAATGCAGTTTAGTTAGTAAAATCAAGTGTAAAAAAGTTATATTTTTAAAAACTATATGGACGTGTTAACACACCAACATGCACAAATGTTAAGCTAAACACCAAGTGTCAAAAGCTTTATTTTTTTATTTTTATTTTTTATCTTTTTAACAATGCTAAATGAACTTGTTAGGCAGAGCTTAAACAAAAATTCAACGAGGCCCAGACTTTCAAAATTCAAATCGGTGGGGGCCAATCTCTAAAAAATCGAATATTTTACATTAAAATAAATAGTTTTCAGTAGAATTAACACTATGAGCAAAAAGTCAGTAAGAGCCGGGGCACCCACAGGCCACCATTAACCTCCGCCCATGCTTGTTAACAGACCAACATGCACGAATGCTAAGTTAGTAAAACCAAGTTTTTTTTAAACCAAACAAATTAATTAACATCAAGGGTGGCGATTCTTGACAAGACCTGAATTCAACACGAAATAAAGAAACAGATTTGGTTGGACAGAGGAGACCCATTTAAAAAAAAAAACATTTCATGTTGACCCATATTAAAAATAGTTCGGGTTGAGTTTTTATAAAAAAAAAAAAGTTTGAATTTTTATAAAACTAAATGAAATTGTTAACAAGTTAACAAAAATAGATAAATTCAATTACCAAGAATCTTGCATGTGTCAAAGTGATAATCGCCACAAAAAAAGGATCATCATCTTCATCATCATCACTTTTCTCCTCAATCTTTTCAGCATAATTCTCGTCACTTTTTCGTTGCAAAATCTTTTCACACCCATCTGGACTATATATTGACAATCTAAAGGTAGACTGATCAACAAGCTTAAATAAAAGAAAATCCCCAAAACCCAACTGGATATCTTGAACCACATTGTTCCATCCATCAACAAAACAATAATCATCACCGATTTGTTTGATCTTTAACCGCCACGAATACCCTCCGTTTGCAGATCGGATTATTGGGGAATTTTGTAATTTTGTTCTCCACATGCATGCATGCAAAATCAGGTGGTAATGACTGTAAAAGTATAAAGATATTGTGGATAAAAGTTACTAAAAAATAAATAAATATAGAGAAATTGAGTTTGTGAAGAAGATGAAGAAATTAAATACCATGTGATCGGCTGATGGGTCGAGTAAAATCTTGAAGAATGAAGAAGGCATTAAGTTTTCTTATGGTAAAATCTTGAAGAATGAAGAAGTTATTAAAAAAAGCAAAATCTTGGAAGATTTTTGATCGGGTGATAATGAAAATAAAATTGGTAAATTGATAAATGTGTAATGTGTTGTCAAAGTCAAACCGAAATCCAATATTTTACTTTTCCAACATATTCTCTTCCATTCATTTATTTTTACTTTATTTATATAAAAAGTAATGGGTTTTACCTAATGGTATGTTTCTTTTAATTATTTAACTTCATATTTATTTTAATGTAATGGGTTTTACCAAATGATATATTTTTTTACGGTAAATTTGAATCATTAACGGATCATTGAAGTATTATTGTGTCACGAAGAGAAAAAACCCTTGTAAAAATCAAGCTCAGAACCTAATAGTCTCTAAATCTTAACTTAATCCAAAAATGTCACTTGGCTATATATTTTGCTTCTTTTTAATTTCAAGATTTTATGTAAAATCTAGAGGTTGAAAGTTAAAACCTATCTCTCAACTCTAAATAAGGGTTTAATACACTTTTATTTTTATGTTTGTGGTTTCGTTGTGGTGTCTATCATGTAAAGAAAATTTTTCGTTGTGGTGTCTGGTCATCTGAAGAAAATTTGAATTGTTCATAACGTCAAATAACTGTCCATAAAAATATATCAAAATACTTCTACACATAAGGCATACCGGTATAGGTTGGCACCCCCTCCACTTTAGCCAAAACACGGTCAATGTCACCCCCTCCCATTTATGAAGCGTCGTTCAAGGGGCGCTATTGATGTCTCGCAAGCTCAATAACAAGGATAAACGAAGAAGAAAGGTGAGACCCATACAATATGACCATTGTAAACAGTCATATGTTACAAAAAAACAATCTATTTTCTTTCTATATAACACACACTTATTTATTTTTTACCTCAACTCACTCTTTATTCTTTACTCTTAAAAGTCTTCTTTTTTTTTAACTTTAAAATGGCACGATGTTGAACAAAGCAAAAGGATATTGCTTTGGGCACGAGTTTGTTGGATCTCATCAAGTTAGGAATGCCTTCAGATTCGTGACAATTTTGAAACACCATTATGACTACATTTCATCAACATGTGAGTGAAAACCAACTTGTAGAATTTTTAGAACAATGCGTTGTTATTTGTATTTAATTTCGTACCTTTAGTTTAATATTTTGAATTTCAATAGTTTATGTTTTGTTGCAATACACCATGTATTTTTAATTTCAAATGTTATGTTATTTTTTTGAACATGGTATTTTAATTATTTTTTATTTAGTTAAATGGTATTATATAGTTTACTTTATTTTTTTAATTAGTTTAAATGTTACATAAAAAAAACAAAAAATATAAATAACCGAGTGATAATTGGGGGTGTTACTCCATTGTTTTGATGTTATTAGATATTAGACAGATATTATATATAGTTAGAAGTTAGGGGTGTGAATTTCTGACACGATCCGGAAACCCAATACGAACCTAATACGAAATTCGCGGGGTTAGGTTTCGTCTAAACGGGTTCGGGTCAGTTTCGGGTTGAACACGCGAACCCGTTTAGGTTTACGGGTCAGGTTCGGGTCAACCAGGTCGGGTTGACGGGTTGACCCGTTTAACACATTTATACTATATTATATTTTTTTACAATATATTTTATCTCATAAATTAAATGGGGCGTGTATTTTATGCCATGATTATAATTTAAAAGGAGAAATTAACATAGATTTTATAATTTAAATATGATATTATTATATACATTTGTGTTTTTTAAGTAATTTTTAATTTTAATATGTTAGTTTTAGAAAAATAATTAAAAAATTCGGGTTAAACAGGTCGTGTTCGGGTCAACCCACAAAACTTCGGGTCGTGTTCGGGTTCATATATATGATACGATTTTCGGGTTCGGGTCGGGTTCGGGTTGGGTTGAAACCGCCAACCCGCGAACACGACCCGTTTAGCACCCCTATTAGAAGTACAAGGATACAGAGTGTAATTAGTATATCTACATATATATCATATATCTTAACAGTTTTCTTACAATAATACAACAGCTTTCTACGTTTAATTTGGGTACAGAGTCTGGTTTTACAACCAAAAAAAAAACCCTAATTGTCGCCAACACTGTTCATCGTGCAGTGTTCACCGGCGCACTGTTCACCAGCGGTATTGTTAATCGGTACTGTTCATCAGTTATTTTCCCAGCAAATCCCTTCTGGTTATTTTTTCAAAACCCCAACAGCCGCCGACAATACAATTCGTTCATCATAGCCATTATCGTCACAACGATTTTCTGATTTATGGTCCAAGCTAAGAGTCGTTACCCGGCCTTAGCTTGCGGGGGAATATTAGACACATATGTTTAAAAATGCAGGAAAATAAAGTGTAATTAGTATATCTATATCTAGATGGTGTATCTTAACAGTTGTACAATAATACAACTTCATACGTTTAAATTTGGAAGAAGACAACCATTTCATACCGTATAGCCTAAGGGGTTTGGTGGTTCACATGTAATTTTATTAGCAAGTAGACCTTGGATTCTAATCTTGATAGCTTCATTTTTAGTTTATTTTTTTTCTTTAAGTTTTTTATCTATGTATTAAATACAAATGACATTAATTGACTAATTTTGTGTTACATTAAATCACATTAAATCAAATTGGAAAGTTGCTTTTCATATCTAGTTTAAAAATAGTTATTTATGTGAATTTTTTAAAATATTATTCATTCCACAATTAGTTTTGTGTGTTCCATTTTTCTTTTTAAAATGTTTATATTTTAGGGCTCGTATTTTATCTTCGCACAATCCCATGATTTTTCAAAGATTCGGAGGAACCGCCAATGCATGATTTGCAAGTAGTTCATAGGTATCTTGATTTCCATTTTTCATATACACTCCTAAGCTTTAAAGATTTTACATATATAACCTTTGTAATATGTTTAGTTATTTCAAGCACAAACACCGTTAGCTTTCACCCATGTAGGCGGTGGGAGTTTCGCATTTGTATCGACTTTCACCTTGTCCGCTTCACAACCATCTTTTGAGATCTTGTGATCTAAACAATGCCTTCATTGACCATGACCCGAATCATTTTACTTCTTCTCGCTGAGCAGCCCCTCATCTTTTACTTCAGGTTCAGTTTGTTTTAACTATGCCGCTTCTCAGGGACAAGGCCCTGAATTCTCAGGGACAACCATGCCGCTTCTCAATTTCATTTGCCAAAACATCGTCTCGGGTTCGTCAATGATGTTGCCCGTTTCTTGAAAATGGCCCGCGCGTATAGATTCAACAGTTTGGTTGGTTAAGGTCGGGCTTTCAGATCACGGCTAAGACAACGGGCCAGGCCACAAGTTGTGCAGCCCTCTTGGGTTCCCTTTATCGAGAAACAACCTTCTAACCAAGGGTCTATCAATCTATAAAACCGGGTCGGATGGCCCATTTAACAAGGTTGTGATCACCATTTGGATGTTTTTGGTCAACTGACCTCTACATGGTCAACATTTTGAGTAAAGCAACACTAGAGGTGTATGCATCATTTTTTTTAACTAAAGTATCCAGAATGAGACAATAATAAACCAATGCATAGCAACAACTTCTGGTATCACAAAAAAAAATTATAATAACACCAACTTAATTTAATTTGCTGAGGTGGCATTTCCCATGTCACCATAACATGACTTCTTCTTTGTCACTTTTGCTAATAATAACTTGCCTTCATTTTTTATAAACTTGAATATACATTCGTCTCCTTTCGATAAGTCATTTTGTCGCTTGAAACGACGCCACCCGGACGACAAAAGGTACCTTTTCGTTCTAAACGCCCTGTCCAAAATCAAACCCACACACCATTCTTTTCCATCAAGATTCTTCAACGTCATGGTTCCTTCAGCATTTATTCCAGCCAACTCAGCGAATCCACCCGGAAACCGCTAACACATGCACAAATGTTAAATTAGTAAAATGGACAATAAAAATAAGTTATAAGGCCATGAATCTTACCAACATGTGTGTGTGGGTTTTAGTGATAACGGACTTAAAGAATGGATCATCGACGACATGTTTTACTTTTGGTGCCAAAAATCTGTCACACTCTTTTGGACGAAAGATCGACATTTGGATGGTCGATTGATCAAGCGGCCGAAAGTAAAGATAATCCCCGAAACGCAATCGCATATCCTCAACCACATTGTTCCATCCATTGGTGAAATAGTAAGTGTTATTAATTTGTTTGATCTCCAATCTCCATGAATGCCCTCCTTTGTAGATAGGATTATTGGGCCTTCTAGGATTTTGTTTTCCAAAAGCTTGCTAACAAGATCAGGTGACAATGGCTGCAAAATTTAACAATTTTGTTAACGCGTAAAATTATTGGGAGTGTGCGAAGAACTAAAACGAGTGTGGTACCAGACGAGGGGAGGATGGAGCTAGGAACATCTCGTAGGATGAACGAGCCATTAGTTATTATACTTTAGAACAAGGAGATCGATCGATGTTCTTTCACCAAAAAAGAACTAATCAACTTTAGTTAGTTTGAGAACAAATAAAAGACGAGTATTTGGTACCGAGTACTGGTATCATTAATCTCACACAATAAGAGACGAGTATTTGGTACTGAGTACTTGAGTACTGGTACTCTACCGAACCGGTACCCGTACTGTACGTCTGTACCGATAGGTCTGGAACCCACTTTTCCAGAAATTCATAATTTTGGTGACATTAACGGTACGGTTTCCTATACCATACGGAGATGAGCAGCTTGTAACGAGTACCAGTACACTATCGATAACGTACCGAACCAATGCCCGTACCGATGTATGGTATTCTATTCTCATTTTTTTCGGAAATTCGGTATTAATATTTTCGATACCAGTACCAGTCTCATCCCTACACACAATTATAGCTTGTGTTAAATGCGTTTTTTTCGCGATAAAAAGAGATATCATGAGAAGAAAATCAACATTTTTTAGCCTTCATTCACACAGAATTATATCCTTTAGATCTTTTGAAGATCTACAATCATTACAAAGGAACATATATTATATAAATTTAACATACTATATTAACATTAACATTACCAATGTTCATATCATAAATTACATCTCCTAAAAATGATCACAACACTAAAAATTAAACACCCAATGACAACACACAGTCCGGGTCATGGGCATTTCCCGAAACGCCCTTCGTTATTGGTTTCCATTCGGTTTTGGCGATTCCTGCAGAAACTGATGACGGCTTGGTGAAGCGTGAGGTATCGATAGTGTTCGTGGATGCTGATGCCCGTTTCTTGAAAACGACCCGGCCCGCATTCGGGTCGGGTCTGGACTTGACCCGACCCGTTCGGGTTGGGAGGTTTGTAACTGTAGGTAATAAGACGAGCCCGCCATGTCTTTTAGGGCTGGTAAAGGTTCAAGACATTCAACAACTTCACTCATTAAAGGCCGGGCTTTCGGGTCACGGCTAAGACAACGGGCCGCAAGTTGTGCGGCCTTTTGGGATCCTTTTATTGAGAAATGACCTTCTAACCGAGGGTCGATTAACCTATAGAAGCGTCTCCGTTCTCCTAAATGCGGGCGGGCCCATTCGACGAGGTTGTGTTCACCGTTTGGACGTTTTTTGTCCATTGACCTCCGCCCGGTCAACATTTCGAGTAGAACAACACCGAAGCTATAAACATCACTTTTTGAACTCAAATGTCCTAAATTAGACAACAAAAACAATTAAAAAGTTGAAATATGTAAATAGCCAATTTAAAGATGGAAATAGTTAATTAAGAGGTAGCATGCATAGTTGTTAATAGCGAATAGCGGATAATAGCGACAAGCAACCTATATGCTACTTAGCGATAGCGATGAAACATCAGGCGCGATTATATGTTTGGCAATACACTAGAAGAAAATTTTAGAAATATTTTATATGTATACTATATTCAAATGCGGTGTTTCTATACGTATATTTAACAAAAAACCTAAAATCCAGCTATTGTATAGTATATTTTATTGCTATTAACATTAAAATAAAAAAAACCTGAAATCCCGCTATTTACTCGTTATGAAGGTGCCAAAATCAGATAGCGATGAATGAGCTCTTCGCTACGCTATTTGCTATAGCGTTATTAATAACTATGGTAGCATGTCGACCCGTTTACTTATAAAGGGTCGATTCGGGTTATCCTAGATTTATACTTATTCCTGGTCAAATGGGTAAAAACGGGTCAAAAGTCACCCAAAGGGTATTTATAATGCACAAAACTTCTAAATCACATTATTCAAAAACTTATAGTACTATTGAGATAATTTAATTAATAAATTATGTAATATATTATTTTTAAAACTAAAATAGTTAACAAAAAGTGTTTCAGATCAACCTAACCTTATCCGTACCAAAAAAGTAAAAAAAATAAAAATAACCATTTTGACCCGTACCAAAAACTTACCGGTCATAACATATTCCGGGGCAGCATAACCGTAAGTTCCCATGACTCGTGTAGATATATGAGTTTTATCACCTTCCGGGCCATCTTTAGCAAGCCCAAAATCTGACAATTTGGCAGTGTATTCCTAGAAAACGAATCATTAGAAACTCAACAATACCCGAAGAAAAATTTATAAAAACTATTGGCATTACATACCGCATCTAACAAAATGTTGGAGGTTTTAAAATCACGGTAAATCACGGGTCGTTTTGCTTCTTCGTGAAGGAACGCAAGACCCTTTGCGGCACCAAGAGCGATTTTCATCCTAATGGACCATGGAAGAGGCAATGATCCTACAATAACAAGATATCGATATTAGTAAACATCATAAATTAGATAATGTTTCATTTGTTGGTAATTTTTTAAACTTGATTAATATACAAAGAAACTAAAATGGACATTTTTGTGAAGAATTGCGGTGACATTTTATTACAAATCATCCCAAATTTATTATTTGAGTTCTAAAAGATCGTTAAACATAATTTTTCTATTTATACCGTTTATAAGAATTTAAGAATACGATGAAGAAATAACGTACTTCTGAACAAGTGATTCTCCAAGCTCCCCCTAGGCAAAAACTCATACACTAACAACCGTTGATCATCTTCAATGCAGTAACCGATCAATTTGACCAAATTCGGGTTCACAAGATCACCCAAAAAATTCACTTCTGCCTGCCAAAAAAACATTTTAAAAATAAATAAGAGAGCACAAGTAGGCCTGTAAACGAACAAAACGTTCATGAAATTGTTCGGCGGGAAGTTTGTTTATTTAATAAACAAACGAACATGAACACGCGTTTTGTTTGTTCATTTATGTTCATGAATGTCCGTTTATGTTTGTTCATCTGTGTTCGTTTTTGTTTGTTGGTTTATGTTTGTTTCAGTTTAAATACATAAGTAGTTATATTTATATAAATATTAAACATAAAGGAACTTTCTAACTGCTTAATATAACTAATTGATAATTGGGCTTTCTAGTAATGAAAATGGGTTTTCCAAAGGAATTTATCGTAATTAATCACTAATTTATATTAAAATTACTTTATGTTCGTTTATGTTTAGTAAATTATATGTTCATTTATGTTTCTTCAGTTACGTTCATTTGTGTTGTTGTGTCTATTAAATTATGTTCATTTAAGATTGTTTGTTTATGTTCGTTTACGTTCGTGAACTGTTCGTTTAGGTATTCAACGAACGAACAAACATAAACGAACACAAACATGCCAATTTTCTTAACAAACGAACATGAAGAAAAATATGGGATTAGTATTCGTTTTCGGTTAAAGTTAAATGAACGAACATGAACATTGCCTTTGTTCATGTTCGTTCGGTTCATTTACAGGCCTAAGCACAAAACAAGTATTAAGGTCAAACAATTGACACATTTTTTCCAAAGTAGATAGAAACTAGAAAGAAGCTAACCAGCCACTCTTTATGGCCCTGAAGCCCATCATGATTTAGCGTTTTGACCGCAACCGTAAGCCCGGTGCCCGGTTTGACCGGTGCGGTGCCGTTCTCTTCAATCCATCCTTTAAACACACACCCAAAACCCCCTTCACCGAGAAGACTTTCAGGCCGAAAATTTCTTGTTGCCAATTTAAGATCATTAAACGCAAATTTCCTCAAACGAGAGGCGACTTTGAGTTCTTCTTCTGGTTTTAAACCTGTTAACTTGTTGTTTTCGCCGTTGCTTGCGGGAGTTTGCACGCCTATTGGGGTTTCTTGTTGATCTTTGCTTGTATTTTTGCTTAATTTAGATTCTGCAACCACAAATTCATAATAAATTAATTAATACTTACATTAAAGATTTAAAGATACAATCTTGCAACTAGGGCTGGCATATCGTGTCACACACGACCTGTTAAGACAAACGAAACGGATAAACACGAACACGACACGAAATCTTATCGTGTCAGTTTTTCTAAACACGAACACGAACCTGATAATAAACAGGTTACACGAACACGACCTGTTAAGACACAAAAAAATTTACGCAGATCGTGTCGGACACGACCTGTTAAACGAACATGACCTGTTAAGACATGAACACGAAATAGGTAAACACGAACATGACACGAAAACTAACAGGTCTTATCATGTCGACTTGTTTAAGACACGAAACATGTTAAGGATCAAACACAAACATGTTAAGATCGTGTCGTGTTTTCATGTCCGTGTCTGAAATTGCCGGCCCTACTTGCAACACATAAAGATCAGAATTTGAAGAGTGTTTGGTACTGAGTTCTGAAATGGATTATCTGATCATTAAGTTTCCAAGTTGTAGATTATCATTTTTTTTGTGGGATTTATACAGATTATATTTATTATTTAGAGGCAAAACTAACATAAAATGTATTCTGATTATTTAGGGCAAATAATAACACAAAATTAGTTCTGAATATTTTATAATTTAAAGGGTCATTTTACATGAAGCTCAGAATTTGTCCAAAAAACTTAACTAAATAACCTAAGTCAAGTCAAAATCAAGCACTAATTTTTTAATCTCTAAAACATTTTACATAACATATGAAACAATGAATCAACAACATGATGAATATGGCTAAAACTATAAAAATGTTAAAAAAAAAAAATTTAAAAGCAGATTTTACCAAAGTGACTGCTGCTGATGCCATTGGTGGAGCTATCAACTTTAGAACTTGAAGAAACACAGCTACCAATAAATCCAAATTTATTCCAACACCCAACAAAATCTTGATCATTTTTTTTCTTTTTCTTGTTCTTGATCTTGTTTTTATCATCTTTTGAGCTCATAACATGCAAAGACTGCACCTTTACACCTTCTTCATCACCAGATTTCATCTTTAATACAAACCCTAAAATCAAGATTCATAAATTTCTCATTTTTATAACAATTTATTGGTTAAAGATTGATAAATTAGATGTAATAATCAAAACCCACTTGAAGTTATGTGGAAAATGATGGAACTCACCTCAGAAAAGGAAGAAAGATGTAACCTTTGACTTGCATACAACAGAAATTAGGTTTTAAAATCTCTCAAAACACCAAGAAAATTGGGTTTTAAATGATAAAATGAAAAGGGGTTTTCAGAATTTTGAGACAAGATGACAGCTTTTTTATAAAATTAATTTGTGGAAACAAAAAAAAAGATTGAGATCACATATAAAAATGAATGAGAGAGAGAGAGAAAGAGATGGTTGAGATATAATGTTGAGTACAAAAACACCCACCACCACCTAGCTATGTCTAGTACTCAAAAAAAGATTTGAAAATCCACAAAAAGACCGACTTGTTCAACCCAATATGTGAAAAGGAAATTTGTAACATCACTACCAATTTATATTATAAATTTGGGTGCATAATTGGATGCCATATAAAATCATGTAAGAGATAGTTTGATGACATTAGTTAATAGTAATTTGATGACTTTTTTATATATTTGTTTTAGATCTTAAAACTATTTCTTTTAAAAGTACTGATTAAATCCGTTTGGTTAATCAAAATTTTGGTTTTGGTTTCTAACTTTTCAAAAGTACACGAATGGTTCATGTGGTTTGTACTTAGTAACGCATTTAGTCCTCAACTTTTATCAAAGGTCAATGGATGATCCATATGGTTAGCAAACACATTTAGTCACTAAAAGTTAGGGTCTAAAATCGTTACAAACGGCAAATCATAACGACCATCCGTGTATTTTGGCAAAAGTTGAGGACTAAATGCGTTAATCATAGGGACCATCCATGTACTTTTAAAAGCTATGGACTAAATCTACAATTTTCGTTAACCAGATGGACCCTATGTGTACTTTACTCAAAAGTAAATGACTATTTCTTGTTCTATCTATGAATATATCTAAAGCGGGTTTAGTTTTAACTTTTAGAAGCGTATTACGTGGATAATATGTAAATATTTAGAGCAACACCAATGGATTGTTTGTTTGTGGTAGGGAGAGGAGAAAAGGCATAAGTGGGACGTACGCAGATTATGTGAGATAGGAAAGACAAATGGAGAAGGGAGACGAGAAGCGTCTAAGCCTGTTTTTGAGGCAACAACGGACAAGTGTGACGAGGACCTGTTTTTTTAGATTTCTCAATGAAGAAGCTCCTATTGACACGCGCATAACACATGAGTATTTATGTCAATGAGTTTTATTTTAGTTTAACTTATGTCATCAAATTGTTGTTATTATTATTATCATGATTATTATTATATCGCTGCAACAAATTTTGCTTTAGTGCTCCGCAATGGTAAATTCATGATTCAACTTCCTAAAATCAGATAACACCATAGCCTTGTCATGTGGAGAAGTCTCATGACCCCACTTCAACGTGAGAGTAGATATATTTAATCACGAGTGGTATGAGACAGAGATGATACATAATACAACATGTAAGAGCAGCTTTATGAATACGTAGATGTATATTGATGGATAAGTAGTCATAATATGTGATCTTTATAGCTAGAAAAAAAAATATATTTGTCGTATCATTCGGATTCCTAATTACAAGATACAATTGTGTCGATTTTAGGCTAGGCATACTCTTCACTCATATGAATTAGCAAATACAGAAATTTTGAAAAAAATCTAACTTGATAGGAATTGCTTTAAAAAAAACAAAAACAAAGCATTAAACCCAATAGTGATGTGTCCAGTATTAATTAATGAATATAAATTAATTATATGTAAACTACAATATTCAATTATTGTTGGTAATTTATACTTTATAAACTAGGTGCAATAATAACATAAACTATTATAAGTGAGCATGTTACTGGATTTTTCTGGAAGTGGTGGTGGACGACTCGAGTTACTTTGAAGTACTGTTTGTCCAGTAATGCCCCAAAAGTACTTAGGATTGAGTTGTTAGCCGTTAAGTTAAAAAAAGTGCAATAATAACATAAACCATTGACACTTAAATATTAATTTTCCGGCTAGTTGCCCGATATATGGGGGCAGAGACAATTCCCAATTATACCCTTGGTTGAGCCAGCTAGTATAGTGGGCAGGAGGGAGTTGATTGGAAAATCACAAATCGTGAGTGGAAGTGGGAAACCGGTCCAGGAGAGAGAGAATTAATCGTTATCCCACTTGTGCTTGTGACGTGTCGGTTGATGGCGTAATATATTATGTCATTATGGTGTATAATTATAAAAATATATACGTTGGGTTTAAAACTATTGAAACCGACTAAACCGTTTAAACTTAGGGTTGTTTGTTTACCTCTTAATGAGGTTTTTAATGGTTCAGCACTTAATGGTTCAGATTAGTTTATTTCGTAATCTAAATGGTTCAGACATTTACCTATGAATGATTAAGCATTATACTGAGTCTGAATGGTTAATGTAACATTCGTCGTAAAATGGGTTTCAAAACCCGCTCCCTTTAAAACCCAAATATTTATTCGAAGTTCGTCGCATATTTATTTGTATTAATTAAAGCGAAAATGATAATAATAATAATAATTATAATAATAACAACAATAATAATTAATCAAGTAATTTAGATTTAATGAAAAAAAATAAAAAAAATGAATTTTAACTTAGTTAATAATTCAAGGGACTAAATATGTATTTCTACTAAACTAAGTTCAGGGGCTTTTATGCTATTTTCAAAAGAAAATTCGAATTCAACAAAAAGTATCAAAAACGGGCAACGCCCGGACTCGAACCCGGGTCAACCGCAATCACACACACACCAAACACCAACCGCTCTATACGCACTTTAGTGGTTAAAACAGAATCAAATAATCTATATATAGAAACCGAAACCTGCAACTTCTTTATCAGAGTTACAGTAACCGCCCATATACAATCAAATTTAAATCTTGATTTCTGAAACGGAAGTAACTGATGCCCAGTTACAATTTCGTAATCACAAGCTAACCAACTCAGATTCAGTCAAGATTGGAAGCAATCAACCCATAATTTCGGGTTGCAACCGAAACCTCATGATTAGAAAACCCAACTATAAATACCATATGCAATCCACTCCAAAGCTGTCACACACCTTCAATTGCATTTCGAAAAGACACTGCTCAACCGAGAAAACTAGTTCAGTCGCCGGATTTTCATTTTTCTGTTCACCGGACTTGACGTCGGAACACTTCAGTCGCCGGTAGATCTTTAATTCTGTTATTTGAAATTGTTTTACTCTGCTTTAATTCAACGTATAGCATTATAATCGTTTTCTTTTAAGTGGGATCATAAAACCAAATTCTGGTGTTCAAGATGAAGAAGATGAAGTTAAACACTTTATATGTATAATTAAATTTGGGTTTTTAAGTGGGTTAGACACATGGTCCAGTGGTGGACTATGTGCAATGTTAAAGCACAGACTGTGGGTTCGATTCATGTGTGAATCCGGTTCCAACTCCATTAAAACGTTTTTTCAAACTAAACAGAACTCTCACAGTTGATTGTTAAATTTAATATAAATCATATAATAGATGGGTTAGACATCCAACCCAACTGGTTGGGCTGGATGCCAAACAAGTCGAAGGCGCAGGTTCGATCCTCGCTATGCCCAGCCGGTCAGATGATATTTAAAAACCTTTTTAAATTAAATAAAATTCTGAATAATCTAAACTGTCACACCCCGACCCGCAGCGGAAAAGGTGATCGGGCATGATTGGGTTATCATCAAAGCTCATGACATTTATTATGCGTTTCATATTCATTAATACAATTTAATGGAAATTTACAATAAAGATTACAACATGTTCTAACTATCAATCTAAGCTTCTTTGTTCCCTTCTAAGGCATTTCCTATGTTTTCCTCGCTTCAACCTGTTCACCTGTATCATGTGCAAAAGGGTTTTTGGATCAACATAAAGTTGGCGAGTGAATCCTATGGAAAACATTTGAACAAGTTTATCCAATTGATTATAAATAATGTGCATAACCACATATGAGTAAATGTAGATGTAAATTTATTCACACAACACATAATATTAAAAATTGCACACACATACATCAAATGATTGTTTTGAGGCACGCGTTGTTCGACTCGTCTCCCACGAGGAACTGATGGGCCTAATGAATGAGTTTTGAGGCACGCGTTGTTCTACGAACTGATGGGCCTAATGAATGGGTTTTGAGGCACGCGTTGTTCTACGAACCGATGGGCCTAATGAATGGGTTTTAAGGCACGCGTTGTTCAACTCGTCTCCCACGAGGAACTGATGGGCCTAAATAATTTGCATACAACTTGACAATATGTAATACATCACAACCAACAATATTTACATTCTAGTTTAAATCATATAATGGTATAGCACGAGTTTGCATAAGAGAATTAGTTTAAGCGACACATGATACACCCCAAAACATGAATAAAAAGGGGAATTTGTAAGAATTCACTCACATTGGGTGCGTTCGGTTGATGATGTTGAGTGCACGCGAAGTGGTTTTAACCACGAGTGAAATTAACCTAGATAAATAGCATTATGGTTCGGTAAGTAAACGGATTTTATTAATCCATTTTAGTAGGATTTGATGGGTGCATTTTTGTGAGTTTAAGACTATTTTCTAACCTTAAAAATGTTATTTTTAAGTATTTTTAATTGATTTTTAATTAAAATAAATAAATAAAAATAATAAAAAATTTTGATTTTTTTGCTACAGTTGACTTTGACTTTGACCGTTGACTTGACCGTTGACCGGTTCGCTTGTGTGTAATTGTGCGCTGAGTGAGGCTCGAACCCGAGACCTCCCGTACGCGTGCACGCAGCTCTACCAACCGAGCTACGTGTCTAACCCATCATATTTCTGTTTTTAATTACATATATATATTAATTAGATTTAAACCGAAAATCCTTTATTTTAAAAACGATTTTAATCCAGAGAACCGGTGCGCTCCACAGGTCTCGAACCCGGGACCTGTGGGTTGAGTTAACACACAGTCCACCGCTGGACTGTGTGTTTAACACGTTATATAATCCGATTTTTATTATACTTAAATACAAACTGATCATTTCTTTTTCTGCCTTAAATAAAAAGATAGATAATTGTCCGAGTCGGTGCAGAAGACCGGACTCGAACTCGCGTCCCGTGATTAAACATACACACAGTCCACCACTGGACAGTGTGTCTAACTTGGTTATTATTCCGGTTATTAATATACTTAACATATACATAAAATGAATCCGGTTCAGTTAACAGAAAGGAAATTTTTATTAAGGCAGCGTGTGGAAACAAGATTCGAACTCGAGACCTTTGCGTTTAATGTGCACACAGTCCACCGCTGGACTGTGTGTCTAACCTGATTAATAAGTTGATTACTTATATGATACCGAACTTCATCTTCTTCGTTGAGTTATAACCAGAAATCGGAAATCCGACTGGTTCGATGATTAAAACATGTTCTTTAGTGACTGAGGGTTAAATACAAGTGAGATTAAATAAAAGAGAATGAAGAAATTAGGCGAGAGGTATACCGACTGGATTCCTCTGTTTCTCCGGCGTAACTCCGGCGACAGCAAACACCTCCGGCGACGTGTGTCTTGCAGCAGAGAGTCTTCAGACAGCTTACAAAGGATGTGGGTGACTTCGGTATAAGTTCAGAGGGTTTAGTAAGGCTTAACAGTGAAGAACTCGGTTTTCCGGCGATGTGCAGAAAAATTCCGGCGACTTGCAGCGACTGAATTCGAGTGTTTTAGCGAGAGATTAAGAGAGTGTTCGAGGGATTAGACTGGTTGGATTGAGAAAACTAGTTCTGTATTTATAGGCTGCTTATGCCCTTGACTTCCTTGCCATTACAGCGGTTACGACCCGGAATTAAAGCTAGACATCGGTTATAACCGATGTCGTCGTTAATATAAACGTTAAGTAAAGAGTAAATGTCGCAATTGGCGAAAACTTCGGACTTTCCGGCGTCTGCGGATTTGGGCGCCGGTTTTGAATTCGGAAACGCATGATATCAATTAAATAATTCTAATAACTAACAAAAATCACAAGTGGCGCAGCGGTTTAAATGTTGGGTGTTAAGTTGTTGTTGAACCGGTACAGACCCGGGTTCGAAACCCGGCAGAACCAAAACATTTTTATTTTGTGATTTTTAACAGTTTTTCAAAAACAACTTATATATTCCCGTATAATAATTGATTATGTATCGTTTAAAATTATTTTGGGCATTTAATTCGCAATGAAAGTTTTAACTGATTGTTCGGTTGATAAACGGAGCGGGTTTGGTAAATCCGTTTTTGACGGATGTTACATAAACAGTATATAAATATAATTAAAATCAGAAATATTTCGGGTTAGACACGTAGCTCAGTTGGTAGGGCTGCGTGCACGTATACGAGAGGTCCCGAGTTCGAACCTCACTCAGCGCATAATTAAACACAGTCCAACCGGTCAACGGTCAAAAAGTCAACTTTTTATTTTTCTTTTATTTATTTATTTAGTTGAAAAATCAATTAAAAATACCTCAAAATAAGGTTTTAAAGCCTAAAAACTTCCATTAAATTCACAAAAATAAAACTAAAAATCTTACTAAGAGCACTAATTAAAAATATTAATTTTAAATGAACTTTATTTATTTATCGAATTATTACATTATTATTTAGGTTAGTTTCCTCGTCGGTCGAATCACAAATTCGTGCGCATTCATCGTTGTCAAGGAACACACCCACTGTGAGTTAATTCTTACAAATTCCCCTTTTTATTCATGTTTTGGGGTGTATTATGTGTCGCTTTAATTAATTCATTTATCCAAACTCGTGCTATTACCATTATATGACCTAAACTCATGATGTAAATATTGTTTGTTGTGATACGTGTTTACATTCTTGTCAAAGTTGTGTGCAAATCATGCATTAGGCCCATCAGTTCCTCGTGGGAGACGAGTTGAGCATCAGGTGCCTCATTTGATCGGCTCCGTTTGATTGAGCCCTGATCTCATTGTTCATCATTTGGTGTGTGTGTGTGCATTATTTGATATTATGTGTTTTGTGATTAAATTTACCTTTACGTTTATTCATATTTGGTTATGCACAATTTTATTCAAATAACCAACATAACTAATCCTTTCAGATATTTAAATAAGATTCACTCGCCAACTTTTGTTGACCCAAAACCCTATTTTTACACATGATACAGGTGATCCGGTTGAGAAAAGAAACACATAGGATGGCCTAGAAGAATAAACAAGTTAATGCCTTGGAATGAACGTTTAGTTTTGTTTTCCTTTGTAATTGTACTCTAGTTTGTAATTTTAATGAAAATGTATTTGAACATGTTGTGTTTGTATGTTTATTGTAACTTCTTCTTTAAAGAGAAATAATAAATATGAAACTTTATAGTAAATGTCATGAGCTTTGATGAAAACCCAATCATGCCCCGACTACCATTTCTGCTGCGGGTCAGGGTGTGACAGATTGGTATCAGAGCTTTTGACTATAGGGATATAGGATAGGTTATTAGACCCTTAGAGCCTATACTATAGTTGATTATATTTTAATTGTTTATGTGGTTACATGCAAACTCATGATGTTTATTTGTTTCGTATTTATTACACACACAAATGCATGCAAACACTTCCCAATCATTTTGTGTGATACTTAATGAGTTATACTTATTGTCAAACTTAACATGCTTACATATACATTCATCACGCATATTTCAATGTTCACATATTCAAATCATCCTCATATTTCCTTTATTCAAGATTTTGTCGCATTTTTCATTTTTCAATCTCATCAAAGTGAGTTCTACGACGGGCATGTAGTAACTGTAAGGGTACAAGTACCGGTAGTCGGAACGTCCTGTCTAGGTTGGCATTCGTATAAATCCAATATAACGGACCAGTTTGCCTACCTGGGGACTAACGATGAGAGTACGAAGGACCTATTAGGCCAAAGCATGCCACACCAAAACGTCGTTCGAACTAACCCCACTTTGAGGTGTCAACGTGTCCACACTTTGATGCACTCCGAATTTCATACGTTACATTCATATTTCTCGATTTTCTCCGGGTTTTAGTGTACGTTACCAGGCTAACACATGCGAACCATATGAAAGCCCGGTAATCATGGGGGCCCACGTGATTACGAAGGTGAAGTATGGCGGCATGCAAGGCCCAATTACGAGCAAAGCCCAAGACATCCTATGGATGTAGTAAATTTATTATTTTTCATTTGTTTTATGAATGTTCATTACTAAATACGACACATGACACCTAAAACATCAAACTCATACTCTCGATACGTATTCCTTGTAGATGTCTTCTAGTCTCTCTCGTAGAAAAATGAGATCAGGAAAAACCCGCGAGCGCATGGCTGCCCAAATCGCTCAACAAATGGCTGCCGTAATACCCAACATCGTAGTTCAAGTTCAACAAGCCCTTACCGCTAATCCCGTCAACCCAATCAATCAAGAAGATCAAAATGTTGTCAACCCTCCCCTAAATACCACTAAATACACCTTCAAGCATTTCAAATCCTGCGACCCTCCAAAATACGAAGGGACTGAAGGTGTCACCGCTCTCCTCTATTGGTTTGAGGAGATGGAAAACACTTTTCTCAATTGCGACTGCCCCGATGATCGCAAGGTGCGATATGCTACCGGTCGTTTGATTGGAGTAGCACTTACATGGTGGAATACAGAGAAGGCCAAGCGAGGTACTGAGAATGCTATAACTTTGACTTGGGAAGAGTTGAAGGAAATCATGATAAGACGTTTCTGTCCAAGAAGCGAAATCAAGAAATTGGAAGATGAGTTCTATTCTTTGAAACAAAAGGAGGGCGACCACACCACATACAACAAGAGATTTCTTGAGTTAAATCAGATGGTCCCCAACTTGTTCACTCCCCTCTACCGTTTGATTGAGCACTACATTCGAGGTCTTCCTTAAAAAATTCAAGACCCTGTAATAAGTACCACACCTGCAACTTTGGAAGCAGCAATGGAGTTAGCTACAGAACTCACCGAAAACCGCATACGGAATAAAGACTTCACGGAGGAGAAAAAGAAGGATAAAGCACCAACCGAAACCCCAAACTCCAACCCAACCCAGACCGAATCCCCTCCTCAAACCACTCCTAAGAGAAAACGAGATGGGCAAAATTTTGCTATCACCCAACACAATCAACCAGCTTCACAAGTTGTACCCCTCCAAGCTATCCCAATCACTCAAGTAGCACCCAACTCTACTTACCCAAATAAGAAACCTTACATTGGACCTCACCCTCAATGCAACACCTGTTTTTATCACCATCCATCTACCTTACCTTGTCGACTATGTGCTAATTGTGGGCGTTATGGTCGTTTGAGCAAGACTTGTCGCGCCTCTCAAAACCAAGCTTCACCCCCTACTCAAAACATGATCCAAACATATCAACAACCCCAATACCCCATGTTTCCATATGTTCGAGCTTGTTTTAATTGTGGCGACCCTACCCACTTTAGAAACACGTGTCCCCGATTGGTTAACATCATAAACGCCCAAGCCCAAGCAAATCCAGTTAACCAAGCAAATCAAGCAAACCCAACACTACCACCACAGCAAGAGGAAGAGCTTACAACATCAACGCCAATCCTGTTGAAGATAATAACGACCCAAACGAATCACCCAACTAGTTCTCCCTCACCAAGAATCAAGACTCAACTCCAATCGTCTAGTTTTAATGTTTTCTTTATGTTATCTCAATCCTTCCGTATCCCAGTTATAAATTGGGAATTTATGTATCCAAGAATTTTAATGCGAATTGATATTACAGTTTTGTTTTATACTCATTGATTTAACATTCATATCATCAAACATCTCGACGTACCTCGATCACATCATTTAAAGAAGTTGGGTTGTGTCTCACTTTTACATAGACTAACCCCTTCATCATAACAAACGAGAGAGGTACTGTCATCATTCGATCATGTATCCTTTCAGATTTGAGACCCAAGCATTGGATGTTGTGTTTGTTTTGTAGATTTTAGAGTCACATAGAACTAATCCTAACTTACTGAAAAAGCCAATGAAAATTTGACAAGAATATGGTGGATACGCCGCTGGTACTTCCTATATATAAGTATTCTTGTCAAAGGATCAACAGCATTGTCAGGCGGTTATGAGAGGTTCCGTGTAGGTTTTAGTATCGTCATGGTTGAAGTTTTGTTTTATGATATAACCTTATCTTTCCAAACGTATCAACTCTCTCAAAACTCTTATGCATGAGATCATACCTAGTCAATCAACTCTGTTTATCAATATTCCTTATCTTAGGCATCAAAAAGCGATTCCTGTAGCAGGGTATTCAACCCTTACTAGGAACATTACCGCCTCAAATAAAATTTAAACTCTCACCCCCTTCTAAGTATGTAATTGTTAAAACCACCCTCCTTTCGAGTCAAACATACCACTACTTAAATTTCGGGACGAAAATTTTAAAAGTAGGGGATACTGTAACATTCGTCGTAAAATGGGTTTCAAAACCCGCTCCGTTTAAAACCCAAATATTTATTCGAAGTTCGTCGCATATTTATTTGTATTAATTAAAGCGAAAATAATAATAATAAAAATAATTATAATAATAATAACAACAATAATAATTAATCAAGTAATTTAGATTTAATGAAAAAAAAATAAAAAAAAATAAATGAATTTTAACTTAGTTAATAATTCAAGGGACTAAATATGTATTTCTACTAAACTAAGTTCAGGGGCTTTTATGCTATTTTCAAAAGAAAATTCGAATTCAACAAAAAGAATAAAAAACGGGCAACGCCCGGACTCGAACCCGGGTCAACCGCAATCACACACACACCAAACACCAACCGCTCTATACGCACTTTAGTGGTTAAAACAGAATCAAATAATCTATATATAGAAACCGAAACCTGCAACTTCTTTATCAGAGTTACAGTAACTGCCCATATACAATCAAATTTAAATCTTGATTTCTGAAACGGAAGTAACTGATGCCCAGTTACAATTTCGTAATCACAAGCTAACCAACTCAGATTCGGTCAAGATTGGAAGCAATCAACTCATAATTTCGGGTTGTAACCGAAACCTCATGATTAGAAAACCCAACTATAAATACCATATGCAATCCACTCCAAAGCTCTCACACACCTTCAATTGCATTTCGAAAAGACACTGCTCAACCGAGAAAACTAGTTCAGTCGCCGGATTTTCATTTTTCTGTTCACCGGACTTGACGTCGGAACACTTCAGTCGCCGGTAGATCTTTAATTCTGTTATTTGAAATTGTTTTACTCTGCTTTAATTCAACTTATAGCATTATAATCGTTTTCTTTTAAGTGGGATCATAAAACCAAATTCTGGTGTTCAAGATGAAGAAGATGAAGTTAAACACTTTATATGTATAATTAAATTTGGGTTTTTAAGTGGGTTAGACACATGGTCCGGTGGTGGACTATGTGCAATGTTAAAGCACAGACTGTGGGTTCGATTCATGTGTGAATCCGGTTCCAACTCCATTAAAACGTTTTTTTAAACTAAACAGAACTCTCACAGTTGATTGTTAAATTTAATATAAATCATATAATAGATGGGTTAGACACCCAGCCCAACTGGTTGGGCTGGGTGCCAAACAAGTCGAAGTCGCAGGTTCGATCCTCGCTATGCCCAGCCGGTCAGATGATATTTAAAAACCTTTTTAAATTAAATAAAATTCTGAATAAGCTAAACAGTATATAAATATAATTAAAATCAGAAATATTTCGGGTTAAACACGTAGCTCAGTTGGTAGGGCTGCGTGCACGTATACGAGAGGTCCCGAGTTCGAACCTCACTCAGCGCATAATTAAACACAGTCCAACCGGTCAACGGTCAAAAGTCAACTCTTTATTTTTCTTTTATTTATTTATTTAGTTGAAAAATCAATTAAAAATACCTCAAAATAAGGTTTTAAAGCCTAAAAACTTGCATTAAATTCACAAAAATAAACTAAAAATCTTACTAAGAGCACTAATTAAAAATATTAATTTCATATGAACTTTATTTATTTATCGAATTATTACATTATTATTTAGGTTAGTTTTCCTCGTCGGTCGAATCACAAATTCGTGCGCATTCATCATTATCAAGGAACGCACCCACTGTGAGTGAATTCTTACAAATTCCCCTTTTTATTCATGTTTTGGGGTGTATTATGTGTCGCTTTAATTAATTCATTTATCCAAACTCGTGCTATTACCATTATATGACCTAAACTCATGATGTAAATATTGTTTGTTGTGATACGTGTTTACATTCTTGTCAAAGTTGTGTGCAGATCATGCATTAGGCCCATCAGTTCCTCGTGAGAGACGAGTTGAGCATCAGGTGCCTCATTTGATCGGCTCCGTTTGGTTGAGCCTTGATCTCATTGTTCATCATTTGGTGTGTGTGTGTGTGCATTATTTGATATTATGTGTTTTGTGATTAAATTTACATTTACGTTTATTCATATTTGGTTATACACAATTTTATTCAAATAACCAACATAACTAATCCTTTCAAATATTTAAATAAGATTCACTCGCCAACTTTTGTTGACCCAAAACCCTATTTTTACACATGATACAGGTGATCCGGTTGAGAAAAGAAACACATAGGATGGCCTAGAAGAATAAACAAGTTAATGCCTTGGAATGAACGTTTAGTTTTGTTTTCCTTTGTAATTGTACTCTAGTTTGTAATTTTAATGAAAATGTATTTGAACATATTGTGTTTGTATGTTTATTGTAACTTCTTCTTTAAAGAGAAATAATAAATATGAAACTTTATAGTAAATGTCATGAGCTTTGATGAAAACCCAATCATGCCTCGACTACCATTTCCGCTGCGGGTCATGGTGTGACAGTTAAGACATCTACTCTGAATTGGTCAGACATTTGTCTGTGAACGGTTTAGCATTATACTGGCTCTTAGTGGTTCAGACCTCTTACTTGTTCAGCACTTAATGATTTAGACCTCCAATTGTTTCAACAATTAACCATTCAGAAGTTGTCAAACAACCCCTAATCAATCAACCAATTTGCCTGGTGTTGAGTGGAGTGGTAACTAATAGACATGTGTTTCAAGTGACCCATGTTCGATTATGTCCGGTTGTCCCTGTCATCAGCTTGTTAACGGCCAGTACACTGCGCCGGTTCGTTAGCAGTTTTAGTTAATGGGTTAACGGTTAACACATTGGTGGTAATGAAGGAGAGGAAGAGAGGTTGGGGGTGAGCTCCATGGGGCTTCATGTGTGTATCAACCAATCACAATTTACCTTCACTTTCTTTCTCTTTCTTTTTGATTTGGTTAATGATATTGGGTATTGGTTAATCTACAACATAACGTTAACGGGTATTTAGTTATTGGTCAGGTTGTAACGTAACGGTAATGTGACAATGGATTAAGAGAATTTTAGTTAACGCACAACACATAGTCTAATATATATAAAATATACGCTGATAAATAAAATGTATTCATGAGTATTGTGTTCTAATAAATAATGTCACTTTCAAGTTAGGCAAATAACCAAATTAATCCGAAGTAGAAACGATAGTTTGGAGGACACGAAACCTTCATCTTATATAGAAATTGGGAAAGGTCGTTCAATAATTGATAACTATATGAGTTTTTTATTCAATTTACAAACCAACTATTTTAATTACATGTATATAACAGATATTGTAACCACCAATTTTAATTTTAATTACTTGATTTTTAAAATTATGTAATGTCCACCTTACGGCGTACGCATTAATGTATAGATATGTGAGTTTTTGGGGACAAAAGTGACTAATTTTAACAGTTTTTTACTAATTTCGTGAAAATGACGTTAAAATCGGCGTACGGTTAATCATACATCATATGGTAGCGTTGATAGTTGGAAAACAAGGGGATACATGCACTAATCGGCCTTTGTCCCGATTGTTAGGTGTTATGTGCTTTATTACAAGGCTTGATGCAAAACTACTATCGAGTCGGGGGTTTCACTGGAAGCGGTTTCTCTATTCCTACGTGGTAGAGGTAAGATTATCTATATTTTACCCTTCCCAGAACCTATTTTAACTTTGTTATTGGTATAATTTAGTGATGATGAATTCTTAAATTTATCTAAAATTACCTCTTTATTACCCTTACATGTATAATATATGTATTTATCTTATCAAGGATCAAATTTTTGTATGATGATATATTGTTTATGTTATATAAATAACAATAATATTGCACATCTATTGAAACTTAGTGATGTAAGAAGTTAATCAACTCATATTTCTACTAATGAGCTACATTTTAGTTTCCAACTCGTATTTAAGCTTGATTTGATTTGAGCTTTTAACAAGTTAATGTTATAGTATCTATCCATAAATCCAGCGTTTTGGATGGTATTATATTAAAAATAAAAATTGTGATAGGTGTCTATATTTGATATTATCTAATAAAAAAATAAGGCATGGGACGTTCACTAGGACTTTGAGAGCATGCGTGCTATTGCCGGTTGATTCATGTTCATACCCCATTTTCAATTATTTTGAGGGATTTGAGAAAACTAAAAAAAAAAAAGAAATACAAGAACATTACAACCTACGTGAGGAAAAAAAAAACAATTCAATAATTATTGAATGTTAAACGAGGAACTATTATTTAATTACTTGTCTTTGGTAACTTTGTTTTATTATATTGGAAAACGATGACTCATACGTGATTGTTGTTAGGATACAATAATTTATTTTGGGTTTACACAAAATATTAAACATCACTTCTTCAAGTGTGTTATCATAAATTATATATACTTATAAATGTCTACATTATATATATAAACATAAACTTTTATAAATCATAACAACACCCTTATACAATTTGTTAGTGAAGTGTAGGCACAAGAAAATGACAAATAATTTTATTAAATTTGTTACACACGTGTAGATGAGGCATACAAAAGTTTTTAAGCTTTTGCGTCAAAAATGTTTAATACAAACGTTTAACTTTTCATACAAGTTTAAGCCATTTAGTGATAGTTTCATAATCCAAGCATTTTATTTTCAAATGATAAGTTTTGATGAACAACTTTATATATACTCCTATAAACTTGTAAGTTATATACTCCATTCATTACAATCAATTTAATAAATGACAATTTTACCCTTATTTTTCTAAAACTTTGAAATCTCATATATGACCTTTAACTTCGAATATTATATTTACTCATTTCTTGTATAATTTATTTAGCTTAATACTATATATGGAGTATATATATACTACGATTTATGAATTAAAACAATCGGTAAAAATAAATTTAAGATAAAAATGTGTTATATAAAAATATGAAGTTAAAAAAAATGAGCATATATGAAAACTTGAAGTTAAAAAAATAAGAGTAAAATGATCATTTATTAGATTGTTTTCAATAAATTGGGTATATTTGATATTTTAATCACTTTGTAATTACATATATGATATTTTTACTTTTTGTTAGGTATATATGAAATTTTTGAAGTTTATGAGAGTATATATAAAATTAATCCAAATTCTTATGAGTGGAATTGAAGTTTTATGAGTGAAGAAAACAAGATACATGAAAAAGGATTTAGGTATTATATGACTATAAATGTAATTGTCTTTTATATAACTATAATTGTAAAACACATATAATGATACTTTTTTTTTTGTAATTTATCAATAAATTATTATTTTTATTATAAAAATGTGAATCACATCATGTAAAATATATATATAATTAATATTAAAACTAGTATTTAATGTTAATTAATGTTAAAACTAGTATTTAATGTTAGTCTTCTATATTTACAAAGACCTAAAAATAATTAATATAATAAGTATTAGATCAACTATATATTTGTTTTGTTATTATATATTTAAAATTTACGTGTTAGTTTGTTAAGTTATAGCTTATGAATTTATTATAAGATGAAGGCATCAAAATCAAACACAAGGACCACATGATCCATTACATATAAAACTTGTCTTGTATATAAAAAGTCTAAATCAAATAAAAAATACGTGATAAGGATTTGTTGTTCCTAATTACTTCGTTGTTAAAGATTTGTTTATGACTTTATCATCTATTTATTGATACGGCATGTGATTGACTTTTTCAACGACCACTTTTTAAGTGTATAACTAAATGCATTCCTTTTATTATATAAACGAACTTGGATATAATTTATAAAAAGAAAATTTTATAAAGATTATTTAGACCATATTCGTAGTTTTCTTTAATTTTGTTGGTTCTTTGAAATTTTAATTTTTTCGGTTTTTTAAAATTTTAAATTTTTTGGTTCTTTAAAATTTTAGTTTTGTTTCTAAAATTAGTATTAGAATAAGAACGTGTAGCTTTAAATAAAAACCTATAAAAGATCATTTTTGTTTGTTTGCTTTTTTAATATTTTCAACTACATTTCATCGGTGGATATAAGGTTGACTCGATAAAAGAGTTTTAATCCTTAAAGATGAGTTGCTTTTTATTAAAATTATTTGTCATTTGTGTATAGTGTATTTGCAATATGCTTTTTATATGAGATTATTGCATAGTTCTATTATCTAACAATTTTATGATTTATATATTTGCAATATGCTTTTTATATGAGATTATTGCATAGTTCTATTATCTGACAAATTTATGCTTTATAAAATATGTGTTTTTGGTATTAACTCTTAGACCGCTGGGTGTAGGCTTGAGTTTTGGCGTGGCTAGCCAAGCAACGCGCTATGGGCCAGCTTGGGTAGCGGTATTGCTCTGCTGGCGTAGTGTTGGTGCTTGGCGTGGGGCGGGTTGGCGAGATGAGGTGGACCGCCGGGATTGGCCGCTGTTTCTAACCATTGGGATGGCGGTCCCTTAAAAAATCAATTTTTTTAAAAAAAATTACTCTTTTTTACCTATAAATACCACCCCAAACCTTTATTTTTTCACTACTCTCTTTATCAATCACAAACCCACTTCCAAAACCAACCAAAAAAAAGAAAATGGTGAATTGGACCTGAAGAGGAGGAACTTGCGCTTGTGACATCGATCGTCGACGCGCAATGTGCACTTGGTCGAGGCCAAACCGCGTATTAGACACAAGCTTTTGGTCAATATCAACACTGTTGGTAACACTCGTCACAACTTGAACGCCTACCAACATAAGTGGCGTGAACTAAAACCGAAGCTGAAAAGGTTTAAAATTTAAGTGGCGTGCCAAACCGGTATCGGCCACAAGCTTTAGGAATTATGTAACTTTTTTTTTAAATTTAAGTGGTGTTTTTTATAAAAAAAATATAGTATAAAAAAATATATATATATATATATATTCAATATCCACATGGCTGGCCATGCCAGCCCACACCGCCAAAAACCCACGCTAGCCATCCCCCCCCCGGCTGGACCTCACCTTCACCACATGTCAAGCGATGCCCCAAACCCAAGCCCCACCACGCTCCATAGTCTTACAATTGGATCTTAATACAAGAAATGATTGTAATAAGCTAGCTTCCTAAAGCTTCCATTTAGGGTGCATAGATTGTAAGGAGGGGACGACATTCCCGCACCCCCACACCCATTTCCCCGCATCTCATTTCGCTCTCTCACAAACCATTGGGGACTCCCGGCGACTACTTTTGGATCTTTCCCGAGCTTGTGTCCATGTGGAGTGCTCTGGTGCGAGGAGGGTCTTCTTCCATGATGTTGCTTTTAGGGTGGTTCAAGGATTCGGGGTTCATCGGGTACACTGCCACAATTGCATCTGGGTGTGAATCGAGATGGATTTTTGGGATAGTTAACCCGAAAATAATACCGAAGAAAAACGTTGGAAAATGGTTGGAAATTGGGTGTGGATTCACAAACGTGAGGACTGGTTAGTTGATTTGAGTTCATCGTAGACTCGTACTACCCTCATTCTAAACTTGTTTTTTTTATAAAATAATGTAAGATTAGATTTTTATACCACAAAGTAACTTAAAAGTTTATTCAGTTATTTTTATCAATGTGGCGTTGGTCCATTGACAAAGCCAAGTCTTGGGTTCAAGTCTTATTAACGACAAATCGTTAAAAAAACAAAATATATTACATGGATTTAATTTAAAGGGAAAGTAGAGAATCAAATTACAAACACACGGCATAAAAGTTATATATTACATGTAGGGCTGCAAACGAACACGAACAGGACCTTGTTCGTGTTCGTTTGTTAAGAAATATATGTGTTTGCGAATCGTTCACGAACACTTATCGAACGAGATTTTATGTTCGTGTTTGTTTGTTAAGGAAATGAACTTGTTCGTGTTCGTTTGTGTTTGTTTGTCAATTTTAGGCAACGAACAAAAACAAATGTTGATGAACACAAACTAAATTCATGAACACAACGGAAACAAACGAACACAAAAAACGTTCATGAACAGAATATATAATACACTTACACTTATTAGATATTTAATTTGTCGGAATTTTGAAGTATTTAAATAAAATATAAAAACCAAAAACACTAATGAACTATCGAACACAACCGAATACGTTAGCGAACGTTCACGAACATAAACGAACGAACACGACCTCTGTTCATGTTCGTTCTACACGAACGAAACTTTTTGTTTGTGTTCGTTTGTTTAATAAACGAACGAACACAAATGAGTCTCTCATCGAAGGATTCACAAACTGTTCGTCGAACGATTGGTTCATTTGCAGCCCTAATTACATGGATTTAATTTAAAGGGAAAGTACAGAATCAAATTACAAATACACGGCAAAAGTCGTCGAATAAATTTAAATATAAACCAAACAGAATCATTTATTTCAACTTATTTGACAAATGAGCTCTCTCCCCAAACTATAGTCTAAAAGTGTATAGAAACATGTCTTAAATACTAGTTTTTTTTCTTAAAAGGGGCTTCCTTAACGATGGCACGCCGCCTCCAAAGCGGCGTCGAGGTGGCGTAAGATTTCTTATGGGCGTGGATGGGAGGATGGTGACGAGGTGGGTGGTCTTGATTGGGTGGTGTATTTTTTTATCGATTTTTCTTTTTTTAACATAAATTAAATAAAAAGTGATTGCCATATGTTGCTTCACACCCTTTCCACGCCTCTCCCACCCACGTTTTTTGGGGCTTGAAGGGGAAATCATCCTCTGCTGACATGGCTGTCACGTGGAGCTTTATGCCCCTCCCACCCCGCGCTTTTTAGGGCTTGAGGGGGAAATCTTTCTTTGCTGACATGGCTGCCACGTGACGCTTCATGCCTCCCTTTCAAACCCCTCCACACAGATAGTCTAAAAATATCTTTAAGAATGATCTCTATATGTTATTATCTCTAACTTATGCTTTTCTTTTAAAAACTCTGGGTTTGTAAAATAAAAAAAATAAAAATCGAACAAATTCCAGCGACGAGGGGATCACTGTTTTGCTCGTGAATCTTTAATCCTCGACCATCAATCAGCAGGTAAATTCTTGGTAGGTTAAGTTGCATTATAAAATTTTAAAACTTTGACCACTTTTGCCAAAAAATAGATATTTGTGACATTTTTCTTTTTTATATGAAAAAATATTTAATTTTAAAGTACGTGTATACACGGTATTCGAATATGTTCTACGTCATTTCTAGACATTATCACATGCTTTTCTGAAAAGATGGTTTTAGTGGGAATTACTGATTAGCCGCCCACTTGTCGATTGGATTAAGAGCATATGTATATGGGCTTTAGACCCATCTTGGTCTACTGTTTTTAGATGTTGGGCCTGCTCATAACTAGTCCTAAGTATTGGGCCCATTTGAGTTAGGTGGATGATTTTTGACCTTTTATATCAAAATGTTAAAGTGATTAATCGAACCAGCCGGATCAGTTAAAGCAATAACCGGTTAACATAAAAAGGTGAAGTTAACCGCCATAACTAGTTATGGAAATTAACCGATTTGTGCACCTCTACTTATAGCCAAAAAAACGACAAGCGGTTCATAAAAAATGGTTTATATTTTTTTAAGTTCATTTTTCGTCCAAGTGGTTTGTCAAAAATCACTATTTCAGTCTATTAGTTTAAAAATTGCGAAAAAAGTCCATGTGGTTTCACTTTTGTAACTATTTCAGTCCAATCATTTAACACCGTCTAAATATTCTGTTAAGTTCTAGTGAAATGACAAAATTGCACTGAAATAGTTATGAAAGTGAAACCATAGGGACTGTTTTCGCAATTTTTAAACTAATTGACTGAAATAGTGATTTTTGACAAACCACAAGGACGAAAAACGTAATTAACTCTTTTTTTTAGATTTTTGCACATCCAAGTTTGACCAATACCAAAAACAACCAGTTGTCCCACCCGTCCGTCACGTTCAAGTCGAAGGGTAAATTTTCCACAAACACCTTGTCGGAAAATCATCTTTCTTTAGACACATGAAACATAGATATGAATTCTCTAGCTATTAAAACCACATATCAATCCCATCCAAACAAACTTGTAAACAGGGTGTAACGATATATTAAAACCCTCATTTCGCAGTTACAGTGTGCGCACATTAGAAGCTAGCACTGATACGTATGCTAGAAGTTGCATATCTTTAGCGGGTTCTCGGGGATATAAGATAAACCTATCGTGCCACAATTAAAAGAAGTTATTAATAAAACATAAAAGATAAAACAATCTTCAATTCCAAGAGGTAAGTTTAAGTGTAAGACTAATGTCTGCCCAACCAAATTATACACCTTTACTTTCCATGAAAATTGTAGCCTTTTAGGGAGGGGGGATTTAGATTTAATTTTGAGTAAAATGTCATTTTCGTTCTTGAGGTTTGGCCAGTTTTACGAGACTTTAGTCCAAAGGTTTGTTTTTCCCCATCTGGATCCAAAAGGTTTGAAAGATTGTCATTTTCATCCGTTAACTCCATCCATTTTTCACCATTAAGTCAGGGTATTTCCGTCTTTTTGTTAACATAAAGGGCAATTCTGTCTTTATCACTTTATGTAAAAAGACTATACACCCCTGAAAAAGACAGATTTGCCCTTTAAGTTAACAAAAAGACGGAAATACCCCTGACTTAAAAGAGAAACATGGATGGATTTAACGAACCGGATGAAAATGGCAAGATTTAAAACCTTTTGGATCCAGATGCGGAAATACAAACCTTTGGACGGAAGTCGCAAAACTGGCCAAACCTCAAGGACGGAAATGGCATTTTACTCTTTTTTTTGCCAATTATTATTGTAATATATTACTAAACTCTAAAATTGATCTAAAAAGCTATGGGTTTTTTTTTAAATATGTTTTGGGTCAACCAACTCGGATATAAAACTACTTGTTTTAAGTTTTAACCTGTTATCCAACCCGCCTGACCTCCAGAATAAGCACGGTCGTATGGAGGCTACAAACTTTATAGAACACAAATAACTTTTTTACCTTTTTCAACGTTAATCTGTAAAGAATCTAGCGTAATTACGCCATCAGTCAGTGGAAGTAGCTCAAGCTTGACCGTAACTCTGGATCGTGAAGGAACACACCTGCATTTTTTAAAAATTGTATAAATTACTAATTTTGTAAGAGTAAATTGCATGAAATATTCTGATCTTACCCAAGAGGAACTCTACTCTTCAACCACATATGTGTACGGCCCAGATTACTTCTTGGAAGTACATCAGAAATGGGAATTGTTTTCTCGTTAAAAGCGCCAGGTGTACGGCTATGATCATGATCATCACCATCGCCAGACCTCTGATCTAGTACCTTAGAAGCTGAACGGAGTCTATGCAGTGCGGAATTTTGCAAATTGTTATCGAACGGGCTCATTAGTGACGGTGGTGAAAAGGTTACGGATCCCACAGAAGGAGAATTAAGTAAAGACGGAGCGAGTAATGTTAATGTTAAATTCTCGTTTGTCATATTTGATGCCTCGAGTGTTAAAACCTGATCATAATCATGCGTAAATATTAGAATCTGGGTACAACGGAAATGGGTTAATGGGGGAAGCGGGTTGAAAGTTGCCCAACATGCATTCAAAAGGCAAAAACCTCCTGATAGGGCTGCAAACGAACCAACGTTCATTTGTTAAGGAAATATATGTGTTCATGAACACTAACTGAACGGGATTCTATGTGCGTATTCGTTCGTCAAGGAAATGAACGTGTATGTGTTCGTTTGTTAATTATAGATAACGAATGTTCATGGGCACAAACGAATACAAACAAATGTTCATGAACACAAATGAAAACAAATGAGCACAAACAAGCGTTCATGAACAAAATATATAATACACTGATACTTGTCAAATATTTTATTTGTCAGAATTCTGAAGTATTAAAATAAAATATATAAACTAAAAGCACTAACAAACTATCGAACCTTAACGAACACCTTACCAAGTGTTCACAAACATAAATGAACGAACGGCCTCTGTTCATGTTCGTTCATTTAACTAAACGAACAGAATTTCTTGTTTGTGTTCATTTATTTATTAAACGAACAAACACAAATGAACTTTCCGCTGAACGGTTCGCGAACTGTTCGATAAACGTTCGGTTCGTTTGCAGCCCTACCTCCTAAGTTGTTTTATTTTTATATTTAATAATTGGTACAGCAATACAGTTTTCTAATCTCTATTCAAACATAATTATTTATAAATTTACGAAAAGAAGACAAAAAAAAGTGTTTTGCATCTCGGTCCAACCCACACTAACACGCTACACATTCTAAAAATGTATCCCTGTTGACTCAAATCCGTTACCCGACCCACCCATTTTGTTCACTTCTAGTAAATATGTTTCGAATATAAACCTGAACGGGTAAGTTAGAGAATTTGTCATCTGGCCCAAGAGGTCTTTTTGACATGTGAGATGCAACAGAGATTAATATATTCTTTTGAATACGTGGTCGCCAATTTGTCGGCTGCTTGAATAACAACCTAGATTCTGCAAGAACATTGTTATTATTATTAGTATGAGTAAAATGCCATTTTCGTCACTGAGGTTTGGCCAGTATTGCGATCTTCGTCCAAAGGTTTGTTTTTTTCGCATCTGGATCCAAAAGGTTTGAAATCTTGCCATTTTCATCCGGCTCGTTAACTCCATCCATTTTTCTCCGTTAATTCAGGGGTATTTCTGTCTTTTTTGTTAACTTAAAGGGTAATTTGGTCCTTTGAATACTTGTACATTATGCTAAATGCTTGTACATAAAGTGAAAAAGATAGAATTGCCTTTAAGTTAACAAAAATACGGAAATACCCCTGACTTAACAGAGAAAAATGGAGTTAACGAGCCAGATGAAAATGACAAGATTTCAAACCTTTTGGATCCAGATGCGGAAAAACAAACCTTTGGACGAAAGTCACAAAACTGGCCAAACCTCAGGGACGAAAGTGACATTTTACTCGATTAGTATTATTGATGTCATTATTATTAGGGGAAAATAGCAATCAGAATCACTTCATCCAAACACTAAATCATTACGACATGAAGTCACAATATAAGGAAGTTAATTACCAGTATAGTTGCATCGACATGATACAAGAACCGCATATTTAACAGTAGGCGAGACCCCACGGTACACATTGGTGAAGATGCGCACACTTGATCCTGCACTTCCTACATTAGAACTCCAAAGTGGTGTTGCTGGTTTTAAAACGAAGGAGTGTTCCTCATCTTTCCTGTCAAACAACATGGTTGAGTTGACTATTTGTCAAATGTCTAAAATACCCTTCATAGCCAAAACACTACAGATATTCGAGAGGATTAACCTGAGGGGTAAATCGGGCAAACCATGGTCGTTTCCGGTTTCAACACATGCAATTGGTAAATACGTAGGGGCCCCACCCTTTGAAGCTTCCTCGAATACAAGTGTTACGGAATCCAAGTATATAACGATATCAGGAGCATGTTGTGGAGAAACATTCTGCTTAATCATGTTTCAGACATGAAATTAGGTGAAATGTATGTATATATGGAAGAGTAGAGTACACGGATGGTCCCTGTGGTTTACCAAAGTTTTGGATTTGGTCCCTAGCTTTCCAAAAGTACACGGATGGCCTCTATGGTTTGCACTTCTTAACGCATCAGCCAACAAATCTAAAGGTTTTAGCATGTCCAAGTTAAAGGCTAAATGCGTTACAAAGTGGAAACCACAGGGACCATCCATGTACTTTTGGAAAAAGTTGGGGGCTAAATGCGTCACAAAGTACAAATCACATGGACAATCTATGTACTTTTGGAAAGCTAGGGGCCAAATCCCAAATTTTGGTAAACCACATGGACCATCCATGTACTTTATGAAAAAAATGGCGAAAAAACCCTATGGAGTATGGACTTACGCTGAATTCACATAAAGTCCCTGGACTTCTGTTTTTGCACCGTTAAGTCCCTACACTTATAAAATCTCAATGAAAAGGCCCTTAACACTTTTATATAAAGTGTAGGGACTTGATCATGCAAAAAAGAATGAACAATTCATTGAGTTCTTATATGTTTAGAATCATGCATAAACGACATATTTGTAACAAATTATATAAGTTTAGACCTTTATTTGAACACAAAGAAGATCTTTTGTATTGCAATCAGCAGCAAAACAGCAAATCTCTAACGGCTGTATAATTTCAATTTTCCTTCTCCATCGTCGACCCGGAACGTAAATTCCTTCGAGCCCGCAACAAACCGAAAACCGTCCGGGCTCTAGGGGTACCCCTCGGAACGATAAAAGTCCTTCATCGCTTGAAAACGTAGAAGCCTGTGCGTGTGCATTGATTGACGGAAACGATGGCATGGAATGGCTTTTAACTTGACCTAATAAAAGGTTATGAGAACCGAATGAATTTGGTTTCGGTTTCGGTTTTGTTAATGAGCTACGAGCGCTTGAACTGCGACCGGTTTCTTGAGGAGATAAAAACCGAGAATTGTGTACGGGAAGTATCCAGTTTAAGAGTTCACCATATGGGTCGTGTTCTGATTGACCCGCGTTTTCGTCTTTTTCAAACCGGAGAATTTCCAAGATTGGATTTTTTAAGAAGTCTACACAAATATTTACTTGTAAAAGCACCTGCATCCTTCCGAACAGGAAAACAGAATACATATAACTATATAAGGAATACATAAATGCAAATCCAAACATGAAACACCCCGTGTGTGTATATATATAGTGAAAGTTGAAAAAAAAAGGCTCTTAACATGCGACGGTATGCAACCACCAAAATAACGTGTGTAATTATGCAAATAACGTGCGTAATCAAGTATTATAACGTGTGTATTTTAAAAATGAACATGCGTAATTCACTTCGCACAGTCGCGTACCGTCGCATGCTAAGGTGCTATTGTACATTAACCTTCCCCTGTATATATAGTGAAAGGTTTAAATACAAAGGCTCTTAACGTGCACCGGTATGCGACCACCAATATAACGTGCGTAATTATGCAAATAACGTGCGTAATTAGGGTTAACCCAACAACCCATGCGTAATTAGAGTTTTAACCCAACCCATGCGTAATTATGTATTATAACATGTGTAATTATGCAATCAGATGTTGGTTGAGATGCTCGCGTCCGCATCGCAAGATAAGGTGGTCTTGTATGTTAACCGGCCTCTGTATATATATAATATATATATCATTTATGAAACATACCACTATGTCTCCGTTAGCTAGTTGGCTACATTTGACATCATTTTTCGCAATTCCACCTGAGGTGCTAGCATCAAGAATTCCTCTTTCAACTGCCACATAATCATTACAATATTCGACCGGAATAAATTTTCCTCCGTTTGTTTCATGGGTTTTCCTTCTTGACCAAAGAGTTTCGTCTGACTCAGCAATTCGAGTAAAAAAATGAGAATTTTTAAATCGTTTTAACAACTCCTCTGTCTGTCTTCTGTATTCTTCTTGCTTGCATGCTGATAAGCACGCTATAATTTGAATTTGTTCACCTGAGTTCAACGAAACGTAAAGATTTACCGCAAAATGGAAACGAAGAGAAATCCAAATTATAAAAGGTGAAGAATAGTCAAACTGCCTGGAAAAACAAAGGGGCGATCCAACGTTTTAAATTGTAGCATATCAGATTCTACGTTCCATCTATCGGGAAGCTCTTCTGCACAAGTATCGGACAACATTAATGATTCTTTTAAAACGCCAATAAAAATATATACATTATACAACACTGTCTTTATGCTATAAAATTTAGGGCTGCAAATGAACTGAACGTTCAATGAACAGTTCGTGAACCATTCAGCAGGAAGTTCGTTTGTGTCCGTCCGTTTAATAAATGAATGAACACAAACAAGAAACTCCGTTCGTTTAGTCAAATGAACGAACATGAACAGAGGCCGTGTTCGTTCATTTATGTTCCTGAACATTCGATAACGTGTTTGGTTGTGTTCGATAGTTCATTAGTGTTTTTTAGTTTTTATATTTTATTTAAATACTTCAAAATGCTGACAAACAAAATATTTAATAAGTATCACTGTATTATATATTTTGTTCATGAATGCTGTGTTTGTGTTTGTTTGTTTCCATTTGTGTTCATGAACGTTCGTTTAATTCATTGCCTAAACTTAACAAACAAACAAACACAAACGAACACGTTCATTTCCTTAACGAACGAACACGAACATAAAATCTCCTTCAGTAAGTGTTCAAGAACAGGAACACGTATATTTCCTTAACAAACAAACATGAACAAGGTCTTGTTCATGTTCGTTCGGTTCGTCTGCATCCCTTTATAGATTACTTGATAAAGCAAAATAGAGTAATCAAGGAAATAGCAAGGGATTACTGTATGGAATGATGATATATCCTTCGTCTTCATGAACATCAATGTGCTTATCTACAATTGTTAAACCGTTATTTGTACTTAAGCCCCCAAATTTATTCACGACTCGTTCACTCTTTTCATCGTAATCATTAGCAGATGATGTTAGTGGAAATAGACTTTCTGCAATAAGATCATCTAATTTTGCGGCATGCTTCATGAGTTCCCCTGGAATGCAAAAGACGGGTCATCATTATATACACACACACATATACACACAGTCACACACACACACATACATATTTAAGCATATTTAATCTGTACTACTTGGAACTTAAGCTATTCTATCAATCAACTTATCCAAAAGAAATACAAGCTTGAACTTCTGTTTACAAGCATTCCGTAAAAAGAGTACATTAAGTCCTTCGAAAATAAAAAGTTAAAAACGTTGAGCGTCCTTCGACTTTTATGCATACTAATAAGAGCATTTCTTACTTCAAATTCTTGATATTATCAGTGTTGTAAAAGTTGGGATTAATCGGTAATCGGTAGTCAACCAATTCAATTTCACCTAATCAGACCAAAAAAACGGTGGGCGGTCCTAGGCGGCCCAAATCAGTCCCTTAGTTTTAACCCGTTAATCCGAGTCCCCGACCCGTCCCATGAATCCATGAACTAATATGTTAATGTTTGAATTTTAAGTACTTGATCAGTGATCTGTTATGTTTGAACTTTGAACCATACTATGTGAACTTTGAAGCATAGTTGGTAAAAGTCATCGTCACTTGCGCCTAGGCCCATTTTCTAGGCGAGGCGAGACAATTGCCTTTTAATTCTCCAGGTGATGGTTCAGGTGCAGATTCCGGAGAGATTCCGGCCAAATTCCCTAAACTCCAGCAAGATTCCAGCCAGATTTCAAGGAAAACTACTTTTCTACAGCAATACGCTAACATTTTAGAACTTTTAGTACTAAATAGATGATATTAACTGTTATATAATAGCTTTCGTTTATTTTATTTAAAGAATATTATAATTTTTTTCTAATACATAATATATATTTTTTTTCCTCAGCCCTCGTTTTTTTTGTGCCGTGCACCTAGGCCCAAGGCGAGGCCTATGCGCCTTGGGTTCACCTAGTGTCTTTAATAACTATGTTTTGATGCATTATATTTGTATCTCTGTGTGTGTAAGTTAGAAAAATCACATCTAAAAATTCCAATCCGATTAATTAGCTAGTCTGTACTCTGTACCCTACCGCCTGACCAGCGCTAGCGATCTACGATTCTGGATATTATTCATAACACAAAAGCACTCATAGATCTTAGGCACTTTAAACATTCAACACATTTTTCTTAAGTAATCTATATCTATCTTCTAAGTATTCAGGTCTTTTAGCTAGATGTTTAGAATCAAATTAAGCTTTTACTTCATGGATGAGATCATGAGACTGAATTAACACAAAAAGTTCAAATTATGTCATTCATACTTTCATAATCTACACTTCCGTACAAATTACTTCAAATCAGCATTACAAATCAACATTTACCGACAACTATCTCATGATTTGTGAAGTTTATACCTCGAATAACTGAAGTGGAGTGAGAATTAGGGTTTACGAATGAAATAACTAACAGGAAATGATCAAATTGCATGATATGTTTGTTCGATAACACAAAAGGAATGAATAATAGGTTGAAATGATGAAAAGGAGTGTAGAAAAACAAACCGATCGGAGATCAAGATGTATGCGATGGAATCAATTTGTAAGATCACGGTAACAATGCACATGAACATACCAAAAACGGTGGTTTCCGATTTACAGGCGGTTCCATAACACGAAGGATTTATTAAACTAAACCATTTTATAATGTACATTTAAAAAATAAAACTGTACTAGTTATAACCCGTGTATTAATTTAATTAATATACTAAATAATATATCTTTAAAAACCTCATCTATTACATGAGTTAAATTAATATAATTTTATATATTAAATAATAAAAAAATTATATCTTTAAAAATCCTGTTTATTGTATAAATTGAATAAATGTAATTTTATACCCCAAATAATAAAAAAATATTTTAAAAACCCTGTGTATTACAGGATTTAAAAAAATCTAATTTTATATATCAAATTATTATTTGCAAGTTATATACACTTTGATTTATAAATTATGTAATAAAATCGATATAATTTTTTTAATAATGAAAAAAAATTATATTTAAACTAAATAATAATTTACATCATATAAATAAGTAACATCTTGGTGCATGGTGGTCTTGAACCTTATGCTTAGGGGGCTTTTCAAAAAAAAAATCAACATTACACTTTTAACCAAAACTAATTCACTCTTTACTTTTAGGCCAAAAGTTTTCATCTTCTCAATTTAACTTCACAACTTTGTACTTTTAAATATGGTCCCTATACTTTTCATATTTGGCAAAATTTTCGTTTTACGGATTGTTCTAGATTTTGCGAGTTAACATGGTGCAACGTGCGTATATGTTCAATGTTTTTACGTTTCATTTTACGCTTTGGTCTAAATTTTGCGAGTTAGCATGACGCAACGTGCATATGCGTTTCAACATTTTTTACGTAGTCTATTTTTCCCGTTTGACAGATTCACCGCAGGTCCTAAATGGACCTCGTTATTATTTTTCATGTTTTACGTTTCTGTCTAATTTCTTCGCATTAACACACCACAACTTTAATATTGTTGGTTGCTGGCGGTGATCTGACATTGGTGCTATTTGTCACGGTTTTATGCCCCCACCCCAACGCGATGGGTCTTAATACTAGTTATCTATATTTTAGTAGGATAGTTATCTATAAGAGATTAAACTAAATAATAATTATCTATAATTAAGAATGAGATATGATAACAAGTGTCCATTTAATGGTTTATTTTATTAAATAGTATAGATTTAGTTTACAAAATGTAAAGCATGCCATTTTAGTCCCTGTAGTTTGGGCCATTTTGCCAGTTTAGTTCAAAAGTTTTATTTTTCGCATGTGGATCTATAAAGGTTTCACCGTTGCCATTTTAGTCCATTAGGTTAACTTCATCCATTTTTTTTGTTAACAAGAAAGACAATTCGGTCATTTTCAATGTAATCTTGTTAACACGTGAAGGTTGTTCACACTAAAAACTAATAAGGTTGCATCCATATGTGTTTATTCGGTGAAGTATACTGTAACAAATAACTGGTTTTTAGGGTGGGAGTTGGCTACAAAGTCCTTTTTTCCTACAAAGTGTACAAAGTCATAAAACACCACAATTTCAGCAAAAACACACACTAAAACCCCACAAATAACAAACTGAAGATTACTAAAACGTCATATTTGTAGGTTTTGTGTTGTGTTTTGGATGATAAAGCTTTGATAATCGAATGACTACCATTCGTGTGTTTTATGTTGATTATCGTGTTGTGTTTTATATTCATAGTTCTACGATGGTGTGTTTCAAATTTTTATGGACTGTTTGGGTTTGGATATTGTGTTTTAATGATCTTCACTATATTATTTGTGGGTTTTGAGTGTCTTTTATGGTTGAAATTGTGGTGTTTTATGACTTTGTACACTTTGTAGGGAAAATGGACTTTGTAGCCGAACCCCACCCTTATCAATATATATGATAGTTTTAATGGAATAAAAATCTGACATGATGATAAATTAGAAATATATGCAACTATTAATTAGTTGACATGATGATATATTAGAAATATATGCAAGTATTCACCATCATCATACTCAGTAAATCTCACCAATAGCAAAACTAAGGTAGGTTATGAGGAAGGAAAGATGTAGACAGTCTTACCTCTACCCTGTATGATAGAGAGGCTGCTTCCAGTGAGACCCGCGGCTCGATAGTAGTTTTGCATAAGCCTTGGACATACGCACATAACACTCGGCAATTAAGACAAAGGCCAATTAGTGCATGTACTCCCTTGTCTTTCGGCTATCAACGCCACCACATGATGCATGATTAACCATACCCATTATTTTCACGAAATTAGTAAAATAACATTAAAATTAGTGCACTTTCACTTTTGCCCCCACATATATATACACTATATACGCATACCGCAAGCGGCACGTCTATATGCAACTATTAATTAGTTCAATTTATTTGCACTAGCTATATTTAATGCAACTCTTAAGCCTGACTAGGATTTACAAACCAGTGCTATCTGCTATGACTGACATTTCAAAAATGAGATTTAAAAATCTGGTAAAATAATTTGAAAAATAAAACATAGAAAGTGGAGATGCGAGGTATCGATCCACGTACCTCTCGCATGCTAAGTGAGCGCTCTAAAATCTGAGCTACATCCCCTTTGTTGATGTTTTCCCAACTACATTCACTATTACCGTTTTTAAACGAATATAAATTACTATAAAGAGTAAATTGTCATTTTCGTCCCTGAGATTTGGGCACATTTGCATTTTCGTCCAAAATGACACTTTGGTACCATTTTGCCCCTACGTTTGTAACTTTTGCCATTTTCATCCAAACGCCTAACCTAGTTACTTTATAACGTTAGATGGGTTATTTTTGAAAGAGTAAATTGCCATTTTCGTCCCTGAGGTTTGGACACATTTGTCATTTTCGTCCAAAATGACACTTGTAACTCCGGCACCGTCTCCGGTACAACCTGCAACTCCGGCACCGTCTCTGGCACAACATGCAACTCCGGCACCGTCTACGGCACAACCCAACCTGCTACTCCGGCACCACCTACAACTCCGACACAACCTGCAACTCCGGACCACCTACAACTCCGACACAACCTACAACTCCGGCACAAACCTGCAACTCCGGCACGTCTCCGCACAACATGCAACTCCGGCACCATCTCCGGCACAACCTGCAACTCCCGCACAAACCTGAAACTACCAGAGTTGCAGGTGGCGCCGGAGTTGCAGGTTGTGCCGGAGTTGCAGGTTTGTGCCGGAGTTGCAGGTTGTGCGGAGACGGTGCCGGACTGCAGGTTTATGCCGGAGTTGCAGGTTGTGCCGGAGTTGTAGATGAGGTTGTGCCGGAGATAGTGCCGGAGTTGCAGGTTGTGCCGACGACGGTGCCGGATTACAAGTGTCATTTTGGATGAAAATGGCAAATGTTCCCAAACCTTAGGGATGAAAATGGCAATTTACTCTTTCAAAAATAACCCATCTAACGTTATAAAGTAACTAGGTTAGGCATTTGGACGAAAATGGCAAAAAGTTACAAACGTGGGGGCAAAATCGTACCAAAGTGTCATTTTGGACGAAAATGACAAATGTGCCCAAACCTCAGGGACGAAAATGGCAATTTACTCTACTATAAATCTAAAGTTATTCATACAAAAATTTGAGATAGAATGTTTAGCAGTTTACAATACTTAACATGGTTGTATGCTCTTATGTTTAGTATATAGATAAATGATTAACTGACTTGATATATCTTATTACACTCCTACAAAAATGTCATTAGCAATTTTGCGACGTTTGTCATTTTCTAGTGCCTTAAAGGATATCGTGAGTGAATGTTGACAAGTGTTTCATCTAAACAAAAGAAAAACAGTGATAAACACATTCTAAGCACAAAATAATCACATCATTTTCATTAAAAGACTTCTTACAACATGATCATTCGATCGATTACTAGATCGAACATCATACGACCTTTAAAGTTTAATCGCTCCCCGATATCACTCTATACTTGTAACGGTTAGCCCAAAACATATAGTTACCGAAATTCAACACGCTCAAAACAAACATTAGCAAGTAAAACTTCTCAAGTTGAAAATGATTCAAATTCTCACCCGACAACCATGGATGGTGTCCGTTTCCCGGCCTGTAACCCCGTTAACAAACGACACAATCACACCACTAAGGTAATAACCCATAGCCAAAGAAGCCCACGAAAACGACGTCGCTAATGATCTCATTTTAACCGGTGCTTGAGTAAAAGAAAACTCCATTAGCCTCGCCAACACAAAAAGATCAGCCGAGCCCAAAAACAAATATTGAAAAGCAATCCACAAGAATGAAATGGGCAATGGGCCTGGGTCGGGCCCATGTTTGTTTACCACTTGTTTCCTTTTGATCTCCACTAGGCCCGCAACCGCCATGGCTATAATGGAAAAGAATAGCCCGGCCCGACCCGTTGGAGATGAGAAACACCTGTTTCGGACTTGGTACATTTACTAGCTAATGGGATTATGATGTGGTTGTATAACGGGGCCAAGATCATCATGAAGATTATTGGGAAAACGGGTAGTGATGCGGGTGGGACTTTAAACGGGCCGATATTCGTGTTCATTGTGGCCGCTTGTTGGAGTGAAAATGTCAATAGTTGGGCTAAGCAACAGTTGAGTATTATGGTGCAAGCAAATATAGGAAGGATTTGTAACATGATTTTGACATCTTCTATTTCTTGAAGAGAGCATTTGAGTGATTTGAAAGCGGGTTTGTTTTCGATTGCATGGTTTAGGAACCCTTGGGTTTGAGATGGGTTTGGGGCTTCAGGCCCGTTATCGTTTGTCTGTTGTTGCCCGTCGGTGTATGTTGGTAGAAGAGGATACGGGCTTTGGGTCGGGTTGGCGATGTTATGGCTTTGTTTGGATTCAGTCTTGGACACATTTAGAATTGCTCCAAGTATAACCTGTATGATGGATTGTGTAATGACTAATTAGTAAGTAGGAAATTTTGACCCGTTATCTGTAACAGGTGAAGCAATGTTTTTATCTTTAATGGATCAGAAATTGTCAAAAAGTTAAAATGTCTACAATAGTTTTTGAACCATGTTTATGACATTTATTAAAAGAAAGGGCCAAAACGTGTTGGCGGGTCATACTGACCGTTTCATGGAAACTTATGTGTTAAAATTGTTATTGGGCTTATTGTGCCAGTAGTCTCATTCATTCATTTGGTTATATTTGTTGGGCTCAGGATTATTGGACTTAATGTTGATCTGGTTTGTTGTTGGGCTTATTGTGCTTAAGTGTGCAGGGCTATATTTTGGAGGGTTGCTGTGTATGTTTTAAGGGGCTACGATCTTCTATTTCATATTGTTGATATTATGCACCAACAGACTCCCCCTTGGATATCGTCTTCATCTTGTATCAGTCTCCAAAACTTTGTCTTCATAATATACTTTAGCGCACACGACCGAAGAAGTTCTTAAATGGCTTCTTTCGTCGCTCTTGCTTAGGATCCGTCGTCTGGTCTGTAGGAGGCACTTTGTTCATATACTGAAACCTTCTAATACTTGCCTTTCTAGTTTTCTCATGAATCGCTTCAAGACGCTTCTCCTCTTTTATAAATTCAACCCTTTCTAAATCCCTCCAATTTGTTTGCCACATCTTTCCTGAGTTTACTTCATGTGCATAGCAAACATTAACAACTTTCTGAAACTGCATCGCTTGTACCTTCTCACGTTCTTCAAACACAATCTTGCTATAGAACAAGGTTTTGATATCTTCTCTCGAGCAGTTAACAAGCCACATTGGATCTAGAATCCTGATCGTTCTCCATAATCCTCTCATGCCTTGATATCCCAATACCTCAACTCTTTCCTTCGAAATATCCAAGTGTTCTTCAAACTTTAAAACAATAACAGCTTCACAAGTAGATGAATCTATCTGCCACCACTTGAAGTAAACTCAGGAAAGATGTGGCAAACAAATTGGAGGGATTTAGAAAAGGTTGAATTTTTAAAAGAGGAGAAGCGTCTTAAAGCGATTCATGAGAAAACTAGGAAGGCAAGTATTAGAAGGTTTCAGTATATAAACAAAGTGCCTCCTACAGACCAGACGCCGGATCCTAAGGAAGAGCGACGAAAGAAGCCATTTAAGAACTTCTTCGGTCGTGTGCGCTAAAGTATATTATGAAGACAGAGTTTTGGAGACTGATACAAGATGAAGACGATATCCAAGGGGGAGTCTGTTGGTGCATAATGTCTATGTCTTAGTCCGGCACCGTCTCTGGCACAACCTGCAACTCCGGCACCGTCTACGGCACAACCCAACCTGCTACTCCGGCACCACCTAAAACTCCGACACAACCTGCAACTCCGGCACAAACCTGCAACTCCGGCACCGTCTCCGGCACAACCTGCAACTCCGGCACCGTCTCCGGCACAACCTGCAACTCCGGCACAAACCTGAAACTACCAGAGTTGCAGGTGGCGCCGGAGTTGCAGGTTGTGCAGGACTTGCAGGTTTGTGCCGGAGTTGCAGGTTGTGCCGGAGACGGTGCCAGACTTGCAGGTTTATGCCGGAGTTGCAGGTTGTGCCGGAGTTGTAAATGAGGTTGTGCTGGAGACAGTGCCGGAGTTGCAGGTTGTGCCGGCGACGGTGCCGGATTACAAGTGTCATTTTGGATGAAAATGGCAAATGTTCCCAAACCTTAGGGATGAAAATGGCAATTTACTCTTTCAAAAATAACCCATCTAACGTTATAAAGTAACTAGGTTAGGCATTTGGACGAAAATGGCAAAAAGTTACAAACGTGGAGGGCAAAATCGTACCAAAGTGTCATTTTGGACGAAAATGACAAATGTGCCCAAACCTCAGGGACGAAAATGGCAATTTACTCTACTATAAACCTAAAGTTTTTCATACAAAAATTTGAGATAGAATGTTTAGCAGTTTACAATACTTAACATGGATGTATGCTCTTATGTTTAGTATATAGATAAATGATTAACTGACTTGATATATCTTATTACACTCCTACAAAAATGTCATTAGCAATTTTGCGACGTTTGTCATTTTCTAGTGCCTTAAAGGATATCGTGAGTGAATGTTGACAAGTGTTTCATCTAAACAAAAGAAAAACAGTGATAAACACATTCTAAGCACAAAATAATCACATCATTTTCATTAAAAGACTTCTTACAACATAATCATTCGATCGATTACTAGATCGAACATCATACGAACTTTAAAGTTTAATCGCTCCCCGATATCACTCTATACTTGTAACGGTTAGCCCAAAACATATAGTTACCGAAATTCAACACGCTCAAAACAAACATTAGCAAGTAAAACTTCTCAAGTTGAAAATGATTCAAATTCTCACCCGACAACCATGGATGGTGTCCGTTTCCCCGGCCTGTAACCCCGTTAACAAACGACACAATCACACCACTAAGGTAATAACCCATAGCCAAAGAAGCCCACGAAAACGACGTCGCTAATGATCTCATTTTAACCGGTGCTTGAGTAAAAGAAAACTCCATTAGCCTCGCCAACACAAAAAGATCAGCCGAGCCCAAAAACAAATATTGAAAAGCAATCCACAAGAATGAAATGGGCAATGGGCCTGGGTCGGGCCCATGTTTGTTTACCACTTGTTTCCTTTTGATCTCCACTAGGCCCGCAACCGGCATGGCTATAATGGAAAAGAATAGCCCGAGCCTGACCCGTTGGAGATGAGAAACACCTGTTTCGGACTTGGTGCATTTTCTAGCTAATGGGATTATGATGTGGTTGTATAACGGGGCCAAGATCATCATGAAGATTATTAGGAAAACGGGTAGTGATGCGGGTGGGACTTTAAACGGGCCGATATTCGTGTTCATTGTGGCCGCTTGTTGGAATGAAAATGTCAATAGTTGGGCTAAGCAACAGTTGAGTATTATGGTGCAAGCAAATATAGGAAGGATTTGTAACATGATTTTGACATCTTCTATTTCTTGAAGAGAGCATTTGAGTGATTTGAAAGCGGGTTTGTTTTCGATTGCACGGTTTAGGAACCCTTGGGTTTGAGATGGGTTTGGGGCTTCAGGCCCGTTATCGTTTGTCTGTTGTTGCCTGTCGGTGTATGTTGGTAGAAGAGGATACGGGCTTTGGGTCGGGTTGGCGATGTTATGGCTTTGTTTGGATTCAGTCTTGGACACATTTAGAATTGCTCCAAGTATAACCTGTATGATGGATTGTGTAATGACTAATTAGTAAGTAGGAAATTTTGACCCGTTATCTGTAACGGGTGAAGCAATGTTTTTATCTTTAATGGATCAGAAATTGTCAAAAAGTTAAAATGTCTACAATAGTTTTTGAACCATGTTTATGACATTTATTAAAAGAAAGGGCCAAAACGTGTTGGCGGGTCATACTGACCCGTTTCATGGAAACTTATGTGTTAAAATTGTTATTGGGCTTATTGTGCCAGTAGTCTCATTCATTCATTTGGTTATATTTGTTGGGCTCAGGATTATTGGACTTAATGTTGATCTGGTTTGTTGTTGGGCTTATTGTGCTTAAGTGTGCAGCGCTATATCTTGGAGGGTTGCTGTGTATGTTTTAAGGGGCTGTGATATTCTATTTCATATTGTTGAGGGTTCTTGTTGTAATTTTGTTTTTTGTTTGTTGTATAAAAGAGAGTCAGAGATATTTTGTGGTTATCTCTTTCTCTCTCTTGTTTTCGTTGTTCTCTGTATTTGCTTAGGGTTTGAGATCTTGAAGATTGTATCAACAATCTCTCATCTGTATCCGAGAGATTGTTCTGGTGTTGTTGATGATCATCTGTTGATGATCATCTCTGTATCTTGTATATTGTATCTGTTGTTTACAGATCTCACAGTTTGTGAGATCTAGGGTTTTGGGGGTATTTTTTGGTTTGGGTAACTAATAAGATTTTGGTCACCTGTTTTTGTCGCTACATCCTGTTGTTCTTGTTATTGATTCATAAATTTCTACATGGTATCAGAGCACTGGTTGCTCTTGATTGTTGATTTCGTCTTTTATCCGCTGATTGATTTGTTGTCTAACTGTTTGCTCTATTCTTTGATTTAGGGTTTCTGTTCTTGGAAACTGTGTTGGTGATAGATCTGGCGATTGCTTGTACAGGCGAAACCCCAACTTAGGGTTTGTCGATCTCTGGTATTGTTGCTTCGATCAGCGTTCTGCGTTAGTCTCTGAAACCCTAGAAGGTTCAGGGCAAGCTAACCAGAAATGTTGATTGTGTTGCTAGTGTATCAGATCTTGTAGTTCTTGAAAACTATAGATCTGATATTTTTGGAGTTATACGCACCCATTGTGAGATTGTTCTTGACTCTTTACTTTCTGTTGTTGAGTAGTTGATGCCGGGGTAGTGAGGACCGGTTTGTCTGTTGTATTTCTTGTTATTAATCTGTTAGATGTGTTGTTGATCTTGTCTAGTGTTTTTGGCTCCTGAGTAAAGGCTTGTCCAGGCACCACTGTGTGACGAACCTGGAATCTGGTCCCTGACTCAGTTTCGCCTTAGGGTTTACTGCTTATTCTGTCTTGTTTCTTTGTATTTGATATTGTTGTCTATTGGTTGTTGTTACCATGAGTGATTCTGGTAGTACCTCTCAGACTTTAATTAGCAAGTTAGACATAGGTGATCCTCTTTATCTACATCATAGTGACTCTACTAGTCTTACAATTGTTATTATCAAACTTAAGGGAACTGAGAATTATAGAGTATGGTCCAGTGCAATGAAATTAGCCTTAGAAGCTAAAAATAAATTTGGTTTTATTGACAATAAGTGTAAGAAAGATACTGATGATCCTGTTTTAAGTAGTCAATGGGACAGATGTAACTCAGTTGTCTTAAGTTGGTTATTAAACTCTGTTTCAGATGAGTTATATCTAGGGCAAGTTTTTTCAAAATTAGCCTCTGAAGTCTGGGCAGATTTGAAAGAGACTTATGACAAGTAGATGGCTCAGTTGTGTATGATCTGTATAATAAAATTAAATGTGTCTCTCAAAATGGGAGTTCTGTTTCAGAATATTATCATAAACTTAATACCATGTGGAAGCAGTTTGACGCAATTCTTCAATTGCCAACTTGTTCATGTCAAGCTGCTAAAGATTTTAATGATTTTTCTACCTTAATAAAATTGATGCAGTTCCTTATGGGGTTGGATGATGTCTATCAACCCATAAGGACTAATTTACTGACTAGAGAGCCATTACCAACTGTCATAGTTGCTTTTTCAATTGTGTCCAGAGAAGAATCTCATAGGAATGTAAGCGGATGAACTAAGGGTCAGAGTGTGTCGTTTGTGTCTAAACTAAATCAGGATGTTGACCCTAAGAAAAGAGTGTTTAGAGGACCAAATCCCAATCTTAAATGTACTCAATGTAATATGTTGGGTCATACAGTTGATAGATGCTTTGAGATAGTTGGATATCCTCCTGGTTTTAAGAAAAAACCTGGTGGTCATGTTGGGAAAGCCTCTTCTGGTTCTAATAAGTCAAACATGTCATCTGTTCCTTCTATATCTCCTTTCTCTCCTGAGCAGGTTGCTTAGTTGTTAAGTCTGGTTGGTGAAAAAACTAGTGGTGACCCTCAGAGTTCTAATATGGGAGGTAAGTTTAGTTGTGTGTTTAATCCTTTTGGTAACTTTGTCAGTTGTTCAAGTTTGATAAATTTTGGATTTGACTTAAATTGGATTGTTGATTATGGGACAAACCAACACATGATTAAAACTGACAAAGAGTTGTTTAATTGTGTTGATGTATCTGAGTATGACTTAAAAGTTTGTCACCCCAATGGGACTAAAGCTAAAGTATCTAAAATTGGTAATATTAAACATGCTACTTGTGTTGTTTTGTATGATGTGTTTTATGTTCCTGACTATGATGTTAATCTAATTTCTATCTATAAATTGTCTAAGGATAGTCAGATAACTGTTGTGTTTAATGAGAATGGTTGCTTGCTTTAGGATTCGAAATCAAAGAGAGTCCTGGTGACCGGTAAACAGGATAATGGTCTATACTTTGTGAATAAAAATGGTAATTCTGTTAATTTGTGTTTCAATAGTCTGAACAGTAGTAACCTTTGGCATAGTAGACTAGGTCATCCTGCAGATTAGGTCTTGTCCATTTTAAAAGATGATCTAGGTGTTGCTGATGTTATTAAACATCCTTGTGAAGTGTGTCATCGTGCTAAACAAGTTAGGGTTCTATTTCCATTAAGTGATCATAAAACTAAGAATGTAGGAGACATTGTTCACTTAGATGTTTGAGGTGTAACATTGTCGAAAACGGGTTTTCCAAACCCGCTCCATTTGTAATCGAATATCAAGTTATAAATGTTCGTTGCGTATTTATACCTATTTTGGTTTTTAATGATACATAATTAATAAACAAACTAATCTATAAAAGTTATAATTGATAAAAAGTAAAAATAAAATAGTTAAAAATAAAATGAGGCTGCCGGGACTCGAACCCGGGTCAGCCGGAAGAGAACTCAAAGACTTAACACACACACGCATAACCACTCCGCCACTTGTTGTTTTCTGTCAACTCTAGGAAACAAATGAGTTTTATAGACAAACATAAATCAACCGGTTACGCCAACTGTAACTGAAATCGGTCATCAAACGCCCAACGACGATTTGATTACTCGCGGTTCACTGAGTTTAACCGATATACCGACGTTTTCAATCAAGTTGCTTTGAATGAACTTGAATTCTAGAAGTGGATCGGTTTTTATAACCGAAAATCTTCAATTCCAGTATTACTTCCATCTTTGTACTCTTTCGCGACTCAAACATAATCTACAGACTCTCAATTACATTTCCGCACAAGTTTCAGTCCGCCGGAGAATCAAATTTTACTCGCCGGAAAGTTTCTGCAAGTCGCCGGAAAACCGTATTCTCCATCAAAACGGTAAGTCTTTCAATACCGTCGTGGTCTATCAATTGTTAAGCTATTTCTAACTCAGACCTTTCAATTGAAATCAAATTCAGACCCTGCTATCGGATAATTCCAGTTCGCCGGAAAACTTCTGGAAATCCTTATTTTCAGCTGTGAAACGGTATGGATATTTAAACACCCTGTTAACGTTTGTTTAGCATTTCAATTCCACGATTAGCTAATCAAAACGGATAATTTGCTTGCTCAGTTGAAGTTCATAAAAACAGAGCCGACGCCTTGCCGGAATTCTGAGTTAAATTATTCCTCCGGTATGTTTGTTTCCAACACCGTCTTTGTCATTTCATCTTAGTCTTATGAATGTGTTAATCGTTTTAAAACAAGAAACAGAGGGGTAATTTGCTGTCTGTAAAAATTAACGGAGAAGATGAACTGTGCTAACATTATAAGGATAATTAAAATTGGTATTTTAAACGGGTTAGACACACAGTCCAGCGGTATTTTAAACGGGTTAGACACACAGTCCAGCGGTTAGACACAAAAATATATCTAAAAATCTTATTAAAATTATTAATAAAATCCACTCATTACTATATTTTTCCGTTATTATTTAGGTTAGTTAAATCTCGTTGTTCAATCCTTTCAACTCGTGCGCATCTCACCATCTCCAATCAAACGCACCCAATGTGAGTGAATCTTTACAAATTCCCCGTTTTAATCACGTTTTTGGGGTGTATCATGTGTCTTGCCACTTATTATACTTAAATCATTGTGCATACATCATATCATGAACAAATGTGTATTCAGTTTGATTCAATTGTTTGTGTGGTTATTGTTAGATTTAATTCATTATTTTCAGTACATGCAATTTCATAGGCCGCCGCTCCCCATTACATTATGAGCGTTGAGCATGTTCCCCATTACATTATGAGCGTGAACCTGGCGTGCCAACATACGATCGGCTCCGTTTGATTGAGCCTTGATCGCACAGACATTTATCATTTTCAGTACATGCAATACGATCGGCTCCGTTTGATTGAGCCTTGATCGCACAGTTACATTCATGTTATTTATTGTATGATGTTGGTATATTATTGTATGTTATTGTATGTTATAGTTTGTGATTGTTATTGCTACTGTTTGATTATTTACATTTGCTCACTTATGATTATTGCACAATTTTTCATTGATAAACTAACAAGAAAATCAATAATAAATGTTTATCTAACAAGGTTCACTCGCCAACTTATGTTGACCAAAAACCCCCATTTTTACACATGATACAGGTGAACCAGCTGCAGCAAGAAACACATAGGATTGGCCTAGAAGAATAAAATGATTTAGAGCTTGGAATTGTTTAGTTGGTTATTTTCTTTGTATTTGTATGGACATGTTTGGATTATTGGGAATGTAATTTTGACTTAAATAAATATGAAACATATTAGTAAATATCATGAGCTTTGGTGATAACCCAATTATGCCCCGACTCTTATTCCGCTGCGGGTCGGGGTGTGACAGATTGGTATCAGAGCCATGACTATAGGAATATAGGATAGGTTATTAGACCCTTAGAGCCTATACTATAGTTGTTTAGAAAATTTTAAGATTTTTGTGTGTTACATGCCAAATTTCATGATGCTTATATGTTTTATGTTAAATGTTACATTCAATGCTATGCAAGCATGTTCATAAGTATATATTATCATATAATGCCTATCATGAATCATATTCTCATAACATATCATATCCATGAAAGCACACACCACATCATTTTCATGATTGCTTTTACAACGATTTTTGTATTTTCAAATCTCATCAAAGTGAGTTCTCATGACGGGCATGTAGTAACTGGAAGGGTACCAGTACCGGTAGTCGGAACGTCCTGTCTAGGCTGGCATTCGTATAAATCCAAAATAAAGGACCAGTTTGCCTACCTGGGGACTAACGATGAGAGTACGAAGTACCTATTAGGCCAAAGCATGCTATACTAAACGTCGTGTGAGCTAACCCCACTTTGAGTTGTCATTGTGTCTACACCTGGACACATTCCGACCATACATCTCATAAACATATTTTGTGGTTTGCATTCGGGTGGTGCAAGTGTTAAATCGCCAATACTAATGTGAATCCTACCAAGCCAATAGTCATGGGGGCCCACATGACTATACAGGTGAAGGTATGGGGGACATTTGAGGCCCAACATGAGCAAACCCAAGACATCCTATGGATGTAGTTGCATTATTGATATTTATGTTATTTTCATTTTCTTAAAGACACATGACACCTAAAAAGACTCCATAAACTCACAATCTTCTTATGTATGTTCCTGTAGATGTCGGCTAGACAACAACGAGGGGGTAAAAGATCAGGAAGGTCTCACGAACGCTTGGCCACTCAGATCGCAAAACAAATGGCCGCGGTGCTTCCTGACATTGTGGTTCAAGTACAACAAGCTCTCGCCACCAATCCCACTAACCCTTCCCAGCAAGAAGACCAGAACATCAGCAACCCTCCTACCAACAAGTGCTCATATAAACATTTCAAGTCTTGCGATCCTCCGAAATTTGAAGGGACCGAAGGTGTCACTGCTCTCCTCCACTGGTTTGAGGAAATGGAAAAACTTTCCTCAATTGCGATTGTCCCGAGGATCGCAAGGTGCGTTACTCAACCGGGAGACTATTTGGAGTAGCCCTGACCTGGTGGAACACAGAGAAGGGTAAGAGAGGAGTCGAAGATGCTATGGCCTTAACATGGGAATAGTTAAGGGAAGTAATGACAAGACGTTTCTGTCCAAGAAGCGAAATCAAGAAGTTGGAAGATGAATTCTATTCGTTAAAACAAAAGGAAGGAGATCATACTACCTACAACAAAAGGTTTCTAGAGTTGAACCAAATGATCCCCAACTTGTTCACCCCAGTGTACCGCTTGGTTGAACACTATATTCGATGTCTCCCCTCAAAAATTCAAGACTCAGTTCTAAGCACTTCGCCTGCGACACTTGAAGCCGCGATGGAACTAGCTACCGAACTCACCGAAAATCGCATTCGAAACGGTAAATTCAAAGAGGAGAAAAAGAAAGCCCCCATCGAGGCTCAAACTTCAAACCATTCTGGTTCCTCTTCGAAGTTTACGGGTAAAAGGAATCGAAACACAAGAAATTTTGCTGTCACACAAGCAAATTTCCCTATCCCTGCTGCACCCATCACTCAAGTTGCCCCTTCACCTGCACCATACAAAAGACCATACTCTGGCCCGTTACCAAAATGCAAGCGTTGCCAATACCACCATTTTCCTGATCATCCCTGCCAACATTGCACCGGCTGTGGTCGCGCAGGTCATACTGTTCAAACCTGTCGCATACCTCAGCGAACGAACCGCCACCAGCCTTCAACCCAAACCCACCAACAAATAATGGGTCAAGCCCAACAACCCCTACTACTACCACCTACCCAACATTTAGCCCAATCATACTACCAACCCAACTATCCCATGGTGCAACCTATGCGGGCTTGTTACAACTGTGGAGACCCAAACCACTTTAGAAACACTTGTCCACGTTTGGTGAACATCATTCATGCCCAAGCTCAAGCAAATCCAGTGAATCAAGCTAACCAAGCTCCACCACCTGCAAGGGGAAGAGCTTATAACATCAACGCCAATACTGTTGAAAATAATAACGGCCCAAACGAATCACCCAACTAGTTTTTCCTCACCAAGAATCAAGACGCAACTCAAATCGTCTAGTTTTAATGTTTTCTTTATGTTATCTCAATCTTTCCGTATCCCAGTTGTAAAATTTGGAAATTATGTATCCAAGAATTTTAATGCGATTTGATATTACAGTTTTGTTCTATACTCATTGATTTAACATTCATATCATCATACATCTCGACGTATCTCAATCTCATCATTTAAAGAAGTTGGGTTGTGTCACACTTTTACATAGACTGACCCCTTCATCATAACCAACGAGAGAGGTATTGTCATCATTTAGTCATGTATCATTTCAGAATTGAGACTCAAGTTTTGTTCGTTGTGTTGTTTATGTTTTAGAGTCACATAGAACTGATCATGATTTACTGATAAAGCCAACGAAAATTTGACAAGAATATGGTGGATACGCCGCTGGTACTTCCTATATATAAGTATTCTTGGCAAAGGATCAAAAGCATTACCAGGAGGTTATGAAAAGTTCCGTGTAGGTTTAAATATCGTTATGGTTGAAGTTTTTGTTTTATGATACATACCTTACCATTACAAACGTATCAGTTCCCTCAAAACTATTGTGCATAAAATCGTAAGCGACATCAAAGATCAAATCCGAGAAGCCCAGCATGTTTCAGTAACAGAAAAGAGACGTACGCAAGGAGCCGTCTTGTGGAGCTAAACTAAAAAAAATAAAAAAATTGAAACTAAATCCGACGGTATTCTATACTGTCTAGATCGCTTATGGATTCCTGACCACAATAACCTTCGTGATTTTCTTATGAATGTGGCGCACAAAACACGATATTCTATACACCCAGGAGCCGACAAGAGGTATCAAGACCTTCGATACACCTACTGGTGGCCTGGAATGAAAAAGGATATTGATGATTTTGTTTCCAAGTGCCTTTCATGTTCCAAACTATAAGCTGAACATCAAAGACCCTCAGGACTTCTGGTCCAACCTGAAATACCTGTACGGAAGTGGAAAAACATAACCATGGACTTCATTACCGGGTTACCTCGCACTTCTGGTGGGTATGACACTATATGGGTAATCATTGACCGACTTACAAAATCAGCTCACTTTATTCCTATCCGTGAAGATTTCAAGAACGAAAAGCTAGCTCGTGTTTATATCAGCGAAATCGTAAGCCGACATGGTGTACCGTTAAGCATTATTTCTGATTGTGATGGTCGTTTCACTTCCCGAACATGGCAAGCAGTACAAGTCGCTTTGGGTACGCGATTAGATCTCAGTACCGCCTATCATCCTCAAACTGATGGTCAATCTGAACGCACCATTCAAACTCTTGAAGATATGCTTCGAGCATGTGTCATAGACTTCAAAGGAAATTGGGACGCTCATCTACCATTAGTTGAATTTTCGTACAACAACAGCTATCATTCACGTATCGGCATGGCACCTTTTGAAGCCTTATATGGTCGTAAGTGCCGATCTCCAGTATGTTGGCACGAAATTGGGGAAGCTCAAATCACTGGTCCGGAATTGATTCAAGAAACCACAGACAAGATCCATCAAATTCGAAACAATCTTCTAGCGGCTCAAAGTCGTCAAAAGAGTTATGCAGATAAACGACGGAAGCCTTTAGAGTTTAACATTGGTGATTATGTACTTTTAAAAGTATCACCGTGGAAGGGAGTAATTCGTTTTGGTCAAAAAGGCAAGCTAGCACCACGCTACGTAGGACCTTTCAAGATACTCGAAAGAGTAGGACCTGTAGCATACAAGCTTGATCTACCAGAAGAACTCAACAGGATTCATCCCACATTCCACGTATTAAACTTGAAGAAGTGCCTCGCTGATGAAAATCTCCACATTCCTCTGGAAGATATTCAGATTGATGAATCTATGCATTTTATTGAAAGACCGGTAGAGATCATGGACTTCGGAGAAAAACGTCTACGACAGAGTCGCATTCCAATTGTTAGGGTACGCTGGGAGTCGAAACGGGGACCTGAGTTTACTTGGGAACGTGAAGACTCAATGCGTGAAAAATACCCGCATTTTTTTCCTACTACTTCTACTACTTAAATTTCGGGACGAAATTCCTAAAAGTAGGGGATACTGTAACATTTGTCGAAAACGGGTTTTCCAAACCCGCTCCATTTGTAATCGAATATCAAGTTATAAATGTTCGTTGCGTATTTATGCCTATTTTGGTTTTTAATGATACATAATTAATAAACAAACTAATCTATAAAAGTTATAATTGATAAAAAGTAAAAATAAAATAGTTAAAAATAAAATGAGGCTGCCGGGACTCGAACCCGGGTCAGCCGGAAGAGAACTCAAAGACTTAACACACACACACGCATAACCACTCCGCCACTTGTTGTTTTCTGTCAACTCTAGGAAACAAATGAGTTTTATAGACAAACATAAATCAACCGGTTACGCCAACTGTAACTGAAATCGGTCATCAAACGCCCAACGACGATTTGATTACTCGTGGTTCACTGAGTTTAACCGATATACCGACGTTTTCAATCAAGTTGCTTTGAATGAACTTGAATTCTAGAAGTGGATCGGTTTTTATAACCGAAAATCTTCAATTCCAGTATTACTTCCATCTTTGTACTCTTTCGCGACTCAAACATAATCTACAGACTCTCAATTACATTTTCGCACAAGTTTCAGTCCGCCGGAGAATCAAATTTTACTCGCCGGAAAGTTTCTACAAGTCGCCGGAAAACCGTATTCTCCATCAAAACGGTAAGTCTTTCAATACCGTCGTGGTCTATCAATTGTTAAGCTATTTCTAACTCAGACCTTTCAATTGAAATCAAATTCAGACGCTGCTATCGGATAATTCCAGTTCGCCGGAAAACTTCTGGAAATCCTTATTTTCAGCTGTGAAACGGTATGGACATTTAAACACCCTGTTAACGTTTGTTTAGCATTTCAATTCCACGATTAGCTAATCAAAACGGATAATTTGCTTGCTCAGTTGAAGTTCATAAAAACAGAGCCGACGCCTTGCCGGAATTCTGAGTTAAATTATTCCTCCGGTATGTTTGTTTCCAACACCGTCTTTGTCATTTCATCTTAGTCTTATGAATGTGTTAATCGTTTTAAAACAAGAAACAGAGGGGTAATTTGCTGTCTGTAAAAATTAACGGAGAAGATGAACTGTGCTAACATTATAAGGATAATTAAAATTGGTATTTTAAACGGGTTAGACACACAGTCCAGCGGTGGACTGTGTGCAAACAATACGCACACGCCGCGAGTTCTGTCACACCCCGACACGCAGCGGAAAAGGTGATCGAGGCATGATTGGGTTATCATCAAAGCTCATGACATTTATTATAACGTTTCATATTCATTAATACATTTTAATGGGAAATATACAATCATAATTACATCATGTCCTAAACATCAATCTAGGCTTCATTGTTTTCTTCTAAGGCATTTCCTATGTTTTCCTTGCTTCATCCTGTTCACCTGTATCATGTGTAAAAATGGTTTTTGGATCAACAAAAAGTTGGCGAGTGAATCCTATGAAAAACATTTGAACAAGTTTATTTAATTGATTATAAAATAAAGTGCACAACCACACATGAGTAAAAATAGATGTAAACTTATTCACCAATCATTTAATATTAAATAATGCACACATGAACAATAATGGATCGTTTTGAGGCACGCGTTGCTCAACTCGTCTCCCACGAGGAACTGATGGGCCTAATGAATGATTTGCATAAACTTGACAATATGAAATACATAACTACAAACAATATAAACTAAATAATACACACACGAACAATAATGGATTTGTTTTGAGGCACGCGTTGCTCAACTCGTCTCCCACGAGGAACTGATGGGCCTAATGAATGAATTGCATATAACTTGACAATATGAAATACATAACTACAAACAATATATACAATCTAAGTTTAGATCACAATATGGTATGGCACAAGTTTAAATAAACGAGTTAATTTTGGTGACACATGACACACCCCAAAACGTGTAATTAAAAAGGGGAGTTGTAAGATTCACTCACATTGGGTGCGTTCGGTTGATGATGTTGAATACGCACGAAGTTGGATTTAACCACGAGTGAAACTAACCTAGATAATAACATAATGGTTTGGTAAATAAGCGGATTTTATTAATCAATTTTAGTAGAATGATTGGATATATTTTTGTGAGTTTAAGGCTATTTTCTAACCTTAAAAACGTTATTTTTAAGTATTTTTAATTGATTTTTAAATAAAATAAATAAATAAAAATAATAAAAAATGTTGACTTTTTGCGACCGTTGACCGTTGACTTGTTGACCGGTCAGACTGTGTAATTGTGTGCGCCGGGTGAGGCTCGAACCCGAGACCTCCCGTTCGCATGCACGCAGCTCTACCAACTGAGCTACGTGTCTAACCTGAAATATTTCTGTTTTTAATTATATTTATATACTAATTGAATTAAACCGAAAATCATTTATTTTTAAAAAGATTTTAACATAACGACTCGGTGCGCTCCCCAGGTCTCGAACTCGGGACCTGTGGTTTAAGTTAACACACAGTCCACCGCTGGACTGTGTGTCTAACTTGTTAAATAATCTGATTTTTATTATACTTATATACAAACTAAATAATTTCGTTTCTGCCTTATTTAAAAAGTTTGATAATTATCAGGACCGGTGCGGTAGTCCGGACTCGAACTCGTGACGTGTGATTAAACATTCACACAGTCCACCACTGGACTGTGTGTCTATCTTGGTTATTATTCCGGTTTTTATTAAACTTAACATCTTTAAGCAGTGAATCCGGTTCGGTTAAAAAAGAACATTTTTATTAAGGCGAGTATGCGTGGGACAAGAATCGAACTCGGTACGTAAGCGTGTTTTATTTGCACACAGTCCACCGCTGGACTGTGTGTCTAACCCGAGATATATCTTGATTTTAATTATACTTATATAATACTGAACTTCGTCTTCTTCGTCAGACTTAACCAGAATCGGAGTCCGACTGGTTCATCGATTTTAATCAAATTCTTTTGGTGTGTTGCGCTTAATTACATGTGCGATTAATAAAAGAACGAGAGATTAAGTGTGAGGTATACCGAACAGGGCTCCTCTGTTTCGCCGGCGAAACTCCGGTGACAGCAGATGATTCCGGCGACGTGTGTCTTGCGGCAGAGGGTCCTCAACGAGCTTGAGATGAATATGGGTGGCTTCGGTATGAGCTCTGGGGGTTCAGTAAGGCTCAGAGGTGAAAGGCTCGGTTTTCCGGCGAGTTGCAGAAGTTCTCCGGCGAGGGAAATTATGTCGGGAAAAGTGTGATTGTGAGCGAAAAAGCTAGCAGAGGTTTGAGGGGGTATTTATAGGGCAGAACATTGACGAATTTAGTCCGATTTCCGTCTTGATTCGTCGGTTAATGATTTTCCGGCGGTTATAGCTTGTGTCGCGGACTGGACATCAGTTATAACCGATGTTGAGGTTTAATGTTTACGTTAAGTCATTGATAACCGACGCCGTTTGACGAAATCGTCGGATTTTCCGGCGTCAACGGATTTGGGCGCGTCAGTTGACTGGATTTGATTTCTGTTTTCATTATTTGAATTAATTGTTTCGTTATATTACTAAAAAGTACAAGTGGCGCAGTGGTTGGATAGATGAGTGTTAAGGCTTTGCTTGACCGGTTTGACCCGGCTGACCCGTGTTCGAAACCCGGCAGCCTTGTTTTATTTTTTAACCACTATTTTTAACACTTTTTCAAATATAAATTATATATTCCAATATACTTATTAATTATGTATCGTTTAAAATTATTTTTGGCATTAAATACGCAACGAAAATTTTAACTGATTGTTCGGTTAATAAACGGAGCGGGTTTGGTAAATCTGGTATTTGACGGATGTTACAAGTTCGATCCCTGATACACACACCCACTCTGTTATAAAGATGTTTTATTTTTCTAACTGAACCGGACTAACTACGTTAGTTGTTAAGTATAATAAAAATCTGTATAATAACCAAGTTAGACACACAGTCCAGCGGTGGACTGTGTGTAGCGTTAAAGCACAGGTCCCGGGTTCGAGACCTGTACATGGCACCGGTTCGATGATTTAAAATGTTTTTGAAAATAAAAGAATTTTGAATAAGCTGAGTTAATATATAAGTATAATTAAAAACAGAATTATTTCGGGTTAGACACGTAGCTCAGTTGGTAGAGCTGCGTGCACGCGTACGGGAGGTCTCGGGTTCGAGCCTCACCCAGCGCATTGCAATTACACAATAAACCGGTCAAACAGTCAAAGTCAACGGTCAACGGTCAATGAAAAAGTCAACATATTTTTATATTTTTAATTATTTAATTTAATTTAAAAATCAATTAAAAATACTTAAAAATAATGTTTTTAAAAATAGAAAATAGCCTTAAACTCACAAAAATATATCTAAAAATCTTATTAAAATTATTAATAAAATCCACTCATTACTATATTTTTCCGTTATTATTTAGGTTAGTTAAATCTCGTTGTTCAATCCTTTCAACTCGTGCGCATCTCACCATCTCCAATCAAACGCACCCAATGTGAGTGAATCTTTACAAATTCCCCGTTTTAATCACGTTTTTGGGGTGTATCATGTGTCTTGCCACTTATTATACTTAAATCATTGTGCATACATCATATCATGAACAAATGTGTATTCAGTTTGATTCAATTGTTTGTGTGGTTATTGTTAGATTTAATTCATTATTTTCAGTACATGCAATTTCATAGGCCGCCGCTCCCCATTACATTATGAGCGTTGAGCATGTTCCCCATTACATTATGAGCGTGAACCTGGCGTGCCAACATACGATCGGCTCCGTTTGATTGAGCCTTGATCGCACAGACATTTATCATTTTCAGTACATGCAATACGATCGGCTCCGTTTGATTAAGCCTTGATCGCACAGTTACATTCATGTTATTTATTGTATGATGTTGGTATATTATTGTATGTTATTGTATGTTATAGTTTGTGATTGTTATTGCTACTGTTTGATTATTTACATTTGCTCACTTATGATTATTGCACAATTTTTCATTGATAAACTAACAAGAAAATCAATAATAAATGTTTATCTAACAAGGTTCACTCGCCAACTTATGTTGACCCAAAAACCCCCATTTTTATAAATGATACAGGTGAACCAGCTGCAGCAAGAAACACATAGGATTGGCCTAGAAGAATAAAATGATTTAGAGCTTAGAATTGTTTAGTTGGTTATTTTCTTTGTATTTGTATGGACATGATTGGATTATTGGGAATGTAATTTTGACTTAAATAAATATGAAACATATTAGTAAATATCATGAGCTTTGGTGATAACCCAATTATGCCCCGACTCTTATTCCGTTGCGGGTCGGGGTGTGACATTGGGTCCCTATAAGGTTACTAGTAGGGATGGTTATAAGTATTTTTTAACTGTTGTGGATGATTATTCTAGAACTGTTTGGTGTAACCTTTTGAAAAGTAAAATGGAAGTTTTTGAAAATATAGAAGGGTTTAATGAGTTAATCTTGACTCAGTTTAAACAAAGGGTTAAGGTCTTAAGAAGTGACAATGGAACTGAATTTGTTAATAATAAAATGGCTGTTTTTTTTGTAAAACTAAGGGTATTTTACATCAGACATCATGCTCTTATACACCCCAGCAAAACGGGGTGGTTGAGAGAAAGCATCGACACCTTTTAAACTTGGCAAGATCTCTATTGTTTCAAAGTAGTCTTCCTCTTCGTTTCTGGTCTGATTGCATATTAACTGCTGTATATTTAATTAACAGGTTACCATCATCTGTGCTTTTAGGTAAAAGTCCTTTTGAACTAATGTTTGGATTCAAACCCTCTTTTTCTCATCTTAGAGTCTTTGGGTGTTTGTGTTTTAGTAATGTCTTAGATGATTCAGATAAGCTTTCTTATAATGCTGAAAAATGTGTCTTGATTGGTTATTCAAATGTTAAAAAGGGATATAAATTGTGGAGTTTAGATGAACAAAGGGAATTTTATTCTAGAGATGTGAAGTTTTATGAAACTGTTTTCCCTTTTAAAGCTAAACATTTAAATAATGAAAGTAATAGTTTTTTAGAAAATCTGAATCATTTAAATTTCTTTGATAGTATTGAAGTGTTAACTCCCAATGGTTCTGTTGGTCCCAATGATGAAGAGGGGATATCTGGTTCTTATGAGGGTACTTGTGATGATCAGCAACCAGTCCCCTATACATCTGCCCCTTCTAGTGCTGTTGATAATCAACATGTTAGTGCTAGAAGTGAGAGTAGTAGTAGTGAAGGATCTGGCAGGGCAGAGGACACAGGTCCCTCAAATGTTGAGACCAACCCATCTGAGGGAATAAATACTGAACTTAGAAGATCAAGTAGAAATGTTAGTTTACCTAAAAGATTTGAAAATTTTGTGTTAGATAGTAAAGTTAAATATGATTTGAATAAAGTTGTTAATTACTCTTGCCTGTCTGTTGAAAATATGTGTTTTGTTACTGCATTGAATAAAACTGTTGAGCCTTCTAGTTACGAGGAGGCTGTTAGGGATCCTAGATGGGTAGAAGCCATGAATAAAGAAATGGAGGCTTTGTTTAGAAACAATACATGGGTCTTAACTGAACTTCCTTCAGATAGAAAAGCTATAGGTTGTAAATGGGTGTATAGAGTCAAGTACAGGTCAGATGGTGAGGTTGAGAGGTTCAAGGCCATATTGGTTGCAAAAGGTTTCAACCAAAGGGAAGGTCTTGACTTTGGGGAAACCTTCTCACCAGTGATTAAGATGGTTGCTATACGTTGCATAATAACCTTAGCTGTATATAATAACTGGCCTTTGTTTCAGTTGGATATTGATAATGCTTTCTTGTATGGTAGTATTTCTGATGATGTATACATGAAATTACCTCAGGGTTATTACTCAAAAGATGAAACCAAAGTGTGTAAATTGGTTAAATTGTTGTATGGTCTTAAACAGGCTCCTAGGAAATGGAATGAAAAGTTAACTGCTGTATTGGTTAAGATGGGTTTTATTCAGAGTAAGTGTGATCACTCCCTTTTTATTTTGACAAAAAAACATGTTGTTGTTTTTTTGTTGGTATATCTTGACGATATAATTATAACTGGGAACTCTGTTGATGAAATAAATAATGTCAAATAAATTTTAAGTGATAGTTTCAAAATTAAGGATTTAGGTGTGTTAAAATACTTTTTGGGAATAGAGGTCCTATATAGCAAAGATAGTATATGTTTGAGTCAACGCAAGTATTGTTTGGAGTTGTTAACTGAATTTGGGTATTTGGGTAGTAAACCTGTGAATACTCCCATAGAACAAAGTTATGTTATTACATCTAAAATAGATAAACAGTCACATGTATTAAAAGATGTTACTGGATTTCAAAAATTAGTTGGAAAACTTATATACTTGTCATTGCCTAGACCTGACATTAGTTATGTTGTTCAGTTCCTTAGTCAGTTCATGCATAGTCCTAAAGAAATTCATCTTGACATTGCTTTAAGATTGTTGAGGTATTTGAAACTTAGTCTTAGTAAAGGTATGTGTTTCAAAAAGGGTAACAATCTTAACCTACGTGGGTTTGCTGATTGGGCAAAGTGTTTGTCCACTCGGAAGTCAGTTACAGGGTATTGTGTTTTTATGGGAAGTTGCCTTGTCTCTTGGAAAAGCAAGAAACAAGGCACTGTATCTAGATCTACTGCTGAAGCCGAATATAGGGCTATGAGTTCAACAACTTGTGAGATAATGTGGTTAAAAAATTTGTTGTCTGAGTTGAATGTTAGTTGTGCTCTACCTATAGACTTATTTTGTGATAGCCAAGCTGCTTTATCTATTGCAGCTAATCCAGTGTTTCATGAGCGCACTAAACATTTTGAGTTAGACCTTCATTTTCTTAGAGAGAAAGTTGCAGATGGTGTTATTAGTCCAAAGAAGGTTGACTCAGATAGCCAACTTGCTGATGTTTTTACCAAAGGTCTTAGTGCCATTCAGCATGAGACTTTGTGTGAAAGATTGGGTTTATTAGATATGTTCAGGCCAAATGAATGATGGGGGGATGTTAAAATTGTTATTGGGCTTATTGTGCCAGTAGTCTCGTTCATTCATTTGGTTATAATTGTTGGGCTCAGGATTATTGGACTTAATGTCGATCTAGTTTGTTGTTGGGCTTATTGTGCTTAAAGTGTGAAGGGCTATATCTTGGAGGGTTGCTGTGTATGTTTTAAGGGGCTGTGATCTTCTATTTCATATTGTTGAGGGTTCTTGTTGTAATTTTGTTTTTTGTTTGTTGTATAAAAGAGAGTCAGAGATATTTTGTGGTTATCTCTTTCTCTCTCTTGTTTTCGTTGTTCTCTGTATTTGCTTAGGGTTTGAGATCTTGAAGATTGTATCAACAATCTCTCATCTGTATCTGAGAGATTGTTCTGGTGTTGTTGATGATCATCTCTGTATCTTGTATATTGTATCTGTTGTTTACAGATCTCACAGTTTGTGAGATCTAGGGTTTTGGGGGTATTTTTTGGTTTGGGTAACTAATAAGATTTTGGTCACCTGTTTTTGTCGCTACACCCTGTTGTTCTTGTGTTTTTGTTATTGATTCATAAATTTCTACATTATGTTTTGCCTCGAGCCCAATTTGCCAGTCTGTTCTTAGAGGTGGCAGTTTTTATCCATTTACTTACTAATGGATCCTTATGGGTTGTTTTTCTCTTAAACGGGTCAAGTAAGAATATTTGCATTGAAAAATATAGAAAGTTCTATTTTTAAAAGCATAGAATCTCCTTAATTGTTTTTTAATCATAACTAATGTATTCATTATTTCAAAATTAATAGAATACACAAAATAGTTTTTATTCAAATAAATTTAGCTTGTATTTTTAGAGCACACAACCTCATAATAGTTTTAAATTTAATACTTTAATTATTATAATAATATTGTTTTTTTAATACTTTAATTATTATAATAATATTATTTTTTTAACCATATAACATGTTAATTAATTATTTTGTTATAAACTGGATGTGGGTCAACTAGATCCAAACCAAATGACGTCTTTTATAGCAAACCTGTTTTGACCTGTCAACCAACATTTCTGACATCTTAAACAAAAATGTGCATAGAAGTTGCGCCATACCTTAAACATGGTTGTTAGAGGATGTCACATCCCAACCAATGGCGGAAACATCGGGATGAGACGAACAAATTGATCAAAATTTCATAACGCTATGTGACAATATAGATTAAATTCAAATTTCATTCAAGACTAAATTGTCATACAAAAATTCCAAATAATAGTCAACAATTGTTTCAAAACCACATAACATCAAAATAGATAAATTAATCTAGGTGTGTATCTAAGCCCACCTAAATCTTGTTTCATCTTGTAACATCACCTCATCAATCAACCTGCAACATGTATTAAAATATATCAACAAAAAGTTGGCAAGCATACAAGTTTTGTTACATAGCATAATGTAGAATAAATTTGTTTAAAGTCTCATATCCAACATGAACCATAAAATGCAAGTTACTAGCATGCCGAAACGGTGTACTATATGTTCAAACCCAAGAATCCAACGCGTTAAAATAGCCTATCCCAATAGAGTAGCGGGAGGTTAACATGTTTAACTTAACAATACCTCAAGTTTCGTGGGCGGTGCGTTAATCCTATAGCGCTATAATGTTTAAGGTAGGCTAGCAAAGTTAATGAAGCATATATCGACACAAATAGTTTACATCAGCATAACAAGTCTAAACAAGCATCACATAGTCTCATGTTAAGCATGGATAGAGATTAAAATAGTTTAAGTGTCGTGCGAGTTTGTATAAAGTACATGTTGCACCCAAAGTGTAAAAAGGAAAAAGGGATCGAGTATGCTCAGGTTTTGCAAGCTTTCCCACTTGAAATCCCGCGAACGTTGTTGGTTGATGGATTAGTTTCGAGCACCTTGTCCTTCTACACGAAGAAACATAGGCATGTGAGTATTGGGAATTAACGGAAGGTTATGGATTCGGAATTAAAATAACGTGAAATTAGTATTATGAAAGTAATCATCTTGTACTCATAACACTTGTTCTTGACACTATAGAACCTCAAGGGTTTGGTATGTTTTTATGGATTTAAAGATCCATTAGAATCGTAACAAGTGTATGGTCTTTAGATGATGTAACCTACTATTTTGACAAATGGCCACTTGTTCATCATCAAGAGTTCGATTACTTTGATAATATATAAGTATTATATAGTGTACATTAAGTCATATAGGACAAGCATGAGGTAGGAGGTTGAACCATCCATTTAGGAACCACCTTGTAGTTTACATAAGTCAAGTAGGAGGTGGGAGGATTTACCGTCCACTTAAGACCTCTTTGGATTCACCACTACACATGGGTCTTAGACACAAGGAGGGTCATGAACTTACAAGTAAGGAATGAAATGAGACACTAAGCTATGGAAAATCATCAAGTAGTGTGTGGATTCAATGACGGATAGCCCAAGCTAGTCCAAATATCACACATTCATCAAGCTTAACTTGAACACTACTTGTGGGTGTAAACCCTAGTCGAAAACAGAAAGTTTGTGAGGTTTTATCTTCTAGTTTGACGTGTCTCAACCTTGTTTTTAAGCCTAACCAACCACATATAGTGTTGTAAGCATTAGGACATAGGTTTGAGATGAGTTGAACTCAAGTTAAACAAGTTTTATAAAAGTTTGAAGAATATAAATCAAAACAGTCCACTTTGGAGCCTTTTTCGTGACATTCCAGGGCCTGATTTTCCATGGAAAACCATTGGAGATGTGCACAAGGTCAAACCAAGCAAGTGGGAAAAATAATGGATGAAAAAGGTTAAGAAATAGTGAGATATGCTCACTTTTGTAAGAGATAGAAATTTTGCTCGAATCTTGGATTCACAGCTGATTAAAGGAAGTTTTGAGAGTGTTTGGTGATTAGAAAAGTGCAAAAAGGCTTGGATTATGCTTGGGTTTTAAAGGGAAGGATTAGGGTTGGTTTGGTGAAGTATTAAATGTTAAAACATGTTTAAAACTCAAAAATTCACAAAAAAACCCGCCCAAAACGAGTCTGGTCGCGCTGGTTGCGGATCAGGCAGTTTTGACGAGATGATATATGTTTTACAGGCTGGTGTTGTTCGATGAGGAGTCCCAGCTCAGCTGGTTAGGCGCGTGTTTGGTGTGGTTGCTGACCCGGGTTCGAGTCCGGGCGGTGTCCGTTTTTTATTCTTTTCCTCATTTTCAAGTTTTCATAAATTACACAAACAGTCCCTGTACTACAGTTTCAGTAATTGCACTTTTAGTCCCTCACATTTAACTAACTAAGTTAAATGGAATACTTGGGTTTAATAACTAAATAACTTAAAAAAACTTAACTAAGTTAATGAATAATTAAACTTTTTAAAGTAAAAAAAATATATTTTAAAAATTTAATGAATAAACAATCATTTATAAAAAAATAAATAAAGAATGAGTAAATAATGAGTAAATATATATTTAAATGAATAGATAAATAACTAAATAGACCGGAAAATACGGAGCGTTACAGAGGACTTCCTTCGGAACCTTGCATCGATAGAAGCATGAACCCGAGCTAAAGATTATGATTGACAAAAGTATAGAAATGGTAGCAATTCTGAAACCCCATTGCCAACCTACATTATCTTCGATCCATAACACCAATGTGACCGCGATTAGACCACCAAACGACAAACAAAAGACAAAATAATTAAAGAAAGTCGATCTTTGTTTCCTTCCTTTAGGGTCATCTTCGTCAAATTGTTGGCTCCTAGTGTTGGTAGTGATCCCTTTATACCTCCAATACCAAAAGCCACAAGGTAGAGACCAATGAACAACATGCGGCTTTTCCACCATGGATTCTTCACAAATGGTTGTTTTTAGCTTGTTACATGGCTTTGGTTTGAGGTAAGGCGAACGGGCTTGGTAAGTAAGTATGATCAACCCCTGTTTCACAAAAATTTTGAAGAAATGTAAGCAAAGTTTCGCCTTTTAGAGGTCAAACAAACTATTGTTTAGTAAGAGTAGAAATCGGGTTGGGTTGGTATGCAAAAACTTATTTACATATTGGAATGGGTTCAATATGACTAAAAACATTTTGTTAATAATAATAATCTAATTAATTAAATAAAACAGTTTAGGAGGTTGTATGAAATATCCATCAACCATTTTGACCCACTCCTTTTTCAGTTAAGTTGACCATCTCGAAATAAAAAACAACCAGGTCCTTTTGACCCTTGAATCGGTGTATACTCTGTATAGGCATTTTTGCCTAGTGGAGATGGATATGATCAGGTGGTTCTGCTGGTGACACGATGATACTCTCGTCGTCCGTCAGTAATCCAAATTTGCCGTTAAAAAAGGTAAGAACAATTACCAAAAACTCAATGCCTGCACTCATGAGGTAACAATTACCAAAAATCAATGCCTGCACTCATGAGTTAATCTAGTGAAGTGTGTCATCGTGCTAAACAAGTTAGGGTTCCATTTCCATTAAGTGATCATAAAACTAAGAATGTAGGAGACATTGTTCACTTAGATGTTTGGGGTCCCTATAAGGTTACTAGTAGGGATGGTTATAAGTATTTTTTAACTGTTGTGGATGATTATTCTAGAACTGTTTGGTGTAACCTTTTGAAAAGTAAAATGGAAGTTTTTGAAAATATATGAAGGTTTTATGAGTTAATCTTGACTCAGTTTAAACAAAGGGTTAAGGTCTTTAGAAGTGACAATGGAACTGAATTTGTTAATAATAAAATGGCTGTTTTTTTTTGTAAAACTAAGGGTATTTTACATCAGACATCATGCTCTTATACACCCCAGCAAAACGGGGTGGTTGAGAGAAAGCATCGACACCTTTTAAACTTGGCAAGATCTCTATTGTTTCAAAGTAGTCTTCCTCTTCGTTTCTGGTCTGATTGCATATTAACTGCTGTTATTTAATTAACAGGTTACCATCATCTGTGCTTTTAGGTAAAAGTCCTTTTGAACTAATGTTTGGATTCAAACCCTCTTTTTCTCATCTTAGAGTCTTTGGGTGTTTGTGTTTTAGTAATGTCTTAGATGATTCAGATAAGCTTTCTTATAATGCTGAAAAATGTGTCTTGATTGGTTATTCAAATGTTAAAAAGGATATAAATTGTGGAGTTTAGATGAACAAAGGGAATTTTATTCTAGAGATGTGAAGTTTTATGAAATCTGTTTTCCCTTTTAAAGCTAAACATTTAAATAATGAAAGTAATAGTTTTTTAGAAAATCTGAATCATTTAAATTTCTTTGATAGTATTGAAGTGTTAACTCCCAATGGTTCTGTTGGTCCCAATGATGAAGAGGGGATATCTGGTTCTTATGAGGGTACTTGTGATGATCAGCAACCAGTCCCCTATACATCTGCCCCTTCTAGTGCTGTTGATAACAACATGTTAGTGCTAGAAGTGAGAGTAGTAGTAGTGAAGGATCTGGCAGGGCAGAGGACACAGGTCCCTCAAATGTTGAGACCAACCCATCTGAGGGAATAAATATGAACTTAGAAGATCAAGTAGAAATGTTAGTTTACCTAAAAGATTTGAAAATTTTGTGTTAGATAGTAAAGTTAAATATGATTTGAAAAAAGTTGTTAATTACTTTGCCTGTCTGTTGAAAATATGTGTTTTGTTACTGCATTGAATAAAACTGTTGAGCCTTCTAGTTATGAGGAGGCTGTTAGGGATCCTAGATGGGTAGAAGCCATGAAAAAGAAATGGAGGCTTTGTTTAGAAACAATACATGGGTCTTAACTGAACTTCCTTCAGATAGAAAAGCTATAGGTTGTAAATGGGTGTATAGAGTCAAGTACAGGTAAGATGGTGAGGTTGAGAGGTTCAAGGCCATATTGGTTGCAAAAGGTTTCAACCAAAGGGAAGGTCTTGACTTTGGGGAAACCTTCTCACCAGTGATTAGATGGTTGCTATACGTTGCATAATAACCTTAGCTGTATATAATAACTGGCCTTTGTTTCAGTTGGATATTGATAATGCTTTCTTGTATGGTAGTATTTCTGAGATGTATACATGAAATTACCTCAGGGTTATTACTCAAAAGATGAAACCAAAGTGTGTAAATTGGTTAAATCGTTGTATGGTCTTAAACAGGCTCCTAGGAAATGGAATGAAAAGTTAACTGCTGTATTGGTTAAGATCGGTTTTATTCAGAGTAAGTGTGATCACTCCCTTTTTTTTTGACAAAAAAACATGTTGTTGTTTTTTTTTTGGTATATCTTGACGATATAATTATAACTGGGAACTCTGTTGATGAAATAAATAATGTCAAACAAATTTTAAGTGATAGTTTCAAGATTAAGGATTTAGGTGTGTTAAAATACTTTTTGGGAATAGAGGTCCTATGTAGCAAAGATAGTATATGTTTGAGTCAACGCAAGTATTGTTTGGAGTTGTTAACTGAATTTGGGTATTTGGGTAGTAAACCTGTGAATACTCCCATAGAACAAAGTTATGTTATTACATCTAAAATAGATAAACAGTCACATGTATTAAAAGATGTTACTGGATTTCAAAAATTAGTTGGAAAACTTATATACTTGTCATTGACTAGACCTGATATTAGTTATGTGTTCAGTTCCTTAGTCAGTTCATGCATAGTCCTAAAGAAATTCATCTTGACATTGCTTTAAGATTGTTGAGGTATTTGAAACTTAGTCCTGGTAAAGGTATGTGTTTCAAAAAGGGTAACAATCTTAACCTACGTGCGTTTCCTGATTCAGATTGGGCAAAGTGTTTGTCCACTCGGAAGTCAGTTACAGGGTATTGTGTTTTTATGGGAAGTTGCCTTGTCTCTTGGAAAAGCAAGAAACAAGGCACTGTATCTAGATCTACTGCTGAAGCCGAATATAGGGCTATGAGTTCAGCAACTTGTGAGATAATGTGGTTAAAAATTTGTTGTCTGAGTTGAATGTTAGTTGTGCTCTACCTATAGACTTATTTTGTGATAGCCAAGCTGCTTTATCTATTGCAGCTAATCCAGTGTTTCATGAGCGCACTAAACATTTTGAGTTAGACCTTCATTTTCTTAGAGAGAAAGTTGCAGATGGTTATTAGTCCAAAGAAGGTTGACTCAGATAGTCAACTTGCTGATGTTTTTACCAAAGGTCTTAGTGCCATTCAGCATGAGACTTTGTGTGAAAGATTGGGTTTATTAGATATGTTCAGGCCAAATGAATGATGGGGGGATGTTAAAATTGTTATTGGGCTTATTGTGCCAGTAGTCTCGTTCATTCATTTGGTTATATTTGTTGGGCTCAGGATTATTGGACTTAATGTTGATCTAGTTTGTTGTTGGGCTTATTGTGCTTAAAGTGTGAAGGGCTATATTTTGGAGGGTTGCTGTGTATGTTTTAAGGGGCTGCGATCTTCTATTTCATATTGTTGAGGGTTCTTGTTGTAATTTTGTTTTTTGTTTGTTGTATAAAAGAGAGTCAGAGATATTTTGTGGTTATCTCTTTCTCTCTCTTGTTTTCGTTGTTCTCTGTATTTGCTTAGGGTTTGAGATCTTGAAGATTGTATCAACAATCTCTCATCTGTATCTGAGAGATTGTTCTGGTGTTGTTGATGATCATCTCTGTATCTTGTATATTGTATCTGTTGTTTACAGATCTCACATTTTGTGAGATCTAGGGTTTTGGGGGTATTTTTTGGTTTGGGTAACTAATAAGATTTTGGTCACCTGTTTTTGTCGCTACATCCTGTTGTTCTTGTGTTTTTGTTATGATTCATAAATTTCTACATTATGTTTTGACCCGAGCCCAATTTGCCAGTCTGTTCTTAGAGGTGGCAGTTTTTATCCATTTACTTACTAATGGATCCTTATGGGTTGTTTTTCTCTTAAACGGGTCAAGTAAGAATATTTGCGTTGAAAACATATAGAAAGTTCTATTTTTAAAAGCATAGAATCTCCTTAATTGTTTTTTAATCATAACTAATGTATTCATTATTTCTAAATTTTAATAGAATACTCAAAATAGTTTTTATTCAAATAAATTTAGCTTGTATTTTTAGAACACATAACCTCATAATAGTTTTAAATTTAATACTTTAATTATTATAATAATATTATTTTTTAATACTTTAATTATTATAATAATATTATTTTTTTAACCATATAACATGTTAATTAATTATTTTGATATAAACTGGATGTGGGTCAACTAGATCCAAACCAAATGACGTGTTTTATAGCAAACCAGTTTTGACCCGTCAACCAACATTTATGACATCTTAAACAAAAATGTGCATAGAAGTTGCGCCCATACCTTAAACATGGTTGTAAGAGGACTTCCTTCGGGAACCTTGCATCGATAGAAGCATGAACCCGAGCTAAAGACTATGATTGACAAAAATATAGAAATGGTGGAAATTCCGAAACCCCATTGCCAACCTACATTATCTTCGATCCATAACACCAATGTGACCGCGATTAGACCACCAAACGACAAACAAAAGACAAAATAACTAAAGAAAGTCGATCTTTGTTTCCTTCCTTTAGGGTCATCTTCGTCAAATTGTTCGGCTCCTAGTGTTGGTAGTGATCCCTTTATACCTCCAATACCAAAAGCCACAAGGTAGAGACCAATGAACAACATCGCGGCTTTTCCACCATGGTTTTCTTCACAAATGGTTGTTTTTAGCTTGTTACATGGCTTTGGTTTGAGGTAAGGCGAACGGGCTTGGTAAGTAAGTATGATCAACCCCTGTTTCACAATAATTTTGAAGAAATGTAAGCAAAGTTTCGCCTTTTGAGAGGTCAAACAAACTAGTGTTTAGTAAGAGTAGAAATCGGGTTGGGTTAGTATGCAAAAACTTATTTACATATTGGAATGGGTTCAATATGACTAAAAAACATTTTGTTAATAATAATAATCTAATTAATTAAATAAAACAGTTTAGGAGGTTGTATGAAATATCCATCAACCATTTTGACCCACTCCTTTTTCAGTTAAGTTGACCATCTCGAAATAAAACACAACCAGGTCCTTTTGACCCTTGAATCGGTGTATACTCTGTATAGGCATTTTTGCCTAGTGGACATGGATATATCAGGTGGTTCTGCTGGTGACACGATGATACTCTCGTCGTCCGTCATTAATCCAAATTTGTTGTTAAAAAAAGGTAAGAACAATTACCCAAAAACTCAATGCCTACACTCATGAGGTAGATATAGTATCTAGTAAAGTAAGCATCCGATAAAAAGCCACCAAGGAGTGCTAGAAGAAAAGCAGTGCCCATTATTTGCTGATTTTGATGGAGGAAGGTTCATAAATTTTGACAAAAATAACACCAAATTGCTTGCATTTGCTAAAAATGCCAAATTTTCTAAAACTACAACACCTGCATACGTAAAAAGCAACAAAAAAAAGTCCAATAAATTATTCCAAGATACTTGTAAAAAAAATGTAAATTTATAAAAAGGTTAATAAGATCATACCCAAGACGAATAAAGCGGCACGCATGCCGCCATGTCGACCTTTTTGGGCAGGCCTAGACCGGTAATCCACGTAACCTTTCCACCCGTCGAGTTTGTGCTCTAATTCCTTCATGAAAATCACAGTGAAATGCTTAGTGAAGAATGCAAAACAACATAAAAATGCAAAAAAAGAAAAATCACAAGGCAAACATACCATTGTCTCCTTTGATTGTAGAATGAAATGGATCAAGAAAGACTTAAGAGGATATATCTCTCTAAAGAGGTGGAATGGTACTATTAATAGTGAAGACTTTGAAAATTAAGATTGTTACAGTCATCATAAAATGTGAATAGGTTGGGAGATGAATTTCTTATTTCTTATTTTAAGAAAAAAAAAACTTATCAATATGATCTCACATCATTTATGAATAGGTTGGAAGAAAAAAATAAAAAGCTTTTTCTTAGAAACATAAATTTAACAATATGATTTATGGCATTTATATCATGATATTTTAATGTTGTATTTAATCTTACTCTAAAGTATATGGATAATTTCAATAAGTTTATCAGTTTATTAATATCTTTTAAATTAGCTAAATAGATTAGGCAATTAATTGTATGATAGCATGATAGAATTGATCAAAGTTTCTAGAGAAAATGTTATAACATTAATGTCTGTTTCAATATGTTTAGGAGAAGCTTTAAATGTAGGATAAGTTTGAGACATGTACAATAATTTTGTATATGTAAAATGTTATATATATAATGTGTGTGTGTTTGTGTGTGTGGTTAGTTAAAATGAGAGCCACATTAAGTTGTGAGAATCATGAACTGGACATTCCAAAAGGTTTTTCCAAAAAACATTTCCTCAAAAATCTTAAAAAAATCACTTATTTCAGAAAAAAAAAACTAATAAATGCAGCCTGTCCAAATTTACATGAGGTGTAAAAAAATTCATCGTCGTAACAAAATTTACATCATCGCGTTAAACAAAAATTACATCAGGCAAAACTACCGACTCGACAATTTTTTTTTGTTTTTTTACAGATGTGTTTATAATATTTTCATCTACGATTGTGCAAAAAATTATGTCCAACTCGCACAGGAAGTAGGAGTTCTCATGGTTCTCAAAACTCGTGGTGGTTCTTAATTGAACCGAAGCCTATATATATATATAGATATGTGTGTTTGTGTGTGTATGTATAGTGTGAGGTTTATTGGGGAACGCTAAAAAAGTGGGGAACCGGATAATCATGCATTTAACATCTTACATTCAACTTAACATGTTAAAAAATAATTTTTTAAAATATTTTTCGACGCTTTTCCTTATAAAAATATGTAGAAGCTATTCCAATAAAAACAATTTTTGTAAAAAAAATATTTTTAAAAATGTTTTTCAGCGCTTTTCCATATAAATGTGTAGAAGTTATTCCAATAAAAAAAGTTTTGTAAGTTTTTGTTTTTTACCTTTTTTAACTGTTTTTTTTTTAAATACATATTTTTTAGTTTTTGAATTTTTTTTATTAAAAATGCTTCTACATGTATTTAAAAGAAAACAACGTTGATTTTTTTTAGAAATAAGATTTTTAACATGTTAAGTTAATTTTTGAAAATGTTGAATGCATGGTTCCTCGGTTCCCTAATTTTTTGGTGTTCTCTAATGAACCATGTGTGTGTAGAATCAATTTCAACTTTTTTTAGAGAGATGAAAGATGACTAATGTTTCAATATATGATAAACTTTGAGATGGGGATAAATGTTTTTTTATTAATTCATTAGACAGAAAATAATAATAAATGGATTAATGCGTACATTGTTTACAATATAAGAACAATACTGGAAAATATAACTGATTAAAATATTTGAAACCATTTCAGATTTTCTTGTTTTATTAAAAAACAAGATAGAAAAAAACTCTAAAAACATATATCCAAAGAATCATTATTACAACTTTTTATTTTGGATTTTCTTTATTTGTGATTATTTTTTGGTGTTAATCAAAATGAAGTGTGGAAATGTAGTTCAAGTAGATGGTATTTTACAAGTAAATCTGAATCAAAATGAAGTGTGGAAATGTAGTTTAAGTAGATGGTATTTTACAAGTAAATCTGAACTAAGGTTATCTGTAATGGGCGAACGCCCTTTGTCACCTCACTCATTTAGAGTGTGAAACACTGGCTTGCAAGGGTGTTTTTGGGGGCATGATGAGAGGTAGGGTGGAGAAAACCGTGAACATGGGATGGAAATTGCACATACAAACCCTTCAAATTTATTGTTTTCACCCAATCATAATCGACCAAGTTACAATTTTTTTTCTTTTATCTATAAGATTTTTATAAAAACCCTCTCCACTTATCAGATGTTACACACTTAAACAAACTCACACCTAAGGTGTATATGCATGAATATGTGGAAGTTGTGAAAGAAAACGAGACAGATAAGGGAAGAAAAAGGAGTTAGTGAATAATAATGATGTGTCTGACTTACGTATATTGTTATTAAACTTGTATGTACTTGGATCATAAATAGACACAAACTCCCTTTGACCTAAAATTTACGAGTATACGTGTGCCACATGCTATAACGCCTTCCTAAGCTTCTTATAAAAGCAAATTTTGTGTAAAAAGACCTATACATACAAAGCAATCGATACCTCTTTAAAACACAATGTCTATTTGTAATGGTTTTATTAAAGAGTGAAAAAAACTTGTATCATGTCACTACCGTATATATAAGTGGAAGTGGTTTGTCGTAATGCAGGAAGCGTGTTGGAGGTGTGTATACTGATTTTAAACTATTATTTGCAACAAGATCTTAAAATACCAAGATGCAAATGCTTAAAACATAAGAAACCGAAAAATAGAATATACGAGGTTTTAGAAACAATCACCTTTGAAGTGTGAGCTCAAAATGAAAAGATAACTAATTTGGATGACATGGAACAAATGTAGCCTACCTCAATGTATCAATATCCACACATGAGCAAGTTATATACTTAGGGGACCCGGGTGGGCACGTTATGGCCCCCCATCACGCGTGATGGGGTCTTGCACACCTCCGCCACTCATTTTATCACCGGTGAAACTTTGAAACACGTGATACTTATCACGCGTTATATATTTGATTTTGTGAGGGGAATTGTTGCTTGGGGGGAAATTGTTGGGTGTGGTAGTGAGTGATGACCATTTCCACTAAAAAGGGTTGTGAGTAATGGAATAATGGTTGATGACATAGCGGAACTTAATTGGAAATTGTGAGTGATCGGTGATGACCACCCCTACCCCCTTACAGTTGCCATTTAGGTGCTAACCAATTCAATCTGTTTCATTTAAACAAACTGAATATAAAATACATTTTCGCCTAAAAATATTTAGTGTTTTTATAATCTTACCTAAAATGTTTGCAAACATGAATTTTGTACATTCCTTCTTGTTTTGTTCTTAAGTAAACCAAAAGAATTGAGATATAGGGCTCAACTTTTGTTTTTTACATTAAAAAACCGCTTTAAATATCCGACACAAATAAAAGATAAACTCAAAATGATTTTACCTCACATTTATTCTCTAATTTCTTACGTATTAATCATCATGCCAGCAAAAAACCAGTAGAGCCTATAGCATTGTAGCTTAGTGATATTTTCGGGATGGAAAAAGGCTTAGGGACCTTTAGATTTTGGGCTCGATTCCCACAAGGGAAGTTTTTCTCATATTTATTGGGTTTTCTTCTGAATTACTATATATGCATTATTGCCTGGAGGAGATGAATATGATCAGGTGGTTCACTCATGGTACGAGGTACTCCAATGGTCCAAATTTATCGCTAAAAAAGAATTTAGGTGGTTCTACTCATGGTACGAGGTACTCCAATGGTCCAAATTTATCGCTAAAAAAGAATTTACCAAAATAGAAACATCTTCCTTTTAACCCACCTTCGAGTTTAATATTTGACAAAGTGAAGAAGGAACAAAATAGCCATTTCTATTACTTTTGTTTTCTTCTTGTTCACCAACAAAAGGGGAATATCTCCCATTATTAACTCATTTTGACTTCTTGCCAAAGTTACGGGCCATTGAAAAAGAAAGACACACTTATATCAATTATATAAAATCCCGTTATCATTAAAAAGTGCAAATGGAAATTGTGTGAGAGGAACTTGACTTGCATGTCTTAGTCAAAAAAAGAGGAGCATCTTGTGTCAAGTTAAACAAGAACGTGTTTTGTGACTTCAATAGTCCAAGATAAACAAAGAACCCCCCCCCCCCCCCCCGGGTCAGTTCTCTTTTTTGTTTTTATTTATCTAAATGCTACACCTAATCGACATAAGTCACATATGCTCCCGACGTGCCACTGGCGCATACATGTGTCATAAAAATATTGGTTACCACATCTATCGCAAATCCACTTTTACGTTCCCTGCAGATACATTCATGATATTATTGGCCAAGGACACAAATATTCCTCACATTTACGCCCACCGTCCTTCTATCGACACAATCACATCTCATGATATTATCGGTTGGTTCTTGGTATAACTATGTGGCGTTTGGTGGTGTTGATTCTTGAACACTGGTGATGGAATAGTAGTAAAACTTAAAGATAGATCAATATTTGATTAAGTACAGAAAAAAAAAACATAAAAATTTATATAATGTTAGCTATATCAACCAAAATTTTTAAAAGATGTTAGCTAACAATTAATTAAACTTGCATAGAATATATAAATTGTAACGCCTCGCGTTTCAATGCTTTCTATTTTTAGCAAGCGCACGTTGTATTTCTATTTTGGGAAACGTTGTATCTTGTAATCATTCTTCGTTGTAAACCATTGTAATCCGAGACTTGAATCATATGAAATTCATATTTTATTCATGTTATACTTAATCATAAACAGTTTATACTCATACATTCAAATATGTAACGCATACTTGTGATATTCATAAAACGTGTGAAGAACTTGCAAATACGTGACATACATACATTATACGATACTTATACATGATACATATATACAATTATACTTACTCATACTTATTCTTGCGATAAATTGACTTAAACCCCCCATGAAAATGCACTTTTTATGCTTAAAAACACCCCCAAACCCTAAATATAAACCCCAGGGGGCTAGATTGACAAAAATGAAACTTATCACAGCTTCTCGCGGGCCCCCAACGTGTCCCCCTTCCCTTCCCGCGGCCCGCCAGCTGTCTGTTTCGGCATAATGTTGTTTAAGCTCATGGATTGGTCAATTTTGGTGCACAAGGATTGTGCTTCTTGCATTAATCACCCACCTAACTAATCCTAATCACCTCCTATAAAATCCAACCCATTCCTACACTTCCTCCACTTTACAAACACTCTAATCTCACTCTCTAAACACTTGAAATCAGTTGGTAAACTCAGAAATTGAGCAGAAAGTTCAAAGCTCTCAAAGTGAGTTCTAGCTCACTTCTACTTCACCTTTCTCATTGTTTCTTCTTCCTTAGCACTTAGGACACCTCTAGGATTGTTTCCTTAGGTTCTTCCATGGAAAACCTAGATGGAACTCCTTTATATTAAGGTTGAAGTGCAAGAAATTCCCTGTTTTAAAACAAACTCTTCCAAAACTTATGTTTACTTCAAATCATCCTAGTGTTCTTGAGCTTCTAATCAATCTTGTGATTAAGGAGACTAACCTAGGTTGTTATACATGTAGGAGTGTTAAACACTCCAAACTTTCTGTTTTCATAAAGCTTTTAGCTCACAAGTGAGGCAAGTTTAGGACTCGTTCATGTGTGTCCACCTTGGTTAGCTTGGGCTATCCTAAACCTTTTGAGACCACACATCACTTTATGTTTTTCATCAAGATCCCAAGCTAGTTTGCTAGACCTAAAGTGTCACAACCCCACATAGCCGTTGACCATTGTCCTCGTGTGCTCTTCGGGTTGATTTACACTTGGCTACTTGGTATCTAGATGACACCATATTTACATTTGGTACATTATGTTCTTGAACCCTCCTTGTCACCTACGGTAACTTGTGTAGTGGTGAACAAACCTAGAGGCTCCTAAGTGGATGGTTAATCCTCACACCTCCTACTTGACTTACTTGATACCAAGAGGTACCAAAGTGGACGATTTATCCTCCCACCTCTTACATGACTATATGACTAATTATATGTATAAAATATATAATAAACTTAGAAACCGAACCCTTGACAAATGACTAAGTGAATCATTGTCAAGCTAATAAGTTTCATCACTATAGTATGTAGTTCCTTGTCACGATTCTAATAGGTCTTGAACCTATGAAAACATATTCAATCCTTAGGGATTTACTATAGTGTCAATGTCTAGTGACTACTTTCCATGTTGGAATACTTTTCCATACTTTACTTTTACAATTTTCCGAATACTCCAAATCCACCGTTAACTCGTTACTCATACGCCTCCTTTCCTCTTGTAGGATAACTCGGCGTTTCCTCCCACGAATCAACCACTTCACGGAATTGTTCAAGTGTAGAAAAGACCCAAAAACAAACCGTGAGTATACTCAAGTCCCCCTTTTTCCTTTAAACACTTTTGGGGTGTAACATGTTACGTTTCAAAAAACAACACTAAACTTATGCTTTATTACTTGCACAAAACAATCCAATATACATGAGCTTGCTACTTATGTGATGCTTATACTAGAGATTGAACGTATGTGATACTATAGACATTAGCTTATTTTTAGCATCCATTTTACATGTATAGCCTATAGGAGTAACGCACCGCCTGTGAACGTTGGTCATGTTGAATTATTTATACTAGTTGCGTAAACAGATGGTTGACTAGAAATATCACATGCCTAGTGTATGCTTGTATGTATTCTTGTTGCCATGTGGATTTGTTTAAACATATGCTTATACTTACGCTATACTCAAACTTATATACTCGCATTTGCTTTTGCATTGAACTCGTATTTTAAACATGTTACAGGATGAGGAGATGATGCTATAAAAAGAAGTAGCGAATGACGCTAGATACACACATAGACGTTAGGTTTATTATTGTTGTATCAATTTTGTTATGTTGTTATTTGTCAAACTTGTTGTATTGTCGTATTTCCTTGAATTACGTTGTACTTGACAATTTTATTATGAAATGAAATTTTGCTTAATTAAATATTGTCGCAAAGTATGTTATGATACTTTTGAACGATTTGTTCGTCTCATCCCGATATTTCCGCCATCGGTTGAGGTGTGACATAAATAGTTAGAAAAATGTTAAATATATCAACCTAACAAAATTTCCAAAAGATGTTAGCTAACAATAGGGGTGTTTTATGGTTCGGTTTATGGTTTATTTGGTTTTCAAAACTTTGTACCCCAAACCAAAAACCAAACCAAACCAAATAAGATCTATACATACAAAAATTTTAAAAGATGAAAGTTTTTTTTAGATTTATTGGGTTTCCTCCTGAATTAGTGTATATGCATCATTTCCTAGTAGAGATGAATATGATCAGATGGTTCTCTCGTCGTACGATGTACTCCACTGGTCCGTAAGTGATCCAAATTTACCGTTCAAAGAGAATTTACCAAAATAGAAACACCTCCCTGTAAACCCACCTTCGAGTTTCATATTTGACAAAGTTAAGCAGGAACAAAATACCCATTTTTATTACTTTTGTTTTCTTCTTGTTCACCAAGAAAAGGGGAATATCCCCCATTATTAACTCATCTTGACCTCTTGCCAAAGTTATGGGCCATGAAAAAGAGAGTCACACTTGTCAATTATACAAAATTCCTTTATGATTAGAACAAGTACAAATGAAAATTGTGTGAGAGGAAGTTGACTTGTATGTCTTAGTCAAAATAAACAAAAAGTGGACCATTTGTGTCTATATAGTATAAGTTAAACAACAACGTGTTTTGTGACTACAATCGTCTAAGATAAACAAATGATGTCTCCCTCTTTCATATCTCATATAAACAAATGATGTCTCCCTCTTTCATATCTCATGTTGTTTTTATTTTTTTGGCAAATTGAAAATAAATAATCCCACCTAACTCAGTTTGGCCGATAATAATCCCAAGTCAGTTATTGGCCAATATAATCCGAACTGGTCAAGTTTTGGCCAAAAAAGTCCGCCGTTAAAAATAGTTTAACGGAGTTAAGTTTTTTTCCGAATTACAAATCGATGTTTTAGGGCTTTTGATCAGAACGAGGATACGAGTCGATTAATGTAAAAATTACTTTGAAATTGTGCTCGAAATGGCTTGATTTTTGTAAATTGGAAGTTTAAACACCCGGAGTTTGAAGCATCGTTTCCGTGGGTTGGGGCAGTATTTCGAGGTAATTTTTACATCAAACGACTCGTATCCTCGTTCTGATCAAAAACCCTAAAACATCGGTTTGTAATTCGGAAAAAAAACTTAAGTCCGTTGAACTATTTTTAACGGTGGACTATTTTTGGCCAAAACTTGACCAGTTCGGATTATATTGGCCAATAATTGACTTGAGATTATTATCGGCCAAACTGAGTTAGGTGAGATTATTTATTTCCAATTTGCCTTATTTTTTAATGCTACACTCAGTCGTCATTGGGATTCGGAATATTTGCGCAAATTCTGGCCACTTATGCTCCTGATGGATACATGTGTCATGAAATCATTGGTTGCCCACGTCTATTGCAAATGAACTTTTATGCCTAATATCATATCGTTGCAGACAAATCCATGATATAAATGGTTGGTAATACAAATATTTTGTTACTTTTACGCTAGATGTGCTATCAGCTCAAACACTATTCATGATATTATCGGTTGGTGTCTAGTGGAGTATCTGGTGTTTGGTGGTGTTGGTTAGGGTTGGCATTTCGTACCGGTACTGATTAAATTCCGGTACCAGCTATTTGTGTTTTTAGGACCGGTGCTTCCAATTTAGTACAATCCCAATATTTTACTGATTTTTACCTTCTGTACTGTACTGTACCGTACCGAGCACTTTCGTTATCGATACCAACACCAGCTCAATCTCTAGTGTTGATTATTGAACATTCGTGATGGAATGGTAATCAATATTTGATTAATTATAAAAAATAGCATACAAACTTATAAAACTAAATGTACCAACCAATAAATTGTTAAAAGATGTTAGCTAACATTTAATTAAACAAGTATATAATATAAAAATAAAACACTAATCTCTAAATAAATAATTAACATATGATCCTAACCCTAAAACTATATAGCAAACATTTATTATTCTTTCGGTTGTTGGTCCTTCAAATTCACAACCACCAATAGAAATGGAGCCAAAATTGGAATATATAAATGGTAATCCTTCACTCCATCATCAACAATTTTCTTTTCAGACAGTTGGGTATTGTTCGTTGCTTCAAAGACCCTTCTTTCTTGTCAGATAATCTTTTTTACACCTTCCACAATTTCCGATCACCAAGTGTTCGATGAAATGCCGCTAACAACTTTCCCAAAATTTCATAACCCGATTGCTCCTGTCAGTTACTCCGTTTGTATAATGAGACCCAATTCGAAGACTGGTACAGCAGTTGTGTTAAGGATAGTGAAAAAAGACAGGTTTTTTGGGATTAAAGTTGTAAAGAAAATGAGAAATGTTAGTGGGATGTTGTGTAAATGGGGGTTAGAACCGTTAGAGGGTGATTCAGAGTTGGCTTTAGAGGGGAGATATTGGAGTTTATGAAGGTTTCGAGACACCTGAATGGTTTTCCGACGAAAAAGGAGTTGTTGGATGCAGGGAGAGTTGATTTAGTGGATGCTATTATCAAGAAAGGTGGTTGGATGTCATTGGGTTGGGATGATTCTGATGATGATGATGATATTAGGGATGTGAATGCAAGATTTGACTCTTCGTTGACTACGTGCAGTTCGTCTCATCAATGTGCTTCATCTTCCGGTAGATCAGTGTAAGATTTGACCCTTATTTTGTTTTATGATATACGCCATAAGTTAATTGTTTCTTGTTGTTGTAGTACTTTGAATGGAAGTGTGAATTACAAATTTACAATGTACATTGTTTCTTGATGTAGTGTAAGCAAAGAACTGCAAGATTCGCATAAACACTTGTACATTTTGGTTTAACATCATCATACTCAGTATATCCCACCAATAGCAAAGCTAAGGTAGGGTCTGAGGAGGGTGAGTAGACAACCTTACCTCTACCCTGTAGGAATAGAGAAGCTGCTTCCAGTGAGACCCCCGGCTCGATAGTAGTTTTGCATCAAGCCTTGGACATAAGGCACATAACACTCGGCAATTGAGACAAATGCCGATTAGTGCATGTACCCCCTTGTCTTTCGGCTATGAACGCCACCGCATGATGCATGATTAACCATCCCCCTCTTTTAACGTTATTTTCACGAAATTAGTAAAATAACGTTAAGATTATTGCACTTTCACTTTTGCCCCTCGAGCGCCCATACATGTATACATTATATGTGCATACCGCAAGCGGGGCGTATTATACAAGTGTATGATGTGGTTATCGTGGTTGTGCATTTAAATTTGAAAAAAGCCCTAGATGACTTGATGCGCTATTTAGACAACAAAAAAGAAAACTCACAATGTTTCTTTTCACTTGAAAAAAAATCTTATTTATAATAAGTACTTTTGTGATCAGAGAAACAGTCTTTCATGAGGATGCATGGCTTGAAGATGGACATTGTATATATGATTCGAGCAAAGTCAATGACGGTCAAAGAGTTTATGGGTCAGCTGATGTGGGTGAGTCATGGAGAATTTTTCTTTGTGATAAACCCAAATTATATTGCAAGAGGTCGCTAGATGGGTCGGGTTAGGTAACACCATAACGGGGTCGAAATGGGTCTGGTTATCCTGAATATGATTACAAAAGCAATATATAATTACAGTTCACATTCAGATGATTCGAATCAAACCTTTTAGCAATTATTAGTTGACTTGTGTGAGATTAAAAAATTACCCAAATTCGACCCATTCATAAGCAAATGAGTCTATATTGCCATCTCTATAATTATTGATCTATGCTTTTGTATTAATTTTTGTTTCAGATTTAACAGCTACTGGGCCTTATTCTGTTGAAAAGTCAAATAGGCGTGACGAAACAGATTCAAATGACGTAAAATCCCAACTTCAGCAAATGAAACTCGAGCTCAATTCGTCTCTTCGCTTGTTGAGGTTCACGAAAGATAAGAAAACAAACAACTTACCGTATGTAAATCTTACAAAACATGATTCTAGTGAGCTGCAAAGGCTTCCTGATACATCGGGTGATTTAAATGTCAACGATAGGTTGAAATCAGTATGTGCAAAGCTAACAGCATTAGAGGGAAAGCTGGCATCATCAATTATGTAAGAATTATAAACATCTTTATTTTTAAATTTTTTTTAAGTGAACATAATGTACTTATAGCTTTCGTTTTCGTGTTTCCAGTGATGCACAAAAACTAGTAAAGAAGAAACAAATGAAAACTGACGGCGGATGTAGAAATTTACAACTTCATAATGTTTGCATAATCTGGCATGATTCGGCATCGGAAGTTCTTTTAGTCGGATCTGTTGATGGTTGGACCACTCAGGTTATTGTTCTTTTTCTTGGGCAAACACATGCATTATGCGGATCGCGATAATTTTTTTTTTAAGAGTAAAATGCTTTTTCGTCCCTGAGGTTGGCCACTTTTGCGACTTTCGGCGTGAGGTTTGTTTTTCGCATCTGGATCCAAAAGTTTTGAAATCTTGCCATTTTGATTTGGATCGTTAACTCCATCCATTTTTCTCCGTTAAGCCAAGGGTATTTTCATCTTTTTGTTAACTTAAAGGGCAATTCGGTCCTTTTCACTTTATGTACAAGCATTTAGCATAATGTACAAGTATTCAAAACAAAACAAAGTAGGTAAAAAGACGGAAATACCCCTTGATTTAACGGAGAAATATGGATGGAGTTAACGGGCCAGATGAAAATGACAAGATTTTAAACCTTTTGGATCCAGCTGCGGAAAAACAAACCTTTGGACGAAAGTCGCAAACTAGCCAAACCTCATGGACGAAAATGACACTATACTCTTCTTTTTATATAATCTAAGTAATAATATATAAAAAATATACTTCTTATTACCCTTACATGACCTAAAAGCATGCAACTTTACTAATTTATTACTATTGTTATTATTTTCAACTATATAAGTAATATTGGATTAAGATTTCATGTTTATCATACCGTTATTTTCGTTGCTATTTTCAACTCGTCATTGGTTATGATGCAATGCAGAGAAAGATGAAAAAGTCAGAAGCAGGTGTTTTCTACCTGTCTTTTAAGTTGTATCCGGGAAGATACGAGGTAAAATAGTGCTCGTTTTATTACAAATTATGTTCTATGTCCAACCGATTTGTCACATCTTTTAAAGATTATAACCATATGCGTCCAAATAAAACTAATGATTAACTTTCTTGTGTTTTTGTAGTATAAATTCATCGTTGATGGTGTCTGGAGAGTCGACCCGTTACGTCCTATCGACAACAAGAATGGGTATGAGAATAATGTTCTTATCATCCCTGAATGAACATAAACTGATCATGAGAGTTTTGTATCTCCATTAGCCTGTAAACATACTGTTACATCAATTTTAATACACACACAAGAAGTTTTAGCTCATTTTTCACAGTGTCTGAATGTACAAGGACTAAACATGAATCAACTTAAATTTTGTAGCACTTTATTGTAATTAACCTTCAAGTTTTTAAATTGTCATCCATAAAACCATCATTTTAGTCTTTTAGATGTGTTTTAAAATTTTAATTCTTATATTTAATCCAATTTAAATTAAACAACTGTAATTAGTATCTAGAAACGATTCTTTACATAAACTATTACATCTCATCTTTTACGATCCAATCAATAAATCAATTATGTAGATAGAGAAAGTCCAGTGTGAATGCTCTAGCAAACACGATTCTTTACAGAACCTAGTACATCTCATATCTTTTACGGCCCAATCAATAGATCAATTATGTAGATAGAGATGGAGGGTCCAATGTGAATGCTTTAGCAAGCACGATTCTTTACAAAAACTAGTACATCTCATATCTTTTACGGTCCAATCAATAAATCAAATTCATCTCATCATTTACATACCAATCAAACAGACCTCATCTTTCACAACCCTATCAAATACAATTCTTTTTCCTTTTAAGATTAAGCACTAAAAATGTGAGGGCCTAAAGCCCATGCCACACTTTGATTACTTTCGAGTCTCTATATTTATGTAATAAAATTCAAGTTTACTAAAATCATAGTATCGGTATATAACTTTATTTACGTAATATCGCTAAAATAAACTTATATTTTCAATGTATTACCGTCTTATGTATATAGTATATAAAAGGCAAAGTATAAAACTGTATATAGATTTCCATTTATATAAGTTTCAAACTAGTTAAGTATATAGGTGAAAAATAATTATCTGATAAGAATCGAATTATGAAATCTTGACTTGATAGGGTGAAACATCCTCCCGTCTCACCTTCATATTAATCAATTCAATCAATCATCTAATCCAAACAAATAAATATAACTAATAAATTATCTAATAAATATAACTAATAAATTATCTAATTTTTTCGATGGCCTTTAGCCTAGTAGTACTAGCGTTTATTATCGCTAATGGTGGAGTTTAGGAGTAAATAATAAAGGGGTGTTCCCCAGTTAAAAAAATTTTAACTAAATGCAAGAAAAACACCTAGAAAATTTAAAGCTGCAGTGAACAAGTGAAAAAGAATAAATTAACTAAATGAAAAAAAAATCTAAAGTAAAAAAAAAGAATAAATTAACTAAGTGAAAAAACACCTTGAAAATTTAAAGCTAAATCAAATAAGCGTATAAAAAATTAAATGTCACGATTGAAAAAACATTAATTATTATTAAGTAAATAATATTTTACAAAACAAAAGTAGAAAAGGGTGATGTTTTGAGTGGTTAACTTGGTTTTCTATTGGCTGAACTAAAAAAAAGGACAAACCATAAAGTAAACTAGTGATAAAATACCATAATGCCCTTGTCTTCTTCACAAAACTTTGATATTCTCCACGCAGGTTTTTCTGCAAATCCTTGGCGGCGAACATCGTTTTTTCATCTTTCTTCTTTTACTACATATAATTTTTTGCTTTAAGTACTCTTTACCATAAATCTGAAGGGTCAAACAACAAAGATCTACTGGCTGGATGATATCCTCTGTAAGTAAAGCTTGGGTGGCCGGGGGGTCAACGGACCCTCCTGTAGTTCCGCCTCTGTATATGGACATTAACATGTTTAAACGGATGTGTACCTCTATATAGCGTGTACCTTGATGTTCGCTGCCCTATACAAACGTATACCGTCACATTAACTGTCCTATACTGTCACATCCCGACCCGCAGCGGAAAAGGTGATCGGGGCATGATTGGGTTATCATCAAAGCTCATGACATTTATTATAACGTTTCATATTTATTATTACAATTTAAAGGGAAACATACAATCATAATTACATCATGTCCTACACATCATTCCAGACTTCATTCTTTTCTTCTAAGGCATTTCCTATGTTTTCCTTGCTTCATCCTGTTCACCTGTATCATGTGTAAAAATGGTTTTTGGATCAACAAAAAGTTGGCGAGTGAATCCTATGAAAACATTTGAACAAGTTTATTGAATTGATTATAAAATAAGGTGCATAACCACATATGAGTAAATATAGATGTAAACATATTCACAAAACACTTAATATCAGATAATGCACACACATACAATAATAAATTGTTTTGAGGCACGCGTTGCTCAACTCGTCTCTCACGAGGAACTGATGGGCCTAATGAATGAGTTTTAAGGCACGCGTTGTTCTACGAACTGATGGGCCTAATGAATGATTTGCATACAACTTGACAATATGTAATACATAACTACAAACAATATTTACATTCTAAGTTTAAATCATAATATGGTATGGCACGAGTTTAAATAAACGAATTAATTTTAGTGACACATGACACACCCCAAAACGTGTAATTAAAAAGGGGAGTTGTAAGATTCACTCACATTGGGTGCGTTCGGTTGATGATGTTGAATGCGCACGAAGTTTGATTTAACCACGAGTGAAACTAACCTAGATAATAACATTATGGTTCGGTAAATAAGCGGATTTTATTAATCAATTTTAGTAGGATTATTGGATATATTTTTGTGAGTTTAAGGCTATTTTCTAACTTTAAAAATGTTATTTTTAAGTATTTTTAATTTAAATAAATAAATAAAAGTAATAGAAAAATGTTGATTTTTGACTGTTGACCATTGACTTGTTTGACCGTTGACTTGTTGACCGGTTCGGTCGTGTATATGATATGCGCTGGGTGAGACTCGAACCGGTGACCTCCCGTACGCGTGCACGCAGCTCTACCAACTGAGCTACGTGTTTAACCCGAAATATTTCTGTTTTTAATTATATTTATATACTAATTAGATTAATCCGAAAATCATTTATTTAAAAACGATTTAATTGCATGACTCGGTGCTCGCCACAGGTCTCGAACCCGGGACCTGTGGTTTAGTTTGACACACAGTCCAGGTGGACTGTGTGTCTAACTTGGTAAATAATCTGGTTTTTATTATACTTATATACAAACTAGATAAATTCATTTCTGTCCTTATATAAAAAGTTTGATAATTGCCAGAACCGGTGCGGTAGCCTGGACTCGAACCCGCGACGTATGTTTTAAACGCGCACACAGTCCACCACTGGACTGTGTGTCTATCTTGGTTATTATTCCGGTTTTCATTAAACTTAACATCTATTTGCGATTGGACCCGGTTCAGTTAAAAAAAAGGAACATTTTTATTAAGGCGAGTGTGCGTGTGACAAGGATCGAACTCGGGACGTATGCGTGTTTATTTGCACACGGTCCACCGCTGGACTGTTTGTCTAGCCCGAGATATAACTTGATTTAAATTAAATATATATATATAACTGAAAACTTCATCTTCTTCGTTGAACTTAACCCAGAACCAAAGTCCGACTGTTTCGACAATTTAATCAAGTTCTTTAGTAAGTTGTGATTAACCACCTATGAGATTAATAAAAAAAATGAAAGGGATTAGATATAAGATATACCGACAGAGATCCCCTGTTTCGCCGGCGAGGTTCCGATAACAGCAAGTTATTCCGGCGACGTGTATCTTGCGGCAGAGGTTCTTCAAGAAGTTTGAGGTGAGTGTGGGTGACTTCGGTATGAGCTCTAGGTGTTCTGTTTTTAGAGTAAGGCACAGAGGTGAAGGGGTTCGGTTTTCTCGGCGAGTTACAGAAAGTTTCCGGCGAGTGAAATTACGTCGAGAATGGGTGTGATTGTGAGCGAAAAGGCTATCAGAGATTTGAGGGTGCATTTATAGGGAAGGACATCGACGAATTTGCTCTGATTACCGTCTTGATTCGTTGGTCAAGAATTCTCCGGCGGTTATGACTGATGTCGCGGACTGGACATCGGTTATAACCGATGTAATAGTTAATATACGCGTTAAGACACAAGAAACCGTCAGTGAAAGGCGAAATCGTCGGGATTTTCGACGACTGCGATTTGGGCGCGTCGATTTGAAACTGAGATTGTGATATTTGAATTAATTGATTTGATATGTTACTAAATAATCAAAGTGGCAGAGTGATTTGATGTATGTGAGTTAAGGCTTTGAGCTTAACCCGGCTGACCCGGGTTCGAAACCCGGCATCAGCAATATATTTTTATTTCATTATTTTTAATAAATTTTCAAACATAAATTTTATATTCCAATATACTTATTAATTATGTATCGCTTAAAATTAATTTGAGCAATAAATACGCAACGAAATTTTTAACTGATTGTTCGGTTAATAAACGAAGCGGGTTTGGTAAATCCGGTTTTTGACGGATGTTACATATACAGGTTTATACATGCTCTAAACATGTGTATACAAACAAATCATACACCTCTATACGAATACTATACATGCTCTAAACATGCATGCGTATACAAATAAATCATACACCTCTATACGAATACTATACAAGTATATACATGCTCTTAACATCAAATTACATATCTCTTTATTATTTAAACATATAGCATCAAAAGGAAATGGTAAAACGAGAACCATATTCAGTTGTGAGAACCATGATAACTAGGTCTTTAAAAAGGTTTTTTTCAAAAAAAAAAATCTCAAATTAAAAAAATCATTTGTTCCAGAAAAAAAAAATTAAAAAATATCACATGCAAAAATTTACATCAGATCTAACAAAATTAACATCGCTGTAAACTTGATACTTTTTTTTATAGATGTGTTTATAACAATTTTTATCTACGAGTTAATTAGGTTTTTCGTCCTTATGGTTTGTCAAAAATCACTATTTCAGTCAATTAGTTTAAAAATTGCCATTTCAGTCCCTGTGGTTTCACTTTGGTAACTATTTCAATCTACCTTTGTTAAATCCATCCAATTGTTCTGACACTGTATTGCAAACCAATGGACTGAAATAGAGATTTTTGACAAAACTAATAGATTGAAATAGTTACGAAAGTGAAATCCTAGGGATTGTGAAACGCCCGATTTCTCAAGAGGTCAAAGCAATGCTTAAACGACCCATTTGTACGACCAAATTTAAACTTTGACACATCATCCAAGTGAACTTGATTAAACATACAAAATACACAATTTTAAACAACTACAAATCCAACATCTTTTAGAAAAGTTATAAACACAAGTTGTTAAGTAAGGATCATCAACACCATAACCAAAAGACAATAAAAGTATTTTGACCCATTTACAACATTAAAGTCCGGGAGCGTGTTGCGAGCAAAATGGAGTGTGTTCGTCCCGAGCGTAGCGCGCCATTTAAAGTGTTTGGATTTACCTACATCACAACCACATGAGTCAAAACTATATATATACATGAAAGTTCATTATACAATTTCTATTAATTTGACACGTTCGCAATGATTCACTTACATAGCCATTCTTTTTCATCACATTCTAACTTGTCGACCCGTCATAACAGGTCAAACAGCTGTTTGATCCGTTCACAACGAATCAAAACACAACCATTCTAATTACATAATCATTCTAGATCATTCGACCCATTTGCATTGGATCTAATTCATGATCATATCTTTAACAAACTACTACTACAATATATAACACTAAGAAATGTTACAAACAAGCTTTTAGTTGTACAAGTAGCGTACCTCGTTCTTGATTTCCTTGTTGCTTCGTGTTACTTGAACCTTCTTCCTTTATCCCTATACATGATCATTTACACTTAGAATTCATACCTTGTGCTTACTTCGCATATATTCTTGAATAAGACACCATAAGAATTTCACATATGTCATATACCTACTCAAATTATGATCATTATGTAAGGCTCGAAGTCAAATTTGCAAGGTTCTTAACTAAGGCATTTCATCAAACACTTGGTATGCATACTACTAACAAAGCATAATGTACAAGTGCTATATGCATATCTCAACTAGTTCACATCATAAATCCTCCAATCAATCAATTTTATATGATTACTCATTCCATATCAAGGTTATCTAACACTCTAATACATTCATATTCGTACATCATTATTACACTAATTTTTGCAACTACATGATCACCATAATTCACCATATTACTACAACAAGTGGGTTTCACTTCAAGTATTCAATATAATCAAATTCAAACATAAATCACTTTCTACATATTGATTCTAACTCATATTCAATCTCAATTTCATACTATTTCACGAATTGGTTAACACCCAATTCATCAAAATCATCAAAACACATAATTTAACTCCCTTATGTTGAAGACACTAAGATGATTAAGAAAATAGACACATGCATCCAAATCTAGCCCTAAGACACATCCAATTTGCTGAATTTTGTGGGTTTGTTGGAGGAGAAGGATTTTTCCTTCTTTCCTGCTTTTTTCTTGCGACGACAACACACCCCCTCACAGTGCACTTCCTATTTTCTTTTATTTGTTTTGTTCAATGTACATTTCCAGTCCTTATAGTTCCATTTTGTTATTATTAAGGCATATCTTTCATTCTTTCTACATTATTGTCATAACACTTAACTTAGTTAGTCAACTAAGGTTTTTATATTGCATACTAAATTATTTAAAGCCAAAATAAATTCGTTATGCAGATTTTTGGGGTGTTACAAACTGAAATGACAATTTTTAAACTAATAGACTGAAATAGTGATTTTTGACAAACCGAAGAGACGAAAAACGTAATTAACTCTTTATCTACGTTTGTACAAAAAATGGTGACTCAACTCATCCTAGAGTATCCCTCACAACTTACCGTGTTATGAATTGAACCGAATCCTAGAATCAAATTAGCTATTCATATATATGTAGTAATTTATAACATCTTAAGGAATAGTACCATTTTTGTCTTTTGTGATTTTTTCTCTTTATATTTTTTTGTTTTACATAATAAACTTAAAAGAGTTTAACTTTTTTATCAAATTTGTTTTATTTTTTTTCGGATTTGTCGTTTTAGCATGGTTTTTGATAATCACGTTTGGTCCCTCAAGTTTTTTTTATCTTCTTGCCTTTCTAATACGTGTTGATATAAATTTCACTTTGTCTATATTTTATGTCACATGAGTCATTTGGTGTAAAACAAAGTGCTTTTGTTTACGTCGTTTAGTTGCTACTTATCACGGTTTTACTCTCCTACCCCGCAAACGCTGGTAACACGATTTTGGCGACCCCGGCTAGTTTAATTAAAAAAACTCCCGGGACGATCCACTATGGCAATACACCCAAGCCTTTTCACTCCCACCCACTCCTCTCTCCTCCATCCCAAACCCTAATCAAAACCCTCACACCGCCGTCTACGGCGGAGCAAAAGCAAACCCTAACCTCCGTCTCCTTTCCTCCAACTCCAAACACAATGGCATCATTCACGGCAGATTGCGACGTCTCCGACACTAGACCATCCGTCACCGTCCTCAACAAACGCATCCGCAACCTAAAGAAAAAACTCAACCGCATATCTCAGCTAGAAGACTCCATCTCTCAAGGCAAATCCTTAAAAAACAAAGAACAAGAAGACCTCCTCAAATCAAAACCGTCAATCCTCTTCGCCGTCGACGAGCTCGAGAAGCTCTGGCAGCCGTTAACCGCCTCCGTCGAAGAAGAAATCAGTTTAGCTATCAAAAACCGTCAAGTTGTTGCAGAGAACAATGAGAACGAATCTGACGTCGTTAGAGTAAGTAAAAGTACCGAAAACGACGTCGTACCGACGGTTATTGAGGATTTGTTGAAATTGATTTATTTTGGGAGTATGTTTGATGTGAAAGCGCAGAGTGATTTAATTCGGTTATGTTGACGAGGACTCACGAGAGGAATTGTTGCTTGACGTATGATTATGTTACGGATGATGATAATGCGGTTATGTTAGGAGAGAGTGATTTGGATTTGATTTCGGTTATGAGTTCGTTGTTGATATCGAGACCAGTTGATTCGAGTTTATCGCATGCGAATGCGGTGCAGAGGTGTATTGAACATACTAAGCTTTGGATTGAGAAGTCTGATCAGGCTATTGATTTGAACTCCACTGTTACTTGTATGATTTGAGTTTGAGTTAATTGATTGTTAGGTTGCTTTGTGTTACTTGTATGATTCGAGTTTATATTGGTTATTGGTTGTTGCAGATGCTGCATTGAGAGAGAAGTTGGATAAAATTGTAGGTTCGGATTTTTATAAAATAACGCCGGAGATGAAAGCGCCTGCTGTTGTGCTGCTGAAGCTGCTGGAAATTACGCGTTTCATGTCCCTGTGCCGGTGGAAAGCACGGTTACAGCACACGAACAAAAGGTAAGGCTTCTGTTTTTTCGTTATTTTCATGTATATTGTTGGTGTAGTAGCATTGTTGCCATGAGGTTTGACTGTGTATAGCCTTTTGTTCATGTTGCGATTGTGCTTTTGAGTTTCGTTTCGTATGGGGTGTTTGTGATTGCTGCTTTTGTACGGGTTATAATCTTATGAATTCTATTGTGGTTTTAAAAGCCAATCAGCGTTATTAAGATTTCAGGATGAGAGCTTGTTGCTTATTTTGTCTGAAATTAGTACTATTTTATAAGCACCATTGTGGCTGCTTATTTTAAAGAAGTTGGACGAAAGCAATCCTAAAAACCTTCTTATTGCGGTGTGCAGATGTGCATTATTGTTCGTCTAGGTTGCTACCTATGTAGTTAATATGCCAATATATCAGTGACATATCGGTTATCGGTCCCTTGGTGAGATATCGGTGCAAATATCGGTCAGAATATCGCTACCAATAATATCGTCGATATTGACTGATAGTGGACCGATAATTGATCGATATATCACCGATTTTCCCGATAGTGTTTTAAGTCTTAATTGTTAGTTGTTATGTTAAATGTTAGTGTTTTAAATTCTTAGTCAGTTCCTACTTGCTACAATTGTTAAGTGTTTTTCAAGTTGCAAAAGGTTAATTTGTTAATGGTAGGAGAGTATACTGAATTGTTAAGTGTTAAATTGCTATATATGTAAATTTAGCATGATATTAAAATTATCTACATCCTACCAATATTCCACCGCGATAACTAATATCTCAAATATCCGCCTTTCACCGATATTCGATATTTTCCGCCTTAACTACTTAGGTTGCTACTGCCTCTGCCTGTTAATTACCCTTTATGCTTCTATTGCACGTTTTGCCAGTATATACTTTATAGCAGTGTGTGATGTTTTCCGCTTGAGATGTTATTGTTTTCTGTTGTGCACACTGCACAGAAGCTATGATTTTTTAAAAAGTTAGTATTAGAAGTTTAGAACTTTCATAAAGCAAATTACTAGGGTGGTATTTACTAAATCATGAAGCCATACTTTTGTTTGATGAAGTATCTTAAAACGTTTTTTTTTTCTTTTACATATTCGAGAATACATCAATTTGCTGGTAGGTTAGAATATTATCAATTTGCAAAACATGAGAATCGGGAAATTTGGAATGAGAATAGTAAGCAAAATGTTCAGAACAAAGTGTAGTTTTCACGAGAATGTAAATAGTTTATTTACAGTATAGGAGGTTCAACCATAAGTTGTTTTAAGGGCTATTGCTTAATCTTTTAAGGACTTCAGAACATGATCTGAATTGTGTGCCCCTGTGCCTCACATAAGTAGTGCCTACCAACACTCACATGTATCTTGTATGCAAGTAAATACAACATTAGAGTTGTATCAGCAAGTATTTCCTTGTAGTTTATTTTGTCATTTGAAAATTATTAAGGTTGTTTTCGATTTAAGCATATTATTGGCCGCATTTAGTATGCATAAAAAATTGTAAACATTGGGCGGCTTATAGAAGTAGTTTTAATTTGTGAGTAACCTTGATAAAAATACTTGTATATCTGTATAAATATTCTTATTTGTAAAATCACGAAGCTGGTAGCCGAATATAGATACAGGGTCTATGGTGCTAGATTTTTGTCGCAGTTCTCAAACATAATACAGGCATCTAAACAAACATCTCCAGCACATGTTCAATCATTTATCAATGAAACCCTAAATATAAAACCGATAAGAACAAATGTGAGATTGATGAACACCAGCCGGAGTCATTGAGAAAATTCTGAAGATCTGCGTTTTACGTTTAGAACTTTTATACAACTCCTCCGAACTACAACTCAACTTATTCTCCATGGTCTCTGCTTCCCTCACACTTTTCTCATTAAAACTATTTAACACTCAATCATTAGATCTGTAGAAAAACTCAGCTGCATCAAATGCCTTGCATACATGATGCGCACACATCGTGCATTGCGCATCACGCTTCAGAGTTTGGGATTAAAACGCATCAGGCGCATGACGCTTTTTAAAACTAAGCTTCACCGTACAAGTCATAGATCTGATGTTTTTAGGGTCACTGAGAACGTCGTCTTAAGCTTCGGATATCTGGTTAAACTCAAAACGAAAACTTTCTTATTGTGGTGTGCACTGGGCAGTATTGCTGTTCTAGATTGTCTTTTATGCTTCTGCTGCACTTTTTGCGATTTTATACTTTATATTAGCCTGTATGATGTTTTCGGCTCGAGATGTTATTGTTTTATCCTGTGCACACTGCACAGAATCAGTGACTTCAAGAAATCTGTGTTTAGTGGCTTACTGGCTTCTAAGTTATTTTTTGCACTTGCTCTGTTTGCTTTCATCTTGTGCTGACAAGATTATTCATTTTGTGCTGTTTTTTGTCATTTTTGTGCTTGTACTGCTGTAGGTATGGTATGCTAAAATAATTAATGCTTAAATAAACTTACCTTAGTAGAACTTTTAAAATCAATTTACTGAGCTTAAATGTGCTATCTACTGCCAACTTTTGTTTGATAAAATATTTATAAACATTATTTTCTTTTAGATATTCGAGAATATTTCAACTTGTTGGGAATTAGAATAGTAAGCCAGAATGCCAGATTCTTTTCAATAACCATCTTTATGAGTTAACGTTGTATGATCCTTAAATTTCGGTGACATGTATTCTAAAATTAGATTATTTGACTTAAGAGTTAAGAAGCAAATGTTCAGAACAAAATGTAGTCATCACGGGAATGTAAATGGTTATATTACAGTATAGTATGTTCAGCCATAAATTGTTTCAAGGGCTATTGCTTAATTATTTACAGCCTTCGGTATTGGACTATATTGTTATTCAGGTTTATTAGTGTGAGCCCACGGGCTCACTTAAAATACCCCTAAGGTGGGCCTGTGGGCTCACATTAATAAACCTTAATAACAATATAGTCCAATACACGTAAACAAAAATGTCAATTTTGGCTTCTGAAAACAAATTTCCGTTTATCTATTAAAGAAAATAATTATGAAAGTTCTGACCCTCGATTGTTTCTACAGGAAGACCCTGCTACTGATTTCCAAAGAAATGAGACTCATGAAGACCAATCTAGTCCAGTTGAAGATTCGCTCAAGGTGCTACTTGCTTCCCATTTCTGTTTTTGGTTAATTTGCAATAAAACACTTTATTTTTCACGCCTTTACCCAAAGATTATTTAATGACCACTTTTTTAATATAAATTTTAAAACAAAGATTATCTGATTACTGATAGTCATTGAAGGCGAGATTGGTTTTGAAGAGTAAAGTACACGGATGGTCCTTGTGGTTTACCAAAATTTTGGATTTGGTCCCTAGCTTTCTAAAAGTATTCGGATAGTCCCTGTGGTTTGCACTTTGTAACGCATTTAGTTCCCAACCAACAAATCTAAAGGTTTCAGTAGGTCCAAGTTAGGGACTAAACGTTTACAAAGTGCAAACCAACAGGGACTATCTATGTGACTTTTGGCAAAGTTGGGGACTAAATGTGTTACAAAGTGCAAACCATTGGGACCATCCATGTACTTTTGGTAAGCTATGGACCAAATTCAAAACTTTGGTAATCTAGGTAATAAGTTGGCTTTTGGTTTGCAAGTATGTACCAAATCCTTGTACCAAACATGTTTTAAATTGTAAGTTGGTTTTTATATTCGCAGCATGAACAAGAAGCCGAAAACTCCTTAGAAAACGAAGTTCTTGTGGAGCAGGTTGAAACACTTGCAGGTGGTACAGGGTACAAAGAACAGTATGTGCCTAGAAGATCCTACAACCAAAGAGGCAACGGCCGTAGCGGCGGTCGTGGTGGTGGTAGAGGTTACGGGAACGGGCGTGGTGGTCGAAGTGGCGGCAGAGCAGGCCCGTACCAAAACGGACGTGACCAATACTTCGAACAACCAGGAAATTATTACCCAAGGAACAACTATTATGGCGGCAGAGGAAGAGGCGGCAGGGGTAATCGCGGTGGCGGCAGTAATTGATACAACCACCACCATGCTTCCGGAGGTGAAGTTGCAGAGTCTTGAACTCTTGATCATTGATGGTTGTTTAGGTCTCTGGTTATATAGTTTTTTGGTTACTAAATCTTGTTCGGTAATTGGTGAAAATTTTATCTGTCGTTGCACATGGAATTAAATTATTATAGACCCTTTTTTCCTAAAAATTTGAAAAACATTGTTAAAATGTTTTTTAAATCGTAGTCGAGTACAAAGAACGGTTTTAAATTTTTGAACGAACAATAAAATAAAAGTCTGGCTACCTTGGTAAACTCAATGGCAAAAGGCGACCTAAATCGCCTGTGACCGCAGACGGTACTGGGTTGTCCAAGTCCACCATCTCAAGCCCACCATATCTAGTTCTTGGGAAAATCCTCTGCCTGAAGGCTGACAATGGTAAAACCCGGTTGGGATTGGATTCGAACTTGAGATCTGTGGTCTCAAACCGAAATCTTTATTTATACTTAGGATTTTAAAAGGTTATGAAACGAATGAGATGTTGCTGGTCCAAAGACATCATATGGTACATATTCTGACAATAAGAGTGAGTGATTATTAGAATGTTGTGAAGAATTTGGTACCCGAAAAGGAAATGATTATGTATTTTTAAACTTTGAGAGAATATATGGCTAAAAAAATCTTATTCGAGTCGATACGAATAATATTTTAAAAAAAATTGTTATTCGAGTCGATACGAATAATGTTTGAGGCAGACAATATAATCATGTATCATATGAAACACAATCTTATTCGAGTTGATACAAATAATATTTTTCGTGTTAATAAGTTGTATCTTCACATACCAAACAATAGAATTGTATAATGCGTTTCATTAGTATTAAAACCGATGGTTGAAACTCATGGAACAAGAATCCTATACCATGTCAACATCGATCTAAAAGCTGTTTTCCCACTGCCCAAATTCCAGTTTCGATCGCTATATATATATCCATATGTATGTATAGATTTATAACAAGTCTAGAGCAACTAAAGTTTATTCATTAGAAAGATGGGGGCTCAGGTTTCAACACAACAAAGATCATCATCATCAGATCATGGAGAAGTTCTTTCGGTTCATTCTTTAGATAAGTGGAAAACGCAGTTTCAAAACTCGAAAACATCCAACAAACTCGTAAGAAACGATTCCTAAACAGAATCATGTTCGAACACCATCGTATACATCATGTTATTTGATTCTAGTATTAGTCGTGTACCACGTCGTTTTAGTCATGCAAACGAGAAAACCAGTTCTAACAATCTCCTAATATTTTCGGTTTTGCTAACTCTTTTACATACTTTCTGAATGCATAGATGGTGATTGACTTCTCGGCAGCTTGGTGTGGACCTTGTAAATTCATTGAACCAGCGGTTCATGACTTAGCCGTTGAGTTTACAGACGTTGACTTCATCAAGATTGATATCGATGAATTACCCGTAAGTTCTTTATCTGGTTGGGTAACGGGGGGTCGTGTCAAAACATGTTTTAACTTCTTTTTTGAACAACAAATGCCTATGTACATAGCAGTGGCGAAGCTTGAGATTTCCGACCGGGGGGTCGAAAATATAACCTAAAAAATTCTATACGAAAACTACATACCGGGCACAATTAAGCGACCAGTTCGGGGGGTCGGGCACCACTTTGATACCAGTCCTATATGTACTTGTCTCTGATGGGACTTGAACCCACACCTACCACTTACTAGGCCACTTTGATACCGTTAGGCCAAAGTCTTTTGAGGTGTATCCGGGTTTTTATTTATTTATTTTTACTAATTTTGTTTAATATGAAACAGGATGTGGCTAAGGATTTTGACGTGCAAGCGATGCCAACATTCGTATTGCTCAAGAAAGGAAAAGAACGCGATAGGCTTGTCGGGGTGAAGAAGGATGAGCTTCATAGGTTGATTGAGAAACATAGGTTTTAAAGAACCGTTATAAGCTAGTTACACGACACAACACGATTGCAACTTGAATAAAGTATATGTAGCAAGTATGTTTGTCACGTCTTATGTCACGAGTCCATGTATTCTATAAATCGCGAGTAAAGAATAATATGATGCCCATAAGTTCAAAACCACATGTAACATATTCTATGCAGTTAATATCGGTGATATATCGGTAATCAGTCCCCATGTAAAATATCAACGACACTTGACTGATATAACCGATATATCAGCGATGTATCACTGAATTGTTAGTGTTAAATTGCTATACATATAAATTCTTCATGATATTAAAATTACGGATATCCCACCGATATCTCACCGAGATAACCTATAACTCAAACATCGGTCCTTGACCGATATCCGATATTTTACCGCATTAACTGCATATAACATATTTAAAGTATATTTATTTACTATGCACAAATCTTCTCTCATAATATACACAATTTCATTGTCAACAGTTGATGTTCACCCAATTTCAGTTATTAAAACTGGCAAATTAGTGTTCACCAAACTAGTCATCAACTCTGCCACCGCGACGACCACCACCACCACCCAAAACCCGTTTAAGATCGGACTTTTGTTCGCTAGATAACCTCGACGGAAACATAATATCAATCTTGATCCTCAAGTTCCCTTTTTTCCCGGGTTCTTTTGATATCGGCATTCCTTCGTTTTGAACCACTTCCTCGTGGCCCGGTTTGATGACATCCGTTATCGTGATCACAAGATTTCTACCGTCTAACGTTGTAACCGTTTATCGTTTTTCCGGTTAGCGCTTCGAGCAGGGTGATTCTTTTTGTGAATACTAAATCGTTACCGTCTCGTTTGAAAACGCTGTGCGGCTTTTCGTCTACGACGAAGATTAGATCACCCGGGGCGGCACCGGGTTCTTGGTTTCCCTTTTCTGGGAAGGTGATTTTTGTTCCTTTTTTCCAGCCTGGTTTGATTTGTATTGGTAGAATTTCTTCTAGTGTTACTGGTTTGCTGTAATTGCAACTAGTATATCATCAATCCACTAGGATAATAAAACATTGTGTTTTCAATTTGCTACAGTTCAGATTCTATGCATAAAGTTCAACAATTTAGTTCAGAATCAATATTATGTTATATTATGTTGAGATTTGAGAATAAAACCACATAAAACATTTGTACGCTTCGTGTACAACTGTCTACCCAGTGTCCCGTTAAATCATTAGACTATGTGTAATGGGGCATTAAAGGGTTGCCACATCACCACTTTAACGCTTCAAACATCGCTACACATCATTGAAACAGTACGCCAAATGTGAGGCCGTTAGCCCACTAACGGGAGTGAAAGATAGTGGGGGCCAGTTGCAAATCAACCAATCATATATATTTTTTTCTTTTATTTAAAATTAGTTAAAACCACTAGACCATATGAAAGAGTGGCTTAGTTAAACGACAATGAGGTGTAGTTAAAACTAGTACTACACACTGGCGGAGCAGATTTTTTAAGAGCTCGGCTCCCACGATTTGGATTTTGAGAGTCCAGCCCCCCACCGAGTTTTCATTCAAGCTCTGCCGCTGCTACTACACGTAGTCCTAATACAACACATACAAATGTTTTATGCAATTTCGTAGTTTTCAACATAATATTATTGATTCTGAAAATAATGTGCCCAATCAAAACAATCAAAACATCACAAATTTAGAACCAATTCAATCAAACAACATGTACTTCTTTTTAAGAATCATCCATCATTATTACAAGACCATAGATCCATAAGACATTTGTACCCGTTGTTTTGAATACATGTATTTATCTATCTCCCCCTACCTGCATTATGTACAAGCACATTATCTTATTCTCATAGTTTTCACTAGATCATGAAAAATTCCACAACAATAAATCCAAAATTCTAAACTGATTTAGTGAGATAGCCGGAATGGCAATTATGTAACCACCTTAAGGGACAATGAGGATGACAGTTATAACTCGTAACTAAGGTTGTCCTTTTTTTTATCTAAAATCCGAAACCGACAGGCCACCCGAACCCGAATTAAAGAATGCCCGGAAAAACCGAACCCGAAAAAACATATAAAAATTCCACAACAGTTTTGTTAGCTGTCACTATCAAAGATGATTTTAATTGAAATGGTAAACGATTACGAACACGAAAAAACATATTAAAAAGAGATCATGGTTTTTTAGTGAGTTTGTATCACACGAAACCAAGTGAGAACTAATGGGAAAAATGATGTATTGTGTAATTTAATACGGTAAAGATTGAAATTAATATGGTTTTCATGCTCTTTTAACACTTAACACTTAAATCTATTACGTCAAAAAAAATATTGCCCTGTGATTAGAAAGAGGTTATATAGTTGATAGTATTTGGTTCAAAGGAATCGGTGACAACATGGAATATTTATTATGAGAGAATTAAAAGATGTGTGTTTGCTTAGTAGATGCAGTGACGTTAAAAAAAGGGGGAAACTATCCACGCAACCCCAAAAGCTAATTCAACATCCCGTCGCCACGTATTGGCACTAGCCTTAAAAGTCAGAGGTGCCAGTATGAATTTCTGGTCTAGTGGATGGTCTATATGCCTAGTTGATGTGCTAAAAAGTGGTTTAATTAAAACTAACTAAATTACTCTAATCTAGAACTAATTTTTAAATTTATTAACCTAGACTCGATTTAAACCTAAACCATACAACCGACAAGTGTACGGATCAATGTAGTAAAGCTAAAGTTAGTCCGAGTATCGAACCCACGAGACTCTCTAATTACGTTAACTAAATTATCTAGACTGACACTGACACAACTAATGTTTATTTGATTGGGGGTTTACTAAAAATCCTAAGAATGCAATTAAATTAAATTAACTAACTACATTACCTAAACTAACTAAAACGAATTACTTTGGACTTTTACTCAGACGGTGGAAGCTACTGCCTAGACTAGATTCCTGATTTATTTTAGTAGTGACTTTATTATGTTTATTAATTATTATGGCACCGGGATCTTAATATACTAAACCTACTGAAATACCGAACAACACCCTCGACCCTCCTCAAGGAGACACTTATGGTACTCTAATAGGCCGTTATGACTACCGGTTACTAGACTCCTTCACAGGTTATCTAGGTTTCTAAAGTACTCTAACTCGATTCACTCCCTCTCGGGTTATAAACCTAGGATAAGTTTAGGTTTTAAGTCTAACTTGTTAGACAACTATCACTAAGGAAACTAGTTCAAACTCCTCTCGGATATCCTCCCTAGCAATTTAATGACGAAGACCTAACAATAATTTCGCACCTCACGGTTATTGAAATTAGTAGAACACTAAAAATTATTAAATTCCCAATTATTACTTCTAAGGTGTATCGCGCGATTAACCATAAAGATTATAAATTTATTCCGTGATATAGACACTCACCAAAACTTATAACCTAAGCATGAATCTATTATGTGATATAGACAGTCACTAAGATCATACGAAGCAACAAAAGACAATAAAATAAATTAAAGCGTGCATATACATTAAACCTAATAAACCAAACCGATACTTTTATCAACGATAGATAAATAATTAATTAAACATAATAAAAATCAAAACTTTATAAATCCATCATCCAATCTAGGCTGTTAAAAGAAGTCTAGCCAAGAACCATAATCAAGAAAAAGAAACGAGTCTTAAACAAATAATAAATCATGTTCATAAATTCAATAAACACAAAGTATATCGATTTCTAGATACTCAAGACATGGGCCTCATTCATCCAATTATAATGGAATTTGGCATATCACTAAACAACACCTGTGTTCGCCTCATCTTAATATTCCATTGGCCCAATCAAAGCAAAAGAATAGGTAATGGTATTCTAGTAATTATGAAAGTTCACTAATGGCTTTTCTATAATTTCCGCATTTTATTTAAATCCCAGAAGTTATGACACGTTGAATCGTTTTTTTCCATTGGTTTTTTGTTGTGATGATTTAATTTCACTTTCAGCCACTTAACGATATTAGTCCCCCTTCTCCTGTGAGTTATTTTTGAACAGCTTTCCGTTTTAATTGCAATTCAGTCCTCCAACTTTCAGCTTTATTTATTCTAAACTTGTGGTTCTTCATTTATTAACCACGTTAGCTCGATTTAGTACTCACTCAAGTATCTTTAATATATCTATATTTTAGCCCCAAACTAACTCAAATACTAATAAAAATACATTAAAATATTATACAAAATACATAAGATAAATAGCATGGTTTACACCATATCAAATATCCCACACTTACTCATTTTTCGTCCTTTATAAAGACTTATGCAAACAGAATCATAATCAGAAAATATTCAGGTTCAAAGATATAGATTACTTATTCAAACTAAAACTCGTGTTAACCGCGATTACAGGTATACGTGTCCTCTTAAACCCAAACCCGGTCCAAGCCCTTATCATGCAATTTATCAAAATATTACATAACGTAACATAATATAATAAAATATAATTTAAGTTTATGTACGTAATGTAACAAAACGTAATATAGGGAGATACGTTATTTCACAAGATCTTCATTCTCCCAAACACATAACTCATTATTTAATTTTCATAACATCTATAAATGCTAGACAATTATTCAACAAACACTTGTTCTTTTTGTTTTTCTTGTGGATTTTTTTCCTTTCTATAACATAATGAAGTTTCTTTATGTCTTATTTATTACTATGTCAATTTTCGCACTCTTAACGAGTAAAGTACATCCACAATTACTGCAGTGCAAGATGAAAGATATTGTGGCGTGTAATTGTGAAAATTACCAAGCTCCACCAAGTACGGACTGTTGTCAAAGTTTAGGGAAAAATACGGGTTGTTGCGACTTCTATAGATTATCCTGTCTAAGGTTTGACAGAATTGTAAATGATTGTAATGCAGATTGCTGATGTTTACGTGTTCCGTAATTCACCATAATCCACTTATAGTGTATCCATATTTTAATAAGGTATATTATTCTCATGTGATTTTATTATTATGTATGTTTAAGTTAGAAATTAACTAAAACGGTCTAATCACAACCTAATAGAGGGAATAGATATAAAGCTTCAAGTATTGTTTACAATCTAAAGATGATTTTAATAGAAATGGTAAATAATTATGAAAACAAAAAAAAAGATTAAAAAAAATCATGGTTTTTAATGAGTTTGTATCACACGAAACCAAGTAAAACTAATGGGAAAAAAATGATGTTTTGTGTAATTTAATATGGTAAAAATTGAAATTAATATGGTTTTTACTCTTTTAACACTCAACAGTTAAATCCATTATGTCAAAAAAAAATTATTGCCATGTGATTACAAAGATGTATAATAGTTGATAATGTTTGCTTCAAAGGAATCGGTGACAAAATGGAATATCCATTTTTAGGGAATTAAAAGTTGTGTGTTTCGTTAGTAGATGCGGTGACGTTAAAAAAGGAGGAAACTTTCCACGCACCCCCAAAAGTAATTCAACACCATGTCGCCACGTATAGGCACTAGCCTTAAAAGTCAGAGCTGCAAGTATGAGTTTTTAGTCTGGCGGATGGTCTATATGCCTAGTTAAGGTCTATAGGGAGGAGTGTATAGACTATAGGCCCCCTCCTATAGGCCTATCTTATCGTAGCTAGGCTATACTTGGTTGACAGAACATTACAATGAGTATAAGACTCTTATGTAGGCCTATATTGGGAATATAACATGGTTTTCATTTTCTTTTTTAAGTCTTTTATATACAATATTTATCGGTTTATCAAAATTATATAAAAAACTAAGTAATTTTTTTAAAAAATTAATAATTAAATATGGTTAAATCAAAAACTTGATAATGATACAATACGTCACCATATTGTACTATACTCTACAACACCCATACTATAACACCCTAACGGTTAATCTAGTGTGTTTTATTCTCATGTAACATAACACAATGTAACATAACATTTGTTATTTTATATCATAAGATAGGTAATGTTATATCGTGGCATAACACAACTAACATACCGCAATATATCAAAATATTACATAACGTAACATAATATAATAAAATATAGTTTTTTTTTGTAACGTAATGTAACAAAACGTAACATAAGGAGACAAGATTTTCGATGACCTTCATTCTCCCAAACACATAACTCGTTATTAAATTTTCATACCATCTATAAATACTTGACAATTATTCTACAAACACTCGTTCTTTTTGTGGTTCTTGTCGATTTTTTCCTTTCTATAACGTAATGAAGTTTCATTGTGTCTTTGTTATTACCATGTCAATTGTCGCACTCTTAACGAGTAAAGTACATCCACAACTACTGCAATGCAATTTAAAAGATATTAAGGCGTGTAATTGTGAAAATTACCAAGCTCCACCAAGCACCAACTGTTGTCAAAGTTGAGGAAAAAATACGGGTTGTTGCCATTTCTATGGATTATCCTGTCCATGGTTTGATAGAATCGTAAACGATTGTAATGCAGATTGCTCATGTTTATGTATTCCGTAATTCACCATAATCGTCTTATAGTGTATCCATGTTTTAATAAAGTATATTATTCCGATGTGATTTTATTATTATGTATTTTAAGTTAGAAATTAACTAAAACGGTCTAATCACTGCTCAATAAAGTAAATAGATATAACGCTCAACGGGTCACATATTAAATCAGTTTCACGCATTATTTACAATCTAAAGATGATTTTAATTGAAATGGTAAACGATTACGAACACGAAAAAACATATTAAAAAGAGATCATGGTTTTTTAGTGAGTTTGTATCACACGAAACCAAGTGAAAACTAATGGGAAAAATGATGTTTTGTGTAATTTAATATGGTAAAGATTGAAATTAATATGGTTTTCTTGCTCTTTTAACACTTAAATCTATTACGTTAAAGAAAATTCATTGTCCTGTGATTAGAAAGAGGTTATATAGTTGATAGTATTTAGTTCAAAGGAATCGGTGACAACATGGAATATTCATTATGAGGGAATTAAAAGTTGTGTGTTTGATGAGTAGATGCGGTGACGTCAAAAAAAGGGAAACTATCCACGCAACCCCAAAAGCTAATTCAACATCTCGTTGCCACGTATTGGCACTAGCCTTAAAGTCTGAGGTACAAGTATGAGTTTCTGGTCTGGCGGATGGTCTATATGCTTGGTGAAGGTCTATACGAAGGAGCGTATAGACTGTAGGCCGCCTCATATGGGCCTATCTTCTGGTAGCTAGGTTATACATAGTGAACAGGACATTATGATAAGTATAGGACTCTCATGTAGGCTTATATTGGGATTATAATAGGGTTTTCTTTTTTAATTATTTTTATACAATATTTATCGACTTATCAAAATTATATAAAAACTAAGTAAATGTTTTTTAAAATATTTAAAACTAAATACAGTTAAACTAAAAACTTGATAATGATACGATACGTCACCATACTATACTATTCTCTGCTACACCTATATTATAATACCCTAACGGTTAATGTAGTGTGTTTTATTCTTATGTAACATAACATATGTTATTTTATATCATAACATAGGTTGTGTTATATCATATCAACACAACTAACATACCACAATCTATCAAAATATTACATAACGTAACATAATATAATAAAATATACTTTAATTTTATGTAACGTAATGTAACAAAACGTAACATAAGGAGATACGTTATTTCACAAAACCTTCATTCTCCCAAACATAGAGATGGCAAAAAAGCCCAAGCCCGACGGGGATACCCGAAACCCAAAACATACGGGCCGGGTATACACGAAGCCCGATGGGTATGGGCCGGTATGGGCTTAATAAGGCAAAAATTCAGGTACGTGTACGGGTATGGGATTTAGTGATACCCTGCCCATTACCCGAATAATACTCGAAATAATCATATTATAAATTTCCATATATATTAACTTACTACATGCACTTATTACTATAGGACTAGGGTCTAGTGTTGTCATCTCTTCAAAATTATATTAAGACAACTAGTATTTTCATTTGTGGATATGTATTTGGCAGCTGCTTAGTGAACAAATAACTTATTTTTGAGCATGTATATTGGATATGGAAGCTAGCACTCTTTATTATTTGGATGTTTATGCCATTAGGGTGTTCTGATACAATTAATTAGTTAAGTAATCGTTTTGATTTAGTTTGGTATATGTGGTATGAATATCATATGGAAGTATTTAATCATATTTTCATTTGTAATAGTTATTAAAATTGTAAATTATATAAACTTCAAAGTAAAAATTGCACATTTGTCCCAACGGGTATTTTTAAGAAATTAACGGGTATACCCGATAAGTCGGTATGCGCAATACCCGATGGGTAATTACCTGACAAATACCCAACGGGTAACGGGCCGGGTATGGGCCAAAGAATTACAACTGGGTACGGGCTTGGGATTACCTATACTCGGCCCATTGCCATTCCTACCCAAACACATAACTCGTTATTTAATTTTCATAACATCTAAAAATACTTGACAATTATTCTACAAACACTGGTTCTTTTGTGTTTTTTCGATTTTTCCTTTCTATAACGTAATGAAGTTTCTTTGTGCCTTTGTTATTACCATGTCAATTTTCGCACTCTTAACGAGTAAAGTACATCCACAACTACTACAATGCAATTTAAAAGATATCGAGGCGTGTAAGTGTGAAAATTACCAAGCTCCACCAAGCACCAATTGTTGTCAAAGTTTAGGGAAAAATACGGGTTGTTGCCATTTCTATGGATTATCTTGTCCATGGTTTGATAGAATCGTAAACTATTGTAATGCAGATTGCTGATGTTTACGTATTCTGTCATTCACCATAATCGCCTTATAGTGTATCCATGTTTTAATAAAGTATATTATTTTGATGTGACTTTATTATTATGTATTTTAAGTTAGAAATTAACTAAAACGGTCTAATCACAGCTCAATAGAGTAAATAGATATAACGCTTAACGAGTCACATATTAACTCAGTTTCACGCATTGTTTACAATCTGAAGATGATTTTAATTGAAATGGTAAACGATTATGAACACGAAAAAACAGATTAAAAAGAGATCATGGTTTTTTAGTGAGTTTGTATCACACGAAACCAAGTGAAAACTAATGGGAAAATGATGTTTTGTGTAATTTAATATGGTAAAGATTGAAATTAATATGGTTTTCTTACTCTTTTAACACTTAACAGTTAAATCCATTATGTCAAAAAATTCTATTGCCCTGTGATTACAAAGATGTTTAAAGTTGATAACGTTTGGTTCAAAGGAATCAGTGACAAAATGGAATATCCATTTTTAGGGAATTAAAAGTTTTGTGTTTCGTTAGTAGATGCGGTGACGTTAAAAACAGGGGGAAACTTTCCACGCGCCCCCAAAATCTAATTCAACACCATGTCGCCACTTATAGGCACTAGCCTTAAAAGTCAGAGCTGCAAGTATGAGTTTTTAGTCTGGTGGATGGTCTATATGCCTAGTTAAGGTCTATACGCAGGAGCGTATAGACTTTAGGCAGGGCCGTCTCCGAAAATCTTTGAAAATCTGTATGCCATGTACGAAGATAAAATAAGGGCCCTTAAAATAACTTTTTAAAAAGTATATACATCACACACGTATTTGGACAACAAAACGTAGAAAGAAAACACGTTGTAAGGGTAATTTAGAAAATACGGTATAGTTACGTCGTAACTTCCAAAATCGTTATTTACAATCATGTAAAACCATGGTAACCTATCCAAATCTATTTAGAAAAATACACATAGTTGAACGAAAAAAAAACATAATAATTTTTTTCATAAAAAAAATGGAACACAAAAAGCTAATTGTAGATTGAATAATATTTTGAGGTTTTAATATAAATAATTATTTTTAAACTATATTTGAGAAATTACTATGACTCCCATTTTAATTTAATATAACACAAAATTAATTAATTAATGTCATTTGCATTTAATGCATAGGTAACAAACCTAACAAAAAAATCAACTAAAATTGATGCTATTGGAATTAGAACCCATTGTCTATTTACTAATAAAGTGTCATAGGAACCACTAGACAAAATGCTTTATTATGTCATTTCCCAATTCTGTATTATATATTCTAAGTTTTACAACTTTACTGTATTAAAAAAATAAATATTCGGGCCCCCGGAGGGTTTGGGCTCTGAGCCGTCGCCCACCCGCACCCCCTCCGGCCCGGCCCTGACTTTAGGCCCCCTCATATAGGCCTATCTTCTCGTAGCTAGGCTATACTTGGTGGACAGGACATTACATGCAGCCTATACTGGGATTATAACATGGGTTTTTTTAAATTCTTTTCTATACAATATTTATCAACTTATCAAAATTATATAAAAAACTAAGTAATTTTAAAAAAAATAATAATAATTAAATATGGTTATATTAAAAACTTGATAATGATACAATACGTCACCATATTGTACTATACTCTCCTACACCCATACTATAACACCCTAATGGTTAATGTAGTGTGTTTTATTCTCATGTAACATAACAGTGTAACATAACATATGTTATTTTATATCATAACATAGGTAAGGTTATATGGTGTCATAACACGACTAAGATACCGCAATATATCAAAATATTACATAACGTAACATAATATAATAAAATATAGTTTAATTTTATGTAACGTAATGTAACAAAACGTAACATAAGGAGATAACTTATTTCAGAAGACCTTCATTCACCCAAACACGTAACTCGTTATTTAATTTTCATAGCATCTATAAATACTTGACAATTATTCTACAAACACTCGTTCTTTTTGTGGGTCTTGTCGATTTTTTCCTTTCTATAACGTAATGAAGTTTCTTTGTGCCTTTGTTATTACCATGTCAATTTTCGTACTCTTAACGAGTAAAGTAATCCACAACTACTGCGATGCAATTTAAAAAAAATTGAGGCGTGTAATTGTGAAAACTACCAAGCTCCACCAAGGACCAATTGTTGTCAAAGTTATGGAAAAATACGGGTTGTTGCCATTTCTATGGATTATCGTGTCCATGGTTTGATAGAATCGTAAACGATTGTAATACAGATTGCTGATGTTTACGTATTCCGCAATTCACCATAATTGCCTTATAGTTTATCCATGTTTTAATAAAGTATATTATTTTGATGTGATTTTATTATTATGTATTTTAAGTTAGAAATTAACTAAAACGGTCTAATCACTGCTCAATAGAGTAAATAGATATAACGCACAAGGGGTCACATATTAAATCAGTTTCACACATTGTTTACAATCTAAAGATGATTTTAATTGAAATGGTAAATGATTACGAACACGAAAAAACATATTAAAAAGAGATCATGGTTTTTTAGTGAGTTTGTATCACACGAAACCAAGTGAAAACTAATGGGAAAAATGATGTATTTTGTAATTTAATATAGTAAAGATTGAAATTAATATGGTTTTCTTGCTCTTTTAACACTTCACACTTCAATCTATTACGTCAAAAAAAAAACATTGTCCTGTGATTAGAAAGAGGTTATATAGTTGATAGTATTTGGTTCTAAGGAATCGGTGACAACATGGAATATTCATTATGAGAGAATTAAAAGATGTGTGTTTGGTTAGTAGATACGGTGACGTTAAAAAAGGGGGAAACTATCCACGCAACCACAAAAGCTAGTTCAACATCCCGTCGCCACGTATTGGCACTAGCCTTAAAAGTCAGAGGTGCAAGTATGAGTTTCTGGTCTAGTGGATGGTCTATATGCCTAGTTGATGTGCTAAAAAGTGGTTTAATTAAAACTAACTAAATTACTCTAATCTAGACACTAATTTTTAAATTTATTAATCTAGACTCGATTTAAATCTAAACCATACAACCGACAAGTGTATGGATCAATGTAGTAAAGCTAAAGTTAGTCCGAGTATCGAACCCGCGAGACTCTCTAATTACGTTAACTAAATTATCTAGACCTAGACTGACACTGACACAACTAATTGTTTATTTGATTTCGGGGTTTACCAAAAATCCTAAGAATGCAATTAAATTAATTAACTAACTACATAAACTAAACTAACTAAAACGAATTACTTTGGACTTTTACTCAGACGGTGGAAGCTACTTCCTAGACTAGATTCCTGATTTATTTTAGTAGTGACTTTATTATGTTTATTAATTATTATGGCACCGGGATCTTAATATACTAAACCTACCGAGATACCGAACAACACCCTCGACCCTCCTCAAGGAGACACTTATGGTACTCTAATAGGCCGTTATGACTACCGGTTACTAGACTCCTTCACAGGTTATCTAGGTTTCTAAAGTACTCTAACTCGATTCACTCCCTCTCGGGTTATAAACCTAGGATAAGTTTAGGTTTTAGTCTAACTTGTTAGACAACTACCACTAAGGAAACTAGTTCAGACTCCTCTCAGATATCCTCCCTAGCAATTTAATGACGAAGACCTAACAATAATTTCGCACCTCACAGTTATTGAAATTAGCAGAACACTAAAAATTATTAAATTCCCGACTATTACTTCTAAGGTGTATCGCGCGATTAACCCTAAAGATTATAAATTTATTCCGTGATATAGACACTCACCAAAACTTATAACCTAGCATGAATCTATTATGTGATATAGACAGTCACTATCATCAAAATACCCTAAAAGAGAGATGATATTTTCGTGTTTGTAAAGAGAGAGGATCATGATCTCCTTCCAAAATTCAGGATCTCCTTGCCCAAATGCACGATCTAAAAACTTCAAGTCTCCCTTATACACTCTCCCGAATCCTCCTCTCCCGATGCAATTTTCATCAGCAAAGTTGTTGGTTGATGACTTTATAACTTCTAGTTGTATTTTGAGGTGTTCAAATTGTTTTATGTGAGACATGTTTTTGATGGTCGAATAAGAACACACGACAATAATAAGAGCTCTAAAGATTTCTTAGTTGTAGATCAAGCTTGAATGGTTGCATAGCATTGGCTTCACAAACAAGTGTTTCCTTATCAATTTGTATAATGAATGCTATTATATTTTATATTTTCTTATTTAATAATTTTGGTTGTTTATGGAATAATAAGCAATAGCACGCCAATCAAGTTTTATTATTTCATAGTTCTTGTTAACATCTATATTTTTAAAGAGGTCTTATATTACTAGGTGAAGAGATTTGTTTTTTACTCATATATGTTAATCGAAATTACATTACAATATTAAATAAACACAAATGTTGGTTAACGATCAATTGTACTTCACCATAAATTCATGATGGACTCTTTTGTTACACATGACGTTTTCGAAGTCTAGAGGACTCAACTTCTTCAATGTTTTCAAGGTTTCTATGTAATATCTTTAACTTTAATAATACTATAAAGATATTATTTTTGTAATAATATGATTTGCTTTTGAGATTATATAGCCGTTGCATGTTTTAATCAATTTTTAATTACTAAAAATCATCTTCTATGTATACCAAAACAGATCTTTATGTGCTAAAAGTTCTTAATACTTGATCATTATCCCTTAAAATTCTTAATACATTCTTTTTCACATCGAAGTGCTAAAAGTACCGATTCGAGTAGAAAAAGACAGATTAAGCCCAATTCTCGCAAAGTCAACCTCAACTCAACCATAACCCTTTCCACAATTTAAACAATTTTGTCACAAAATCAATCTCAGTTCTCGCAATTACATGATGCCCGGCACAACAAACGTACAATAAATTTCGCCGATAAGATCAACCTAACTTTGATCCATTGTATACCCTACACCTTGCCCCAAAACCAACGAGATATAACCATATGTTCACAATGAACTAATGCCACATAGAAAAAAAAATAGAGTAAAAAAAGAGGTCCTACCGGGAGTCGAACCCAGGTCGCTGGATTCAAAGTCCAGAGTGCTAACCACTACACCATAGAACCATTGATGCTATATATCTCTTTTAAAAATTATTTAAATTTCTGAAATCTTGGTTCAATTTAACATGATACAGACTGATGAGGAATTTATTCTTTACTATTCATATTTTCAAGTAAATTGTTAAATTCCTGTTTGTTATTATGAAAAATTAACATGTCCCGAACCACATGGTACCCACATCAGAGCTAAATTCAAAACCAATTATCGTGCAATATATGTTCGATCGGTATTGGTATGATACGATACCGATATTCGGCATAAAATTCTCCGGAGGTTATAGTTTTTAGCTGTATTACAATCTTGTTATTGACACTTATGGTTAAACTGCAAGAAAGTTATGTCTGGCATCCTCTTTCATTTGAAAATTTAACCATCTCGATGGTAAATGGCCTCCTCAATTTACGTATTTTGTTTTGAATTTAGCTTAATTTCGATGTCGGTGCCATGTGATACGGTATCGGTCTGGACAACACTGATCAAACATATACGATACCATATTACAATGCAGTACGGTACCGGTTTGATACAGTACCAGAGTACCATTCTCATGAAGGGAATTGGTGTAAAAACAAATATTTCCCATACCATTCTTTAGCAATTATATATAGTTAAAAAAGAAGTTTATAGGAGGCTAATATTACACAACTAAAAAGTAAAAATAAGTTGAAATAGGTCACCAAAGTTTTCAATTAGCATCATCATTTACACCAAATATGAGTAAAACGGCATTGATGATTCACATACTACTAGACCTAAAATGTAATCATGAATTCATTAAGTAATGAATTTGGAAGGTTTACACTATTAGTTAAGACTATCAGTATCATCATAGGGGTTCACTGTTCAACATTAACATTTGATAATTCATATAATCGATCCCGTTTAGCCTTACACAACATAAGATCTGCTCTGGCAACTCCTCTTGTTTGTTCCCCTGTTAAAAACAATTTACCCTTAAATTTTATACTTGGAAAATAGAGAAAAAAAACATACTTGCTGCCGAAGAAACATTGTTCATAACAAAATGTCGAAAAACAAAAACAAACATTGTTTTTAAAAGACTTAGTTTTGCTATTCAAAAAGGAGTAGCGGCGCAACTTATTGCCTGTTTACCTTCTACCTCGATGCAATTTCCAATTTATAACTATATTCAATTAATACTAAAAAAAAAAAAACATTGTACTTGCCTGAATTGTGAGTCCGAAATCCAAGATGCAGTTCTTTAGTCTTTCTTGGAATGCTTCAAATCCTTTTCTTGAAATGTAACTAAATCTGTGCATATCTAAATCAATCTCAAAGTAGTTTACTCCCTGAAAGATAGACACTAGTGTAAGTGTTGTGTAATTGCTTTAAGAATAGTGATATAGCGAGTTAAGTACCTCATCCTTTACATGATCAATTCAATCACGCTCGTATCGAAATTATGTGTGTAATGGTATTGTTAACTAGCTAGGTAAGTGGTTGTATAGAGTTGGTTAATGTGTTAGTTAGTTAGTTAGTTAGTTACACTTAGTTAAGCATTATATAGAGTTAATGTGTTAGTTATTCATAGTTAAGTGGTTACCTAGTTAGTTTAAATACCTAACTTAAGGGTGTTATATATCATATTGCAATTTATAAACACAATGTTCATATTTCACATGTTTCTATCACTATATTGGTTTAGTTTTTTGGCTAATAGAAAGTTAATACGTAGTATTCGTGAGAACCCACTAGAAGCAAATTGATTCAATAATTTTGTAACATTGATTCACAAGCTAAGTAACACTAGGGGTGAGCAGAATAACCAAAAAAACCAAACCGGTTTCGGTTACGATTGTTGTGATGACTAATTTTTATGGTTCGGATATGGTTATATGAATACATGCGTACCAGATTTAACCGAACATATGTTTAAGCCAACCTTCATTTCTTATAATTTATATGTCAGAAATATTTGTTACAACTTTTTTATATATAACATATTAGGGGTTAGGTTCCAATACGAATGGGTCTTAACATACAAATTGGGCTTAACAAGAGAAGTGAAGAAGATTTTTTTTATTATTATTATTTTTCCCTGTCTTGTCAAGCACATATTTTAGTCCCAGAATCAAAAAAAATCGGGAAAAGATATTCAAAAACTTTCTTCACTTCGCATGTCAAGGCCATTTTGCATGTAAAACTAAAAACCCATTTGTATTTGATCCTTACACAACATATTAGTGGTAGCATATATCCAATACTTGCTTTTGCTAAGAAACTTACTTGGTAGAATTCATGTTGGGGCCGTGAAAGCACGGGTTTTTCGTTGTAAGCATTCATAATCTTCCTTTCGGGTGCACTTAACTGAAGCTCGTCTACATTTACAACACGACCTAATATCTTCAATCGTTCTCGAAATGGTGCTAATGTATCTAGAGGAAAACCTTTGACTTTTTCCATTTCATCATCAAGTATCCGCTGTTTTAATTTTCAAACCAAATAAATAAATAAGTTGGCTTCAATTCAAGTATGTAGTAACCATGGTTGTGAAATGAGATAAAATGTCAAGTATTTTTACCCTCATATTGTCTTGAAATTGGGATGATAGTTCCTTAGAGTAATTATCAGAGAGTTTGAAGTATAAAACGAAACTCATTCCTTCACCGTCAATTTCACCTTGGAAAAAGGCAGCAGGATATAATGGAACCTATCGAACCGAAATGTTGATATAAGTATAAATCAGGGTTCTAAATATATTATAAAAAGTGCAGTAATTATGATCTCAAAAACAATATTGTTACAATGGGAGTTTAATTTTACTTGATCAGTTTCACTTGTTTGAGATAAAACATCACCAAAAATGTAGACATTGTTATTTTCCAAAAAAAGGATAAAACTTCAAAGAGTAAAATGCCATCTTCGCCCCTCTAAGGTTTGGCCGGTTTTGCGACTTTCGTCCAAAGGTTTGTTTTTTCCGCATACTGGGTCCAAAAGGTTCCAAATCTTGCCATTTTCATCCGACCCGTTACCTCCATCCAGTTACAAATATGTAAAAAGACAAAAACACCCCTGACTTAATGTTAAAAAATGGATGGAGTTAACGGGTCGGAAAAATGGCAAGATTTCAAAACCCTTTTGGATCCAGATGCGAAAAAACAAACCTTTGGATGAAATCGCAAAAACCGGCAAACCTTAGAGACGAAAATGGCATTTTACTCAACTTCAAATGATAAGAAGTACCTGGATATTTACAACAAGAATTGGTGGAAGTTCTCCCGAAGAAGGACCAACAATAGGGAGTTCTACAAACCGAGCAATATGATCAATTTTTCTCTGCGATAAAAAGACGTCAACTCCAAAAGGATAATATGCCGCATAATTAGGTGCATGCTCCTTCTTTTTATCCCTTTACATCCAACATGGCACAAGAAAAAAATCAATATATTGAGATAAATATTTAATAAGGGGGTGTTTGTATTCAGTATTCCTGATTCTAAAAGTGTTTGTCTGCATAATAATCATAAGTAGTATACAATTAGCAGTTAGGTAGCTGCTTATAAGACTGTTAATAGCCGAGCAAACTATAGTCAGCTTGGCCCAAGCTGAAAATTGAGCTCAAACAGCCTTAGCTGCTTATCAAAACTGTTTATTTACTCTAACTTTAGCATTCAAGCAAATAAGCATTTTCAACATAATCCATGTGTAATTTAATTTACCTGAAATAATTTTTCCCGCGTACTCTAAAAATTTGTGGTTCGACATGTGACCAAGAATCAAACACTTTTTTCTCTGCTGGACAAAAAGGTACTTGTGAACCAGCTATCGGTCGTTCCAGACGTTTCTTTGAAGAAACTAAAAGAATATCAGTAATAATGATAAGTTTTGGCATCAAACCGTATCAACTCACTAAAAACAGATGTAAAATAAATTGCCACCTGCCCATCGCAAGTTGTGTTTACCCGGTCCCATTGGTTAGCAGGGTACTGGTGGGGTCCACGGTTAGAAAAAAACAGCATAATGAATGTTTTTATTAAATACTCACATATAGTGGTGCTAGGATGTCCATCCTTTAATTTGAATGAAAGTTTATTTGAAATTTTTTTTCTTGTGTTTGGTGGGCTAGAGCATGAAGATCTTCTTTTTTCAACTGATGAAACTGTATTAGCCAAACATGGCAAACAGTTGCCAGGAATCATTCCACAGTCCAACAAACCACTATCCATTCCAGCATTTTCATCAATGGAAGATGATATTTCGTCAAGGTAAACGGGTTTAGATTCGTTTGGATGTTCATCTGATTTTAACCGCAAGTCAATACTTGGCCTAGAGGCTACTTCAGAGCCGTTTAGTGATGAAACATCTGCAAGTATATGAAATCAAATTTAGATGCTAGGATAGTAGGTTAGTAAATAAACATGTTATTTGAGAGATGAATTAAAAGACATAACCATCGAGAACACTATGGAAATCTTCATCACTGCATTCGGATTCAAGAACTGCAACTGAATCATACCAATGCTCATCTGTGCTACCTGCTAATTCCCAGAGTAAAATAAGATGAAATAACTAATATGTGTGCGTGTCTATACAAAATTCGGTCAGAACTTTACTACGAATCTGTTTTTCGGTTGTTGACCAAAAATTCGTTTTGGATGTCTCAAAAGTTCCAGTCAGCTACTCTATGCTAAAACTATAAAAACAAATCAAAACTTCATTATATTGTGTGTAGGGTTGGTAATTGGTTCAGTTAATATGGTTCAAGTTATCTAACCCCACAAACTGAACCGAAAGTTTTGGATTTCCTTATAACCAAAAACTAAACGTCTAAACCATCGATTTTTGCTTTGGGTAGATTAATTCAGTTTAAGGAGTATGGTTTGGTTTCGGCTCACCCTAGAAGTACTCATCTGGTGCAGTGAGCATATTACTTGTTGTTACAACAGATATGAGACCAAGGGTAGTGGACCGTCTCGTTAGGCTAAAAGGCTTCAAGGGTTTCGATTAGCCTAACGCAGGTCGTGGGGTCCTCCCACGTTTGTAGTATGTGGGGTGGATCACTTGATTATTGATCGCTTTTGATTCCAGTTCGAAGGGAATTCGAACCGGGATGAAGTTGTAAGCGAAGCAATGTTGTTTGAAGTGAAAGAAGAGAAGCAAGTGTATAACTTGTTCTCAAGAGAGGGAAGGAGATCAGAGAGTGTATGTTCTGTTCTGATGAGTGGCTTAGAGCCGGTTCTTATAGGTGGGATACACTCCATAAGAGGAAGCTCGTAACCTGTGATTTCCCAGACTACAGTGGGGGAATTACCCGTTTAGGGGTTGAAGGCTTGTGACCTGCGGGTAATAGCATGTTCTCTGTGCACATGTCTCCTTTTCGGTTGTGGGAGAGTTGGTCAAGCAATCAGGTGAGTTGATTGGTTACTGTTCACATGCTTTTTGATGTTCACCTGTGTTCGCGGGTTATGAATCCTTTAACCCTTTAACCTTTCAAGCGTTAATGTGTAAAACCCATTTTATTGAGGTTTGAGCTACCCCCGTCATCAGCCCCCCAAGTCAGAGATTTTTAGGAAGTAAGCTCAAACACATCTGACTTTTGCACATTTTTTCTTATGCTTAAAGGCTTCAAGGCTTGAAGGGTTCAAAGCGGTTGAGATTAAATTTTGAACTGTGTGACAAGACAGTTGACGTGACTGGAGCAGTTTTTGCAGGAGAGCGGTTCCCGAGTAACTGCTGGGAATTATAACATTTATAACTTTTTATTTCCATTTTTCCTTAAAGATAATCATAATCTTCACCGATTTTTCCCAAGTTTCCTTCCTTATTTCCTTCTAGGTTAGTGCTTTTCTTCCATTAATTTCTTCTTGTCGAGTATTTCACATGGGTGCCAAAAAGGATTTGTCGAGTACATATTCCTGTTTGACCCAAGAAGAAGTAGAGGCTTTTTGTATCGAATGGGGTATTGGTTTAGATTTTAAACCAGTTGCACCAGGTTGTGATGTTTCGATTGATCGATGTCCTCCTGGGTCGATTGCTTTGTATTGTCGCCACTTTGAGTTTTCTAACCTTCGTCATCCGTTTTCGATGTTTGTCTTGAATATCCTGGAGTATTATCGTGTTTCATTTGGTCAGATTCATCCACATGGGATGTCTAGGGTTTTGCATTTTGAACTTTTGTGTCGTGCTAATGGTATGACCCAACTCTTTTGGCCTTTCGGCGGTTTTTTTCGTCTTGCAAAGAATGGTGCTGGTATACGTTTGAAACCGCCAAGGTTGATACTTGTTTGGTTTCATCTATGGTTACCAGTCTTGGTGTTTGGAAAAACCGTTTCTTTTGGGTGTCTGAGACTATAGTTCCTTTTAAAATGGTGTGGGGACATCCGAATGTTGTTCTCAATGAGCCAGAACCCTTAGAATCGGAGGTTAACAGTTGTTTCCTTGATGCCCTTAGGGCTTGTTCTTCGAGGGTTCGTCCGTTCCCTGAACATTTGTTAGTTTTGTTGGGTGTTAGCAAACTGTGGGATAAAAAGGATCGAGATCCTGTTTTAATGAGGGATGGACAGGGTATGCGTTTTATTTTTGTGTAATTAAATTTTGTTTTATCGTCACTTATGTTTTAAAACCTTTGTGTTGGTTTTTTGCAGTTATGTCTGCTCTTGATTTTATCAAAAGTGATGATACATCGGATGTTGGGTTTGATGATGCTGAAGCCACGAAGGGGGAGGATGCTGTTGTGAAAGGGATGGAACATAGGTTCGAGGGATCCGGTTATGTGAATGTGCCAAATGTGAAGGGGTTTTCTAAATCTGTTGTGAAGGGTGCTACACGGCGTTCAAATCGCCGTTTGATCAAAGGTGTTGACCAACCTTCAAGTTCTGGTCCCCTTAATCCGAGTGGTAAGGTGGAGGTTTCAGACGACTTGGTTACTGCTGTTGAGGGTGAAAAGGAAGGTTTATCTGCGTTGGTTAGGAAGAAGAAAGGTGATGCTAAGAAGGTTGTATCCGTGGCAGGTTCTTCTGCGAAAGAGTCTGGAGGGTTGGATGCAGATGTTGTTTATGTGCCCAACTGGAATGTCAAAGTTAGCGACAGCTTCAAGGATGCAGCTGTTTGTGAAGACGTGTTGAATCATTTTGCCCCTCCAATGGTCCGTGGTACCATTGCTGAGACGGAGGATGACATGATGTTATCTCGTTTGATGTTGAGCGCTTGCAACTTTACCGCTATTCTACCTCAAGGGATTGCCCGTTTTCGTAAACGGATGCATGAGTATGAAGCATTTTCAAAGAATAGAGACAAGATGAAGGCTTCCATTGATGAGTTGAAGAAGGAAAGTGAGAGCTTTGCGAAGAAAGAGGAAGCATGGGTGAAAAAGATTGGTGAGCTTACTCAAAGGCATGAAGCAGAGGTTGGTGATTTGAAGAAGAAGCTGGAGACTTCTATGGGGGAGAGAGATAGGATGGCACCTCCCTTGCTAAGGCGAATAATGATAACAAGTGGCTTGCTGAGCAAGGTTTTCAGCAGGTAGTTACCTATCTTCTTCATTCTGTCGAGTTTAATAGCGTCTTGAGTGGTGTGTATGGTAAACTTTTAGCCCATGGAAGGCATCAAGGTTATGTTGCTGGCTACAAGGCCTGTGAATCCAGCGATCCTCAGGAAAAGTCTTCCCTTTATCAGCCTGAAGCTTTCAAAGTTTTCCAAGATTCAGTCCGAGAGATGGAGCGTTTGACCTACCCTTATGTTGGTGAGGTCTCGAAGTGTTTTGGCAAGCCTATATCTGTTTTGCAGGATTTGAAACCACGTGGGCTTGATGAGGCTGCATGCAAAGAAGTGTTCAAATCTTTGTCAAAGAAACGCTCATGCTCTGGGAACAGTGAGGAGACCCTTTCTGGTGCTGACGAAGGCTCGAAGGATCCAAGCCTTGAAGCCTCAGGGACGGCAGCTGAGGAAGGTAAAAAGAAGAAGAAGGCCAAGAAAGTGAAAGGTGATGAAGCCGGTGCCTCAAAGTCTGTGGTTGGTTATGCAAAGTAAAACTTTTAAACTATCGTACCTTTTAGCATCTTTAAACAATGTTTTTATGTTTTTGAACAATGTTTAGGTTTGGCAGAAACCCCTAAGGTTTCTGTGTTATGGTTGTGGTTGGCCTTGATGGCCTTTTGAACAATTTCTAGGTTTTGAAACCCTTATGGTTTCTTATGTTGGTTAGCCTTGATAGCTGTATGGACAATGTTTATGGCCCCCTAGGCCTTTATGTTTATGTATCCTTATGCTTTTATGTTTTTGTTGGATATGTTTTGACGGTTGCTTGTCTTATTTATTTTATGTGTCTGTTTATCTAATTTTCCTTAAGAAGTTTTAGTGCTGCAGTCACTTTGGCTTCAAGGCTTCATTAGGTAAAAAGCACATGTTGTCTATCCTTTATATTACTACTTAGTGTATTTTTGCTTTGTAAACTTTTTTCAAGAGTTTAAGGAACGATTTGATGTAGGTTGTTCAGACCCGTCTATGAGACAAGTTTGTTGAAAAATTTTCTAAGTCTCATGGAGTTGCATTGATTTAGGAACTCACCCCTTATATAGGTTCATTTAACCCTTGAACCTATTGGCGATGTGGCCTGGGAGCTCATCCCCTTACATGGCCCTTGCCATGGAGTTTTTTGCAAGGTTCTCAACCTGATTATAGGATAGTTAAGACAAGTTATGATAAAAGCTTCATCATTCATTCAAGAGGTTTTTCGTTTACAAAAGGGGAGATTACACAACTCTTGAAATACATTCTAAATTTCTTATCTTAGACATGAAACCTTTTAAGGGTTTGGCCGTTCCAGTGCCTGGGAAGCTTCTTGCCTTCTGCGTCGGCCAACTTGTAGGATCCTCCTTTGTGGGCTTCAAGGATTGTGTAAGGCCCTTCCCATATCGGGCCAAGTTTTCCTTGGTTGTTTTTTTTTGCTAGCCTAGTTGTTTCGAAGCACGAGATCCCCTGGTTTGAAACGTTCATGTTTTACCCTTACATTGTAGTATGCTTCCATTTTTTGTTTGTATTTGGCTTCCTGAATGGCGGCCTGATCACGAATTTCTTCAAGGAGTTGTAAGTTCAACATGGTCTCTTTGTTGTTCGTTTCGAGATCCATGTTGAGTGTTCTTTGAGTCACAACTCCAATCTTCGTTGGAATTACAGCTTCTGAGCCAAATACCAGGCTGTATGGTGTTCTTGTATGGCTTGTTTTTTCCGTTGTTCTTATCGCCCATAGAACGTTTGGGAGTTTCTCGAGCCAATAGTTTTCATGTTTTCCTAGCCGGTTCTTGATACCTTCAACTATGCTACGATTGGTTTGGATTGAGGGTATGCGACCGAGCTGAAGACTTGGGTTATCCTGAATTCCTTGCACCATGTGCTGAAAGGCTTTTCAACGAATTGCTTCCCGTTATCCGTGACCAGAACTTCTGGCAACCCGAAACGACATATGATGTTCTCCCAAACAAAGTCGATAACTTGTTTCCCTGTTATCTTTGCAAGTGGCTTAACTTCGGGCCACTTGGTAAAGTAGTCCACGGCTACTAATAAAAACTTCACATTTGTGGAATGGCCAGGCTGAAGTGATGGGAACGAGATCGTGTTTGGGGCTATTGGGAACCGGTGCATGTATTTGACAAGCTTCACACTTTCTTAGTTGCTCGTGGCATCTCAATGCATAGAAGGCCAGAAATACCCGAGATTCATCAATTTAGCAACCACTGACCTTGGTCCAAAATGAGCTCCACATATTCCCTCGTGAACCTTTTTGACTAGATATTGGCTTTGCTCAGGACCAACACATCTCAGCAACGGTGCAAGGTATCATTTCTTGAAAAGGGTTTCCCCTTGCAACACGTATTGTCTGGATTTTACTCGAACCCTTTGGCCTCTATCGGATCAATGGGTAATTCACCATTTCTGAGAAAATTTTCAATAGGAGTTATCCAATTAGGGCATTCTTCAGTGATTACGTCTTGGACCTCCGATTCTTGGATGGAGGGGGTTTTCAACACTTCAGCCAACACTTTTTTGGTAAGGTGAGCAAACGTGAGGGATGCAAGTTTGCTTAAAGCGTCGGCTCTTTTGTTTTGGGATCTGGGGACTTGCTTGATGATACATGCTTGAAATGTGTTCATCAACTCTTTTGACTTTCTCCCGATACTTTTTCATGTTGGGTTCTTTTGCTACATAGCAATCGTTGGCTTGACTTGAAACGAGCAACGAGTCCGTGAAGACTTGAAGCCTTTGAACCTTCATTTCTTTGGCTATCTTTAGACCAGCGATTAGCGCCTCGTATTCAGCTTCGTTGTTAGTGGTCTGAAATTTAAGTCGAAGAACGTATGTAAATTCTAACCCTCAGGGTTGATTAAAATGAGCCCCGCCCCTGACCCTTTAATACTGGAAGCCCCATCGGCAAAAAGCTTCCAGGCTTCAGGGTCAGAGGGTTCAGTGGCTATGACATTAACTTCAGTGGTTTTTTGCTTTGGTATTTCAACGATAAAATCTGCCAGGACTTGAGCTTTGATAGCTTTTCTAGGGACATAGGTGATGTTATGTTCACCTAGTTCCACAGCCCATTTGGCTAATCGTCCTGAATTTTCTGGTTTTTCAAGCACACTTTTGATAGGTTGGTTAGTGACCACTTGCATTGGGTGTGCTTGAAAGTACCTTCTAAGCCTTCTAGCCGTTTGGACTAGGGCTAAAGCAAGTTTTTCCAAAGGAGGATATTTGATCTCAGCCAGTTTTAACGTTTTACTGAAGAAATAAACGGGTACCTGAACTTTGTTTCTTTCGATAGTTAAGATCGCGCTTATGGCTTCTTCAGCAGCTGAGAGGTAGACATAGATCGTTTCTCCCGTTTCTGGGGCTCATATGGTCGGGAGTGAAGCTAAGTGTTGCTTCATCTGGTTAAAGGCTTCTTCTGCATCTTCCGTCCATCAGAAATCTTTTTTGTTTGCACACCCCTTGAGTGTTTTGAAAAAGGAGAGTGACTTCTCAGCGAGTTTGGAGGTAAAACGCTTCAAGGCTGCAAGCCTTCCGTTTAGACTCTCAACTTTTTTTTGCTTTGTGGGGATTTTGTTTCAAAACAGCTCTGACCTTGTTTGGATTGGCTTTTATACTTTGTTTCCCCACAATATGCCCCAGAAATTTGCCTTCCTCAAACCCGAATGAACATTTTACCGGGTTGAGCTTCATGTTGATTTTTCTTAGATTTTGGAAGGTCTCTCGAACGTCGTCGAGCATTTGATACTCGGTTTTGCTTTTTATCACTAAATCATCAACGTAAGCTTCCATGTTTTTTTTTCAATTTGACTGGTGAATGCTTTGTCAATTAGGCGTTGGTAGGTTGCACTGGCGTTTCTTAGGCCAAAAGGCATCTTTTGATAGCAAAAAAATACCCTTGTTGTGTGAAACGCGGTTTTTTCTTCATCTTCTTCTTTCATGAGGATTTGGTGATATCCTTTGTAAGCATCGAGGAAACAGTTAAAAGGATAACCGGTAAGAGAGTCGACTTTGAGGTCAATTTCTGGCAAGGATAGCAATCCTTTGGGCATGCTTTATTCAAGTCTTTGAAATCGATGCACATCCTCCAAGACTTGTCGGGTTTTCGAACCATAACAGGGTTGGCAATCCATGATTGGTACTTTACTTCTCGAAGGATTCCAGCGAGAACAAGCTTTTTGACTTCTTGGCATGCTGCCAGGCTTCGTTCAGGAGCTAAACTCCGTTTCTTCTGGACCACAGGCTTGACATCTGGTGGTAATCTCAACTCATGTTCAGCAATGCTTCGAGGGATACTCGTCATGTCTTCCGGGCACCAAGCGAAGACATCGCTATAGTGTATGAGTAGCTTTTCAAGGTATGACAAAGTTTCTTGGGATAAGTTCATGTTAACCCTTATCCTCTGTTCAGGATACTTGGGGTTTATGATTAATCCTTCGCTGTCTTCATTTTGTGAATTTTCCCCTTCAACCATGTAAGCCTCCTGAGTTGGTTGAAGGGTTGCAATCCTTCTTTCAGTAGGAAACTTGACAGTGCCTTGGCCAACTGAGACAGCCATGCCGAATGCACACTGACCTGGCCTTCCTATGATAACATCATAGTTGGAAGGGATCTCTATAACCACAAAGGTAAGTGACCTGGTTCTTTCCATCTGGCCTTCACTAAAACAGACATCAAGGGTTAGCTGGCCTAAAGGCTTAAGGGGATATCAACGATACCTTTTATAGATGACCCCGAGGGTTGAAGCCTTGAACGTTCCTCATCAGTGAGACATTTGAAGAACTTTTCAAACATGATCTCTGTGGTCGCCCCTGTGTCAATGTAGGCTTTGCTTGTCTTACTTGTCCCCACCATTGCTTCGACCACCAGGGGTTTGAAAGTAGGTTTCCCTGAGGTGGTGGAAAGCAGACACATTGAAGCTCCCAAGCCTCCAAGCGGTGCTTTTTGCGAGAAACTTCTTGATCGATATTTACCATGTTTACTTCTTTGTTTTTTCCTTCAGAAATTTTGTCTCTGACTCCTTTCACTAAATGAGCCAATTCCCCAGACTTAACGGCTTCTTCAATTCTTTTCTTGAGTTGAAAACAATCGTTTGTGTGGTGACCTTTTTCTTCGTGGAACTCGCAGTATTGAGTGGAGTTTTCGTTTTTCTTGCTTTTGGGTAAAGGTCTTGGGGTCGGAAGTTGTGCTTGATTTACTCAGTCGCTAGGATTTCTTGAGGGGTTTTGGTCAGGGTTGTGAAATTGATAGTCCTTTCTCTGCTTGGAGGGTTCCAAGGTTCAGGTTTCCGGGAGTCTGAACCCTTGAACCGTTTATCATAGTGACCAAAATTTCCTCTTTTTCTGCTTGGGTTGCTGCCTCGCCAGCTAGGTACCGGTTTCCTTTCTTCCTTAATATCCACGGCTTCCTCTCCTCGTATATGTGCTTCGGCCCTTTCGAGGGCTTCTTCCAGAGTCTTGGGTAGGCTCTTGTTGAAGTCCCTTGTGAGATATTTGGAGGTGATAGCGTTCATAGAACCAGCTACCCTCATTTTTCGTCTGCACCCACGTAGGTGAGACCTTCTTTTTTGTATCTCTCAATAAATTCTCGAAGACTTTCATCGTCTCTCTGTTTGATTTGGAAAATCACAGTGGCGTCTTTGACGTATCTTCTTTGTTGTGAAAAGTTGGCCAAGAACCCTTTGCTCAGATAATCGAAGCTTCGAACGCTTTTGGCGGGTAGGTCGTTGAACCATATCCTAGCGGATCCAACAAGAGTTTGCATGAACATGAGGCAACACTCAGCGTTGGACCATTTTTCAATTCTAGCTGCACCGGTGAAGATCTGTAAGTGATCTTCTGGATCCTCGGTTCCATCATATGTTTTTATGTGAGACGGCATTTTGATCTTTGTTTGGAAGTCGTAGTCGGCGATTTGCTGGGAAAAGCACGACAGGTTGTTGGGCTTGTAAGGTTTTGCAAGGTCTTCTTCTGCCCTTGTAGCAAGATTCTGACTTGTCGCTCCTTGGTGAGTATTCAACACTTGGTTGATGAGCTGAGACCAAGGAAAATATGTCATCATTTGAACCATCATCTGGGGCATGAGGTTAAGGCCTTGAAGGCTTTCTGGCTGTGCAACGCAAGGCACTCCCATGGAGGTATTCATAACAGCGCCTCGTGCCAGAGGCAAAGTAGCCAATGCTTGTTCCCATGTGGATGCAACCGGAGGGGGAACACTTGTTACTGGAGATTGTCATAGCTGCTCAAAGTAGTCTCATGCCCGACTGGTGCACTAGTCATGACTGGTTGAGAGGTGAATATGGGGAAGGCTGTTGGGTTAGGCCTTCCATAGGAATAAGGGGTAGGGTTGAAAGGTTGGTATACTGTGCTTGGACCAGCTTCATAGCCAGAGGCCATGGGTTGTGAATTGCTGAGGGTGGAGGTGGTGGTCCCGGCGATAAAGACGGTTCTGGCTCGTCATAATCCAACCTTATTATGACCCTTTTTCTCGTTCTTGGCTCACGTGTTAGTTAAGGAGAGTCCTCAACCGCAAGAAATTTCTGGCAACTCCTTCAGGGGTCAAATCGACGCGTTCTGGGGCACTTGAGGTGCCGATCTGTGGGGAAGGAACCCCCGAACGGGAAGGAGTTGGCGTTTGGAAGAATTCAGGGAAAGAAATTCTGGCAGAAGTATCTCCAGGGGTAGAGAGTGGGGTTGTCACAACCGGTGAGGCTGGACTAACGGTGGATGTTAAAGTACATGGTACTTGATTAACTTCTCTCCGGAGATCCATTTTCTGACATGCTGGTATTGAAGAAAAATGAAGCTACACTACTGGTCTTTAAGATAAAGTAAGCGGCGTAGCCCCACGGTGGGCGCCAACTTGTTGTTACAACAGATATGAGACCAAGGGTAGTGGACCGTCTGGTTAGGCTAAAAGACTTCAAGGGTTTCGATTAGCCTAACGCAGGTCGTGGGGTCCTCCCACGTTTGTAGTACGTGAGGCGGATCACTTGATTATTGATCGCTTTTGATTCTAGTTCGAAGGGAATTCGAACCGGGATGAAGTTGTAAGCGAAGCAATGTTGTTTGAAGTGAAGAAGAGAAGCAAGTGTATAACTTGTTCTCAAGAGAGGGAAGGAGATCAGAGAGTGTATGTTAGCTCTCCTGATCCGGTCTGTTTTGATGAGTGGCTTAGAGCTGGTTCTTATAGGTGGGATACACTCCATAAGAGGAAGCTCGTAACCTGTGATCCGAGACTACAGTGGGGGAATTACCCGTTTAGGGGTTGAAGGCTTGTGACTGCGGGTAATAGCATGTTCTCTGTGCACATGTCTCCTTTTCGGCTGTGGGAGAGTTGGTCAAGCAATCAGGTGAGTTGACTGGTTACTGTTCACATGCTTTTTGCTGTTCACCTGTGTCGCCGGTTATGAACCCTTTAACCTTTCTTCAAGCGTTAATGTGTAAAACTCATTTTATTGAGGTTTGAGCTACCCCCCGTCATCATTACTCAGTTGAACTCGGACCAAACAAATATCGCATGGAACACAATTCCTTTAAAACGTTCCATGTTTAAAGGGTAACATAACATGCGCATTCAATATTCCAAAAGCATTGTACTCTAGGCACAGTTTCATAAATATCCTGGAGTTAATTACTGTTTTCGTCCCTGTGGTTTGTCAAAGATCACTATTTCAATCCATTAGTTTAAAAATTGCGATTTCGGTCCCTGTGGTTTCACTTTCGTAACCATTTCAGTCCACTTCGCAACCATTTCAGTCCCTGTACTTACAGAATAAATGGATTGAAGCTGTTACGAAAGTGAAACCACAGGGACTGAAATGGTTACGAAAGTGAAACCACAGGGACTGAAATCGCAATTTTTAAACTAATGGACTGAAATGGTGATTTCTGACAAACCACAAGGACGAAAACAGTAATTAACTCAATATCCTGACATTAAAAAGTTTCATGCTTGGCCCCCCTAACCAGCCCAACTTTTTCATACAAATTGGCTTATGGTAAAATAATAAAAAAAATCTATAGGTCCATTGATCCACTCATCCACCACATCTTTGTACAAATTTAAATGTATGCAGATTTTTATTCTTTCATTTTTTATTATGTAACTTTTGAAGTGGAATATTATTGGTAGCACAACTTTACTCAAAAACGTGATTTGAGTTCTAGCTTTTAAATAAGTGAACACCAACCAGGAAGAAGCATTCATTGACAGTTTACACAAACTGAATGATTAAGCAGGAAGTAAGGGTACAAACAAGCCAAGCCTGAGTTCGTCTAAGCTCTAGCTCGGCTAGCTTCGAGCTTTATATATAAAGCTAGAACTCAGCCTTTGAACGGTGAATACATTTACAATCTCAACTCATTTACTATTTATCAAATATTTAACTATTTGTACACAGTTAATAGAATATAGCTTGCAATGGAACGAATTCAATAATTGTACTGATGTTTATTTAATCTTCTTTGTAAAAGCATACAGACTACGGAGTACAGACTCTTTGAACTTCGAGTTTATGTAGGCCCCTTTCCATTTCAATTATTATATGGATTTATAACATTGTGAAAATAATTACGACTTCAGAACCAGTACCACAAGTAATTAAATGCAGGCCATAAATTGGACATCAGTTAAGCATTTCAAAAGTATTAGATTCCACAATTCCACACGAAACTTCAAATTACAGTTCGTCAATCTTCATATCAACTCAGACTACTGATTCTAGATCTTATATTCTAATTTATAATCATGCACAGATAATTACTTCATTAGCTTCAATCAAACACCGTAACACAGTTCTAGGTCATGACTCAGGTCTCATTAATCTAGGTTAACAGTCAAAATCGAATTGATAATCACGTTAACTCAAACTACTGATCTCCGTCTTATATTCTAATACACAATCATGAACAGTTAATCACATCATTAATTAGTCACATAATTCCAGCTTATAGCTTCAATCAAACACCGAAACACGTAAACTATACAATCACAGTTCTAGGTTAACACTCAAAACCGAATTGATAATCACATCAACATAAACTACTGATTCTCCATCTTATCATCTAATTTATGATCACGTTAGTCAAATAATTCGAGCTAAGAGCTTCAATCAAACACCGAAACACGTAAAACGTTAGAATCACAGTTCTAGGTCACAAATCTAGGTTAACATCGCTAAAACAACAAAACGACTACATGCATATAGATTAAACAGCGATTCACGAACTAGAGATGTTACCTGACGGTGCGAACTTCGATTGATCGGACAAAATAGACGAAACACGCTGATTCGGAGCTTTTTTTCGCTTCCGTAACTTCTTCGCGGATGATTGTATGCGTCCGCCGACGCAAGTATCCGGCGACGACAGGCAAGCTCCCATCTCCGGCGACCGGTAGCGTGATCACAACATGTGAAACGAGTTGAAGTATAGGTGTGAATCTATATGAGCATGTGTGAGAGTGATTGTACGTATAGAGATAATTTGGGGAAAATTCTAGAAATTCAGTAGGAAGAGAGATTGGAAAGAAGAAAAGTCAGTCAAATAAAAAGGTTTTACGCATCGCGAGTTCGATAAGAAAGAGATGAAAGCATCTTCTATATCTATACCTTTTATATTTGAATAATCAGGAATTTTTTTATAATATTTTTAATTTTATTATTGACCATAGTAAAAAAATGTAACGAATAATGTAAACTAGTAAATTTCTCACGCGTATTGCGGCAGCGGAAAAAATAAAGTGACGTAAATTTATATGGTCTAATGAAAACGTATTATATTTGAACTGACTCACTTTTGAACAAAATTCACGCCAAAACGTAGACAAAGTAAAAATGTACATAAAAATAAGAATGAAAACGTTTCATATTTGACCCGATTGCGGTGTTGCCGTAACGTAAAGCAACTCAAATTTATATCGTCTAATGAAAACATATTATATTTGACTCAACTTGTTTCCAGGAGATTTTACTTCAAAACGTAGACCAAAATGAAAACTTACATTATTAAATTATGCACGAAAATGTATTATATTTGACCCGACAAAATTTATATCAAAACGTAAACTAACTTTAATTTATACCGACACGTCCACATATACATATAAGCACTTATAACTCCATGAGGTTAAAATGACATTTTATAAAGTTTTTGAAAGTTAACAGGATATAAATGTAAAAACTAAAAGCTTAAGGGCCAAAGTAAAAAGAGCCAAAAATATAAAAAACAAAAAAAAACTTACTTTAGCTCCAATATGATGGAACCTAGAATAACCCAAGTTGTTTTATGATAGAATGATACTTACACTGAAAATTTCAGAAAAAAAAAGTTGTTTTGGTATAAAATATTAGATTCTTAGAGTTCGTCTCTTCTTTATATTAAGTTTAAGATGTGTCAATGCATATTTTGATACATAGTAACGCAATTAAACTTTACTTTAAACGAACTAAAAGTAGATTTGAATTGAAAGTGTAGACTCGATGTCGAATCATGTCTTCTAAGTGTTTAGTTTAGTACATGGCCGACGAGACAATGAAGTCAATATATGTGGGCTTTGATTGGTTTTTGTCCTTTTAGCCTAGTCGACTCGATACATACGTGCTCATTTTATATGTTAGCAAATGAATTGACGGCACAATCAATTTCTTATTTAGTTAGTAAGTGTTTTTCAGGTTTTAAATCAATATAATTAAATGTAGGTATCCTCGTATAACTTTAGAAAATGCATTTAAAGAAGGGTGCTAATTTCTTGAAATTGTTAAAAAGATGTAGTGTATTTTTTTAATAAAGTATGGTTCTATTCATCTTCCTTTTTATATTTTGATACTTATCATGATACATTTATAATATAATATATAAACTAATTTGTGTCTCTATAGTATATGTACACATGATATGACGAGAAACACATATATTGCTAATCACGTAACATGCTAATTTTTTAAATTAGGAATATTGGATTTTAATAATTCCAACTTTTACCAATTTGCCAATAACACTCTCAACTTTCGATTTGTACACCAGCACTCCCAACATTTAACTTATTCGCCGATAACACTCTCTAACTAACAGAACCCTAACTCAGTTAGTTTTTGCTGATGTGACATATGACGTGGCCCTGTTTGCTGATGTGGCATATGACGTGGCAGATGATGTGGCATTTTTATGGTGTGGCGGGTGATGTGGCAACTGACATTGCATTTTCGATGGCGTGGCAGTTGACATGGCATTTTTTGATGACATGTCAACTGACATGGCATTTTTTATGACATGGCATCTGACATTAGCTAACTGGGTTAGGGTTCAGTCGGTTAGTGAGTGTTATCGGCCAATAAGTTGAAAGTTGAGAGTGTTGGTGTACAAATAGAAAGATGGGAGTGTTATCGGCCAATTGATGAAAGTTAAGATTATTTAAATCCAATATCCCTTTAAATTAAAACAAACTATAGTAACACCATACTTATATTAAATAGAATAAAATACTCATTTTTTATAATGTAATTTTTTCAAAAAAAAATAATAAACGCACGAAAAAAATATAACCATTTAAAAAACATAATGGTAGTTGATTTAAAAGTTAGTAATACATTTTACATACATGTGCTTTAAAAAATGTTAACTTGACCCTTAAAATTAAGTTAATTTACGTTTTTGTTCTTCTATGTATGTATTGTATTATAGTATAGATATAGTTTCTGGAGGCCAATGAAATGATCGAGCTTCCAATGGTGTTTTACAGAAACGAGCATAAATTGGCTACCGGTCTCCGTTTTGGGCTTTCGACCAGTCAAATCGAAGCTTGAAACGAGGAGTTATGGACACTTTTATGTTTTTTCGGTGTTTTAAGCATTTTGTTTTTGGGCTTATGTTTGCCTTATGGTCTTTTTGTGGTCCATTTCGAATTTCAGTCCTTATTTATATCTTTTTTGTAATTCTAAAAGACAGAATTGAATTTTGAGAATAACCACTTTTCACTTCAAATTCTTTGTCCTTTGGGTTGAATTTTAGGGTTGGGAAAGATTATCGCAAGTATTCGTTATCATTTCAAACGCTACATCATACAGTTAAATATTGTTTGTTTATTAAATAAATAAATAAATATGTAAATTTAGTTTTAAGTTTGTAAACTATAAGTATTAATACATTAATAATTAAGAAACTGATCTCTTCACAAATTTACCTTTAGTTGTACTATACACTTTTAACATATTTTAAACCGATTGTTATACTTAATTCTTTGGAAAACCCAATCAATAGAATTCCATTACCATCTATCTCTATATAAATTCTTGCATTACTAAGGCAAATGTAATTCTGCTGATTTTTTAATCTAAAACAGGTTCTATATGATAGAACTCGAGTTTGAAAGGTAGTTTAATTGTTTATTCTTACTTTTTTATAACATAATCTACACACCTTCTAATTCTACAACTAAATTACATATATTGTCCAAGACAAATATCAAAACTGCTATCATTTGAAAGGCGATACTTTATCTAATCCGTAATACTCTTAAAAGACCCTTTGATCCATACTTTCTTTTTTAACTCTCATTGTATTTATAAATTAATTATATAATTTTTAGAGACGTATGTCTTTTAAGAGACATGACATATTTAAACCAGTACAATAGAGAATAATTTAGGATTTTAATATAAAGTAATTAAGAATCAAAACCAGTACAATTTAGAATAATTTAGGATTTTAATGTCAGGTAAATAAGGATTACATTTGTTGTTAATAAAAATTCTACAACTTCTTTTTATTAAAAAAAGCAGCTTTGACTTATTTAAAATTGTAGAACTTTTAATTTCTTATTTAAAATTGATTATTTATCAACCATTTATGAAAGAAAGGTCTGATCACGCCACTTTGACTGATATCTCAGCAGCGTGAACGTGTGGCTGTTTGTGTGGTGGGGCCACGCTGCTTCTATTTTACAGTTTTGTTTTTCTATAGCTGTTTTTGTTTTGGATTAAGCTATAAAATATTTTGTTTTCGTCACAAAACATTATATTATACACATTATAAAAGGGTCTGGTCGTGACAAGTTGATCTACTGGTTAGTCACTTAATTTATTTCTTTAAGATCTAATTCTAAAGTTTAACTTTCTTTAGCATCACTTTAAAAGACATTAGTGGTGACAATTAAGTTTAAATATTGATAATGACAATTGAAGTTTGAATTTCTAAGTCTCCATAATTGTAATTTTTCAACCTTCTGTTAACAGATTCTATTTGTGCATCCGTACATAGATGGTGAAATGTCTAACAGGTCCATAGGGACAAGATGTGTAAATTATAATATTCTTTTTCTATAGGGCTGAACGCTTAGCAAACAGTTTGTGAACTGTTTCGCGGGAAGTTCGTTTATGTTCGTTCGTTTAATAAACGAACGAAAATGAACAAGAGATTCCGTTCGATTAGTTAAATGAACCAACATGAACAGAGGTCTCGTTCGATCAACTGTGTTCGTGAACGTTCGGTAAGGTGTTCGTGAACATTTGTTCATTTGCGTTCATTTATTTTCATACTTTCATATATTTTATCTTTACTTTTTATATTATTAAACTTTATTTATTTTATTACCCTAATAACTAAACTAGAAAACCCTATTTCACCTTGTTTATGAATCATTTCCCTTTCTTTTCTCATTATATACATCCACGAATACGATCGACATCCGTTACACAATAAGGGATTCAAGTTCTAGTGCTACTTTATGGGTCTTCCATCTTTATCTTTTGTCGCGTTCGCTAAAAATTTTTGTGTTTGTGAACACGCTCATTTCCTTAATGAACGAACACAAATATAAACTCTCGTTCGGTAAGTGTTCATAAAATCTCGTTCGCTCATTTCCTCATGTTCGAGTTAGTTTCAGATCAAAGTCATTAACAAAGTATAATAAACCATACGTCAAACCCGTTATGTTAAAAGTTAAGCTGGTTGAGAATTTTATGTTAAAAGTTAAAAAGATAAATGGATGTTAGGTTTCTTGGTAAGAACAAACATTTGTATTGTTTTACTTAAATTTGTAATTTAATGCATAATTTATAAAAAAAGCAAGCATCAATACAAATCAATTTTAAATAAAAAAATGCAAAGACTATATAACGTTAATGTATATAGATAGAGGGAGAGAGTTGTAACTTTGTCCTTAAGAACTATGTTAATTATTTACTTACATTTATATTGGTCGTTACTTAGATTGTGGCCTAGTGGCAGAGAAAAAAAAAACCTCTTGAAGTAGACTGGAGTTCAAATCCACCAAAGATGAAATAGGGGTAAAAAAGTTTAGTTGTTAAAATTTTATATATTGGTGAGACGATTAAAAACCAACTGAATAATTTACAAACTTTATACATAGTAGGAGAGAACGAGTAATTGAAGCAAGTCAAAACAACCATTCAACTACCGATTTTGGTTTCGGTTAGACTTGACTCTCGAGACTTGAGAGTTATGTGAAACAAAAAGGTGTGGTAATCTCAACTTTTTTTTTTAGAATAAGAACAATCAATAGTCGCTGTTTTTGCGAAAGAAATATTATTTCTAAAACTTAAGATGCTTTTTATATTTTTTTCAGAACGACTATTTTTTTATATTAGACTACCACACTATATAAATTAGAGAGTTTTGTTCTCCCATCTTGGCCGGACTGAACATTTAAATGAAGATTCCAAAAATATATGTTTAATTGAGACTTTTGGATTAGAAGATCCAAGCCCAACTTAATAGAGTTAATATTTTTCAAAGATAATGAGTTAAACTTACACTTCTAAGCTTGAAAAAAAAGAGAATTTGGGCTTCTTCTGACCCTTAGTAAGTTCTGCTCGTATTTTTACTTAGGAGCTGTTTGGCAACTTTTGAATGGTTAAATGTTGAATCAATAAGAGGTCTAAACCAGTAAGATATCTGAATATTAAGAGGCGATACAATGATTAACCATTCAGAGGCAAATGTCTGACCAATTCATATTAGAGGTCTTAACCATTCAGACTTTGTATAATGTTTAACTATTCAGATGTAAATGTCTGAACCATTCACACATTTCCTCGTGAAACAAACAGTCTGAATCATTAAGTGCTAAACCAGTAAGAGGTCTGAACCATTAAAAACCTTATTAAGAGGTCAACAAACATCCTCTTAATCTAACTCAACATGCCAAACTTATATATACACATTAAATACAATTTTGACCCTAAACTCAAATATTAAAAAAATAAATTCAAATTTAGGAACTCTCATGAAAGGATGTATTAACTTGCAATAAATGAAAGAACATGAATGGGGCACTATTGGCATTTTCACACCAAGTACTACATGTGTTGTCATAGTCAATACATCATGCCATAGTCATTCAATCTACTCTCTATATAAATGGATTAGCTGCTGACCTCGATTTGCTTACGTGTCAACTTCTAAGGTATGCCACGTTGTCTCTATGATGTCATAATTCGAAATTAAAAATTCGATTTCTTGAATTTGAAATTCAAATTTCAAAAACCCCTTTTCTTCTTACATATATAGCACACAAACCAACATAAGAAAGAGAAGGACCGATTAACCAAAACCCTTTTTCCATCTCATCTTCACAAATCTGTCACCACCATTCACCTCTAGCTTTGATCTGAAAAACCCTAACCCCTCCATCTCTACCGAGCATAGAAAACGTTTAGGAAGCAGAGCAGATGCATGAGGCGAACATAAGAAGCTTGAAGAACTCTGTATGCAGATTCACGAGAAGAGGGAAAAAGTTCGTCTCTTTAAGTGAGTTCTTCTATCCAGGTTCTTAATTGATTAAAAGACTATGGCTAGGGCTTTGTTTTTTGTTGATTCAACTACTTATTTTGTTCAATTTGTGTGGTTTCAGGAAGCAAGATGTCTACGTATATTGTAACATTCGCCAAAAAACCGGATTTACCAAACCCGCTTCGTTTATCAACCGAACTATCAGTTAAAAATTTCGTTGCGTATTTAATGCCCAAATTAATTTTAAACGATACATAATTACTAAGTATATTAGAATGTAAAATTTATTTTAGAAAATGTACTAAAAATAATGAAATAAAAATGGAATACTGCTGCCGGGTTTCGAACCCGGGTCAGCCGGAATCTAAATTCAAAGATTTAACACACACCCACATCACCACTCCGCCACTTGATCATTTGTGAAGTTCTGGGGAACAATTAAATCATATATGCAACTGAAGGTCAACCTGTTACGCCAACTGAAACCGATATCGGCTTTCAAACCGATCAAGACGTTTGGTCTCTCGCGGAATCCTGATCATAACCGATAAAACCGATATCTTAAATCAATTCGACGTTAATGAACTTAAATTCAGGTGTTGTTTGGTTTTTATAACCGAAAACTTTTATTCTGAAATTACTTCAACAAACCACTCATCTCGCGATTCAATATCATTCCCAAAGCTTTAATTCTGCGTTTATTCTATTTTCTGGTCGTCGGAAGTGTTTTCTGATCATCGCCGGAATTTTTCTGCAAGTCGCCGGAAAACCGAGATTCAACTCAAACCGGTAAAATACCTCGACTTTACTGTTTCAATCAATTGTTAGAACTTTACTAACATTAACCCATCGCTCATAATCAACCACAGACGACATTGCTGGACTTTCTGTTCTCACCGGAAAAACTCCTGGATTTGTCGGAAACTCGCTGATTACCGGTATGATCATTCAAACATGCTGATAATCAATACTCATTAGTTCAATTTCACATCTAAACCCTTAAACCTGTTAATTGATTCTCACAGCCGAAGGTTCCAAAACAGAGCCAACGAGCTTCGCCGGAGTCTCTGAAGAAGACGATCTGTTCGGTATATTCTTTCCCCAAACGTTTCGGTTCAATGCTTTCAAATTGATCATCTTGTTCATTAACTAAATTAATCACGTATCAGTTGCTTTGATTGATGTCTGTGTTTGAAATGAAGAAGACGAGTTCAGAGATGACATAAGATTAATTAAAATCGGAATTATAAACGGGTTAGACACACAGTCCAGCGGTGGACTGTGTGCAAACAAAAATCATACATGTCCCGAGTTCGATCCCTGCTACACGCACTCCTTATGTAATAAAATGCCTTTTTGTTTAAAAACTAAACCGGGTTAACTCAGTTAGTTGTTAAGTATAATAAAAACCGAGATAATAACCAGGTTAGACACACAGTCCAGCGGTGGACTGTGTGCAACACTGAATCGCACGTCACGAGTTCGAAACCCGTCACTGGCACCGGTCCGTTGAATTAAAATGTTTTTGCAATTAAAAGAATTTCGGTTAAACTGAATAAGTATATAAATATAATTAAAAACAAGATTATTTCGGGTTAGACACGTAGCTCAGTTGGTAGAGCTGCGTGCACGCGTACGGGAGGTCTCGGGTTCGAGCCTCACCCGGACGCAAACTAATTCGCTGACCGACCGCAACAGTCAACAGGTCACGGTCAACGGTCAACGCTAAATAAACAATTTTTTTTATATTTTTATTTATTTAATTTAATTTAAAAATCAATTAAAAATACTTAAAAATAACATTTTTAAAGATAGAAAATAGCCTTGAACTCACAAAAATATATCTAAAAATTTCATTAAAATCCTTAATAAAATCCACTCATTTAATATATTTTTCCGTTATTATTTAGGTTAGTATTTCTCGTTGTTCCGCTCATCTAATTCGTGCGCATCTCACCATCTCCAATCCAACGCACCCAATGTGAGTGAATCTTTACAAATTCCCCGTTTTAATCACGTTTTGGGGTGTATCATGTGTCTTGTTATATATATATTATAATTAAACCATTGTGCATACATCATATCATGAACATGTGTATTCAGTTTGTTTCTGTTGTGTGTTATTGTTGAATGCAATTTATTATTTTCAGTACATGCAATTTCATAGGCCGCCGCTCCCCATTACATTATGAGCGTTGAGCATGTTCCCCATTTCATTATGAGGTTGAACCTGGCGTGCCCACATACGATCGGCTCCGTTTGATTGAGCCTTGATCGCACAGACATTTTATATTTTCAGTACATGCAATACGATCGGCTCCGTTTGATTGAGCCTTGATCGCACAGACAATTTACATTTTCAGTACATGCAATACGATCGGCTCCGTTTGATTGAGCCTTGATCGCACAGTTCATTTATGTTATTTATCGTATGTTGTTGGTATGTTAATGTATGCTATCATATGTTGTTGTATGTTATAGTTGTGTTTGCTAATTGCCACTGCTTGATTATTTACATTTGCTCATTTATGATTATGCACAATTTTTCATTGATAAACTAACAAGTAATTCATTAATAAATGTTTATCTAATAAGGTTCACTCGCCAACTTATGTTGACCCAAAACCCCCCATTTTTACACATGATACAGGTGAACCAGCAGCAGCTAGGAACACATAGGATTGGACTAGAAGAATAAAATGATTTAGAGTTGGGATTGTTATGTTTGGTTTATTTTCCTTGTAATGTATGAACATGTTTGAATATTTGGAAATGTAACTTTGACTTTATTAAATATGAAACATATTAGTAAATGTCATGAGCTTTGGTGATAGCCCAATTATGCCCCGACTCTTATTCCGCTGCGGGTCGGGTGTGACATATATGAGCCGAAAATGAGTTATTCTATCCGCACTAAGTGTTCAATCTTAGGGTTCTTACATTTTGTAATAGATTTTCTCAGTTAATATTCAACATTCTTGCACTCCATTTTGTAATACATTTTCTAACTTAATATTTAACATTCATGCAGGATGCCGATTCAGTTACTCTTGATGCAATACTCACTTGTATTTTGAAAAACCCAACAGACCTATTTTGACATGATAATGTTTAACAACTCAAATTTGACATGATAAAGTTTTAGGTTTGCTTTTATTGAGAACAGTAGGTATTGTTATATATTTGTGTTTGCTTGGTTATTTGGTGTGTTGTAAATATTATTACAAATTTGGTTTGCAAAACTTTAGGTGTTATGGGTTTTATGTTAAAAATGGTAATCTTTAATGTGTTAGTCAATTAATCGTGTGATGGTGAATCTGGATTTGTATATGGTCAAGTGTTATTACACAATTTGGTTTGCAAAAATTGATGTGGTTTTGTTTTTATGTAAAAAGTGGTAATCTTTAATGTTTGTAGTCAATTAATCGTGTCAATAATTAGAGATGTACCAAAAAACCGGTTTTACAACCGAAACCAAATTGTAACTGGTTTTTTAAACCCGTTTCTTAAAACCGGTTTTAGAATCGAACTGAACCATTTTTATGAGCTATTTTTTTGGTCTCTTATGTTATGCATCTTTGCTTTGTTGGCTCCGTAATGTTCTGCGTATGCCTGGCTGAGAGGTTCCTCAAACTATCAAAGAAAATGTTGATCGGTGAATCCATGCTCACTTGAGTCGTCAGCTGCATCAAAGGTTGGAGTTATGAGGTCCCTAGAAGCTCAGATGTTGCTGGCTATGATGATTTAAGGAGTTTGTTATATCTTTATTTACTACCTTGCTACTTTTAAGTTTTAACTAACTTGAGGTGTGTCAATTTTGTGTAGTAATCAAGGAGACGATTGAAGCTTAAGCGACTTCAATGTTACAGGTTAGGATGTTTGGTAATTTCTTATGCGTTCTTCAGTTTTGTTTTTACCTGTTTTTTGAAGAATTACAGGTATTGGGGTTCGTGACTTACTGAGCATAGTTTTGAAGAATTCGACGATGAAGCAGGCTTATTTGGATTTTGTTTAATTTTGAGGACATGGAGAAGGATATCAACAAATAACAAGAACTAGACTAATGATTTGGAGCGTGAAAAAGGTTTAATCATCTCTTCCTTTATTGTTATTTTCTATATATCTGAGTTTTATTAACTAATGATTTGCTTAACTTATAATACAAAAACCGTTAGCTTTAAACTTTATGTTGACAGAATGAATGAATATGTTCTAAAATGTTTTTTTTATTTTTATACCGACTTCAATGTCGAAGTCGGTGTACCAAGCGTATATCGGCTGAAAAGATAGATTTTCAAGCACTATACCCATTTCGACGTCGAAGTCGGTGTGTCGATCATGTATATTGATCAAAAAATGTATTTTTTACTATTATACCGACTTCGACATCAAAGTCGGTATAATAACAATAAAAAACATAAAGGGGCAGTTGGTCGACAAACGCTCGGTTACCGACTTCTGAGTCGAAGTCGATATAATATGAAAATATATTTTTTGGCCGATATACGTCGAAGTCGGGCATTACCAATACGATTCACTTCACATTGACAGGTTCGACTTCCACATATATCGGCGAAAAATTATATTTTCATATTATATCGACTTCAACTTAGAAATCGGTGAACTGAGCATATATCGGCCAAATGAGTCAAATGTATTTTTTATTGTTATACCGACTTCGATGTCGAAGTCGGTGTACCAAACATATATCGGCCGAAAAAATATATTTTTAATGCTATACCAACTTCGACATTGAAAAAATATATTTTTAATATTATACTGAAGTCGGCATACCGTCTGCTGAAAAATATATTACTAATATTATACCGACTTCGAAGTCGGCGTACCGTCTGCCGAAAAAGATATTACTAATATTATACCGACTTTGAAGTCGGTCCGAACGTGTCTCGGTTTAATATTATACCGAATTTGATGTCGAAGTCGGTGTATCGATCGTATATCAGCCGAAATATATATTTTCATATTGTACCGACTTCGACTTAGAAGTCGGGAACCGAGCGTATATCGGTCAAAAATATATTTTAGTGATTAAATTTAAGAGTTAGTAACCGGATGTCCGGATTTCATTTTGTTGATTTAATTATTTGACAATTTTAGTTGTAGAATAGAACTACAATGAAAGTTGTTGCTGCACAAACTAAAGCAAGGTTTGAAGGTGATTCCACAAACTTTGGCTCGACAGTTGTTTCGTCTTCCTTCTGAAGAAGTAATTATCGTTACCTTTTATTAGAAAAAATAGACAACACATCTATACTCTCTATAAAAGGAGATGAGCCGCTAACCTCGATTTGCTTACGTGTCAATCTCTGAGATATGCCACGTAGTCCACGCTATATCGATTTGCTTACGTTGCAGCCTGCAGAGCTATCTTGAACCTGAAGTTTTTAGGTTTGCTTTCATGACCTGACAGTTGTGTTTTCGGATGTGTTCCAGCGTAGTTCAGGACCAGGGTTGGTGACCAATGAAGGTGATTAATAGGGGACCGGTGGTTATAGTAATAGCAACTACGGTAGTAGGTGATGGTTAGTGCTTGACTTCATAAAATTTTATATGAATCAATTTTCGGACATAATTTGATTCCATTGTAAAGATGGAAGACAAAGCAAAGAAAATTGTAATTTCAATAATGCAGTAATAAGTAATTTTAGGATTTATGTCTGAAAAAAATATTTAGTTATTTAGTTAGTGAGCACACAGACTCAGGTATGTTGCTTTCGGGTAGCAATTAGGATTATATATTTTTTTGGAGTGCAAGACTATAGCATTATGAAATCATGGATTCGGGCATCTCTTTAACTCGGACATCTCTTTTGGGTCGTAAATATATAATATTTTTATTATATCGTGCGAGTCATCCATAACGAACGTCGAGTCCGTAACGAGTCGTAACTATATAATATTTTTATTTTATCGTCCGAGTCGTCCGTAACGAGTCGTTTCGTCTTCCTTCTGAAGAAGTAATTATTGTTACCTTTTATTAGAAAAAAATAGACAACACATATTAATAACAACAATTAATTTACGTTGATTTTATCTTATTTGGATCATGTTTTGACTTTAGGGCTTTTGAATTTACATATATCGTAACATTTAGTTACTCGGGTAGGATGGAACTTATGTTAGGGTCCTTGGTGATTTGATCTAATAATGAGCCTTTTATAGTGTTTACAATGGGTCATATGGTAAATGAAGAGGCGATTCCTAATTATGATAACCTGTGTGTTGCGAGTAATGTAGAATGTGGTGATATAGAGGCTTACAGTTCCTGACAAAGCTCAAGGATATACACCTGTGGTTTATGGTAAGTTCTTATTTAATCCGTTTCGTGATCTCTATTGGATAAGACGTACATACCCTATGCTGCAAGAAAGATTCTACTATATGATGTAGACTTGTGTTGGACTTCGAGACCCCACTAATAACGAGCTTGTGTTATCGCTCGGTAGCAGTTTAATATCATAGGTTGATTCAAGATACTACATCATTATTTAATACTACTGCATTATATATAAGCCAGCAAACCTAAATATATGAGAGGTAAACATCCTTTAATTTGCATTTAAGCCGCCTTATGTTAGTGCTTCTCATATGCAGCTCAAAAATCTCAATTTGAATAGGTTGAGATTTTTTAGCCGGAAATGAGAAGCACTAGCATAAGGCTGCTTAAATGCAAATTAAAAGATGTTTACTTTCCGCATAATCAGGTTTGCTGCCTTATAAAAATTACATGGATTTTAAATAATGATGTAGTACCTTGATTAAACTCGCACCATGTAAAGTGGAAGGAATCGTCCTGCAGCAGCCAATTCTTTAGTGGAATTGAACAAATCATTATCACAAATACGAGGAGCTATGCAGATATCTCGTAAGTTACTCGGTTTACCATTTCATTTATATACTTCTAAATCTAGCTTAGATATGTTTGCTTCAAACTACCTGTTTTGCGTTTTGAAGTGAAAGTTCATTTCTTTGTATGTTTTAGTTTGTATAACGCGGTATTTGGATGCTGCTGTTGCCGTTGCCTCTGCTGCCGCTGCTACTACAGCTTTGCTATTTTACTTTCGTTAGTTAAAGTTTAATGAACATAGATGCATGAATATTAAAAATGTTTTTTTGATAGGAACACATATGCCATTGTCTCTATATACTTACAAGTAATCGTTGTCTTCTTTGCGTGCTATTGAAAGTGATTATATGCATCTTTTTTTCAATGGGTCAAGAAAGTTTGATGGGTTTAAGGGTATTTTAGAGAGTTGAGTTGTAGTTAACATTTTATGTTTTTTTTCAAGGACTGCATGTCTCAATGTGATTTAATTTGAAATCACCCACACATGATTGTGATGGGAATAACTGAATTGGCGTTTGGGTCATGCTGAATTGTACAATAACATTGGGTCTTTACTGAATTGTACAATAACATTAGGCCTTTACTGAATTGTACACTAACAATGTGTTAAAAAAAGTTAGGTCATGTTTTAATTATTAGACAACATAAAATTAGGCCATGCTTTCATTTTTAGACAACATATTATCAATTACCAAGCTTATTTCTATATCAAACCTGAACTAATAATTTTTTTTGTAACATAGTAATTATAATTTTATGTCCTAACACATATTGTCTTTAACATTGTTTTATAAAGATATATAACTAAACCCATGTAACATCCGTCGAAAAACGGGTTTCCAAACCCGCTTCGTTTGTTAATCGAATATCAAGTTATAAAATTTTGTTGCGTATTTATGGTTAATTTTAATTTTAAACAAAACATAATTAATAAACATTTTAGAATTTAAAAACTATAATTATTAAAAAGTAAAAATAAATTAAATAAAAAAGAAAAGGGGCTGCCGGGTTTCGAACCTGGGTCAGCCGGAAGATTTAAACATCAAACACTTAACCACTCCGCCACTTGCTGTTTTTGTGTAATCAAGGAAGCAAATAAAACCTTAAGTTCACCGTGAATCTAGCTGTTTGCGCCAAAAACTGAAACCGATCATCGGCTTTCAACTTTCCAGACATTTGAGTGATCATGAGTTACTGATTATAACCGATGAAGCATTTGCAACCCACGTTTTAATCAATTCAGTCTTCAATTGAATTCGATTCATATGATTTTCGGGTTTGATAACCGAAATCAATTACTTCCAATTTTCACTAACAATATCATCATTCATAACTCGGAAACACTCAAAGAACCTCCAATTTCACTTTCGCTCTATTTTCTCTTCGTCGGAAACGCTTTCTTAAATCGCCGGACTTTCGCCGGAAAACCGTGACATTCATCGAATCGGTAAATTTCTCAATTCTTTCATCTTCTATCCATTGTTAGACTTTTACTAACTCAAACACTTCAATCAGAATCGGTCCCAGACGACGTTGTCGGATAATCAGCACTCGCCGGAAAATTTCTGAAAATTCCGAAATCACGCTGTGAATCGGTATGAGCATCTAAACTCTCTGATAACTCTTGTTTAGTCACTTAATTTCACAATTAGTTAATCAAAACTGTTAATTGGTCCGCTCAGACGGAATTCGTAAACAGAGCCGACGACCTTTGCCGGAGTTCTGAGAAAAATCATCTTTCCGGTACATTCATTTCCAAAACCTTCTCTATCCGTTACATTTCAATCATTTATAAGTTTCGTTCATTGAATTAAACAAGAACAGTCGAATATCAATTATCTGGGTTGTTTTAACGAAGAAGATGAAGTTTAGGTTGTGTATATATTTAATATAAATCGGGTTATATCTCGGGTTAGACACACAGTCCAGCGGTGGACTGTGTGCATTTGAAACATAGAGATACCGAGTTCAAGTCTGTCCTTGTTCCGATTCGTCACAATATTCAAACTTTTTTTATAAAACCCAAATACGGAACCTTTCATTTAGTATATAAGAGAAATAAAACAAGTATTTTAACCAGGTTAGAACACAGTCCAGCGGTGGACTGTGTGCAAAGTTAAACCACAGGTCGCGGGTTCGAAACTCATCATGCACACCGGTTTGACATAATTAAAATCCTTTTTAAAATAAATGAATTCTGAATAAATTAAATAGTATATAAATATAATTAAAAACAGAAATATTTCGGGTTAGACACGTAGCTCAGTTGGTAGAGCTGCGTGCAACGCGTACCAGAGGTCTTGGGTTCGAGCCTCACCCAGCGCATACATATACAAGTCCGAACCGGTCAACAGTCAAAGTCAATGGTCAACGTCAACCCAAAATGTCAACATTTTTTTATATTTTTATTTATTATTTAATTTAAAAATCAATTAAAAATACTTAAAAATAATATTTTTAAAGTTAAAAATGACCTTAAACTCACAAAAATATATCTAAAAATCCTATTAAAATTGTTAATAAAATCCACTTATTTACCGTACATTTTCGTTATTATTTAGGTTAGTTATTCATCGTCGATCAACCCTCTAAACTCGTGCGCATTCAACATCATCAAACGAACGCACCCAATGTGAGTGAATCTCTACAAATTCCCCGTTTTAATCACATTTTGGGGTGTATCATGTGTCTTATTATTTATTACATTTAAACACTTGTGCATCCATCATATCAATGATCAAATGTGTATTCAATATGTATCAACTGTTTGTGTGGTTAATTTTAGATTAAATTTATCATTTTCAGTACATACATCATCATAGGCCGTCTGTTCCCCATTACCTATGAGCGGAACCGTTCCCCATTACCTATGAGCGTGAACGAGGCGTTGCCAACATACGATCGGCTCCGTTTGATTGAGCCTTGATCGCACATACATCATCATAGGCCGTCCGTTCCCCATTACCTATGAGCGGAACGTGACGTTGCCAACATATACATTATCATTCATGTCATTTGCTCATGCAAGGTGGTTTGTTATTTGTTATTGTATGTTTATTTACGTTTGCTCACATATGATTATTGCACAATTTTTCCATGTTAAATATAACAAGAAATCAATAATAAATGTTTTCTAACAAGGTTCACTCGCCAACTTTTGTTGACCAAAAAACCCCCATTTTTACACATGATACAGGTGATCCAGTTGCAGCAAGAAACATATAGGACGCTTAGAAGAATAAATCGGTTTAGGCTTTGGATTGTTTATTTAGTTACTTTTTCCTTGTAATTGTATGAACTTGTTTGGAATATTGAAGTTGTAATTTTGAATTTAATAAATATAAACATATTAGTAAAATCATGAGCTTTGGTGATAACCCAATTATGCCCCGACTCTTATTCCGCTGCGGTCGGGATGTGACAACCCAAACAATTTAAATGATATATTATAATCTGTTTTTAGTATTTTATTACGATTATTATTAAACCTACTTGTGTGTTCACACGGTCTTACTAATAGCTTTCTATTGTAGATTGTAGACTTGTAGTCTATAATGGTGCATATGCTATAGATTGGCCATTTATCTCCCTGCAAGACAATTTATTTAAGAAAGTGTTTTTGCCGGATAAAAAGTAAAAAAAAATTACTTCTATCACAAATCATTATGAAGAGGTGGTAATTTTTTATTAGAAAACTCCTTATTGAAACAACCATCTTATTAGTTGAACCGAACTTAAAAATGAAAAAAATAATGTTTCAATTGATTTCTAGAAAATGTTTATATAATACACTAAATTTACTATAATCTTATGTTGATCGTAATAAAATAATTAGACATTGTTTTCTAAAAGACAAAATATAATCAAGAGACGTTTTTTTGAATGCGAAAGTTATTAATATAACTATGTAAAGCACAACATCATGTCTTTTTAGATTATGTATCAAATACTTTCATCTGTCATCAATTTCAAATCTTACAATCTAAAAAAGCTCACAGTTATTTTTAGTTCAAAATCGGTCCAACCATTAAATCAAGTCACCGGTTCAAACGTTACTCATAAAAAGTCAACTAGTCCAACCAATATCAATTCAACTCATGTGAGCCAAAAGGACTAGGTCGAACCCAACCATAAACACGTTTGATTTAAAAAAACATTAAAATGCTTTCAGGGTGGACAAGGCGTCTCCTGTATTGACGTTGGAGTTCAAGTGATGACACTATAACACCACCGCAAGTCCCATTATGTGAGATGGTGAACTAGAAGCGTGATAATGGAAGGGAGGAGAAAAAGACCGCCGCAAGTCCCGTTCATTGAGAACTGTGGAGGTGCATGTGAGTACATTGTCACAAATGGTACGAGAGTTCGTTTAAAATAAAATAAATAACACGTTATAATTAGGTGATGGTAAGAGTTTCACACGGGTTGGGCTAAGGTCGCCTCGTCCACCCTTTATGACCATGAAATGACACTTCTTTGTAAGAAGATTCCCTTATGAGTTGTGGACCATGGATACAAGGTACTTATATTTGACTTATTATTTTTTCCTTTTTTTTATCGTTGAACATATTAATCTATATATAGGTTTGTCACAAGAAGACAATTTTATTTACGTGTACAATTTTTAAACTTTATACTACAATTCCAATTATTAAAGTTTTGTATTTTTATGCATAGAAAAAGTATATCACTTTAAATATATTGTTTAAAATCATCCATGGACATTAAATAATAACCCATACACCTATAAAATAACATACCCTACAGTTTTTTTCTTTTTATAAATTACTGTTAAATTGAACTTTTTTGATGAAATAATATTTGTCCAATTCTTCGTGTTTAGCACCCGTTCCATTATTTAGAAATTAAATATTATGGGTTATGACCCAAGGACAAATATAATGATTGGTTGTTCATCTACCTTGTTTTTTAGCAAATGCACGTTTCAAATTTTTTTTTTTGGTTTTTAACGGGCAACAAAATCAATACCGAACGCTCTTAGGGTACCCATTAAACTAAACAAAGTACTCAGAGAGTAACTCGAGTCCACCACCAATTTCGGGTTTTCTCGAGTCCAACACCAATTTTGAGGAAAACCTAGTAACCCACCCGTACGTAGGCACGACAGTGAAATTACCGATAAAACTCGTTTGGCTCAAGAATCGAACCCAAGTTTTTTTGGGTCTCCTATAATTGTGCACCAATGTCTCACTCTACACCAAGTAGGAGTTTAAGCTACATCTTGCAAGAGAAATACAAGCATTCCACCACTTGACCTAGAGATCATTGGCCATTATGCTTTCTCAGGGCCGGACCTGTAGTATAATTAACCTAGACTTGGTCTAGGGCCTCCATTTAAAAGAAAATTAATATGCTAACTATTAATATTAGTGCAAACTTATTGTTTAAAACAATTTGATTCCATATGCAAGCACACCACTATGTGTTAGATTCTTGTTTGGTTTCAAACACGGATAAAGAAGTATCGTTTATAAAAATCATAGAAAAAAAGGGACTCAAAATTTCATTCGCCTTGAGACTCCAAGAAGCTTGGAACGACCATGTGCTTTCTTGTATACATATTTTTTTTTAAGTTTTGAAATTTAAAGATAAATCAAAACACAAACATATACATATATTTGACTAGAAATTACATCGAAGTAGAAAGTAAACGGACAACAATTACGCCACAACAAACCCAAGTATTAAAAAAGGAGAAAGTGTAACGAAATCATACAATACATTACATTAATTTAAAAATACTAAAAAGATAAGCACAAAGGCGCATATATATTTTACTTAGATTAAAAAAAAAGATTGTTTAGATATCTTGCATATTCGATGCATGAAGGCTCTAGTGTTTCCGTATTAATGTCAATGTAACGAAATACTAATATAATATATTGTTGTATTAAATGCAAATACTATCAAACTCTTCACAAGTACAGTGGAAACTTATTAAATATTTTGGTCAACTAAGTCATTTAAATACTAAAAAACAAATACATATAAAATAACGATACATGATTAAAATAAAACGGGGCCCTTCAATGAAGTTTGAGAAGGTTTGACCGGAGTAAATGATACCATATTTGAAATTTAAATTTGTAAGTTATAATAGTTTAGAATAACTATAAATTTATATTACAACATTTATACTTGTAGCTTAGTGACAAAAAGAACTCACTAAACTTAAAAAATATTAAAAACAGTAATTATATTAGTAGTTATATAGGTGTTTTAGTATTTTACCTTAGGCTAGGTGTCATGGTTGAATATAGGGTGCGAGGTGCAGACGCGACAATTGCACGTAGTATTTACCTTAGCTAGGTTCATGGTGAATAAGGGTGCGAGGTGCAGACGCGACAATTGCACGGTAGCAAGAACACCAAGCGTGTTACCGCATGACCTTGTTTTGCACACTATTCATCTAGTTCCTTTTCTTGCTTTTTTTACTTTGTGTGACGCGGCACATTTTTATGCATTTTTTTTAATTTGTATTAAAAATTAAAGAAAATGATGAAGTATAGGGGATAAATATAAATGTATGATATGTGTTGAGTGATGAAGGTAAAAGACGGAAAATATAGTGTTGTGCTCAGTGGCGAAGTTTGAGATTTCCAACCGGGGGTCGAAAACTTTTATACCAAAAAAATTTCTATAAATCTGGGGGTCGAAAACGTATATACCAAAAAATTTCTATACGAAAACTATATGCTCTCCACTATTGAGCGAAAAGTTCGGGGATCAGGGCCGCTTTCTCCCGCCCCTTGTAACCTACGCTTATGAATGTGATGCTAAAATAACATAAAAGAATAAAATAATAGAAGATGAATATAACACATAGAATTAGACATCATAAAATATGCTTAGAAATGTCATCTATGAAGGCATATATGAAATATCCATATGAAACAAAATAATTTCTTATGAGATATGCATATTGTACCGAATTATGTGACATCTTTTCACCAGCTAACCCTTTTATTATTTCGTCAAAATTTTATAATGAATTATGTGACATCGTTTCACCATTGTAACCCATTTATTATTTCGTCAAAGTTTTTTAATGAATTTAATGATGGAGCTGCCACGTAAACTATTTGTTTCCCAACATTAAAAAATAAAATATTTTAAAAACTCCCATAATGGTTGATGTGACAAGAAGAAAAAACCCGATTTAGGCCATCCTTTTTCCTTATTGTTTGTAGATCACACGTAATATATAGAAAATTCTTGAAAGCCATCTTCTGTATTCATTTTTTTTATTTTATTTCATTCAATATTAGGGTCTGTCTTACAATTTCTGACTAGGTAAGTGCTAAATCAGTAAGATGGCTGAACCATTAAGTGCCATTATGATGTTTAATCGTTCAGAGACGAATGTCTGACCAATTCAGATAAGAGGTCTTAACCATTCAGACTCAGTATAATGCTTAACTATTCATAGTCATTCAGACATTTGCTTGTGAAATAAACAGTCTAAATCATTAAGTATTAAAGTAATAAAAGATCTAAACCATTAAGAGTCTCATCAAGAATTAAACAAAAAGTATCCTTGATCTCTCTCAACCAAAAATATTTGTACGACTAAAAAAATGAAAGAAAAAAAATGAAATTAATGGATAAATAATATCCACAAATAATGGGTGACAAAAAGGCATGGATTTGAATGACATCCATTATTCATCATGTGAAATAGTACTTGCACTATTTGGTACAAAACAATAATTGTTCATATACATGACTAGCCAATATAGTACCAAATTAGTAACCTATCAATATCATTGGACCTACACTGAATATATGTGATTTTGATGGACTCAATTAACAATATTTTCATAAAGAGGCATTTACACCTGTATTAAAATAGATACTTTATTAAAAAAAATATAAATAAACCGTAATATTCAATCGTTGTATCAACCAATACCATTCATTATATTAATCAGGAGCACATAATTTGCCTTTGGTTATCTAGAGTTTGTATAGAGTGATGGGAATGACAACTGATTACATAAGTTTGGGTTTTTTTATCGATTCAATTTGGTTAATCTGGTTATTTATTTATTTATTTATTTTTTTTTTGGAAGGCTGGAAGGCATTTTATTAGAACACAGCAAAAGAGAAACCATACTAGCAAGTTGTTAGATAGCAGTACACAGCATCATACATTGTTTTGAGGAAAAACAAAATTAAAAATACACCATCTCGACCACACAATTTCCTCCAGCTTTGCTCGATTTTTGACCCATAGATATCTAAGCGCTTTAACGTCACCCACCAGCTTATAGATCGGCTTCCTCACATTGTTAAAAACCATTTCATTTCGCGCACGCCATAAAACCCAAGTTGTTGCAAGTATGATTGCATATATTGCTTTTCGTTTTTGCTTATCGCCCGCAACATGCTTGTGCGTTTGAACCAAATCTCGGAATGAGAAGGCGTATATGGGTGGGATTCCACACCATTGAGATATTATTGGCCATATATTGTTTGCAACCTCGCAATTAATAAACAAGTGCTCGCCGTTTCGGGCGCTACCATACATGACAGACCCTACATCCACCCCTCTTTTAGACAGAGCGACTCTCGTGGGGATTCTCTCGATTTCTGACCTCCATGCGTGTATATTCGCCTTCTTTGGGACCCAATTATTCCACTCAAAAGCAAATACTTCCTCTCGTGTCTCTGCTTCAGCCATTTTTTCTTTTATTATAGCCATTGAAAATGTGCTCTGGCTCTCCATTGTCCATCCCCATTTGTCAGCCTCATTTGATAGATATTTCACATTGTTTAGCTCGTTGACACATCTCTCCAATTCCTCCAATTGTATCGGTTCTGTTGGTGGCCTTTCCCATCCCCACCTCCATTCAATTTTCCCATCTTCTATAACGAACCGGTTACATATTTTACAACCCTTCCTTGGTTCTAAACTAAACAGAGCTGGGAAGCGGTTACACACTGGGCCGTCACCCAACCATGTATCCAACCAAAATCTTATTAATCTGGTTATTTATATACTCATATAACCATAACCGAATCATATAAACCGACAGTAACAAAATAATAACCAAACCCATCAGTTTCTCAATCAGGTGGTATTTTAGTTAAGTTTGATTATTCAGTTTTTCTACAATGGTACGTCCAATTCTCAAGTATAACTTGTTGTAATAAGTTTTAATGCATGAATATATAATAAGCCTAATCTGCTATAAATCTATATAGAGTGTCTAGCTTTGCATGTTTTAAATGAAACAAACACCCCAACCCCCACAGATTATATGAATGGGGTTTTATTTTATGAAAAAAAAAAACATAAGAGAAAATGCTCCTTATTCTTTCAAGGGGGTTGCGGAAAGAATTGGGTTCGAGTCCCAGAGCCCTAATGAGACAAGGCGAAGCCTTGGTTGTTTGTAAATCGCCTAAACTTTTATAGTTTCAAGCAGGAACTTACTGAAAGGAATCTTGGAAAATTGGCCCAAGCAAAGAAGACGAGGTGAAGGAAAGCATAATGATTTGAGTGTTCCGGGGTGATCGAATATTTTAAGTAGTTGCGAGTAGAGGAGAGAGAGAATATGTTGTTGTTCATCTGTAAATTTGAGGGGACATTGGTCACCCTTTATAATTTTTTAATATATTTTGAAAATGGTTGCGAGTGGAAGAGAGAGTAAATGTAATGATAAAAGTAATAAAAAAATTATTTAATTGAAAACGAGAGAAAAAATATTTTTTTTTAGAGTAATGTAGGGTAAAATAGAGGGTTGGTGTTGGATGTGAATGCGAACACCTACACACCGGTAATTTTTTAAAAAAGTACAAATAAATTTGAAAACAAACGAAAAAATCTTTACTAATTAGCGTAATTATATTATAATAATCTGAAATTACCAAAATACCTCTGGAATATAGCATGCATATTTAGAATAACTCAGACACCCTTGGCCTGATTTATGATATATGAACATTTATCATATACAATTAATTCTACAAATTCTGGAGTTTCATATGATCCACCTTGTATATTAAAAGCTTGCTGTGTCACATAGGACTCAAACCTAGAATATTGGCCTGTTAGAATACTGCACAGGCCAACATGCTCCTGTGAGGCCCATATGGCCTTTTTTGGGCCAGGCTAAATTTATTTTGGTTTATCTCATATGCATTTTCCCTATTTGTTCTATAGTTTCACAATTTTTTTTTGAGTTAAATGCCATTTTAGTCCATGTGGTTTAAGCCATTTTGTCAGTTTAGTTCAAAGGTTTTATTTTTTGCCTGTGGGTCCAAAAAGATTTCACCGTTGCCATTTTAGTTCACCGGGTTAACTTCATCTATTTTTTCTGTTAACGAGAAAGACAATTTGGTCATTTATATGGCCGAAGTGCCCTTCTAGTGAACATTATTACATATAAAATGACCGAATTGTCATTCTCGTTAACAGAAAAAATTGATGAAGCTAACCCAGTGGACTAAAATGGCAACGGTGAAACCTTTTTGGACCCACAGGAAAAAAATAAAACCTTTAGACTAAACTGTCAAAATGGCCTAAACCATAGGGACTAAAATGGCATTAACTCTTTTTTTGATATCTTAAATTCTTAATCACAAAAGTAAAATGATGTTATCTAGAAAATCCGTCAAGCGGAAACGTTTTATAAAAAAAACGGTAACGAAATCAAAAAAACATCAGATGTTTCCAAAATTTACACTACCGCCGGAGCGCCAAACCGTAACGGAAGTTGCCTCTTGTTATATACTAGGTCCGACCCTATTACAATGTTTAGTGATTTTAAAAGGTTGTTTATTATTGTTTTAGCAATGATAAAACTAAAGTAGTTTTGTAAAGTTTATTCTTTTAAGGTCACGTTATCTTTTAATTTTTCATTCCCAATAGATAACCAAATATTATATAAAATTTAGTTATTTACATAAAATAAAGAGATAAAGTTTCTTTTTGCTCCCTTTAATTTTGTCATTTTAATGGTTTTTGTTTTTTTAGGCAAAAGCTCTTCTGAGCACTTATGTCTGCCGCTTGTTTGATCTCTTGAAGAGCTTCCTACCAAAAACCTCTTCCGCACCTCTTCATCAAGCAGACATGAACCCAAGTCTTCAAACCTCTTCTCACCTCTCTCACATCTCTGCCACCACATCCACCACCACAGACCTGCATCACCTCCACCACCACATCACCGCCACCCCTCCACCACCACATCACCGCCACCACCTCCACCAACACATCTCCGCCACCGACAAACCCCCCTCACACATCTCGATGTCCTCTAGCAACCATACCCACACACCTCTCGGCTCCACCTTCATCCTCTCGATTGAACACCGGCAGCCAAGGAGGAGCCGGCTTCCGGTCATTTGGTTCTCCGGCGATGAACGGCCAGCCTTCTCCCTTCAAATCAATGAACGGCCTTCCCTTCATCCTCTCGATTGAACACCGGCAGCCAAGGAGGAGCCACCTTCTCCCTTCAAATCAATGAACGGCCGGCCACCATCACCCCCATCTGGTGGCGGCGGCGACGGTACAAAGAGGTGGAGAGAGAGAGAGGGCAAGAGAGAGAGACCGAGGAGGCAGACCGGCGATGGAAGGATGTCGACAGTGAGGGTGGGACGGTGTCGGCAGTGGGGGTGGGACGGTGGTGGAAGGATGTCGGCAGTGGTGGTGGGGACGAAGGCAGAGAGAGAGAGGAGTGATTTTGGTGGGGATGGTGGCATCTGATGTGTGTGTTGTGAGAAGATAAAGGGGTTTTTTTAGAAGTAAAGAAAACAAATACTCTTCTCCTTGCAGTCTACAGAACTTTGATCCACCTTTTCTTCTGTAGATGTTGTGGTCCGCAGACTGCATATCTTTTCCTGTAGAAAAAACAAACAGCACCTAAGTCTTTTTTCATTTTGCTCCCCTATCGTTTCTAATGTAATTGTATTCAAGTCAATATCCAACATTTATTTCTTGAAAGAAATACTAGCAAATTTGATTTTTTAAAAATAATTTTAAATCATTGACGAACTATGTCATACTCTCTCTTAACAAACAACGTTATTTATAAAAAAAAAGAAAAAATATTCACAAAGGAAAGAAGAAAAGGTCTATAACTTTTGATACTTCAATAAGCAAATAATAACCTCATAATAATTTCTAAAAATAAAAATAACAGATGTAAGTTTACAACTGAAAAATATGGAAAACACGGTTATTCCAAGCGCGTGACCAATGTGAATAATAAACTTCAAAATCTTCTGTTTCTCACGCGCTGCTCGCATTTTCCTTTTTCCGTTACAAGCCACAACAACAACAAAGACGACGTCGTAACATAAATCATATTCAAAACCATTGCAAAAAGTTCGTTATCGTTACGATTCTACACGAATTCAACCACATTTGTTGAATGATTTCCGAAACCAGAGCGAGAAATCATCTCGTTCGTAAGGTTTTCACACGAATTTTTGGTTGATTCAACCGTTTTTGATCGGAAAATCGCGATGTCGGAACGGAAAACGACGTCTAGGTCAAGAAGTAGCGGCGGAGGTTTCTCCGGTGGCTCGCATGCGGTTCTGGATAGTGTTTCGTCATCAGGTTCCATTCAACTCGGTCGCGTTCAGCCGCAGGCGCCGTGTCATCGCACGGTTTTCTGTAACGATTATGAATCGAACTATCTAGCCAAATATCTGGTGTGTTTGTGTTATATACTGAACGTATATCTATGTGTTTAATTGTGAAATTGATATGAGATAACTGAATTGTATAGTTTATGTTAGAATGTTGTTGGAGAATTGGCGCTTGAATTATGAACATGATTCATCTATGAACTGATGTTATAACTGTTTACATTGCTTGTTTATGAGTCCTGTTGTGGCATTATTTCTAGTTAGATATCGATCTATGTGCTTAAGTGTGCAATTGATATGATATAATTAAAATCTGTAGTTTATGTTATAATGTTGTTGTAGAATGTAGAATTGGCACTTGAATTGAATTATGATCTACAATTCATCTATAAACTGATGTTATAATTGTTTACGTTGCTTGTTTATGAGTCCTTGGGATTTTTTTTACTAATTAATGATTCTGACATTATTTATACTTTATAGTAGATATCCATGTGTTCATGTGCAATTGATATGATATAACTAAACTCTACGGTTTATGTTATAATGTTGTTAGCTTGAATTTAATTATGATCGTGATTCATCTATAAACTGATGTTATAATTGTTTACATTGCTTGTTTACGAGTCCTTGGGAATTTGTTACTAGTTAATGATTCTGAAATTGAATATAGTGGATATCTATGTGTTCAATTGTGCAATTGATATGCTATAACTGAATTCTACAGTTTATGTTATAATGTTGTTGTAGAATTGGCGCTTGATATATGAACATGATTTATTTATAATACTTGAGTACTTGACCTTCCTAGCATTCTTTCATGTGTTCACTTGATAAGCTTATGATCTTCGATAAACTGATTTGATAACTGTTTACATTGTTTGTTTATGAGTCCTTTGGTTACCAATGATTGTGACATTATTCTAGTAGATATCTTTGTGCTCAACTGTGCAATTGATATGATATAACAGAATTCTATAGTTTATGTTATAGTGTCGTTGTACAATTAGCGCTTGAATTATGAGAATGATTCATCTATAATACGTGACCTTCCTACCATTTTATAACTATTCATTTGATTAGCTTATGATCTTCGGTATGACTGTTTACATTGTTTGTTTATGAGTCCTTGGGAATTTGTTAATAATTAATGGCTGTGACATATTTTCTAGTAGATATTTGATGTATTGTTATGCTAATTAGCATTTGGGGTGTTCATGGAAGTAGGATTATTAAAAAATAGTTAAACTAATACATCGAATATAGAACAACAGGTGTGATCTTAGGGTTGTGTATGATTGATAACTTCTTAGGTAAAATTTGTTTAGGAAGAGTAACACTTTCTTTGAGTTATGTTGGCTTGCTTGACAGTCATGGTTTAGAGGATAAAAGTGTATTGCTTCAAGTCCCATGCAGATATTAGTTAACCCGAATTCTGAATTTCCCTCGCTGTATACCCTGAAGAGTGGTATATTCTCTTCAAACAGAAAACACGAGTCCCATATAAACACAAATTGTTCCATCTTCATGCAAATTTGTCTTTCTGAAATGCAACTGATATTTTTGTGTAAGCTGTACAGTAATGGTAATTTAATGGTGTGATCAGGGAAATTCAGTATCAACAACGAAGTACAACCTTTTTACTTTTTTGCCGAAGGGGCTTTATGAACAGGTAACTCATAGAATTATAACTTTTTCTGTACTCTTTTAAGATTTCTTTATAATTCAATGTTATCTGCTTGCATTGCATTTTTTTGCAAACTTGTACTGTCTAAAAACCCGACCCCTCTTCACTCTATATTCATGTTGGTTGAAGGTATAGTGGGTAGGGTCAATGGATATTCAACTTTTAACTTTCAACATTCAAAATGATACAAAATTGTTTACGTCTTGTGTAAATAATTATTTAAAAGTCAAAGTTAACCCTTAATGTGGACACATGGAGTAACACTCAGTTTGACATCTGAAGATGGTATTAGTTAAGTTCAAAATTGTCTATTGTCAAACTCTAACTTAGTAGCTTACTATTGTGAATTGAATAAAACAACACACATGGAAAAACTAATTGATCATCTATTTATCTCAACCTTGTATCTTTGTGTTGACATTTTACATGTTAATGACTTGACAGTTCAGGCGGGTGGCTAACCTGTACTTTCTCACCATCTCATGCTTATCATTTACACCTGTCAGGTTTGATTTCTCAAGATTAAGAAACCCTTTTGTATTATTAATATACATTAACCAAGGAATAAAAACTTCCTCATGCTGCAATCATTTGATGTATTTTGTAATATATGATTTCTCTAATCAGGATTATGACTGTGACATCTTTTCGTACATACATAATGCATATATATATAGATATCAAAGATATCAGCTGAATATATCTTCTGAGAAAATCAACCTCCCCCAGATTTTAATCATTGATACACCAATACCAAGCGGTTGTATACAACAGTATTATGTGTTAGGATCGCTAGGATTGAACACACACGAAACTGAACACACACACGAAAGCAATAAACGACACGAAGATTTAAAGTGGTTCGGTCAGCTGACCTACGTCCACTGTGCTGCAACTAGGGTTTCTTTATTATTCAGGTGCTCAAGGAATTACAAGTACAATGATATCAATATATAGAGACTAGTCTAGGGTTAGGAAACTTGTTCCCCAAGTTAGGCCCAAGCCCACATAGAGATAACTAGGGCCGGCTAAATTAAAACCCTAATTTAACTGCCAAATAAAAAACATGTGGGCCAACCCAAGGCTAGGGTCGGCCACCCTCCCTTGATCGGGCTCCACACCAATTAGCCCAAACAATCTCCCACTTGGAGGCTCGAACAACGCCCAATAGTCTTCAAAATTTGTACATCTTGTAATCTTCCTTTACCACCTAGTTGCAACAGCCTTCTCAACAATTAACCTGAAGGCACGATGAAGCTCCCACTGAGCCTCAATTCATCAGTCACAACTTGTGACTCGTTTATGTCCCTACCGGCTCCCACTTAAACGAACTGCCGAATCCTGAGAAATCCTTAGAACATACACTCTCCAATACTAGCAAGAGATTCTCTGGAGAGACTTTTCCATTTGGAATTCTGGTCTTTTTAACCCATTGTCGCCCTGAAACTGTAACTGAAACACGCCTTGCGCTCCCACTGTACAATGTCCCCCGACTGGTTTGACTTCCAAACACGTTCATCCCGAATCTTCCCTATGACTCTAGGTTTCTCTCTTGCAAAGGAAACCCTCTTCTGCCCTGAGATTCTGTGAACCCGACTTTGTTTTTCTTCAGAACTGGAACGTCACTTCCTTCTGATGGTATACTGACCATGTATAATGAGCCTCTTTTCTTTCCACGAGCCATGACCATATTCCCTTTGACAACCTTCCACTGTCCATTCCCGAACTTAACTTCATGTCCCTGATCATCAACTGGCCAACCGAAATCAACAACCTCTTCAGACCTGGAATAACCCTGACATCTCTTAAAGTCCACGAACCAACTGAAGTCTTCAAAACAATGTCACCCATGCCCGTAACATCAAGTACCTCATCATTCGCCAGTTTTACCTTTCCAAAGTCACCTTCTTTCAGATTCTGCAGTGCTTCACTGCTGTGGGTAGCGTGAAATGAAGCACCAGAATCCATGACCCAGGAATCCACACTGCTCTCCACACTACAGACTACGCATCATCATCATCACTGTAGTCTCCTGCAAGTTTATTTCTTTCTTCTGTTTCGAACACTGGTTCCTAAAGTGTCCTACTTCATTGAATTCCAACAACCACATCCTTCCGAACCTTAGACACACTCCTCCTTTTGCTCTGACGACTTTCCCGCTGATTCTTTCTTCCCCTAGCCTCTGTACTCAACAAAGAACTCGAAGACTCACCTGAACCACGACGTCGAGCATCCTCTCCCAAAATAAGATCCCGCATCTTCGCAAACGTGAACTTACTCAATTCCGAAGTGCTAGTAACAGCAGTTACGGTTCCGGACCAACTATCAGGCAATGAGGATAATAAAGTAGAGCTTGAACCTCATCATCAAACTTAATATCGACAGACACTAAGCGAGACAAGATTGAGTTTATTGTATTGATGTGATTTGTTACCGAGTCACCCTCCTTCATCCTGGTATTCACAAGCTCTCGAATAAGATAAACCTTATTTGCTGCAGAAGGCTTCTCATACATGTTAGATAATGCTTCCATCATACCTTTAGCTAAGGTCTACTTCTGGATGTTATAGGCAACATTCTCTGACAGAGAAAGCGTTATCACTGCTCTGGCTTTCTTCACCCAATCTGCTTGTGGCATATCTTTTGGCTTCTCACCCTCAAGCACTACATCTAAGTCTTTTTGACAAAGTAGTGCCTCAATCTGCATCTTCCACCAACCAAACTTATTCCCATCAAACTTCTCTATTATAACCTTTCCGTCTACAGCCATGACAGTGACTAAACGAACACTGGTTATGTATAAACAGAGACAAATGCAACAAATCAATCTATTTAACACGCAGCGGAATAACGAACTTGATAATCAAAACTGAAACTTCAACTGAAACGATAAAACCTGACAAACGCGGTTGACTCAGATTCTAGGTTTCTGTAGTCGGTCTCTTTGATTCAGCAAAACTATTCTTCTGCAAAATAGATCTCTGATTTCGGCTGATTCGGGACTGGTTGTTAAAGCTTTCGAAAAAAACGGAACCTAAACCTTCTTCTGCGACGACGGCGAAAGCCCTAACGGCGGCGGCGAAACCCTAGTAGCGCTGGGGTGGCGGCAGCGGTTGGCTGGGTGGCTGACGACGAAAGAACTGAAGGTGGCGGTTCTGGTGTTCTCGTGTGATCCCGATCAAGAGCCAAAGCTCTGATACCTGTTGTTAGGATCGCTAGGATTGAACACACACGAAACTGAACACACACACAAAAGCAATAAACGACACGGAGATTTAAAGTGGTTAGGGTTTCTTTATTATTCAAGTGCTCAAGGAATTACAAGTACAATGATATCAATAGATAGAGACTAATCTAGGGTTAGGAAACTTGTTCCCCAAGTTAGGCCAAAGCCCACATAGAGATAACTAGGGCCGGTTAAATTAAAACCCTAATTTAACTGCCAAATAAAAAACGTGTGGGCCAACCCAAGGCTAGGGCCGGCCACCCTCCCTTGATCGGGCCTCCACACCAATTAGCCCAACATTATGAGGATATAAACTTAAAATCTTTCATAGTTTAGCTCTACCCTTGTATAAATATCTATTAAATTAATCAACAGAAGACACACCATTTTCCCAAAGTCTCTTTAAGTTTGGAATGTATGTATGCATTTGTGTATGTGTTTATGTATGCATATACAATGATGTTATTATTGACTCTTAACATAGTTATTTTCATGTGCAGTCCTGTTAGTCCAATCACAAATGTAGTCCCATTAAGTATTGTGCTTTTCGTCTCTCTTGTCAAGGAGGCGTTCGAAGATTGGGTGAGTATAATTTTATCTTTTTAATTTTGCTGCTATAAAATGTGTATTCTACTTCAGGAATTATAAGTAACATTAACAGAAACGCCTTCAAAATGATATGACGATAAATAATTCTCCTGTTGACTTGCTGCGAAACCAAAGGTGGGAATCTGTACCCTGGAAGTCCGTTCAGGTTGGGGATATTATTAGAGTAAGTACCATGCATATCTTTTTCCTTTTTCATTTTTATGGTTGTTAAACTATTAAGAGTGACTCTATGCCTCTATGGTTGATAAATGGTTTGGAAGTCTTATTTTTGGTTTGAATCACTCATGGTTTAACATCCTCTGAGTTTATGTTTGTCTTTGAATATATAACAGAAAATTTTATTTACAAGCATGAATTTAATCTTACTTCATTTACATATCATGAGTTGATATCACTTGCTAGATTATCATTGAGTTCAATCAAGACAAAGCAAATCATGATGTTCATCTGGTTGTAGGTGAAGCAAGACGCGTTCTTTCCAGCAGATCTAGTATTCCTTGCAACTACAAATCCTGATGGTGTATGCTATACTGAGGTTTGTTTTTAGTTCCAGGCTTCTACATAAAAGTTATATTTTTGTCCTAATGCACCTCGTAAAAGTTAAACTAAATTCGTAATTGGCATGTTATTTGATATTTATAATATTGTTACATTTATTTTTGTTCTGCTTTATGGTTCACAGACTGCAAACCTGGATGGTGAAACAAATCTTAAAATCAGGAAAGCTTTGGAGAAGACATGGGACTATATAACCCCTGAGAGAGCCTCAGAATTTAAAGGTTAAATAGTAAAATGCCATTTTAGTCCTTGAGGTTTGGCTAGTTTTGCGACTTTCGTCTAAAGGTTTGTTTTTTTGCATGTGGATCCAAAAGGTTTGAAATCTTGCCATTTTCATTCGGCTCGTTAATTCCATCCTATTTTCTTCGTTAAGTCAGGGGTATTTTCGTACATAAAGTGAAAAAGATTGAATTGCCCTTTAAGTTAATAAAAAAGACCGAAATTCCCCTAACTTAACGGAGAAAAATGGATGGAGTTAACGAGCTGGATGAAAATGGCAAGATTTCAAACTTTTTGGATCCAATTGTGGAAAAAAAACCTTTGGACGAAAGTCGCAAAACTGGTGAGACCTTAGGGACGAAAATGGCATTTTACTCAATTCCAAAGCATGATGAATTATTATCTACAATACAATAAAAAAGTTGTTTACATCTTATATTTTTTTCATACTTGCAATTTTTAGTGAGTTGATTGTTTTTTTGTTTACCATTTGCAGGAGAAATACAGTGTGAACAACCAAATAATTCACTTTATACCTTCACTGGGAATTTGATAACTCAAAACCAAACTTTACCCCTTGGTCCAAATCAAATTCTGTTGCGAGTAAGATATGATACTTCCTTTTTTTCTTTTTTTACTTAACAGTTGATTTTTGGCTTTTCGTTTTTATAATTTTAAAAGATAAAAGTCTTCTAGAAAGTAACTAATCACTCATATTTATATACATGTTTTCCAGGGATGCAATCTCCGTAATACAGAGTATATCGTTGGGGCTGTTGTATTTACCGGACATGAGACTAAGGTATTTGAATGGTTATGCTACAAAAAGTGAATTCTTTTTACAATTATACGTATTGGAATACAGGTAATGATGAATGCCATGAATGTCCCTTCAAAAAGGAGCACACTTGAGAAGAAACTTGACAAAGTAATAGCTACTCTTTTTGGTGTTTCTTCTTACCTTGTGTCTCATTGGGGCTATAGGCAGGTACAATACTATCATGCTCATAATTACTTATATAGTTATATCCTTTTGGCATAGGTGTTATAAAATTTTAATTTCAATTTTTGCAGTGCCTTATTTGTGAATGAGAGGTATTACTACTTACAGCTTGGGAATAATGTGGAATCTGAACAGTTTAATCCCGGAAACAGACCTTTGGTATCTTTTTGTTTGCTGACATGGCAAATTCCTCTTTTTTTTCTTTTTGCCATTAATATTAGTTACTGACTCTGTTAGTTTACTTTCAGGTCTTTGTTCTAAGCATCTTCACCCTGATTACTCTGTATTCACCAATTATTCCAATTTCTCTTTATGTTTCTATCGAGGTAGGTTCATGAACTTAATAAGCTAGTTTTCTCTCTTGTTAGGCCTATAAATGAACCGAACGAACACGAACAACGGCATGTTCGTGTTCGTTCATTTAACTTTAACCGAACACGAACATATAAACTGACCCATTTTTTTTGTTCATGGTCGTCTATTAAGAAAATGGGTATGTTCGTGTATGTCCGTTCGTTTAAAACCTAAATGAACAGTTTACGAACGTAAACGAACATAAACAAACAAACTTAAACGAACATAATATAATAAACAATAAACAACACAAATGAACATAACTGAACACAAATGAACATAATATAATTCAATCTGAATTCCTTGATCTCTATTGATGAAGAAGGGAACAATATATAATACAAGAGACCCTAACTAATTCCCTGGAAATCAGGGATAAAATACAAAACGGATATACACAATAAATACATAAAATACAAAACGGATATTCATCCGCTAATACGCCCCCGCAGTCGTAGCAGTAGGTCTTCCGATGCATAGACTGGACCGAAATCGTTGAAACAATTGGCGTGGAAGACCCTTGGTGAATATGTCAGCGTATTGATAGTCTGCAGGAACATGAAGAACTTTGACAGAACCCATACGAACCTTTTCGCGAACAAAATGTATGTCAATCTCGATATGCTTGGATCGTTGATGTTGGACCGGATTCTGAGATAAGTAGACAGCAGAGATATTGTCACAGTAGACAACTGTGGCCCGGGTAACGGGAAGATGGAGTTCGAGAAGTAGGTTTCTGAGCCATGTTGTTTCTGCAACGCTGTTGGCCACACCTCTATATTCAGCCTCGGCACTGGAACGTGAGATAATCGCTTGACGTTTTGATGACCAAGAAACCAGATTATCACCTAGGAAGACACAGTAGCCTGAAGTAGACCTTCGTGAATCAGGGCAGCCTCCCCAATCCGCATCAGCATAGGCTGTGATATGAGCTGATTTGGATGGTAAAATAGAGATTCCATAGTCTAGTGTACCCTTGAGGTATCGAAGGAGCCGTTTCATGAACTGGAAATGAGGATCTCGAGGGGAGTGCATAAATAAACATATTTGTTGTACTGCATATGATATATCAGGCCGTATGAAGGTTAAATACTGCAGTGCACCAGCAAGGCTACGATATAAGGCACCATCTGAGAAGGGTTCTCCAGCAGTTGCACTTAGTTTAGAATTGGTGTTAGTAGGTGTGGCACATGGTTTACAATTTTCCATTTTAGCACGAGCTAAGATCTCTGCTGCATATGTGGCCTGAGATAAGAACAGGCCACCATTTCGTCGGGTTACCGCAATCCCGAGAAAGTGATGTAGTGGTCCGAGATCAGACATGGCAAATTCCCTGGAAAGAGTGGCAATGAAGTGCTGCAAAAGTGTCTGATTGGAGGCTGTCAAGATGATGTCGTCTACATAGAGAAGTAAATATGCCATTTGATCACCCTGTTTGTAGACGAACAAAGAAGTATCACTCGTGGTAGACCGAAAAGCACACTTTTGAATATAGGAAGCAAATCTGAGGTACCACACACGTGGAGCTTGTTTTAGCCCATATAAAGACTTTTGAAGTCGACAAACATGCGTTGGATTTTTACTGTCAACAAACCCAGGTGGCTGAAACATGTAAACAGTTTCATTAAGGTCCCCGTGTAGGAAAGCGCTCTTGACATCCAGTTGATGAATGGGCCAAGAACATGAAGTTGCTAAGCTGAGGACGGTACGAATCGTAGCGGACTTAACCACTGGGCTGAATGTCTCGTCACAATCAACACCCACCTGTTGAGATTTGCCATTTACAACCAAACGCGCTTTGTAGCGCTGTAATGTACCATTGGCATGATATTTGTGGCGAAATAGCCATACATCTGATAATATGAGCATCTGCAGGTCTTGGCACAAGCTCCCATGTATTATTAGCTATTAATGCCTGGTATTCGTCGGTCATAGCCGAGTGCCAGTTCTGGTCGGTCAAGGCCTGGGTGTGGGATTTGGGTAGTGGGGAAATGTTGTGCTCGGAGGTGACTAAGAGGGTGGGATCTGTTGAGGGTAGGGAACCAGTTTTAGACCGGGTCTGCATAGGGTGGGTAGAGGGTGGCTGAGGCAGGTTAGATTGTGAAGGAGCTAGGGTGCTAGGTGCATGTTCTGGGAAGAAAACAGGTCTGGATGCATTAGAATCAGACCTGTTTATGCGGCTGTAAGTGTGGGTAAGGGGTGGGGAATGTGGCTATGAGACCGTGGGGGTGGGGGTGGGTGTGGAAGCATGGGGTGGAAAAAAAAATGGGTCTGGATGTTGCTGGGTCAGACCTGTTTAGTCGGCTGTAGGTGTGGGTTATGGGTGGGGAAGATGGTTGGGAAGTAGTAGTGGTTTCGGTTGTGGGAGGAGAGGAGGTGAAATGAAACGGGGTACTCATGGGTGAGGGTTCCGAATCAGGGTGATAGAATGGGGTGGTATGAGGTGTAGGTGGGGTAGAGAAAGGAAATGTGGATTCGTCAAAGGTGACGTGACGGGATAAATAGACACGTCCAGTTGAGGGGTCTAAGCATCGGTATCCACGATAATTCATAGGATATCCGAGAAAGATGCACGGAGTGGAACGGCGGGCTAGTTTGTGGGGTCGAGTGGCATTGTGATTTGGAAAACAAGCACACCCGAAGGTGCGAAGGTGAGTGTAGGTGGGATGCCGGTGATAGAGTTTGTATGTGGGGGTTAAAAAGTTATGGAGTTTGGTAGGAAGAATGTTATGTAAATAGACGGCAGTGTGAAGTGCTTCAACCCAGAAATTTGAAGGTAGGGAAGCATGGGTAAGGAGGGACATAATGATTTCATTAATTCGTCGGATCATATGTTCCGCCTTACCATTTTGTTGTGAAGTTTGGGGACATGAAAACCGAAATTGAAGGCCGTGAGTGAGAGCGAATGATTGAAATTTGGAATTATCAAACTCACCACCCATGTCACACTGAAAACTTTTGATATATTTATTAAATTGGGTTTGGACAAGGCGGTGAAATTGAGTAAATTTGGTGAAGGTTTCGGATTTATATTTGAGTGGATAAGCCCAAACAAATTGGGTATGGTCGTCAATGAGGACCATGTAATATTTGTAACCTGTTTTGCTAGGTATCGGTGAAGTCCACAAGTCACAATGTATAATGTCAAAAGGTTGGAAAGTAACGGAATCAGAATCATGAAATGGTAAACGCTTATGTTTAGCGATTTGACAAGAGTTGCAAAAGAAATTGTTCTTAGATTTATTACAAGAAATTAAATTACGAGAAACTAAAAAATCCATAATAAAATTGCCAGGATGGCCAAGGCGATCATGCCAAACATTAGAGAGCGAAGAAGTAAGCAAAGCGGAAGCAGGTTTGTTGGTTGTGGTGTTGAAGGAGTACAGTGGGCCGGTACTATTGTGGCGGCTCAGGAGCGTTCCATTCTTGTAGTCCTTCACAGAAAAGCCAAAAGGGTCAAAAGACATGGAAACCATATTGTCGGTAGTGAATTTACGAACTGAAACAAGGTTTTTGATAATATTTGGGGTGTAAAGGACATTTTTAAGGGTGTAGGGTCGGACCTGTGAATTGGGTGAGTTAACGGTTGTATGACCGGACCCGTGAATTGGCACACGGTTACCATTACCAACATACACAGAATTAATAGTAGTAGTACAAGGAGTGTGAATATTACCTGGTTCGTGTGTCAAATGATCAGAGGCACCAGTGTCAGCAACCCAATTTTCATCTCCCGAGTCCAGTGCCATCGCCTGGAAAGCTGCCCCTAATTCTGATGGTTCCAGTGGGTTTACATCTGCCAAGTGGGCCTGAGCAGGTGGAGTGGACCAGGGCTGTTGCTGTCGTGAACTTGGGCCAGTGGCCTGTTGAGGCTGACCAGGAACAATCGGCCAAGATGGGCCTGCCCAACTGGGCTGAGTTGGGTAGGGACATGGTGGGGCCGCAGCCCACCATGGTGGCCAGTAGGGGGATGGACCTGGGCTCCAGATATTGGGTCGGACCAATTGATAATGGGCCGAAGACTGGGAAAAACCACGAGGCTGGTTGCGGTTAGAGGGCTGCTGATTTCCACGACCTGTGCGATGTTGCTGTTGACCCAAAGACTGCTGAGGCCTTTGATATTGACGTCTTGGCTGCTGTCGGTTGTTGTTGCGATAATGAGGGGGGTCCCAGCGGGCTGTAGATGGCTCGCGAGACACTTGGGCAACAACAGCCGGGTTGGAGGCAATCGAGTCCCGTGCTTGTTGGCGACGCAGATCTGAGTCGAGCATGTCGCAGGCATCTTCCCATGAGGGAAGGGTGTTATTGATGATAGAGGCTTGAACATCGAATTCCGGTGGTAAGCCGCGAACCAGCTGCAGGACAAGGCGTTCTTCTGTGACTGGTTGTTCAACAGCTTTCAGTTGGTCAGCCAGATACTTGAGACGCTGACAGTAGTCTTGGAGGCTGGGCATGGAGCGCAAGGTAAGATTGACAAACTCTGTTTCAAGGGCTGCTGCACGGGCGCCCTTGTTGTTCAGAAAAATTTTCAGAATCCGGGTCCATGCGCCATAAGCTGTTGTTTCCTCATCAAGAATACGTGCCAGCAGGTCATCTGAAAGTGTCCCATAGATCCACTGAAGCACAAGAGAGTCAATTTTGGCCCAGTTGGCGTAGTCCGGATCTGTTTTGGCAGGAGGTTCAGTGCCATCAATGTGGTGTAACACCTCGTAACCGCGTGCATGCAGGTTGAACAGCTTGACCCATGATGCATAGGTGACTTTGGAACCATCCAAAACACGAACTTTCTGCTGGATGTTAGTCACCGAATAAGCAGGGTGAAGGCTGTCAGTGTTCTTGGAGGATTCTGGTTTGTCTGTCATCGAGATGAACAAAAGAAGGAAAAAGAAAAAAAATCGGCTGCAGGGTCCGTGGACAGGGGCTGCTGCGATTTGGTTTTAGGTCAGTAGGCTCTGATACCATATAATTCAATCTGAATTCCTTGATCTCTATTGATGAAGAAGGGAACAATATATAATACAAGAGACCCTAACTAATTCCCTGGAAATCAGGAATAAAATACAAAACGGATATACACAATAAATACATAAAATACAAAACGGATATTCATCCGCTAATACATAATTGACTAAACATAAACGAACATAAAGTAACTTTTATATGAATTAGTGATTAATTACGATAATTTTCATTGCAAAACCCATTTTTGTTACTAGAAAGCCCAATTACCAATTAGTTATATTTATATAAGTAGTTAGAAAGTTCTTTCTATGTTTAATATTCATATAAATATAACTACTTATGTAATTAAATTGAAACGAAGATAAATGAATATGCATTAACTTAAACAAATGTAAATAAACGAACATACATGAACACAAATGAACGAACATAAACGGATGTTCACGACATAAATGAACGAACAAAATGTGTGTTCATGTTCGTTCGTTTAATTAAATGAACAAAAAATTGTGTTCATGTTCGTTCGTTTATTAAATAAACGAACTTCCCACCGAACAAGTTCATGAACATTCTGTTCGTTTACAGGCCTATCTCTTTTTTTTAATTGAACTAATTTTTGTTATGGTTTTCGTCTTTCAGATGATCAAGTTTATTCAGTCAACCAAATTTATTAATAACGACCTGCGTATGTACCATTCTGTAACTAACACCCCTGCATTGGCACGGACATCGAATCTGAATGAAGAACTTGGGCAGGTCATCTATACGTTAGTAAATTTAACAAAGTTTGTTGTGGGACTGAAACATGAGATGGTTTTGCCGTTTACGTTGTAGGTGGAGTACATATTTTCAGATAAAACGGGCACTTTAACCAGAAACTTAATGGAGTTTTTTAAATGTTCTATTGGTGGAGAGACATATGGCACTGGTGTTACTGAAATAGAAGTGGGAGTAGCAAACATGGAGGAGGTACATTAACTTTTCTAACTTTGTTTTTCTGTAAAGAAGTGATGAAAAAAGCATGATCTTGTTTTGGTAAAAACTTCTCAGGTACAGAAACCGTCAACCAAAACATACGATAAGGGTTTCAACTTTGATGATGCTAGGCTTATGTCTGGTGCTTGGAGGAATGAACCTAATCCTGATATGTGCAAGGTAATTTAATTTCATAATGAAGTCTAATTTGTAACTTTAATGTTTTTTGTAAATTTCCATTTATTAAGATCATATTTCTTGCTTGTTTTAGGAATTTTTCAGATGCCTTGCTATATGTCATACTGTACTCCCTGAAGGTGATGAGACACCAGATAAGATTAGATATCAAGCTGCATCGCCTGATGAGGCTGCTTTAGTTGTTGCTGCAAAGAACTTTGGATTCTTTTTCTATAGGTATTTATTGAAATAAATGTATAAACTATTGTTCAATGTTCATTAGCGTATTATTTGCTGAAATAACGTATAAGTTCAACTATTTCAGGCGTACTCCTACAATGGTATATGTTCGTGAATCACATGTTGAGAAAATCGGGAAAGTTCAAGATGTTACATATGAAATCCTTAATGTCCTTGAGTTTAACAGGTATAAGACTATAAGTAATGTTTAGGTCAATTTATATACTTTTGATTATATATGCTGTGTCAATAATTGTATTTTTCTCTTTTATAGTTCTAGAAAACGGCAGTCTGTTGTATGTCGCTACAAAGATGGAAGGCTTGTTTTGTACTGCAAAGTAAGATGTAAACTGACCATATAACTTTTCTGCAATTTGAACGGTAACTGACACTAATGCAGATTATCTGTTGATTACAGGGGGCTGATTGTGTAGTTTATGAAAGATTGGGTAGTGGGAATGAGGAAATAAAGAAAATTACTAGGGTGCATATGGAACAATATGGAGAAGCAGGATTGCGAACTCTTTGTTTGGCTTATAAAGATTTAAGCCCCGACATGTATGAAAGTTGGAATGAGAAATTTATCCAGGCAAAATCTTGTTTACGAGACCGTGAGAAGAAGTTAGATGAGGTAATTAGTATTAATAAATAACTAGTGGGTCCGCGCTCCACAGCGGGTTTAAAACGTAATAAGCAAACCAGGAGAGTTAAAGTTGCTTGATATTTCAGTTAAGGCACTAAACATGTCATTATTGAAGTTGAGGGGCTAAAGTTGTTTATAACTAAAGTTGAGGGGCTAGAGTTGTCTATAGTGAAAGTTGAGGGGCTAAAGTTGTTTATAATTAAAGTTGAGGGGCTAAAGTTGTTTTAGTTAAGACGCTAAACATGTCATTACCAAAGTCAAGGGGATAAACATGTCATTATTAAAGTCGAGGGGCTAAAGTTGTTTTAGTTAAGAGTCTAAAAATGTCACTACCAAAGTTGAGGGGCTAAAGTTGTTTATTATTAAAGTTGAGGGGCCAAAGTTGGTTGATGTGATAAAATAGCATATTAATTATGGTAAATATAATTGAATATGCTTAAAGTTATAAGTTGGTTAGATAAGACAGGTTTTTATCCGTTTACTTATGAATAAGTCAATGTAGGTGGTTTTTTACTTTTTATTTCAAATGGGTCAAATGTAAATAAATGGGCTCAAGTGGGTCGTTATGGTTGAAAGTTGCCCAAAAGTCTGCTTCGTGAATTGTTTTATTTGAAATTAGATCATTTCTGTAGTAATATTGTTTTCATAATCATTAACACAACCATTATTTATGAACCACTGAAAACATGTGAAACCGAAAACAGGTGGCAGAACTGATGGAGACAGATCTAAATTTGATTGGATGTACCGCTATAGAAGATAAGCTTCAAGACGGGGTACCGGCCTGCATTGAAACTCTTTTTAAAGCCGGATTAAAGATCTGGGTACTTACAGGGGACAAACTGGAAACAGCAATAAATATAGCTTATGGTATGTCATTATTTATATATCTTATGGTTTGATATACATCATTCTATTGCAAAAATCTTATTAGTGTACGCATTTTTGTATTGTCCTAGCTTGCAAGTTGATTAATAATGACATGAAACAGTTTATTATAAGTTCAGAAACTGATGAGATCAGGGAAGTTGAAAACCGAGTAAGCAATCTTTCTTAACTATCATTCACTTCAAGGGTGTTTGACATTGCTTTTTAAATGTGAGAGTAAAATGCCATTTTCGTTCCTGAGGTTTGGCAAGTTTTGTGATTTTCATCTAAAGGTTTGAAATCTTGCCATTTTTATCCGCCTCGTTAGCTCCATCCATTTTTCTCGTTAATTCAGGGGAATTTTTGTCTTTTTGGTTAACTTAAAGGGCAATTCGGTCTTTTGAATACTTCTACATTATGCTAAATGCTTGTACATAAAGTGAAAAAAACCGAATTGACCTTTAAGTTAACAAAAAAGACGGAAATACCCCTGACGTAACGGAGAAAAATGGATGGAGTTAACGAGACAGATGAAAATGGCAAGATTTCAAACCTTTTGGATCCAAATGCGAAAAAACAAACCTTTGGACGAAGGTCACAAAACTTGCCAAACCTCAGGGACGAAAATGGCATTTTACTCTAAATGTGATTATCTGATTATTTTTTCAAAACTGCAGATAATCAGTTTATCGTGTGTTGGGTATGTTGAATTTGATTCTGATTATTTGATTGTAACCAGTTTAGGAGTGGTTGCAAAAAAAATGATTCTGCTTATCTTATTATTTTTCAAAAAGGGTAAATGCACGGTACCCCTGACCGCGGGAGGGTTCTCCCTCCCCAAGCTAGCTTAGCCCCATAGCTGCCTGGCGGTTACTACCCAGCAGGATTATTCGGGCCGAGCTGGACTCGAACCCGCGTCCTCCCGTTTGGAATGGGTGAGGCTGGCCACTGGGCTGACACCCCATGGTTTTATCTTATTATTTTTCATGTTACATGTGATTTCTTAATTAACCAGAGTTTTCCAGACACCCAAATAACGGATTATTTGATCATAGACCGCTTTGTTATAGTTGATATCTGATTATTCCATGTCACACAATCACTAGTTAAATGCAATGCAAAACACCCCTAATAATATCAAAGTCTTATATTACCTTGACTATCGAACTCAAGTCAAACTTTTCATCTAGGGTGACCAAGTGGAGATAGCTCAATTTATGAAAGAGACAGTTAAAACTGAGTTACAGAAGTACCAAAAAGAAGCACAAACTATCCTTAGTGGCTCATCTGGCCAAAAGTTGGCCTTTCTTATAGACGGGAAATGCTTGATGTATGCATTAGACCCAAGTTTGAGGTCAATGCTGCTTAATTTTTGCTTGAATTGCAGCGCAGTTGTTTGCTGTCGTGTTTCTCCTTTACAAAAGGCACAGGTAATGATACTCTTGTGGCTTTATTATAACTAAAAATTAGGATTAATGCCTGCATACATATTCCACCAAAATTTTCAAAAGTTGATTTTTGAAATAAGTACACGAATGGTCCCTGTGGTTTACCAAAAATTTGGATTTGGTCCCTAGCTTTCCAAAGTACATGGATGGTCCCTGTGGTTTGCACTTTGTAACGCATTTAGTCCCCAGCCAACAAATCTAAAGTTTTTAGCATGTCCAAGTTTGGTACTAAATGCGTTACAAAGTGCAAACCACATGGACCATCTGTATTTTTGAAAAGCTAGGAATCAAATCCAAAATTTTTATAAACCACAGGGACTATCCGTGTCCTTTACTCTTGATTTTTTTTATCACACCTAGTGTTGTCTAATGAAAAAAAAGTACTGGAATCTACTTAAACTACAATCTTAAAATGGATTGTCATATTTGAGTATAAGATTCGTAGGTTTTTTTTTTAATTTTTTTAATTTTATATCATTTTACGACTCTACATATGGCACAATCTTTAATATAGCGGCATTTTGTCATCTAACAGTTTCTGGACAACTTTTTTGCTGACAATATTGGTATAAAAGTAACCAAATTGAATCTTGGGTGGGGCCTATAAAATCCTTTTATTATTGGTTGGACTTGATGAAAATGTTTAAATACTTGGGTGGCGTATGTATACGTTATTCCAGAAAAAATATGTATCTTTATTAGTTTTAATTATTTTTAGGTAACAAGATTGGTGAGGAAAGGGGCAAACAAGATAACACTAAGTATTGGGGACGGTGCAAATGATGTTGGAATGATTCAAGCAGCAAACATTGGTGTTGGGATAAGTGGTATGGAAGGAATGCAGGCTGTGATGGCAAGTGATTTTGCAATCGCTCAGTTTCGGTTTTTAACGGATTTACTCCTTGTGCATGGAAGATGGTCTTATCTTAGATTATGCAAGGTTTGTTAATAATTATAGCCTTTTACTTTCTGGTCTTGAATATAAATTGTTGCTTAGGAAGATTTCTTCATGTAGGTTGTTTCCTACTTCTTTTACAAGAATCTTACATTCACGTTGACTCAGTTCTGGTATACTTTCCAAACCGGTTACTCGGGTCAAAGATTCTATGATGATTGGTGTCAGTCTCTCTACAATGTCATTTTCACTGCCCTGCCGGTTGTCATCGTTGGACTACTTGACAAGGTAGTTATATTTAGATTATTATATCAATAATCTAAATCTTCAATTGCAATTATTTAGGAGTAGGAGTTTGTATGCACAAAAATAGACTTTAGGTGACTTTCAGCTTGTTTGATGTGTTTACCTTTTAGCTATATTCTTTTATTTGAAAGAGGGGTGTGCACGTTCGGTTCGGTTATTAGCATTAACTGAAACCGTAGCCGTCGGTTAATCTATTAATTTATCGGTTTTCTGTTCGGTTAATAACCAAACCAAACAAGGGCTAAATTTTTTTACCGATGTATAAATACATGAAATCGAGGTATAAATAAATGAAATATAGGTATAAATACATGCAAAGGTAGTATAAAACATGAAATGGAGGAGGGGTATAAAAGCTAGAAATATATGAAAATATAAATGGTTTGGTTTGGTTAACTGATGGTTAAAAAAATAACTGATAACGATTCAGTTAATTCGGTTTCGGTTAATTTTGGTTCGGCTACGTCGGTTTTTCGGTTCCGGTTCGGTTATTGCTCACCCCTAATTTGAACCGTTTGAGTTAAAACACAACCCAACCCAACCCAAACGGGACCCATTCATAGTCAAAAGGTTGAAATTGCCGCCTCGATTAAAATCCAATAAAGACAACATGATCATCAAATTAATGTGAAATTCTGGTATTTTAAATTTGCTACAAATTCAGAGGACTGACCAAAAATTTCAAACTGTATGTTTTAACTGTCTTTGCAGGATGTAAGTGTAGCGCTTTCAAAGAAATACCCTCAATTATACAAAGAGGGAATACACAATACTTTCTTCAACTGGAAAGTTGTTGGTATTTTGGCGTTGTTTTCACTTTATCAATCTATTGTTGTGTACAATTTCGCGGTTGCTTCTAGCACATCAGGCTTAACCTCAACAGGAAAAATGTTGGGTCACATGGATGTTAGCACAATGGCATTCACATGTCTTGTGATTACAGTCAATCTGCGTCTTCTGATGATGTGTAGCACAGTTACAAGGTGGCACGTTATTAGCATTGGGGGCAGCGTGCTGTTATGGTTCTTGTTCATCTTTATATATGCGATCGTTTTTGTAAATAAGGTATGTCTCTTTTTATCCATTTGGCCCTTTACATACCCTTAGTCAGTTTCTTAGTAGCTGCAAAATAGTTATATTTATGCAAGTGGGAAATAAAATTTAGAGTAAAAGGCCTTTTTCTTCTCTGAGGTTTGTGTAAGACAATGAAAGACTGACTCCTTTATTGATTCAATAGGATTACATTATATAGAGAATATATGAAACCCTAGAAACCTAAGTTGGGCCCGTGGAATCACACTAATAATATGGTTTAATACTCCCCCGCAGTCAAAGCGGAAGGAAACCGAAAGCTATGACTGATAAAGAAAGAGTGGTCTTGAGATTCGGTCAAAACTTCTGCCAAAATTCCATAATCTTGCGATCCATAATCTTCAAGAGACTCCACAGTTTAGAATGATCATGTAATCCTAAAAGAGGCATCCAATGCGGCAGGGCGGCGGCGGCAAGTAGCGGCGGCGCGGCGGACCGTAGTCCTGCAGGCGGCTCGGCGAGGGACCGTAGTCCATTAAGCGGCGGCAGCGCGACGGCAAGGAGCAGCTTGACGGAGAAGCGGAATCAACAAGATGAGGCCGTAGCATCATATATGTGGTAGCGATTGGAATAATAAATTCTCACGTGTGAGATGGCTGAAATCTTGAATCGGAGCCGAGACTTTATTTAAACGGAAAATAAGAAAATATAAACTGGGAAAGAACAAAAACCGCAGCTGGACAGGGCGGCGGCGGCAGTGGCGGCACACCGCCCTGTCTAGGGTTTTTCTCAAGTGGAGACGGCTAGGGTTTGGTTATTTGTGTGACGCGGCGGAAACGATATAGAGCCTAGGTTGGCTCTGATACCATGTAAGACAATGAAAGACTGACTCCTTTATTGATTCAATAGGATTACATTATATAGAGAATATATGAAACCCTAGAAACCTAAGTTGGGCCCGTGGAATCACACTAATAATATGGTTTAATAGTTTGGCCTGTTTTGCAACGTTCATCTAGAGGTTGTTTTTTCCGCATCTAGATCCAAAAGGTTTGAAATCTTGCCAATTTCACCCGGCTCGTTCGTTAACTCCATCCATTTTTCTTTGTTAACTCGGGGGTATTTCTGTCTTTTTTGTTAACTTAAACGGTTTTGAATGCTTGTACATAAAGTGAAAAAGACCAAATTGCCCTTTAAGGTAACAAAAAAACACGAAAAAACTCCCCGACTTAACGGAGAAAAATGGATGGAGTTAACGAGCCGGAAAAACAAACCTTTGAACGAAAGTCGCATAATTGACCAAACCTCAGGGACGAAACTGACATTTTACTCTTTACCAAATATATTTATATTCTACTTGCAAAACTTCATGTATAGTATGCATTTATTTTTTCACGTCCAACATAAATATGTTACCTTTTTAAATTTCTGGTATAAATTGCTGACAATCTTTGCTACGCCTTATTTGTCTGTATTTCATGCTTTTAACTTCAGGGGACCTTTTTCACCATTTATGTGCTAATGAGCACCATCTACTTCTATCTGATGGTCATTCTTGTTCCCATTTGTGCACTCTTATGCGATTTCATATACCAAGGGTAAGCTTTCCTTTTCTATAACTGAAAATTGGGCGGGCGGGTAAGCTTTCCTTTTCTATGACTGAAAATTGGGCTTGCCCGGCAGGCTAGTTGTAGCGAGCCAAATGGGTATGTTTTTTATAGGGGTGAGCAGAAAACTGAAAAAACCGAACCGAAAAACCGAACCGGAAAAAACCAAACCACACAAAAAACCGAAAATAACAGAACCGAAAAAACTGAACCAAAATTTACGGTTCGGTTTCAATTTTGCATTTTATGAAAACCGAATAACCCACAATATCACTTTTATTTTCATTTTTTTATATATTGATTTAGGAATTATTCATTATATTCTTAAATGTTAAGTATATTTATCTTTGAAATGTTTATCCATTGCCTATAAGAAATAATAAAATATAACATAAAAATTAAATGATTTGAAAACCATTATAAACGAAATGTCAAAAACTTTGGAGAAACATAAAAATATATTAGAAGGTTAGGTTTATGTGAACAATATCAATTAAAAAGGTTAAATATATTAACATAAATGTAAACATCTAAGAAATATTATTAACTCTTTGATTATATTTTTTATTTTTAAATCTTACGTAAGTTTGTTCCAAAAACCGAAAAACCGAATTGAACCTGTGCTAAAAGCGAAAAAAACCGAAACTGAACAGTTTTTAAAAATCCAAAACTGAACATTTCGGTTGCGGTTTTGGTTTTGCCAAAAAAACCGAAGCGAACAATGCACACCCCTAGTTTTTGACGACTTTTGACCAGTATGACCCCCTTGACCCGTTTTTACTGTTTGACCTTCATCAACAAGTATTACTGGTTGTAAACTAGAATTGCCACCTCTTTATTTATTAGCTTTAGTGTTTAATTCTTTTTGTTATGGCTTTAGGTTTCAGAGATGGTTATTCCCGAACGATTATCAAATTGTTCAGGAAGTCCACAGGCACGAATCAGATGCAGTTGGTGTAGGATTGCTTGATATAGGCCACCAGTTGAGCCCAGAAGATGAAATAAGGTACGCATTTGCTATGCTCCCAAAAGAAAATTCAAAGCACACGGGTTTTGCATTCGACTCACCAGGATACGAGTCGTTTTTCGCTACACAACAAGGAGTGGTTGCACCCCAAAAGGCTTGGGATGTTGTTAGAAGAGCTAGCATGAAACCGAAAGACAAAAAACCTCAAAATAGCCAACACTAGTAGCTAGCTCACACACACAAAAAAAAATACTTGTAGTTTTAAAAAATCAGTTTACATTTTTGAGGAGTTTAAGGTTTCTATATTTTGAACCATGATTTTGTTCCGTCGCAGTAGAAACGTAGTGCATTAATATCATTTTCATTCATTCATTCAGTGAGCTTTATCTTGAAGTTAATCAGGGTCTTTTACTTTTTTTAGATTGTAGAATCTTTTAAATTTGGTGTGTGTCCATTTACATAAATATGACATGTTTTCCAATTACTTTGGACTTGTTCAATTACATTCATAAATGACCATATGTATTTTATGACTTTTATGAACAACATATTATTAGCATTTATAGCTTATACATCATCATTCATTCAATAAGTTGCCATATTGAACTCTATATTGCTATCATTATCTTTTTTTTTGAAGGCGGCTATTTTATTAAGACTTAAAATAGAGACAAAGGGGCCAACAAGAAGCTGGGAGTCCCGAAAAAACAAAAACCGAAATTACAAAATGATATCGCGGACATTAAAGTCCCGCCGTCTCTCCCAAACTAAGCCGCCGTATTTGGATCTAAACTTGATCCACATATACGAATCTTCTTTAATTGCCTCCACTATTTTGATGACATTAAAGTGTATGCCGTCGAAGATCAACGCGTTACGAGCCTTCCATATGCTCCAAAGAGTGGCATGAAAAATCACCTCTAAAGTCTTCTTCCACGCAACCGACCCCCTCATATATTTTAACCCTTCCATCAGATCTTGAATAGACAAGGGCTGAGTAAAGACCGGTATTTTGATCCATAAGCAAATGTGCCACCAAACCGCTTTAACCAGGACGCAAGAGGCTGCAAGATGTTCAACAGTCTCGTCCGCATATCCGCAAATTCGGCACCTTGTATCCGTGACAGGAACTCCACGTGAGCAAGGACAGAATTTACAGCAATACAACCCAGAGTGAGCTTCCAAACAAAAAATAAAACCTTACTCGGCGTCCATGCGTTCCAATTAAAACCATCCGACTTGATACGAATGCCCAGAGTTTCAGCCACTTTCCAACGGAATTGCGCAACCGAGAACGACCCATCCGACTCGACAATGCCCAAAGAATCTGCATCTTGAATCCAGCCTTTGATATGTCTTTCAGAACCCATAAGATATCTTTCCAATTACCAGCATACTCTCTTTTAAGGGGGACGTCTGGCACATTTTGAGAATTACCGTGGATAGCTTTGATAACATTTGACCAAAGATGATCCGGGTGGGATTTAAACCTCCATTTCCACTTAAGAAGCAAGGCCCAATTTAGAGTCCGAATCTCGCCCAAACCAAGGCCACCCAGCTCCTATGCGCTTGAACTTTGTTCCACGCCACCCACCTCATCTTGCTACTCGAACCCGTGTTGCCCCAAACAAAATCTTGACGGATACCCTCTAGAGTTTTGATGACCTTTACCGGAGCTTTAAAGATTGAAAGGTAGTAAGACGGAAGATTTCCAAGAACCGCCTTTGCAAGCGTTATTCTACCTCCCATCGACAATGTCTTGGCTTTCCATCTGGAAAGCTTTTTTGCAAATTTGTCTATAATAGGCCTCCATGGCTTTATTCGTTTCATGTTTTCGCCAATAGGAAGGCCCAAGATCATAAAAGGAATATCGCCTTTTTTGCACCGGAGTTTATTTGCCATCACTTGAACCGCATCGTTCTCCACCCCCACCCCAATAATGCTACTTTTAGCTAGATTCACCTTTAAGCCCGACACAAGGAAAAGACATCTAAGAATTCTCTTAAGATTCGCTACATTCTTTTCCGACCACCTACCCAAAAAAATTACATCATCAGCGTAACATAAGTGAGTTAAAGTCGGGCCACCATTAGGAAGTTGAACCCCCTCGAAGAGACCCAAATTAACCGCTCTTTTCATAAAGACCTCAAGAACTTCCAACACAATAATGAAAAGAAACGGTGATAATGGGTCACCTTGCCGGAGTCCCCTTTTGAGACAAAACTCTTTTGTCAGGGAACCATTAACAAGAACGGACGCCTTTCTTGAGGAGAGACAAGCATTTATCCATCTTTTAGGAAACCCCATCATCCTTGGATTATCTAAAAGGAATCCCCATCATAAGCTTTGTCAAAATCCACCTTGAATAACATGACCTCCCTTTGTTGCTTTCTCGCCCAAGAAACGACTTCATTTACTACAAGGGGGCCATAAAAATATACCTTTTTTCCACAAAGGCGGATGACGTCACTGAATTCATTACCCCTTTTAAGCGATTTTGCTATCACCTTATACACGACTCCGATAAGAGAGATAGGCCTATACTCTGACAGCAAATGTGGGTCATATTCGTCTTTCGTATTTATCATGATGTAAGTTTACAATAGTCCAAATGATAGTGTTGCCATATGTTTAGAAAAGCAATTGGGGGGGGGGGGGGGGTCGTTGGCCAACGTCTACAAAAAGCATTTAAATTGATCAATGTTTAGACTAAGTGTAGTGGGATGGTGCCCACGTCCAACCATTACACAGGGAAAAGTTAGTGAGAGCTCCCTCTCTACGTAACAATCGCTTTATACCTTTGGTAGTTCAAAAACTACATTCTTATTTTGATAAAGTTTTTGGTCAAAATGTTTGTTTTTATGATATTCCCATAAATCTAGTAATCATAATAAATCTGTCAATTTATTAGCTATATATTTATGGGTGTTTATATGTATATAAACACATTTTTTTTCACATATATGTATATAGATCGTTAAATACATACTGATTTTCCAAATCATCATACTTATTTTCTAGTTTACATAACATGGTCTACAAATGGTAAAAAAATCTTCTTTTATTTGAAGAATATAAAGCTCCTTCATAGAGGTTCAAATAGAAAGCTCCCTTAGTGAGTACAAGACCCCTCTGACTAATTACAAAAGTTATTATAATTTGCAATGTTTTTTGTATCAAAGAAAACTGTTATGATTTCTAAACTAAAGTGGCATGTGAGTGACTTTTATAATATAAGTTAAAATCCATGCTAACGCTCATAACTTTTAACTCTGTTACCCAAAACAATCCCCAAGACGTGGCGTATGATGTGGCAATAACGTGGCAGTGGCTTGGTTATTTGTAACCCTACACGGATCTCATGGGGTTGGACGGGTTAGGTAATTGGTCAATGTGTTAGGTTGGAACTGATCATTTTTAGTAGGTTGTCTAACATGGTCAGGTTAAGGCGCATAACACATTAACTGCGTTGATAAAAAAACAAGGCGAAACAGTTTTAGATTGAAATGTCGTTTTTTAGAATGGGTCAAAACTTGCCGGCTGGATTGGGTTAATGCAAATGCTTACTTTTTTTAATAAAATAATTAATGCAATAATCATGATTACAAAAACATGTTGCAATGATAATCCAAGTTTTTGAATATTACAGTTTTCGTGATGCATTTTTTTTTGTTTTTCTGTTTTATGTTTTGGTGTATATGTTGTTCTTGGAAGGAAAATGCAGGCAGTAATGCCTTGGTATGTTGTGTTCTTTTTTGTCTATAAAGGCATGATTCTTTTTTCTTTTTTTTGCTTTTTTGAATGGTTTTTGTGGTTTATATGAGAAGTGAAAGCCTTTTCTTTTCCTGAGTATCTGGCTTTTTAGTTGGCAAATTTAAAAGGTTTCAATCTAATGTCAAAGATACTGGCTTTTTTATTTTAATTTTTTTTGAACGGCGATATTTCTACAACAGGCGATAGAGATCGCACCTACCCTATAACTCGGGTAGGCTCCTTCGCCCCACTCCGGAATCCAAGACTATGTTGTCTTAACCGGGCCCACGCTTGGTGCATCAGAGTTTGGCTAAGGCGTTCCCCGAGAAAATTTCCAGCCTACTGCCCACCCGACAACCGGGAGCGTGTAGTTGCACCCTCCACAAGAGTCGGGAACTCTCTGGAGTAAATACACTGTAGTATAAAACTCGGGGTGGCTCCAAGGATTTGAACCGGTGACCGGCCCTCCACCTTTTCATTGCCATGACCAACTGGGCTAGCCCAGAAGGTCTTACTGGCTTTTTTATTGATCTAATGTCAAGCGTAGGTTTCATTTTTATTTAATTTTAACAGGCATGAGTGATCTACTTAAATTGGATAAAGGACTCCAATTTTGCTTCATTTTTACTGATTAATTGGGAATTGAGAGTGGATTTAATACTATATTCATTACTTTTAAATACTACTTTCTTTTACGAATTTATAGAAATACAAAATAAGAATTTATAGAATTACAAAATATATAAACTTAAAATTCTCTTTTAAATTCAATATTCTTTGGTTTGATTGAAGAGTGGAATCATGAAATGAAATTGGAATTCGAATAATCAATTTAAAATTCTCTTTTGAATTCAACATTCTTCCGCTAAAAGGATGTGAAAGAATTAACTAGAGACGTACAAATCTCTAATTTTTTAAGGCATAGGAATCTCTATTGCTATTGTTGTGATCACCTACCATAGAGGCATTGCACATGTTCTTAGGGTCATCGCCTAGGCATGTTGGCAATGGCGCCACCAACATCAAAGCACCACAACAACCATCAATGCCCCTGCAACAACATTGCCACCAATGTAGTTGCCGCCGCTACCACCACATTTCTACTTTTTAGCAAGTTAACAAACCAAACACTGGTTATTTTGTTAACCAAATAGATACAAGTTCCAATTTCTTTTAACAAGTTCCATTTCCCAAGTCCAATTCTAATTTGATTTTTTGAAATTATAATGGTAATGTGTGAAGACCATTATATGATTATGTTTTTACACTAAGATCGCTCAAGTAACAATTATGAATTGACAAGATCGCTCAAGTAACCAAACTTAGAATTTTACAAGATCGCTCAAGTAACCAAACTTATGAATTTTGATAATTTATAGGTTTGATAATATATAGGTTGACTATCGAAATCTCTGAGGTTATCTAACTATTAAGAGAAAAATATATAATATCAATTTAGTTTCTTTTATAGTTTTGAACTTTTGATAAAAAAATACAAAATAATAAAACACCCTTTGTATTTAATTTCTTCACATAAAAAATAATGAAATAATAAAACACCTTTAAATCTACTTAAATAATCAATCATAGAGAACTTAAAAACCGTATATTTAGGAATGACAAGAGGTCGGGTTTAGGTAATCCTAAACCCAAACCGGTTAAATAAGCTTGTCCCAAACCTTTCGGTTTCTAGCAGGTAAATATTCATCGGGTATCGGGTATACGCGCGTGTTTTGGTAAACCCGCTAATTTAAAAAAAAATTCTCATTGGGTATACTCGACCTAAAACCAATCGGGTAAGTACTAATCAGTTACATTTAGCATTATCACAATAAAAATATATCAAATAACTACAATGCATACGAAATAGAATACCTACATGTATAAACATGATGTATCATATATACATATTTAAAAATATAAAAGAAATTATATCAGGTAAACGGGGTATACTTTATCGGTAATTGGGTCGGGTAAACGGGTATATCACCAAATCCCAAACCGCAAAAAAAATAAAAAACCGTCCCAAACCCGATTATCCGACGCCAAACCTGTCTCAAATGTGTGGGGTTTCGGGTTTACCCTTCGGATCGTGTTCGATTACCATCCCTAACTAGATTGAATGACATCTATCATTTACAAACTCTAGTCATGATAATGTTAATTAAATGAAGGCATTGTGTTATGGTTGCAGGGTTCGCAGCTTCCGCATCATGTTGCTTCAGTGCTATGGCAAACTATGGTGTTAGCCATGGTGTTCTCCGTCTCCCCTTTCCTCCACATCAATTTCAAAATCTTCTTGTTTTCTCTTGAGAGCGATATAACCATTCTCTTCACATCATATTTTTGCAGGACGACAGGAGTTGGCATGGTTCCCAGCAATCTCACAGCTCCACGTTGACACTTTGCGACACCTTCACACAACCACGTAACGCATAGCCTAATTAGCAATTCAAGTATGTGCCTGGTTCATCTACAATTAACCAAAATTAATAAAAAAATATACCAAACAAAGAAAAAGTAACAAAAAAACCTCATTTAATTGCACTTAAAATCAAAAAATCTTGACTAAAATAAGAATTTAGTCAAAACAGCGACGTGAGCAGTCAAAACTGAAAACAGCTCATCCCTGTCATCTGTCTCCTCCCAAATCCAACAACAACAACAAAAAACCCCATTTGCACCATAACCATCTCACCTGCAACTAACCCTAACCCTAGCCACAACCACCACCACACCACCACCATGAAACCACCAGCAACAACCACCATGACACCACTCTACCTCTTCATCCTCCTCCTCCACACCACCGCCATGGAAGACGACATGCGCTGCCTCCAAGGCCTCAAATCCTCCCTCACCGACTCACAAAACCGACTCTCCTCCTGGTCCTTCACCAACAACAACTCCGTCACCTCCTTATGCAAGCTCACCGGAGTTTCCTGCTGGAACGAGAAGGAGAATCGTCTTATATCTATCCAGCTGCCGGAATTCGAACTCGCCGGTACGTTACCTGACTCGCTACAGTACTGCCGTTCTTTACAATCACTAGATCTATCCAAAAACCAGATCTCCGGTTCCATTCCGGTTGAGATCTGCACGTGGTTGCCGTACTTAGTAACCCTAGATCTGTCCGGTAACTCGTTAACCGGTAACATTCCGGTTGAGATTCAAAACTGTAAGTTTTTAAACAATTTGATTCTATCGGATAATAGCTTTTCCGGTGCGATTCCGTACCAGATCGGACAACTTGAACGGTTGAAGAAGCTGGATGTTTCGAGCAACGAGTTGTCCGGTTCGATTCCTGACGATTTGAACCGGTTTGATTCCGATTCGTTTGTTGGAAACGATAAGTTGTGTGGACCGCCGGTTGATTCGAAGTGTGGACGGTTGAATACTAAGAACCTGGCGATTATTATAGCTGCAGGTGTGTTAGGTGCTGCTGCTTCGTTGTTGTTAGGTTTGGGATCTGGTGGTGGTTTTTTATTCGAGTTGATCGGAGAAAAGGTAAGGGTTATGGTGGTGAAGGTGGCGGTGAGAGTGATCGGAGTAATTGGGTGGATCGGTTGAGAGCGTACCGGCTTGTTCAGGTATCGTTGTTTCAGAAACCGATTGTTAAGATTAAGTTGAATGATATATTAGGTGCTACTAATAATTTTAGTAGTAGCAATATCGAGATTACTACTAGAACCGGGGTTTGTTATAGAGCTATGTTACAGGATGGTTCTGTGCTTGCGATTAAGGGTTAAGTGCTTGTAAGATTAACGAGAAACAGTTTCGGTCCGAGATAAACAGGTTAGGGCAGCTTAGGCACCCGAATTTAGTCCCGTTGTTAGGGTTTTGTGTTGTTGAAGATGAAAAGTTGTTGGTTTATAAACACATGCCGAATGGGAGCTTGAATTCGCTTCTACATGGTGATGCTGGTAATGTCAATTTGGACTGGCCGCTTCGGCTTAAAATTGGTATTGGTGCAGCGAGCGGGTTAGCTTGGTTGCACCATGTTTGTGAACCGCCGTATCTTCATCAAAACATTAGCTCGAATGTGGTTCTTGTAGATGATGATTTTGAAGCCCGGATAATCGATTTTGGAATAGCGAGGCTTGTTGGCACTCGCGATTCGAACAATAGTTCGTTTGAGAATGGTAATTTGGGTGAGTTTGGTTATGTGGCTCCTGAGTATTCGAGCACGATGGTTGCTTCGATGAAAGGAGATGTTTACGGTTTTGGGGTTGTTCTGTTGGAAATCGCAACCGGTCAGAAACCGCTTGAAGTGAACAACGGAGAGGAAGGAGGGTATAAAGGTCATTTGGTGGAATGGGTTAACCGGCTTGTCGGTTCAGGAAGAAGTAAAGATGCTATTGACAAATCCTTAAGAGGAAAAGGACACGATGATGAAATCTTGCAGTTTTTACGGATTGCTTGTAGCTGTGTTGTTTCCAGGCCTAAAGAACGACCTTCAATGTATAACGTTTACCAGTCGTTAAAAGGTTTAGCAGGTGCACACGGGTTTTCGGAACAATTTGATGATATTCCTGCGAAATACGCCAAACAAGATCAGCATCATCACAAAGATTAAGATTTCAAGAAGGTAAATTCTGCTTTATTAACTTGAGGATTTATGTTATTTGCTATGTGTGATGCTAATGTTCTTGATGATGAATCGATGATTGTGTATTGTTATCTCATTGTTTCTAGCATGATCTAGTTTAGAGAACTATCATACTGAGAGCTTATATTGGTATCAATTTCACTGAATTGCTTATTTAATGTGCAATAATTGTTTTTACCATATGTTAATCCAATTTTTAAGTATGTGGAATCCTTATCTGATTGGATTGGGATAATATGTGGTTCCATATCCTAAACAAAGTCATATGGATGTCTAGAACTGACAAAATAAGCGGGCCGGACATGTTGGGCAACTGTTTGAAACATGTTCGGGTTAGAGCATAATCGGTTTGAGATTTTTATAGGTATTTTTTAGTTTTATATACACACTTTTTTGTTTGTAACTTTTTTAAGTAGACATGTTTTAACCCCTCATTGACTTATAAGGTTCGGTCGGAATTTGGCCGGAATAGGATCATTGTTGACTGCCTAACGATTAATTGGCTATTACTCAGTGAACCTCCGATTAGTGATTAACTGGCGATTAATCGGAGCCTAGGCGGGATTTTTCCAACCATTCAGCGTGTATAAGTTTAATACGAATCAAAACGGATTGGGTTGACCCAAAAACGTGTCTTCATTTCTCCTTTAAATTGTATTAGCAGTTTATGTATTTAATATGATTACGAAAACGGCAATATTAAACAGTTAATCTATCTATAATGTGGAATAAAATGATTAAGATGTTATATAAGTTCAAATAGCACTATATAAGAATCTTGTCCAAAGTTTCTCCACTTCCCTTCATTTAGAATCAGAATTAGGTTGTTGCATGGTTTTTCAAAAGATTCAAAATTCCAAAAAGAGTTAAATGCTATTTTAGTCCCTATGATTTGAGCCATTTTGCCAGTTTAGTCCCTATGGTTTGGGCCATTTTACCAGTTTAGTCCAAAGGTTTTATTTTTCCTCTATGGGTCCAGTGGGTTAACTTTATCCATTTTTTCTATTAGCGAGAATAACAATTCGGTCATTTTATATGTAATTCTGTTCACTAGAAGGGCAATTCGGCCATATAAATGACCGAATTGCCCTTCTCGTTAACAGAAAAATGGATGAAGTTAACATAGTGGTCTAAAATGACAATGGTTTGGACCAACGGAGGAAAAATAAATACTTTGGACTAAACTGGCAAAATGGCTCAAACCACATGGACTAAAATGACATATAACTCTTCCAAAAAAGAAAGCAATGTCCAAAAAGGTCAAAAGTCTGTTGTCCAGATTGAGTGTACAGTTCAACAGTAGCTTATTTTGAATCATTTGAATAAAGTGCTGCTTACACACTTCATAGTTCATATGTATTAGGGTGTTTACAATGCTGATTTTGATGAAGTTTCCGCTAACTATGGTTTTGAGAAATGACAAGCTAAACCGCAACCTGTCGGTTTTACTGGTTTGGTTAAGGTGATTTTAACCAATTTGTATTGTTTAAAGTCACTAGTCTGTATTAAAATTTTAATATGATAAAGATGTTTCAAGTTTACAATACATATACATATTCCAAAAATGAAAAAAATACATATAGATATTAAAAGGTTAAACAACCGGTTGGGTTTACATGACTGATTTCAAATCTCAAACTAGCCAAAAAATGAACTGAACGTTTATGAGCTTTTCGTGAACTTGTTCGGCGGAAAGTTTGTTTATAAACGAACTGACATTAACATAACTTTTTGTTCATTTAATTAAGCGAACGGACATGAACATACATTTTGTTCGTTCATTTATGTTCGTGAACGTTCGTTTATGTTTATTTTTTTACATTTGTATTCATTTATGTTTGTTCGCTTCAATATAAATACATAAGTAGTTACATTTATATAAATATTAAACATAAAAGGAACTTATCGTAACTAATCACTAATTTATATAAAAATTACTTTATGTTTGTTTATGTTTAGTCAATAATGTTCATTTTTGCTTAATTATAATTGTTTAATTATGTTCATTTGGGTTGTTTATTGTTTGTTAAGTTATGTTCATTTAAGTTTGTTTGTTTATGCTCGTTTACATTCGAGACCTGTTCGCTTAGGTTTTAAACGAACGAATATAAATGAACACGAACATGCCCATTTTCTTAATAAACAAACATGAACAAAAATATTGTTCGATTATGTGCGCGTGTTCGTGTTCGGTTAAAGTAAAATGAACGAAACCGGACATGTCTCTGTTCGTGTTTATTCGGTTTATTTACAGCCTAAAACCAGTTGACTTGCTCTGGTTATCAGTTTCGGTAGTTTTTGAAAATTACTTGGTTTTCTAATAATATTTGTATCTTATTTAATCTTTTATATAAGACTTATTATGTTTATCAAGTCGATATCAAACATTTATCTCATGGAAGAAATACAAGAAAATTTGATGATTACCAAAACTCCTCTTTCACTTTTTATGTGACCAAAATGAGTACTATCTCTGAAAAAAGAAAATATTCCCTGAACAAAAGGATAGAAGTAAAGGTCTTTAACTTTTCAATTTTCATGCTCCAATCATTTAATCTTTTATACCATTTAACAAATTCCAAGCAAATGATAACCTCCACATAATAATTTCCACTTTTTCAAATTTCTTTTCATATAAAAAAGTTACCTAGCACAATGCGCCATGTGGGTTTTCAGTTTATATTACTCAAAAGTTCAAAACTACTTCAAACATGACTTTTGATTATAGTCAAAAGAAAGATCTCCATGTGAGAAGTTAATGCAAATGATGAGAAACATCCTCAAGATCTCATCATCCCCCTACCAGGAACTGATGTAGGATCAAGTAGTTCTCGTTCTCTGCCACATAGGCATCCCCCGACAATGAAACAACCTAACCACCAGACCCGAGAACAGTGGCGGACCAGGAAATATTTTATGGGGTGCGAACGAGGGGTTTAACTAAATTTTCAAATGGTGCGATCAGGATTTTGCCCTATAAAATACACTATTTTCTTTTTTCAAGGGGTGCGCCGACACCTAACGCTCTACCTAGGTCCGCCCCTGCCCGAAAAGACACAATAGCCGCCACTTGGGCGGTTTAGATGGCGATGATCACCATGACACTAGGAGAGCACATGAGACACAAACAGTTAAGTCGCAAACTTAAATCAGTTTGTCGAGCGTAAATGTCATCTATACCATGACTTGAAAAAACAAGCATGCTATAACAATTCATGCGACTTTTCTTAGAGACAAACATTAACACTTGGTGTGTAAAGTGTAAAAAAATCACAAACCCTAGTGTAAAAATATAAAATAGTCTTACTATTGGTTCTATTTTGCAAAACCTAGACTCTTTGTAACTATATATTTGGATTAAAACACATAACAAAATAATCGTCTAGTCGCTTTTGCAACTATGATTTTTATTTGATCCGTCTCTTCTTATACGTATGTCAGGCATATAGCTAAGTAGATATCCTTGAGCACCTTAGGCTTGTAGGGTAACTTGGGAAACGGGTTCGGGTCTAACCATGTAAAGTTAATATACTTTGTCACACATGTCAAAACAGGTCATTGTTACATCATTTGGCACTTGCTTCCGTTTTCAAAATGTCTAGATGAATACAATGCCCACAAGGTTACGACTTTCGTTGTCCAAACCAGGTAATACCTAAGCGTGCTTTTCGGATAAAGTTCAGTTATTCCGATAAAGTTTCAATTATTTGAAAAATTGATTCATTTTTTCCTCTACTCTGCCTTAATTTGTCAATGTGACAACTCAATAACTCATCATAGTCCATGGTTGGAATCAGGTACTTAAAAATCAATTTTCCTTACCCAAAATTGATAGCACATTTTTATACCATCCAATTTCAAGCATATATATACCCCACAGAATAAAAAAAAATTTAGATTTCTTATCATACACGAAATTTTATAACACGATATATAAATAGCGAAACAGGTTTCAATTTATTTAACTCAAAATTACTTCACACATGACAAAGAAGAGATCTCCATGTGAGGAAGTTATGCATATAATGAGAAACATCCTCAAGCTCTCATCATCCTCCCTATCTAAAACTGATGTCAAATCAAGTAGTTCTCATTCTCCGCCACATGGGCATCACCACGCGATGAAACAACTCAAAAACCCGTCCTGAAAGGCCACATAAAGACCACTTGGACGGTTTAGATGGAAGAGGAAGCTCGTCTTTCATAAAGATAATGGGAAGTGATCACCATGACATTGGGAAAACACATGATCATACGCTAACGGGTGAGCTAGAAAAATCAGTCACAAATCTTAAGGCTTCGGATTATATTAGGGGGTTCCATGAGAGGAACAAAAACGACTCTCTTTCAGTGGTGTTGCCTCCACCACCGCCGCTACCATCACCACACCTTCATCTTGATAGGTTGCTCTTCAAGTGATTATTGTTGGTTGTCTTTGAGTGAGTGTGTTGGTTTGCAAGCATTTGTCGTATTTACGAGTTAGTTTTTAGTTTGGTATGCATATTAACTGAAGAAACCCTAGATCAACTAGACCAGAATCAAAGTAGATCTATGAAATAGGCTCTGCATAAAAGGGTTAACCATCCGTTTGGTTTCACGATGGATGCTGAATGGAACAATACTCCGGCTGATCCTGCAAAACAGAACACCGTTAGCTCGCCACGGGGAGAAGGGGGGTTCTCTCCGTGACCACCCTCCAGCGTGAGAATAAGTACAGGTAGTCGGAAGTAAGTATTGTAAGTGAGAGAGTAGTTGGGTGTGAATACCTTTCCTTGAACTCCAAGTTACTTATTTATAGCCGGTGTTTGGCGCCAAAAAGAGAGATTGTTAACGTTAACGGAATCTTTCGTTATTCCGTTAGCGTTTGTTGGCAATCTGTTAGTGCACACGGATCGTGAGCTCATCAGCGGTTAGGGAGGCGCCACGTGTCAACATGAGATCACTGTCACACCCCGACCCGCAGCGGAAATAAGAGTCGGGGCATAATTGGGTTATCACCAAAGCACATGACATTTACTATTATGTTTCATAATTAAATGAATTCAAAGTTACATTTCTCAAACATCCAAACATGTTCATTCAATACAAGGGAAAATAACCAAACATAATAATCCAAATACTAAATCGTTTTATTTCTTCTAATCCAGGTCCTATGTGTTCCTAGCTGCTGCTGGTTCACCTGTATCATGTGTAAAATGGGAGGTTTTGGGTCAACATAAGTTGGCGAGTGAACCTCATAGATAAACATTTGATAATGATTATATGGTTAGTTTATCAATAAAATATTGTGCATAAACATAAAAGAGCACATGTAAGTAATCAAACATTGGCATTTAGCAGTTACAATTATAACATACATTATCATTTGATAGCATACATGAACATACCAATATCATATGATAACTAACATAAATGAACTGTGCGATCAAGGCTCAATCAAACGGAGCCGATCGTATTGCATGAACTGGAAATGTAAATTGAACTGTGCGCTCAAGGCTCAATCAAACGGAGCCGAACGTATTGCATGAACTGGAAATATAAATTGAACTGTGCACTCAAGGCTCAATCAAACGGAGCCGAGCGTATTGCATGTATTGAAATGTAAAATGAAATGACCGATCAAGGCTCAATCAGACGGAGCCGATCGTGCGGGCACGCCAAGATCAACCACATAATTAAATGGGGATCAAGCTCAACCTCGATGGATGGGGAGCTGCGGCCTCGGCAATTGCATGTAATGAAAATAATAATTTGCATCCAATAATAACTACTTAACAGCAACAAACTAATACACATGTCATGATATGATATATGCACAATAATTTCGTTATAATATGTAAATAAACAAAGACACATGATACACCCCAAAAACGTGATTAAAACGGGGAATTTGAAAGGTTCACTCACCTTGGGTGCGTTGGATTGGAGATAGTGAGATGCGCACGATTTAGACGAGTGAGTCGACAAGGAATACTAACCTAAATAATAATGGAAAATATATTAAATGGATGGATTTTATTAAGGATTTTAATGGGATTTTTAGATATATTTTTGTGAGTTTATGGCTATTTTCTATCTTTAAAAATGTTATTTTTAAGTATTTTAAGTTGATTTTTAAATTAAAATAAACAAATAAAAATATATAAAAAAAAATATTATTTTTACTGTTGACCGTTGACCGGTTCGGTCAGCGGTAAATGCTGCGCCAAGCGGGATTCGAACCGGGACCTTCCGTTCACGCGCACGTAGCTCTACCAACTGAGCTACGTGACTAACCCGTTAGAAACTTAGTTTTAATTATATTTATATACTTATTTGAGTTAACTGAAAATACCTTTATTTACAAAAACGTTTTAATTCAATTGACCGGTGCTTGGGACAGGATTCGAACGCGCGACGTGAAGTTTATCTTGCACACAGTCCACCGCTGGACTGTGTGTCTAACCCGGTTATATTCTTGATTTATATTATACTTAACAACTACCCGATTCAACCCGGTTTAGTTCATGATTTAAAAAGAATGTTATTACACAAGTGTTCGCGTAACAAGGATCGAACTCGGGACATGTCTATGAACTTTGCACACAGTCCACCGCTGGACTGTGTGTCTAACCCGTTTATAATCCGAATTTTAATTACTCTTATCCCGTTTTTAAGTTCGTCTTCTTCATTACGATTACAGATTTTTCTCAAACATCTGATTCATGATTTAACTAATTAATAAACATGACGACTAGCTTGAATGTACAAAACCGAACAGTTTGGGGAAAGAAGATACCGGACAGGTTGTCTTCCTTATGGAGTCCGGCGAGAATCAGGCAGCTCTGTTTTTGAACCTTCGGCTGAGAGGGTCCATCAACAGAATTAAGGAATTAGATTTGAAATTGAACCAGGGTGCATTGATTATTAGTACGTTTGAATGTGCTTACCGTTAACTAGCGAGTTTCCGGCAATTCCAAAATTCCTCCGGCGAACACAGAAAATCCAGCAAAGTCGTCTGTGGCTGATTTTGAGTGATGAATTAATGTTAGTAAAGTTCTAACAATAGATTGAAATCGCAAGGAAGGAATATCTTACCGGTTTATGTTGAACACGGTTTTCCGGCGATTTCTGCAGAGAATTCCGGCGAACAGTTTAAGGTGCTCAAATGATTTGAAAACGCGACGAAAAGGAAAAGGAGTGTTGTTGTGACAGTTCTGAATCGCACAAATGATTGGAACTAGAATTAAATCGGAGTTTGATAACTTTTCGGTTTCAACTACCGGAAGTGATGAAGTTTTATGATCATTCAATTCGGACGTAATTAGAAACCGAAATGCATCGGTTATAAGCTGGCCAGATGAAAACGAAGTGATTTGGCGATCGGTTTGCCGATTTCCGTTATTCAGATGGTATTAACGGTTTATTCGAGTTTGTATATAAGATCCAAATGCTCTCCTAAAGTTAACAGAAAACACTTGGTGGCGGAGTGGTTTGGGGATAGGATGATAAGTTGTTGGAGTTCCTCAGCTGACCCGGGTTCGAGTCCCGGCAGCTACAAATGTTTTTTATTTATTTTATTTTAACTTTTTATCAAATATAATTTTTATGCTTTAGTTTATTTATTAATTATGTAATGTTTAAACCCAAAATAATCATAAATAATTAATGTACTTTCATAACTTGGTATTTGATTACAAAACGGAGCGGGTTTTGAAGACCCGTTTTTTTACAAATGTTACAATCACTACATCTTATGAATGTGAGCATGCCATCACCGTGGTCTTCCTCAGCCGTCCAGATGCTGCCATGTGGCAATTGGTTATAACCGAAAAGATGCTTGCACGATTGGGTGTTAATGGCTTCTAGAAGGTTTCACAGCAGTTATCCATCTATCATTCGCCACGTGTACATTCTGTTACAACAGAAAAGATTCCCCTTGCTTCTGCACCAAGTTAACGATTTTGCTAAGGGAGTGTTTCAGGATTTACTGTTTCCTTGTGCAAGAAGGGCAAGTTAGTTAACTAATCTTCCTTCTTTTCCTTGCTGCTTGGCGCAACGTTTGGTGGATGCTTGCTTTGATATAAATATATGCACAAGGTTTGCGCATGGAGCATTATCAAGCAAGAATGTTCAAGGTTAACTTTGAACCTTGCGCGAGCCCGCGCAAGGTAGTTAAATGAAGTATTTATCGGACAAGAATGTTCAAGATTAACTTTGAACCTTGCGCGAGCCCGCGCAAGGTAGTTAAACGAAGCATTATCAAGCAGGAATGTTCAAGCTTAACTTTGAACCTTGCGCGAGCCCGCGCAAGGTAGTTAAATGAAGCATTTATCCAAAGAGAGTGTTCAAGATTAACTTTAAACCTTGCGCGAGCCCGCGCAAGGTAGTTAAATGAAGCTTTCCTCTCTTGGATATTTGGCGTAAAGTTCTAATAAATCTTATTTTGGTAAAGAAGTCTGCGCACAGTTTCTTTAGAAGTTATTAATGGGTATGGTTTCCTTGATTGGCGCAAGGTTTTTTGGACCATACCCCTTCAAGTCCCCCAGTCCAGTGTTGCTCCTATGTAAGAATAAAAAGTAGGTGGAGCACTGGACTTAAGATAAATGTGTTGCGCTAGGTAAGGACTAGCTTTTGTTGCTTTATGCATCTTGCGTCGTAAGTAAATTTTGAAAAAGTATTTGAATTTCAAATATGTTTAGACACGTGTCACTTATCTGGGTGGTGTAGTTGGTGACGACGCACGTTCTTGAGACGTGGTGGTACTGTTGACAGGCTGTCAATTGTACTTGTCTTACCGTATTTAATGCTTTTTAACGGCACTCGCGCGCGTGGAGCGGTTACTGTTCCCCACTCGCCCTTGCGGTTACTTGGGGAAACGTGACGGTCGTAAAAGTCACTGCAGTCAAATCGTGCATTAATTGCAGTTAGTATATAAAGGGATCAACGATCCATTTGCTTCCTCACCCAATCTTGAGAGAAATTTGCGTTCATAAATTCCGGCGACCCTCAAAGCTTTCTAAGTTTTCCTTAAAGTTCAAGTTATGGCTACCGGTGCAAGTTCTGCTGAGATGACGTCGTCAAGTTTGCTACCGCTAAAGTGGTCGAAAAAAGATTTTGATAATCTTGCCACCAACTTTCTTTTCGCTCCGTCATGGATAGCGTTTCTTCCGGAGGTGAATGCCACGCGGCTCATGCGCCGGCCGGCTTTATTACATTATTTTACGATTATTTTGCCGAAGGGAACTTCCGGCTGCCGGTGACCCATTTCTTGCTGGAAATTCTTGATTTTTACAAGATTCATATTTCTCAGTTGAGCCCGATGGGAATGGTGAGGATTCGGCATTTCGAGTTCGTCTGCCGATCGATGCAGATCTTGCCGTCGGTCGAGAAGTTTAGAGTTTTCTACCAGCTGCACTGCTCGTTGGGTTTTTATTCGTTCCAACAGCGTGTGCAAGCCAAATGTTTGTTGCTGGTGCCGCCAAAGTCCTACCATGATTGGAAGCAGAAATTTTTCTTTATCAAGGCGGCGGTGATTTCCCATACCTGCCGACGAGGTATGGTATCAAGATATTAAGGATGTGCCCAATATTGTTCTACTGGAGAGGGCCCTCATCGCTGCCGGGATGAGTATTTTTTCGAAGAAGGAACGGCGAGAAAAACTGGTGTATACAGAAGATGGGACTGGTATGTAACCCTTTAACTTCTTAGCAATATCTTTCAATAGCTGTGTACTGATGCAAAAATGTTTGCTATGTAGCTGCGCCTCTCTACTTTGTCTCTTTCAAGAGAGAAGGGAAAAATGGCCGCCGTGCCTATTGCTGACGGTGAGGACACTTGGTTCTCACAAATCTTGGGGAACTTTGAGTTGCCCAAGCAGGAGGATCTGGAGGCGCAACCATGTTCGGAGACTGGTAAATAAGTCTATACAAAGCCTAAGTTGATATTGCAATATAACTTAATGGCGCAACCTTTACTTAATATGATTGATTATGCAGGTGATTTGCTGAACTTGGGCGTGGGCCCTGATTCGAAAAAGAAGAAGAAGAAATCAACTGCTGCTGCAGCTGCTGCGCCTCCCTCTTCCAACCCAGAGAAAAAAACCAAGCCACCAGCTGGTGCGAAAGCTGAGGGCAAGAAAGGTACATTTCCCGTATCTGACTCTTGGTGCAATTATGTGGTGGTATCGGACTCACTGGAGGGTCTTGTGCCTGTAGGTTTGAAGGAACCGAAGCCAGAACCCGTTGACACCTCATCTCTTCCTGCTGGGAACCCAGATGATCCTTTGGAAATACCTTTAAGCCCGGAAGAGGCGTTGAAGCGTACTAGGAAGAGGAAGGAGGTGGAAACTAAAATTCCTGCGCCAACCAAGGTTGCGCGCCCGCGCATTGGTAAGAAGGGCAATCTGGATGCCTTTGCAAAGAAGTTCTCACCTGGTACGTCTAGTTTGTTGCGCATTTCTGTCATAAAAGTTGCGCAGAATCTGATACTTGTTATTTATTGATATGCTTTGCAGAGAAAATGGTGAAGGCTGCGCCGGCCACCTCATCTGTTATATCATCGCCGCGCAGGCCTGAGAATATTGAGGGGGATGCGGGGCAAGAAACTCCTGTTCCTAAAGCCGACCCCATCGTCCCGGAACACATTGAAAAGGTGGCTCCAGAAGAAGAGCCCAAAAATTTTGATACTGAGAATCCTGCTGGCGAGCAGGTTAAAGATACGGCTACAGATGCTGGGGAACCGCCAAGGTTAATTTCTAAGGAAGCCAGACCTTCAACACAAGGCGAAGGCTTTGTGTCTGTTGAGGATTCGGAGGGGGAATCGCCCATTCGCCCAGAGGAGACGCCTGGGGATTATTATTATCGCTCTTATTCTGAGAGGCGGGCCTCTGCGATTCATCAGCCTGTGTGGAAGGTTAAGCAGGGCGATGTTTTTACCGATTGGCACTCCTGTAGGGAGTGGTATAAGGGCATCTTCTCGCCGGCGGAGGTAAAGCGCCAGGAGGAAAAAGACCATGAAGCCACTTACGAGTCATATCTGCAAGAGTCTGCCCTTGCCTCGTCCACCATAAATAGAATTGTGCGCGAATGGCGCAGTATGAACAAGGAGTGGGACGAGGTTGAGCTTGAGAAAGCGAGGGCTAAGCTTGAAAAGGAGAAGACATTGAAGATGCTTGTTGATTTTGAGGCGGAAAAGGCCAATTTGAGAAGGAGAAGAAGACTGAAAAATGGGCTGCGCTGTCTTGGAAGCGCAAGTGTGAGGCGTCTGCTGCGCAATATGCGGACGAGCGCAAGCGCTTTGTGGAGGCTTGCGAGCGTGATAATAAATAAAAAATTTCTCTGCGCAACGAGATTGAGAAACTCAAAAAAGAGAAAGCTGATGCAATTGTGGCAGCAGAAGAAGCGCGCTCACACCGAGAAAGAAGCGAGCAAAATGATGTATCAACCAAAAGGACTCTCCTTCTTAAGAATAAGGAAGTTGATGATCTAACTGCTATGCTTTTTGACCAGGAGCGGTTGCAAGCTGAGGTTGACAGTTTGAAAAAAGATGTCAACCTGCACCGAACAGAGAAAGCCGAGTTGATCCGCCGTTTGACTGAAGTCGATAAAAAACTTAACGACACGGAGGTCGCTCGCGCTACTGCAGAAAGCTTGACCAAATCCCTCCTGAACCAGCTTACCTGGTTGCGGGAGTATGGGATTGTGGAGGTAATATTCACTTCTCTTTATTCGTCTGGTTTGATTGTCGCAACATATACTGATTGTATTTATGTACAGATCACAAATGCCATCCTTAACTCTACGGAGTTGGATGAGAGAGTGGCAGAATTAATGGTGGCGGCGCGCAATGATGGGCACGCCGAGGGCTATAGAGAATGTACTTTGCACGTGGCCCATGCGCTGAAGATTGAATGGGATACTAGCCGTGCTGCCACGCATGGGCTAAATATTGCCGCCATTTATTCTGCTGCCAAGGAAAAATATGATCAATTGCAAATTCCGATTATGGACCTTGTGGATGCCGCGCTGCAGCAAGACGACTTTGTTGATAAGCTAAAGGAGATTTTTTCTTCAGCAGAGAAGCAGGCGGGAATCAAGTCCATAGAATAGGAAATTTGTAATTTTTACTGTATGATAATTTGTAACGTTGCGCTTTTGCGCAAGTATCGTGAATAAAATATATTTCAGTTTTACAATGTTTGCATGGAACCAATTACTTGTATAGGATAGACAAATGAACAATTTCTTTTCTCATGTGTGAGCGTAAGTATTAAATTAGCTTGTGGCTCATGAGTTTGTGTTTTTGTTTATCCAAAGGAATTGCATGCATTTTGTAAATGAACATATATGACTATAAGTAGTGGCAAAGTATTTTATTCATACTGGCAAAGCGCAAGGCTATGGTTGCCACTAAGATTACATAACAAAATAAAGTAAGCAGTCTCGTTACACAACGCTCAGAAGTTGCTTGAAGGACTGAGATTACATATAACATCGGCGCAGTTGCTGGGCGTTCCAGGTTAGGGGAACGCTGGATCCGGCTATACGCTTCAGAGTGTATGCGCCTTTTCCCAATACTTCATTTATTACGTATGGGCCTTCCCATCGCGGGGCTAACTTCCCCGGTTTTTCGGCATTCGACGCTTCATTATCGCGAAGAACAAAGTCACCAGGCAAAAAGGAACAGATGCGCACCCTTTTGTTGTAATACTTTTCAAGCTGGGACTTGTATTTAGCTTCGCGAATCGCTGCGTTTTCTCAGCGCTCTTCCAATAAGTCTAGGTCGATGCGCCGTTGTTCTTCGTTATCTTGTTTTTCCAAGGCTAGCATTCTTGGAGATGGTAACCCTATTTCGGCAGGAATCACAGCTTCCGTGCCGTATACAAGGATAAAAGGAGTTTCTCCAGTGCTAGTCTTTGGCATAGTTCGGTGTGCCCACAAGATGCTAGGCAATTCGTCAACCCACCCCCGCCGTGCCGTGCCAAGGCGGGCCTTGATACCATCGACCAATTGTTTGTTTATGCTTTCAACTTGACCATTTGCTTGCGGGTGCCAACAGAAGCGAAAACATGTTGGCTTCCCATTTCGGTCATCCATGTTTGCAGCTCTTGAGCCGTTAAATTTGGACCGTTGTCTGTAATAATGCGCATGGGCAGACCAAAACGGCAAATAATATATTCCCATATGAATTTACGAATTACCATCGCTGTAGTAGAAGCTAAAGGTTTTGCTTCAACCCATTTAGTGAAGTAATCGACCGCAACGATGACAAACTTTACTGCGCCGGGCGCATCTGGAAATGGTCCCACTAAATCAATGGCCCATTGTTGAAATGGCCAAGCTGTTGTGACGGGTACCAAAGGATTCTTTGGGCGCAATGTTTTAGGGGCATGCCTTTGGCAGGACATGCACTTGCGCAAGATCTCTACCGCGTCAACGTACATTCCTGGCCAATAATACCTTGCGCTTTTTACTTTGGCTACAACCATGCGCGGCCCAGAATGTATGCCACATAGTCCCTCATGAATTTCCCTGATCAGGTATTGCGCGTCATGTTTGTCAACACAGCGGAGCGAAGGACCCATGTAACAGCGTCGGTACAGGATACCGTCAATCATTTCATAATTGAGGGCTTTGCATCGTAACTTTCGTGCTTGCGCTCTATCTTTTGGTAAAGAACCATGCAACAGATACATCATTATTGGAGACATCCATGATGGATCTCCTACTTCGATCATTGTCACTTGCCTGAGAGGGACGGACGGATTACTTAAAACCTCGATGCGAACCTCTTTTGCTAAATGCTTGAAGCTAGTTGCAGCAAGTTTACTTAGAGTGTCAGCATGTTTGTTTTCGCTTGCTTGACGTGTGTGATTTTAAATTGTTGGAAATGTGCTATAAGAGCCTTGGCTTGCGCCAAGTATAGAGCCATGATATCTCCCTTTGCATCGTATGTTCCAACTACTTGCTCAACCACTAATAATGAATCAACATGGGCTTCTAAATTTGCTGCGCCCATTTTGATAGCGAGGCATAAGCCTGCTAACAAAGCTTCATATTCGGCCTCGTTGTTGGTGCTTTTAAAATCCAATCGAATTTGCATATGTGAATTCTGCTCCTTCTGGACTCATAAATCGAAGACCTGCTCCAGCTCCATCACTATTTGATGTGCCATCTGTAAACAATGTCCAGGCTCTGTTGTTGATGACTGGGACTGGGTTTTGGATTGCTTGGCATTCTTCAAGCTTATCAGCAGGAATTTCAGCGATGAAATCTGCCAAAACTTGGCCTTTGATAGCTGTTCTAGGTTTATAACAGATGTTATAACCTCCCAATTCTATTGCCCATTTCGCAAGTCGCCCAGAAACGTCTGGCTTGGCCAGGACTTGGCCAATGTGAAAGTTTGTTAAAACTGTAATAACATGTCCAGAAAAATATCTTCGCAGCCTGCGCGAAGCATGGACCAATGCTAAAACTAATTTTTCCATGATTGAATACCTTGTCTCTGGATCGTTCAACATCTTGCTGATATAATAAATTGGAGACTGGACCCCTTCGCGTTCTACCAGCAAGACAACACCTACTGCTACCTCAGATGCAACAAGATATAAGACCATGGGTTCTTTTTCTCGAGGAGCAGTAAGTGTGGGAAGTTGAACTAAACAATCTTTCATCTGCTGGAAAGCTTGATCAGCTTCAGGAGTCCATGTGAACTCATTGCTCTTTGTACAATTGCGCAAGGTTCGAATGAATGGGTAAGACTTTGCTGCATGATTGGCAAGGAAGCGGTTTAGCACAGCTAACCTTCCAGCCAAACATTGCATCTCTTTGATGGTAGTAGGAGAAGACATTTTTTGTATTGCATCGACCTTTTCTAGATTAACTTTGAAACCGTCTTTGGTGACGATGAAACCCAAAAATTTGCCCTCCTCGATGCCGAAGGAGCATTTGCTGGGATTAAGCTTTAGATTTACCTCGCGTAGAGAATCAAAAGTTCTTTGGATGTTGTCTAGCATAGTGTCTTCTGAATTACTCATAATGACCAAATCATCCATGTAGACTTCCACAGTTTTCCCAATGTCATCTCCAAACACTGTATCCATTAATCTTTGATAAGTAGCTCCCGCATTGCGGAGACCAAAAGGCATCTTGGTATAACAAAAACTGCCCTTCTCCGTGCGAAAAGCAGTTTTATCCCCGTCTTCTTTTTTTCATCAAGACTTATAACCTTTGTAACAATCTAGGAAACATTTCCAGCGAAAGGAAGCTAATGAGTCAACCTTTTTGTCAATCTCAGGAAGAGAATAACAATCTTTCGAACATGCCTTGTTTAGATCTTTAAAATCTACGCACATCCGCCATCCGCCATTATGTTTCTTTACCATGACTCTGTTTGCCACCCAGGTCTGGTATTTGACTTCGCGCAGAATACCAGCATTTAATAACTCGGTGACTTGTTCGTTCATTGCCGCTGTCTTTTCTGACCCGAGGCTGCGCTTTTTCTGCGCAACTGGTTCTGCTGATGGAAATACATTTAGGCAATGTTCCGCAACGTCGCGCGGGACACCAACCATGTCGGCGGGTGTCCAGGCAAAAATGTCTTTGTTGCGAAACAACAGTAATTTAAGCTTCGCGTGGATTTCAGTACGGACTGCAGGTCCTAATAGGATTGTCTGCTCAGGGTACTTATTGTTGAGTACCCACTTTTCTGGTTCATTGTTTGGCAGTGTCTTGCTAGCCTTCATACTGGTTCCTCAATTGACATAATTTCTTTCCGTGCATAAAGTATAGCTACGCCATTTGGTGTCGGAAAACCACAAGCAGCATGCGGAGCAGAAGTAATCATACTAAAATCACGCTGCGCGCGGCGTCCCAATATTACATCGTGACGAGAATTTGCCGGCATCACCATGAAGTTGACGTTACTCGTTCGAGAGCATTTTCCATCATATAAAATGACAGGAAAGAGGATTTGTCCTAGAGGAAAGACAGCCTCATTGCAGAACCCAGTTAATGGAAAATCAACTGGTTCTAAGCGTGCCTTATCCTCAGGATCTAGTTGCTTAAAACACTGCTCATACATGATATCCATGGAACTACCCGGATCTATAAACATATAGTCTGTTTGGTAATGCCCAAAGATACCAGTGATGACTACTGGCCGGTCTTCTTGAGGACCTCCTGGAACAATAGGAAAAATGACTTGCGGTTCGCGCCAAGTGTTGTTTTGAAAATGTTGATGGCTACGCTTGCGCGATGATCCACCTTGAATCATGGAAACGTGCTGTTTCATTTTCTTGTTGCTAGGTCCTTCGTTGTCGCACGTAATCTGCTTAATCTATTTGCGCACGTTCTGGACTAGATGTGTAAGCTTCCCACTCTTTAACACTTTCTCAATCTCCGTGCGCAGACTGATGCAATTATCTGTTGTGTGGCCGATGTCTCTATGATAGTCACAGAACAAATTTGGGTCTTGCCCTTTTTTGTTTTTCATTAGTTGCGGCTGTTTAAACTGATAATTCTCAGTGCTGAGAACCTCATCCAGAGATTTCGTTAAGGGAGTCCACTGACGTTCTCTATTCTCCTGTTTAATCGTTTTTTGAGTTGTTATCTTGTTGATTGTTGCCCGCGCATCAATTGGTGAATACGGAGAAAACAAATTCGGACTTGACTCTTTCCAGTTTCCCTTATACTTGCGACTACCTCTACTCAGGTCTTGCGGACGGTTCTGAGGTAGAGGTGGCCGGTTAGAACTTAAGTTGCGCTCAGTCTGGGCGTAAACCTTGGCTGCCGCCATGAGTTTATCCCAGTTTTTTGGAAGGTCAGTTGTACCGGACAGCACTTTAATCATTTCGCCGCACCTTACCGCATACTTGAACTGCGCGCGTATAAGGTCTTCATGGACATCTCCAATCTCCAACACCTCTTTATTGTACGTGTTATAAAATCTTCGAGGCTTTCATCGTCCCTCCGCCAGATGTTCATTACATCTGAGGAGTCGCGCACGTATCGCCTTTGCTGACTAAAGTGTGTAAGAAATTTTTCTTTCAAGTCATTCCAAGAGGAAAGTTTACCTGCCGGCAAATTATCAAACCAAAGGCGCGCAGCGCCAGTGAGGGTTTGTACAAATAAGTGACACCATATTGGCAGTGTCCAGCACCCAAGTAACCCTGCGCCTGTAAAGAGGCGTATGTGATCATCGGGATCGGTCAAACCATTAAACTTTCCAACGTTGGATGGTAATTTCGCTCGCTCCAACAGAGCCAGTGCTATTTCTATGGTAAACTTTGATTGTTCAGCTGCTTCGGTTGGGTGATACACCAAATTGTAATTATGCTCAGCTTCTGGATTGTATACTACGCGTACTTTTGGCTTGTAACTAGTATGATCTGCATATATTCGATTAAAAATACTGGCACTATCCCCTTCCTCATATGTTCTATCAAGCTCGTCGTGTTGGGTGTCCCGTTTCTGTGAAGATCGTGGGCCCAAACGAGAGTGGACAGATGCACGACGCTGAACGTTCTCTTCTTGTCTTCTATTACCAGAATGAACAAGATCATTCCTGGTTTTAGAATGCATTTCTGTTTCATCTTCAAGTATGCATGAAGGGGAACGAGCATGACCTTGAGTATTATAACTCAAAACTCGAGGTGCCGGCGAAGCACGGACCTGAAGAGCGCTAACCGGAGCTTGAAAACCTGGAGTTCCGGTTTGGGCACATAACTGAGCATACATAGCGTTTAGAGTCGCTTGAGATTTGATTAACCACGATAATAGAGTCTCTCCAGGTGGTAAAATCGACGTAACATCAACCTGAGGAGCCGCCGGCGTTACAGGAATACTCGCATGATTAGGATCATACTGAGCATTAGCTTCGCCAGAAGAATCCTCAACTATTTGTCCGTCGACCTGAGGTCCGACAACAACGCGTCGAATCCCTGATCGAGGACCTTGAAACGATGATCCGTCAGCCATGACGCTGCAGATCCAAGTGAAACGAAACGAAAGGTGAGAGAATCGAAATCGGTGGGCGCCAATGAAGAAACCCTAGATCAACTAGACCGGAATCAAAGTAGATCTATGGAATGGGCTCTGCATAAAAAGGGTTAACCCTCCGTTTGGTTTCACGATGGATGCTGAATGGAACAATACTCCGGCTGATCCTGCAAAACCGAACACCGTTAGCTCGCCACGGGGAGAAGGGGGTTCTCTCCGTGACCACCCTCCTGCGTGAGAATAAGTACAGGTAGTCGGAAGTAAGTATTGTAAGTGAGAGAGTAGTTGAGTGTGAATACCTTTCCTTGAACTCCAAGTTACTTATTTATAGCCGGTGTTTGGCGCCAAAAAGAGAGATTGTTAACGTTAACGGAATCTTTCGTTATTCCGTTAGCGTTTGTTGGCAATCTGTTAGTGCACACGGATCGTGAACTCATCAGCGGTTAGGGAGGCGCCACGTGTCAACATGAGATCACTACATCTTATGAATGTGAGCATGCCATCACCGTGATCTTCCTCAGCCGTCCAGATGCTGCCATGTGGCAATTGGTTATAACCGAAAAGATGCTTGCACGATTGGGTGTTAATGGCTTATAGAAGGTTTCACAGCTGTTATCCATCTATCATTCGCCACGTGTACATTCTGTTACAACAGAAAAGATTCCCCTTGCTTCTGCACCAAGTTAAGGATTTTGATAAGGGAGAGTTTCAGGATTTACTGTTTCCTTGTGCAAGAAGCGCAAGTTAGTTAACTGATCTTCCTTCTTTTCCTTGCTGCTTGGCGCAACGTTTGGTGGATGCTTGCTTTGATATAAATATCTACGCAAGGTTTGCGCATGGAGCATTATCAAGCAAGAATGTTCAAGGTTAACTTTGAACCTTGCGCGAGCCGCGCAAGGTAGTTAAATGAAGCATTTATCGGACAAGAATGTTCAAGATTAACTTTGAACCTTGCGCGAGCCCGCGCAAGGTAGTTAAATGAAGTACTTATTGGACAAGAATGTTCAAGATTAACTTTGAACCTTGCGCGAGCCTGCGCAAGGTAGTTAAATGAAGCATTATCAAACAGGAATGTTCAAGCTTAACTTTGAACCTTGCGCGAGCCCGCGCAAGGTAGTTAAATGAAGCATTTATCCAAAGAGAGTGTTCAAGATTAACTTTGAACCTTGCGCGAGCCCGCGAAAGGTAGTTAAATGAAGCTTTCCTCTCTTGGATATTTGGCGTAAAGTTCTAATAAATCTTATTTTGGTTAAGAAGTCTGCGCACAGTTTCTTTAGAAGTTATTAATGGGAATGGTTTCCTTGATTGGCGCAAGGTTTTTGGTACCATACCCCTTCATTAACCTTTTGTTTTATGGATTATGGTGACTAGGTAGAGATCCTGTAAAAAAAGACCCAAAGTGTGAGAAGGGTAAGAAAGAATCTAAATCATTAGATCTTTAATTTAATGGTTGAGATCTTGATGACAATCTTGTAAATAGTATAACAATTAAAATAATTAATTTTCTAGATTAAGGGTAAAAAGGTAAAATTAACATTTTTAATTTTAGAAAGTCACATGCAATCCACATGCAAATTTCCCTTTTATTTTTTAAACGCCAATAACTTTTTACACGTAAATCGTTTTTTTTAAATTACACAGAAAAAATTACGTTCAATCGAATGTTTCAGTTAATGGTTTTTTGTTTCAGTTAATGGTGTTATATAATTATTGAATGATGTTATATACTTATTGAATTGTGTTATATATGTGTTGAATGGTGTTATATAATTATTGAATGATGTTATATACTTATTGAATGATGTTATATAATTATTGAATGGTGTTATATATGCGCTGAATGGTTGTTCCAGTGTTATTCGTAGTGTTTTTATAGAGATCTTTAAAATGGTGTTATATACTTATTGAATGGTGTTATATACTTATTGAAGGGTGTTATATAATTATTGAATGGTGTTATATACGTGTTGAATGGTGTTTGTAGTGTTATTCGGTATTCCTATAAATTAGGGTGACGGTTTATGGAAGATTTTGAATTAATTAAATCAATGATAAAATTACTTGATTACCCTTTTAAATTAATTTAGATCTAATGGCTGAGATTCTTTCTTACATTTCTCACACTTTTGGGCTTTTTTACAATAAGCTTACCCTGTATAGACTAAACCAAAAGTTATACATATATAATATAAAGTAACATCATATCCCTAATGATGTATATCAGAAAATTCTCACATCATTAGTACCCTTTGTATAACCTTCTGTTTATGGATTATGGATTATGGTGACTAAACCAAAAGTTATGCATATATGTACATCAGAAAATTCTCACTTCTTTAGTACCTTTTATATAAACGAATCGCGAAACCGAATTTTGACCACAAATCAACAAATAGCTACCCAACTTATTGTAATGTTTTCATAACCAGATCGGTTATCGAAACGACCGTCTTGTCTTGTCTGGTCCACTGCTTGGACCGGTTTTAAAAGCTAGATGACGATAAATAATCTAAATGTTAAATACACATATACTATTAGGACACTTTACTTTAAAAAAAATGAGTAAATTGTCAAAATCGTCCCTGAGGTTTGGGCATGTTTGCCATTTTCATACAAAACAAATTTTTTGTACCATATAGTCCTTCACTTTTGGGGGTTCTTTTGTCATTTTCATCCAAACGTCTAACCCTTTTATTTTTGCTAAAATCGTCCATGAGATTTGGGATTTTTTGCCATATTCATCCAAATCTTTGATAGAAAAAATAAAGTAAATTAGATGTTTGAAGGAAAATGGCAAAAAATCCCAAAAGTGAATGACTATATTGTACAAAAAAAGTTGTTTTGGATGAAAATGACGAACATGTTCAAACCTCAGAGACGATTTTGACAATTTACTCAAAAAAATATATAACTTTTTTTTTGTGTGTGTGAATTTGCAATGTTAAAAAAATGTGGTGCATAGAATAAACAAATTTGTTGAATAATAAATGAATCAGTAATAAGAACTTACAAACAATAATATATATATGTACACACACATGAATTTAACAAATCTGGTCAAACCATCGGTCATATTCGGCGGTTTAACCGACCAGTAACTAGCATGTCCACACGGAGACGATGTTCCTAGTCTGACCGATCTCACAGGCTGGTCCAATCACACAGATTCTGTGAACACTTGAAATAAATTTTCACAAGAAAAACTTAATTACAACACAAACATCAGTTAAAAAGTATAAAGAAACATATAAGTTATACTTATCATTTTTCATATTTAAGTTAGAGTTAATTACTGTTTTCGTCCCTGTGGTTTGTCAAAAATCACTATTTCAGTCCACTAGTTTAAAAATTGTGATTTCAGTCCCTGTGGTTTCACTTTCGTAACCATTTCAGTCCATCTCGTAACCATTTCAGTCCCTGTACTTACTGAATAAATGGATTGAAGTGGTTACGAAAATGAAACCACAGGGACTGAAGTTGCAATTTTTAAACTAATGGACTGAAACTGTAATTTTTGACAAACCACATGGACGAAAACAGTAATTAACTCTTTAAGTTAGTATAACCTAAATTAGTTGGTAAAAGAAAAGGGAAATAAAGGCACGTACAATGCAATATATTAGTTTAGAAATATATTCATGAATTGAATCCAATCAAATCATAACTTAGAACCATCAATAACTTATTAATTTACATTTTATGTTGGGATAGATGGTCTTTGGATTTATAATTATAACTATTAAAACCGTGAATTATATTTACAATCATCAACCGGGGCTTTCTGCATGTTGTAGTGTTGTAATAACTAGTGTGCTTACTCCGCGCTACGCGTGCGGGAGATCGTTTGATATTGATTAGTTCGTTAAAGTACAAGACTCATCAAAGCAATCGAAAATGAAGACCTGCATCAATTAGGGCATATAACATGGAAATATTTAAAACAGCTAAACATCATATCACAAAATAATACAACATATCAAAAGCATCTGGTGAGTGATATATACATTGTTTGAGCATATCTTATACTGCACCAAACAAATATGACATTTTAATGTATTATTATATATCTTATTTTAAAAAACCCTGAATAGTGCATATGTTGAAGAAAAAAACAGTAATCTAGTTGTCCCTCTATCACACATTTTCATACAAAGATACAAACCACTTCAAAATCTGAGATCTTAGACCACAATTTAATACAACCCCCTTCTCACCACCGCAACCTTTCACCAACTTCCACTCGTCGTCGACTTAAACCCACATAATAGGAGGCGACTTGGGTCCGGGAGCGCATCTCTGGCAACCAAGGGAAGCCGCTTCAGGCGCCTGTAATGGTGGCTCTCAAGTCCGACATCCGGAAAATCGACCCCTGTGGATGAGAAGATGGCATCGTTCAGATCTCGTTATAATCGTCTTCGACTCTGTATGACAATGTTTATTTTGTAGTCGTTTTTTGTTTACCGGCGATAGTGTGGTGGATGGTGAATGCTTCTTCCGGCAAGATTTTATTTCCCAGTGACAAACTATTAGGACATGTACTATCAAGTTTATTGTATTGTAATATAGGCTTGAAGGAAGTGTATTTTCTTAATTCGGATTATTGTATTGTAATATAGGCTTTAGTGTATTACTGTATCACATAAGTTGTTTTTTAATATATAAATAATAATTAGCAATGAGCCAACGATGATTGTTTATGATCGACTATATAATAACAATGATTAACCATATACTTAACGATTGCCACTATAAGTTTAACGGTATATAATAGTTTTTAGAGTTAATTATACAAATAGTGGTTTTCCCCTAGGCGCTAGTCACATCTTTGAACTCTAAATATTGTATTGAGTTATGTGGTTTTAATTTTGTAACAAGACCAGGTCTAGCACCAGCTTTCGAAATGAGATTTTATATTCGGCTTTATTTTTTATAAAACGGATACGAAAATATAGAACTGAACACAATGCAACGTTATTTTCAATTTTTCATAAACTATTGTATATTAAAAACTACAAAAAAAAAGTCTATGCGTATCATCACCTGGTACACCAAGTTTGAGTAGGAAACAATTAAAAATAACATTTCATTCTCTATTACCCTTATATAAATGAAGATAAAAAACAAACACAAAGAAGATATGATTTATAAATTCATGATTATGCTTCAAAATTACTAAATTTGAAACTATTAATACATGATTATGCTTTAATATTACTAAACTATTAATACAACCTAACCACGGGGTGTCAGCCCAGTGGCCAGCCTCACCCATTCCAAACGGGAGGACGGGATTCGAGTTCAGCTCGACCCGAACAATCCTGCTGGGTAGTAACCGCCAGGCAGCTATGGGACTAAGCTAGCTTAGGGAGGGAGAACTCTCCCGCGGTCAGGGGTACCGTACATTTACCATTCCCCCCCCCCCCCCCCCCCCCAACTATTAATACAACCAATCAGTTTACTTTGATTAGAGAATTTTTTTTTTAAAACGTTACTTTGATTATAGAATTTAAAAAAACAAATATTGATATAATCCGTAGGACAATAACATATAATAAAAAACATTGATATAATCTATAGGACAATAACACTTACTAAAAGACATTGATATAATTCATAGGACCATAACGCATACTAAAAATAAAAAATAAACCATAAAAATAACATAAGATAATTGTAAACAAAAATAAAGATATGTATGAACTGGTTTTACCCGGCCTATTTTGACCTGACTTGTTTAACACGCCTTCTTATAAGCCAACTAATTTATACCCCTCGTCAAAAAGATTTTTAGATCCGTCACTGGAAATGTTTTTACACCCGCTCACCAAAATTCCTGGATCAACCGTCGTTAACAATGAAACAAGAATTAAAGTTAAGAGTTATCAAACCTTGTCGCTTTAATATACACACGTACGTACATACATACACATAAAGATACATGCATGCATATGCATATTATACATATATACATGCACATGACAACCATACATACATATGGTAATAAAAACAAGAAAATGCACGGTAATAAATATATGGATAATTAGTTTTCCTCAATGTTTTCGGACCTAGACCGGTCAGTTGATCGGAAACCAGAGGTTGAACCGGTCCGGGTCATGGTATTGGGCCGGAAATGCATTGACCAACTGGCGACCCGGCGGTTGGACCGGGAAACCGGTCGGTCGTACCGTTTTTAGAAGGGTTGGACCGGTTTTTATATATTTTTTCAGATTTAACCCTATTAATTTTTATAATATTTACGATACCTTCCGGTTCTTACATCTGGTCGGACCGGTCGTCCCATTGAACCGGTTCGACATCCGGTCCGGTTCTGAAAACATTGGTTTTCCCCTTTCTTGTTTGGCATGGTAAAAACAAGAAAATGCAAGGTAATAAATATATGGATAATTAGTTTTCCCCTTTCTTGTTGAACAAGTTAATAAGAATCAATTTCAAAACTTTCCTACCACCGTGTGACCACCACCGTTGAGCCGCCATGACCACACCACATTCATCCCCACTTCATTTCAAAATTATTACCGTCGCACCACACAGCTGAGCCGCACATTCATCCACACTTCAGCTCATTTTGAAATTATTACCATCGCACCACAGTTGAGCCGCCATTACCACAGCGCATTCATCCCAAATTTCAAAATTCTTTGAAATCATTACCCCGCATTCATTGACAATTTCAAAATTGGTGACATGATGTTGAGAAATAGGTACCAAGGTTCTAACCCACCTTTATACTCACGCCTTTTGAATCAGGGGAAGAGTGGTACGTGCATGGCTTACACTTACGACCAGATGTTGCCGATATTTTTCAAGGTGAAAAATGTGACGGAAAACCAAAGCCTCGCTTTGAACCATAAGCTCTTAGTATTTGCAAAAACCCTAGAGGATATACAAAAAAATTCTGATGGACGAAGGGCTTCAAGACATGGGGGTTACACAAGGGTGGAGAGGCCGCCTTCAGTATGATTACGGTCTTCAGGTTGACCCATCCATTCCGCATGTTAATCGGTTATCGAATAAATTAAGGGCGTCCATAGCTAATTTTGGGCTTGATGGCCCAAAATTTCCAATGTATACGTTCACATTCGAAAATCCTACGGTAGCAGCAACAACTTCAGCAAAAAAACCTTCCGGGTGGAAGGTACCCAGCGTAATGGTGATCATTTGTTTTGATTGTGGGAATCTATGTAATGAGAGATGAATTCTTGGGGCGGAAATTGCGGTCTCGACGGGCATGCTTGGGTCAGATTAGATTTTTATGACTTTATTATAAGGTTTGATCACTTGGAGTTGTTGAGTTAGTTAAGAGTGTTTGGATGTTTTGGTCCAACATTAATGACGTTAAGTTAGAGTGTTTGGGTGGTTTAGTCCAATGTCTTTAGTAGTTTGTTTTATATAGTTGGTTTGTGTCCATTAGTTTAGGGATCGTCTTTTTTCCCCAAATACTCGTACCTGTACCGATTATAGGTATTCGGTACATGTATCGGTACCCAGTTTTATTGATTTTGGTATTCGGTACTTTTGATATTGGTACGGGTACTGGTACCAAAATTTATTTAGAACTTTAAAAGCTCTTTTAGATTATGTTTTATTTTGTATTATAATATTTATGGTACTCGTATCAGTTTTACCTGTTTGTTACTCATATTGTGTCACAACCCCTAACCACACGCTGGACCGGAGCCGTGAATAGATAAGTGGTAACGGTGGTTATTTTGAAAATATTGCAGCGGAAATTCCATCAAGATCGTGAGTTAGGAAAAATATCAGAGTTTAGAAACAAGAATTTTATTTATAACAAATGGGAATAAAACCCATGTTTTACAAAGGTAGCTTTTAATAAGGGATAAACCGAAATACATAATACAATGTTTCTTAATTTAAATTATAAAATAAGCCACTCCTTTAAGCCTTTTGGTGTCGTATCACAACTCTTATTTGGCGTCTCGACGAGCATGCTTGGGTCAGAGTAGATTTTTATGACTTTATTGTAAGGTTTGATCACTTGAAGTTGTTGAATTAGTTAAGAGTGTTTGGATGTTTTGGTCCAACATTAATGAAGTTAAGTTAGAGTGTTTGGGTGGTTTAGTCCAGGGTCTTTAGTAGTTTGTTTTATATAGTTGGTTTGTGTCCTTTAGTTTAGGGATCATCTTTTTTCCCCAAATACCCATACCTGTAGGGATTATAGGTATTCGGTACATGTATCGGTATCGAGTTCTATTGATTTTGGTATTCGGTACTTTCGATATTGGTACGGATACGGGTACTGGTACCAAAATTTATTTAGAACTTTAAAAGCTATTTTAGATTATGTTTTATTTTGTATTATAATATTTATGGTACTCGTATCAGTTTTACCTATTTGGTACTCATATTGTGTCACAGCCCCTAACCACACACCCTGGACCGGAGCCGTGAAGTGGTAACGGTGGTTATTTTGAAAATATTGCAGCGGAAATTTCATCAAGATCGTGAGTTAGGAAAAATATCAGAGTTTAGAAACACCAGAATTTTATTTATAACAAATGGGAATAAAACCCATGTTTTACAAAGGTAGATTTTAATAGGGGATAAACCGAAATACATAATACAATGTTTCTTAATTTAAATTATAAAATAAACCACTCCTTTAAGCCTTTTGGTGTTGTATCACAACTCTTATTCAGATCTATTGTAATCACCTGAAACATGTTTAAAAACATTTTATCAGCAGGAAATACTGGTGAGTTCGTTCCTTTGTATAAAAAGATACAGTACTGTAATTATAACATTACGAGTTTTTACGTTTGTTTATATCTTTCAGTTACCCACAGTACTTGTCACTCACCATTTCAGTGACTGTGGTCATATCACCATTGCTAACCCTTTGTCCAATAGTAAAGACTATCAAGTAATGTATACAAAACCCCACATACCGAATGTAATTTCATAATAAAAGAGTTAATCATTGTAAATACAACTTGGAAAACATTTAGCGTTTTGCAAATCATTTGAGTAAAAGAGAATGACTCACTTTGCAGAATTAGGGTTTTGTTTTAACAGGCTTCCTAATTCTAAGCCTCTTGATTAACAATAAGTTTACAGCTCCAAGTCTTCTGATAATTAAGTATATACTTTATCAGTGAATTTAAGCCTTCTGATTCTATCCCCTAATTTCACAAAATGTAATCCGTATTAGTGTGTTAACCCAATTCAAACTTTAACAATAATCACGAGATCAAAACCTCAACAAAGTTTACAAAGTATAGCCTTATACAGGCAGCACTTTGGCATCCGTTGATTGGCTTCAAATCAATCGGACATGTAAGACCCTAACGCGTTTTAAGCACAAAGACGCAGCGGAAATATGAGTCTTAAAATTTCTTTCTTTGTAAACGTCTTGACATACTTGAAGGTTCATTTTAAAATAACGTTTTTATATTAAGTACATTCTACTTTCTCATTTAGGAAATAAAACACAACTTATGTTTACTAAATTACGTAATCACACTTTCCCGTACAATTTATGATATGACTTGATCTTCAATCGTTTACATCTCCTGATGATAATCCGTGATTCTGTGTAACCTGAAATCACCACATACATTCACATCATTAGTACTTAGTGACAAGATATTGATATAATTTGAATTGTATGACTATTCGATCGCGTTGCGTTCTATTCTCTTAAGGATTTCATTCAGTTATCCTTTTGAGTTCAAGCACTTCATCTCGGAGTCTAACCTTTCAATGAGTCAACAATGATGTAACGCTTCACATTCTTGTACTTTCCTTATTTAGAAAATGTAATCGTATTTCTATCTATAGAAACTTGTATTCATGTCTTGTTTGTATTTCGTTCCAACTTTGTAATCCGATACATTGACCATAATAAAATTCATGCTTTGTTCATACTTGTTATACATGCAATAAATCATTTCAATACGCGTTTTCATGCAAACCAATACTTATTATACATGCAATATGTCACACCCCGACCCGCAGCGGAAAAGGTGATCGGGGCATGATTGGGTTTTCATCAAAGCTCATGACATTTATTATAATGTTTCATATTTATTATTACAATTTAAAAGGAATCATACAATCAAATCAAACAATTACAACATGTTTAATACATCCTTCTAAACTTCATTATTTTTCTTCTAAGGCAATTTCCTATGTTTTCCTTGCTTCATCCTGTTCACCTGTATCATGTGTAAAAATGGTTTTTGGGTCAACAAAAAGTTGGCGAGTGAACCTTGTCCGAAAACATTTATTATTTATTTCTTGTTGTATTTAATATGGAAAAAGTTGCGCAATAATCATATATGAACAAACGTAAGTAAACATACAATAACAAACAAATAGCATACAATATCAAACAAATAACATACAATAACAAACACCTTGCATGAATATGTAACATGAATGACAATGTAAATGTTGGCAACGTCTCGTTCACGCTCATAGGTAATGGGGAACGGCTCACGCTCATAGGTAATGGGGAGCAGACGGCCTATGATGAAATGTATGTGCGATCAAGGCTCAATCAAACGGAGCCGATCGTATGTTGGCACGCCTGGTTCACGCTCATAGGTAATGGGGAACAGCTCAACGCTCATAGGTAATGGGGAGCAACAGCCTATGAAAATGTATGTACTGAAAATGATTAAAATTAATCTAAACAATAATCACACAAACAGATAATACATGATGAATACACATTTGTTCATGGATGTGATAGATGCACCATAGTTTAAAAGTAATAAATAATAAGACACATGATACACCCCAAAAACGTGATTAAAACGGGGAATTGTAGAGATTCACTCACCTTGGGTGCGTTCGGTGAATGATGTTGAATGCGCACGAGTTTAGAGGATTGATCGACGGGGAATAACTAATCTAATTAATAACGAAAAAGTAAGGTAAATAAATGGATTTTATTAACAAATTTTAATAGGATTTTTGGATATATTTTTGTGAGTTTAAGGCTATTTTCTAACTTTAAAAATGTTATTTTTAAGTATTTTTAATTGATTTTTAATTTAAATAAATAAATAAAAATAATAAAAAATGTTGATTTTTGACCATTGACCGTTGACTTGTTGACCGTTGACCGGTTCGGTCGGTTATATGTGTGCGCTGGGTGAGACTCGAACCCGAGACCTCCCGTTCGCGTGCACGCAGCTCTACCAACTGAGCTACGTGTCTAACCCGAAATATTTCTGTTTTTAATTATATTTATATACTAATTAAATTAATCCGAAAATCACTTATTTTAAAAACGATTTAATGTATCGACTCGGTGTTAGCCACAGGTCTCGAACCCGGGACCTGTGCTTTAACGTTACACACAGTCCACCGCTGGACTGTGTGTCTAACTTGGTTAATAAACAGATTTTTATTATACTTAACATCTAACGGAGTTAACCCGGTTCAGTTTTAAAAAAAAAAACATTTTTATTACTGCGAAGGTGCGTGTGTCAAGAATCGAACTCGGGACGTGTATGTATTTGTTTGCACACAGTCCACCGCTGGACTATGTGTCTAACCCGTTAATAAAACTGATTTTAATTAATCTTATAACATAACTGAACTCGTCTTCTTCGTTCAAAACACAGACATCGATCAAAGCAACTGTTACTTGATTAATTCGGTTAATGAACAAAATGACCAATTGAAAAGTATTGAACCGAAGAGTTTGGGGAAAGAAAATACCGAACAGATCGTCTTCTTCAGAAAATCCGGCGAAGCTCGTCGGCTCTGTTCTGGTGACCTTCGGCTGTTAGAGTCAATTAGCAGTTTGGAGGGATTAGATGTGAAATTGAACTAATGAGTAATGATTATCAGTATGTTTGAATGATTATACCGGTTAACAGCGGGTTTCTGGAACTTTCAGAAGTTTTCCGGCGAAAACAGAAAATCCGGTAACGTCGTCTGAAATAGATTCTGATGGTTGGATTGAAGTTAGTAACATTCTAACAACGGATTGAAACAGAAAAAGTCGAGGTGTTTACCGTGTAGATGAAATCTCGGTTTTCCGGCGACTTGCAGAGATTTTTCCGGCGAGTGAAATTACGTCGAGAATTGGAGTGATTGTGAGCGAAAAGGTTATCAGAGGTTAGAGGGTGTATTTATAGGGAAAAACATCGACGAATTTGGTCTGATTACCGTCTTGATTCGTTGGTCAAAATTTTCCGGCGGTTATGACTAATGTCCTAGACTGGACATCGGTTATAACCGATGTCGTTGTTAATACTTACGTTAAGTCAAAGGTAACCGACGATGATTGGCGAAATCATCGGATTTTCTGGCGTCATCGGATTTGGGCGCGCTGTTGACTGGGTTTGATTTCCAGATTTATTTTATGTATTATTTGTTTCAATAAATTAACAAGTGGCACAAGTGGCGGAGTGGTGGAATGTTGGTGTGTTAAGTCTTTGTGATTCTCTTGGCTGACCCGGGTTCGAAACCCGGCATCAGCAATATATTTTTATTTCATTATTTTTAATGAATTTTCAAAAATAAATTTTATATTCTAATATACTTATTAATTATGTATCGTTTAAAATTAATTTGGGCACTAAATTCGCAACGAAATTTTTAACTGGTTGTTCGGTTAATAACGAAGCGGGTTTGGTTAATCCGGTTTTTGACGGATGTTACACAATACTCATACGTTACAACTTTATACTTGAAATACTTAAAAAACCGGCTGAAATACGAGAAAATGGCTCAAAACTAAACTCCTTGTGCGAACTAGACCTCTTCGCATGAAGTGGACATTCACTTCGTACGAAGTGAAGGCCACTTCGCACGAAGTGGACACTCCGCAACAACCAGTCACTTTGCACAAAGTGAAGTTGGCAACAACTTCCCTCTATAAATAAGAACACTCCCTCATTCCTTCAACTTTCCAAATCTTCACACTTCTCCACTAAATTATCCAGATATTGACAGAGTACTTTCAACTGTTTAAGTGAGTTTTAGCTCACTACAATCTTTTATTCTTTTGATTTCTTCTTTACTTCTTCTACTTTTTCTTTTGTACCAAGTGTGAGAGCCAACCAAGTTCACCACCCTCACTATCGATGAACTTGTGTTCTAGCAGATGTGAGAATGATGGGAGCATTGGCATCCGAATTAAGTTCCACACCTCACTTGTGCACTTTTAGAAGTATTTTATTTTTGTTTATTCATGACCAACCAGATTTATTAACCATGTTGATAAACTTTGAGCTTTGGTGAATCATACAATGAGGTATTCGTACCTTCATGCTTGACCTTTATGATATATTTGAAGGACTAAAGACTTAATCCATATATTATAAACTATAAAGTATATACATATATGTATCTAACCGAGTTCATGATGCTAACTGATTATGGTTGGATGTTATGAGCTTAGGTTATTCTGTCTCGTTGTTAAAATTCCTCGTTCACAGAACTCAGTGTCAAAACAAGCGTTTAAACGAGCTACATTATTCCAGAACAGTCACTTCGTACGAAGGGTGCGAAGTGGTCACTTCGTACGAAGTGGCATTTTTCTTAACATATACTTTTGTAATTTTAATATTGAATCTGGAACTCTCGCCAACTCAGGGTACTCATGCACCTCTGTTCCCTCACAAAGGGTAACCTCGGTGTTCTATCCTTCAACTTAACAACTCGCGGTTTGCTAGGAAAGCTTTACAAAACTGTGAGTATACTCGACTCCCTATTTTATTTTTACACTTTTGGGGTGCAACATATATGCTCTATCAACCCACTAAATCACGATACTTTATGCTAAATCACAAAACAAACATTCAGTTATACATGCTTGATATGAATACTTGCAAACTTATATTCACTAAATCGAATGTTTTATACTACATCATTAACTGTGTACAAGCCTCCCTTAACATGTACAGCGCTATAGGATTAATGCACCACCCGTATTCGTGAGGTCGTGTTAAGTAAACTAAATGGTCTGTCATTGCTATGATTAGATTACGTAAGAGGTAAACTTTGGGTTGACATATGTAGTCGCATTACTAGTATTATTTGTTAGCTTAAGTAAACTTTTAATGCCATGTGGAATGTTTAAACTCTAATTATCTAGTATTGAAACTAGTATATTCGCCAATGCCTTGTGTATTGAACTATACTTTGATATATGTTGTAGGATCATGATGATGATGAGGATGCATGGAATCTAGTAGGATGAACTAGAAACCCGTTTTTAAATTTAGACTTATGTTGTATCTTTGTTCTTGATCATGTTGTTGTATTTGTTTCTAAGATGATGTATTTGAGATTAGAAATGAAATGAAATATTGTTGCTTTAAATACTTGTCAATACTAGCGTTATGATATCTCGAACAATCTACTTCGTCCCGCCCTGATCTTTCCGCCATCGGTTGGGGTGTGATAGATTGGTATCAGAGCCATAACTATAGGGAATTGGGAAATTTGCCATTAATTGACTGTCACACCCCAACCGATGGCGGAATCATCGGGGTAGTGGCACTAGGAGAATCAGATTGATCAAGAGATTCCATAACGATTAAGTCAAAGACAATAATCAACATTTAATATCCCATACTATCAAACTCATACAATCTTCAAACAACCATTACAATTCAACAAAAATCTCTTAAATACAACATCTGATCCGATCTTCCCTAGATTTATTACACTTGGAACTAAAACATAACAAAACAAACTAAGCAATACTAAATCCAAGCATCCAACCTAATCCTCAACCTGTTACATACGTTAAAATACAAGTCAATACAATTAAGTAAAGGTGAGCATACAGGTTTAAGTACTACTAGAATAATCGAGAAAGCGTTCGCGAAATAATCTAACTACATATCATGATACACAAAAACACTTCACACAACATAGGCTCATTTCTCATGCTAACTACCGTGAGAAGGCTTGCGCGCCCATCCTAACTAGACCCCGTCGGGTGTAAGCCACACTATAGTACCATACTAGCTAAGGAGGAAAGTTAACGAAAAAAGTCCTAGTCACATGTTTAGTATCACGTATTGAGCATACACAATTAGATTATTCGCGTGTGATAAACAGTTTGATTTGTGAAGTGATTTTGATAGAGGAACGTATGTAACACCCAAAAAGTGCATTAAAGTGAAAATGGGTCAAGTATACTCACTGCGGGTGCGTTTTAGGTAGGTTTAGAGATCTGAGGAGTGTTGTGAAAAGCTCTGGATCAGCCTGCATACGCGAATGGAAGTGCATCAGTCTCCGAAAAGCTGAAACGGTTAAGTTTGGGTTGGGCAGTAGGCAAGTTCGAGCGAACTTGTACTAAATTGCCGAGTTGAGAGTCAAGTTCGGGCGAACTTGTAAGTTTCTCATGGAAGCTTGACAAGTTTGAGCGAACTTTGTGGGTAACCTTGACAGGTGAGAAAAGTTCGGCCGAACTTATGAAGTTTCCTGAGAAACTTGACAAGTTCAAGCGAACTTGGGGTTTGCTGAAGAGAAATTTTGTGCATTTTCACTCAAGTTCGGCCGAACTTGTCCCAAGTTCGAGCGAACTTGACTAATCTTGTTGTCAAAATCAGTGCAATCTCGAGCGAACTTGATGTTTTCGGTTCCAAAATCTTGCGTTTTCGCGTCGTTTGCTGAGAAATCGAGTGTCCATCCCTCCAACCTTAAGCCACTGAGTAAAGCTTAGGCTGGAGAGGTCTTTTGGAGCGAACTTAGCCATTTTACAGAAACTCGGGCTAATCCGGCCGAACTTGATGGTTCGTACGGGTTAGTCCAGCTTGTGTAAAGTGACGATTTCGTCCTTGTGCTTCCGGATCTGAGATTTAGCTTCTACAATGCCTCGTTCCACTCAAAAGTGAACGGAACATACGTCATTAGTCCGAAAATGGTGTAAAAATCAAGGATTTAAAAGGTTTTGCTCAGATCTAGTATAGATCTGAGTGAAAACAGAAGTTTTGATGGAAAAAAGATCAAGATTTTCGTAAACAGAAGAGATTTGATAAAAACGAAGGCAATGCCTTGTGCAAAATCGTTGTAAAAGGTTGTTGAACATCATTGTGGTTGAAATCGGGTTGATTCTTACTTAGAAAACAGATGTTTTTGGGTTTCGGGAGCTCTGGGTGAAGTTGCAGCAAGTTCAAATGAGAGAATAGAGCTGAGTATTTATAGGAGAAGGCAAAAAGGTGAGCTGGTGGAGTCAAGTTCGGCCGAACTTGCATGAAAACATGCAAGTTCGTGCGAACTTGTGAGATTCTGGGAGGAAGTGAGCCAAGTTCGACCGAACTTGACCCTTTAACGGTAAGTTCGAGCGGACTTGAGGCATTTGAGGAGTTTTAGTTGAGCCAGTCAAGTTCGGCCGAACTTGGTGTCATCAAGTTCGAGCGAACTTGACCCAATTGTTGGGTTTTCTTCGTTTATTTCGCGTTAAATGTTCGTTTGACGATTCAGTTCGTATTAGATAATATATTAAGCGTTTTAATAAAGCGTTAAGCGTTATACTTGATATAATAGTGCGATTTAGCGATTCGAGTGTGCGAGAGCGATGCGATAGCGAGCGTAAACATAACCACAAACACGCATAACACATAAATAATATAAAACCACAAAATGTAACTGCGATTTGTGATGCGATGAGATAGGTGATGCGATTTAATAAGCGATTAGATGCGATATAACATACATAATCATAATTAGTTAACATAAACTTCATTAATAAGCGAATCTCGGATTTACAAAGGATAGATACAATCGATAACAAAGAAAAAGATAACAACGAATTTCCGAGTTGTTACATTGACCTAGTCTGTAGTCTAAGTACCAAATCAGACCCCTCCATGTGAACTGAGCCACCTCGTGTGAACTGAACCTCCTCGTGCGAACTAGATTCCCTTCGCACGAAGTGGTCATTTCGCACGAAGTGGACACTTCACACGAAGTGAGCCACTTCGCACGAATTAACTGTTTCCCCGCTTAAAACGTCTAAACTTTTCCTATTCTGCTTCTGATCTAACCATGTTGTCTTAAATATTATATGCCCTTCCTAAGGCTAACGCAATACACACATGAAGACGTGAAGATACTCATGCTACAAACGAGACAATCTCACCAAATAGGGGTGAAACCCGCACTTTGGTGATCACTCTCAATCCGCGTATCCAATTTTGCACGAAATTACGCCATCAAGTTAGGAGTGATATCCACATCTTGATGGAAAATTTCCATTTAAAACTCTAGTGGGCCCTTACCAAAGAGTCGGAATTTGCTCCTCGTTTAGTAAGTACCAACCACACTTAGGGAATGAAATTATCAAGCTAGGAGTGATATCCGCATCTTGATAACTAGTCTCATTCCTCGATTTTCAATCCCGCCAAAGTCTCAAACTTTCAATCGACTAGGGACATGTAGTAAATGGAAGGGTAAATATCGTTAACCGTTCCACGGTGAGAGTATATTCTACCTATTAGGCCAAAGCATGTTCCCTAACTCGAAAGGACTTTCGATTCACTTTGGAATAGTCTTAGTCTCGTTCTGAGACACTCCAAGCTTTACGTTGAATCCATTTGTGTTTATATTCATTTCTATGTGTTTTACTTTTGATACGTTTATCATTTTAAGTCGAAAGCACAAATCGCACGTTATCCGCAATCTAAAACTATACTAACAATCGTGAACAAACTAAATTTACTATTCTTATCGTCTTTATACGTGATTATGCAATACAAGTATGTGTCATACTTGTCACACCCCGACCCGCAGCGGAAAAGGTGATCGGGGCATGATTGGGTTATCATCAAAGCTCATGACATTTATTTTAACGTTTCATATTCATTAATACAATTTAATGGAAATTTACAATAAATGTTACAACATGTTCTAACTATCAATCTAAGCTTCTTTGTTCTCTTCTAAGGCATTTCCTATGTTTTCCTTGCTTCAACCTGTTCACCTGTATCATGTGTAAAAGGGTTTTTGGATCAACAAAAAGTTGGCGAGTGAATCCTATGGAAAACATTTGAACAAGTTTATTTAATTGATTATGAAATGAGTGCACAACCACACATGAGTAAAAATAGATGTAAACTTACTCAACAATCATTAGATATTAAATAAAGCACACATGAGCAATAATGGAACGTTTAGAGGCACGCGTTGCTCAACTCGTCTCTCACGAGGAACTGATGGGCCTAATGAATGAATTGCATAAACATGATAATATGAAAGACATAACTACAAACAATATAAACTCAATGATACACACATGAACAATAATGGATTGGTTTTAAGGCACGCGTTGCTCACTCGTCTCCCACGAGGAGCTGATGGGCTTAATGAATGAATTTCACACAAGTTGACAAAATGAAATACATAATCACAACAATATAAACAATCTAAGTTTAGATCACGATATGGTATGGCACAAGTTTAAATAAACGAGTTCATTATTTTGTGACACATGACACACCCCAAAACGTGTAATTAAAAAGGGGGAGTTGTAAGATTCACTCACAGTGGGTGCGTTCGGTTGATGATGTTGAATGCACGCGAAGTGGTTTTAACCACGAGTGAAATTAACCTAGATAGATAGCATTATGGTTTGGTAAGTAAACGGATTTTATTAATCCATTTTAGTAGGATTGTTGGGTGTATTTTTGTGAGTTTAAGGCTATTTTCTAACCTTAAAAATGTTATTTTTAAGTATTTTTAATTGATTTTTAATTAAAATAAATAAATAAAAATAATAAAAAAATTTGACTTTTTTGACCGTTGACCGGTTCGTATGCGTATAAGTGTGCTGAGTGAGGCTCGAACCCGAGACCTCCCGTACGCGTGCACGCAGCTCTACCAACTGAGCTACGTGTCTAACCCGAAATATTTCTGTTTTTAATTATATTTATATACTAATTAGATTAAACCGAAAATCAATTATTTTTAAAAACGATTTAACTGAAACGGACCGGTGCGCTCCACAGGTCTCGAACCCGGGACCTGTGGGTTGCGTTAACACACAGTCCACCGCTGGACTGTGTATTTAACATGTTATATAAACCGATTTTATTATACTTAAATACAAACTAAGTACTTTCATTTCTGACTTATTTAAAAAGGTAAATAATTGTCCGAGTCGGTGCAGTGAACCGGACTCGAACTCGTGTCCTGTGATTAAACATACACACAGTCCACCACTGGACTGTGTGTCTAACTTGGTTATTATTCCGGTTATTAATATACTTAACATATATATGAAATGAATCCGGTTCAGTTAACAAAAAATGACATTTTTATTAAGGCAGCGTGTGTGGGACAAGATTCGAACTCGAGACGTTAATGTGTTTATTGTGCACACAGTCCACCGCTGGACTGTGTGTCTAACTTGGTTATTATTCCGGTTATTAATATACTTAACATATATATGAAATGAATCCGGTTCAGTTAACAAAAAATGACATTTTTATTAAGGCAACCCGAGTAATAACTTGATTTTAATTATACTTATATGTTACCGAACTTCGTCTTCTTCGTCCGTTTTTAACCAGAATCGGAAATCCGACTGGTTCAATGTTTTAATCGGTTTCTTTAGCGTTTTTTAGTTAATTACAGGTGAGATTAAATAAAAAGAAGGGACGATTTAAGCGTGAGGTATACCGACTGGATTCCTCTGTTTCTCCGGCGAAACTCCGGCGACTGCAACAGGTTCCGGCGTCGTGTGTCTTGCAACAGCGAGTCTCCAGAAAGCTTGAAAAGGATGTGGGTGACTTCGGTATAAGCTCAGGGGGTTTAGTAAGGCTTAGAAGTGAAGGACTCGGTTTTCCGGCGATGTGCAGAAATATTCCGGCGAGTGAGTTTTCGCCGAGAAAGGGTGCGGTTTTGAGCGAAAAAGTTTGCAGAGGTTCGAGGGGGTATTTATAAGGCAGGTTATCGATGAACTTGGTCCAATTTCCTGCTTGATTCGTCGGTTAGAAAGTCTCCGGCGGTTATAACTTGTGTCGCGAGTTTAGGCGTCGGTTATAACCGATGATGAGTTAAAGTTTACGTTATAACTGAAAAAGTCGTAAATTCTTGGCGAGATCGCCGGGATTTCCGACGACTGTATTTGGGCGCCGGTTTTGAATTCGGAAAGTCATGTTATGAATTAAATGATTCTAACTTTTAACAAGAAACATTAGTGGCGCAGTGGTTTAAGTGTTGAATGTTAAGTCTGTGATGAACCGGTTACTGACCCGGGTTCGAAACCCGGCAGGAACAAATTATTTTTATTTTCTTATTTTTAACAGTTTTTCAAAAACTAATTATATATTCCCATATAATAATTGATTATGTATCGTTTAAAATTATTTTGGGCATTTAATTTGCAACGAAATTTTTAACTGATTGTTCGGTTAATAACCGGAGCGGGTTTGGTAAAATCCGTTTTTGACGGATGTTACAATACTCTTGCAAACAACGTGAAACTTACGTGCTACGTGATATACTTTTATGCTCATACATGCAAACAAACTTTATTTTATAAGCTCATTATGATCAAGTCTCATCCGATCTTTTAGATGTCTTCTTCACGTAACTCGAATGCAAGGAAGAAGTCTAAGTCGAACTCCAACTCCGATTCGATGTCCAAGAAGGATATGATGAAGTTCATGGCCAAGCAAATGGCCAAGGTTATTCCCGATATAGTCAGTAAGATCCAAACGACCCCCAACAACAACACCGATTCCCCTCATGCCTCGGTCGATCCACCCAAGTCAACCTTTTCGTTCAAACATTTTAACTCTTGCAGCCCTATGCCATTCACGTGAATTAGTTGGTAAAAGAAAAGGGAATTAAAGGCACGTATGATGCAATATATTAGTTTAGAAATATATTCATGAATCGAATTCAATAAAATCAAATCATAAATTATATTGCATTTGAAAGTAGGAACCATCAATATTTTTTTAATTTATACTTGTTGTTGAGATATATGGCATTTGGAATATAATTTATGGATATTAAAATCACGAATTAAATTTACAATCGTCAACTGGCTTTCTGCATGTTGTAGTTTTGTAATAATTAGCAACGAGCCAATGATGATTGTTTATGATCGACTATTATAACAATGATTAACCATATACTTAACGATTGCCACTATAAGTTTAACGGTTATTTAGCGAAGCATATAACAGTCTTTATAGATAATTATACAAAATAGTGGTTTTCCCCTAGGCGCTAGTCACATCTTTGAACTCTAAATATTGTATGTTAGAGTTATGTGGTTTTAATTTTGTAACAAGACTAGGTCTAGGTCTAGCACAAGCTTTCGAAATAAGGATTAATATTCGATATAGCTTATTTTTTATAAAACGGATACGAAAATATAGAACTGAACACAACACAAAGCACCGTCATTTTTATTTTTTCATAAAATATTGTATATTAAAAATAATAAAAAAAAAGTCTGTGCATATCGTCACTTGGTACACCAAGTTTGAGTAGGAAACAATTATAAATAACATTTCATTCTCATTCCCATATTTCATGCTTCCAAATAATCATGTGATTTTAGGAAAAAGTCTGTATCTTTATCCTTTTGTTGTTCTTGGATCATGTGCATCGCCTCCTGGTCGCAAATGATTTTACTTTATTTTGTAGCGTCGATCCAAGCCCAGGCCAACGTCTCCTAATCCAATTAAGTTAAGTTAGACAAAAAGTCTTCTCGGTACTCTCCAGTTGTGATACAAATTGCACAAGGATCTTTCCCCATAATAACTTAGTCCTATACGGGGGCGTATAGGACCCCTGGTTAGACCCTGCCCTGTATATGTCTTGTATAAGCGTTTTTTTACAAATATTTTATACAATATTTATCAGATTTTAAGGTATAAGATTCTCAATCAACACAAGATCTCAGAGTCTAACCTTCTGATTCAAGATGAATCAAAGTAAAATGACAGAAACTCTAATAAACTTCTAGAGAGAGAAATGAGAGAAAGTCATTTCAAAATATCTTATGTAATAATGGTTATGAACTGAGCGGCGATCTGGTAGTTCAAAATATCTTGTGTAATCTGGTGATGATGGGAGACTAGGCGAGTAGGCGGACGATCGCTAGTTCCATCCTTGAACTGAGAGGGTTTTACCTCACCGCACTGTCGTGCCTTCGGGCGAGTGTTCACGGGCTTTGGCCCTAGGCGAGGGTTTTCCCCAGTTCGGAAGGCGGTGTATCCCGATTAAGTGAATTTCGCCAGTTGCCCATTTGGAGGATTCGTTGGACGTTCAAAAAAAAATAATTGTTATGAACCCGGGTCCCAACTTTTATATAAGATCCAGACTTCGGTGAACCATACCCGAGTTTGTTACAATTGTTACAACTGAATAACAACCATACGGCGTGGGGAGTGGTTTCTAGCATGGAGGCCTCAACCATGCCACTACACCAGGGGCGCAGCTTAGTTGGGGGCCGGGGGCGCCGACCCCCCAAAATTTTCGCTTAGTAGTGTTATATGTGTAGTTTTCGTATAAAATTTTTGGGTATATACATTTTCGACCCCCGTCGAAAACGTCAGGCTTCGCCACTGCACTACACCACCCCGTTGTTGGCCTTTTGGTTGCCGTGGGGTGAAGGTTGGGTGATGTGTGATGTGTAGGCTTCTTATTGGCTGATGGGTTTTTTTATTGATTTTCTTTGTTTTCTAAATTTTAAATAATTGTAAAAAGTGTATGTCATGTGTGCCATCACGGCACCCTTTCACGTCTCATCCCACCCCTCGCTTTTTGGTACCATGCCACTTTTCTGATGGGTGCTTACGTATCATCCACATATCGAATAACGCATAATTTTCAAGCCCCTCCACACCACACCGTATACGTATACTGTATAGTCTAAGCCCATATCAGCTATAACTATTAACCGGTACTCAGCTACAAGCCCACTCTAGAAAGTCCACTTCTCTTGAATAATTGTAAACACAAAACATACGATCAGAACATTTAATAATGAAACAAATATCTATATATTTCAACAATATTATTAATCGTTTGTAGGGTTTCGCATCGCATGCAGCATGGGCAGTCGCAATCGCAATGACATTCCCAACCGCAACCGCAATCGCAAGAAGAAGAAGAAACGGTACTTATTTCTAAACTAAATTGAATCACATGCACGTATGTTTTTCTCATGATTTTGTTTTTGGTGAACAAACAGTAAGATGAGCTATGCGGAAAGAATGTACGAGGTAAGATCGAACACTATATATATATGTCGTCTATATATATATATATATATATATATATATGTCGTCTATTATTGTTTTAATCGAGTTCTCTGTTTTTTTTTCTTGTCAACTAATATTATTTTAAATTCAGAAAACTTGTCAAGTTGCATCAAAACAGAAGGTAGTCGGGCAACAAGCTGCGCCGCCAATCCTTTCTGAATTGCAAACCCTAACCTTCCAAATACAAACCCTTGCCCCCTTGGGGTTGAACAATTGTTGTAGACGACCCATTGAACCCTCATCAAGAAGTGGATAGCTTCAGGCGCTAGGGAGCCAAAAGGTTTGTATAGGGTATATGATTTTCACCGGCCGAAAAGGTTTACCAGACCATTCAAAATCGGGTTTTATGCTCCGGGGACTGCACCTAGTCGTATTCCATATCATCTATACTTGTTGATTAAGGAATCAGTCCATCTTATGGAGAGGGGCTTAGATTCAAGCTTAGTTGAGAAAAAGATTAGTTTTTTTTTGTGACTTTTTTTATTCTCATCTGCCAGTTGGCTGGAAATGGTAAGTTTTTATTACATGAATAATAGAATTCATCAATCTTTATTACTATCATTATTGTTATTTCAAGAGTTAAATGTCATTTTCGTCCCTGGTTTGTTTAGTTATGCCACTCCAGACCAAATTTCAAATTTGTATTATTTCCGTCCCTGACATTCGGTTGAATCAAATAATTGGACAAACCACAGGGACGAAAATGGCAGCTAAGTCATGTTTTTTTTAACCGAACTGGCATGTTTCAATAATGTCAGGGACGAAAATTGTACAAATTTGAAATTTGACCTGAATTGGCATAATTCGACAAACCACATGGACGGAAATGACGGTTAACTCTTATTTCAATGTTTTGCAGCGACAAGGAGAATGCCGCCTCCCTAATTGCGGACTATGACACCTCTCTGCCTAAATACGATATTTCAGGCTATAACTATCGCATAAATCCGATTTATGATGAGGTTGATGATGACACACAACTATCTATCTTCCTGGTTTTTGAGCTTATGAGAACTATTTACTCACGGATAACGCCTACTCCAAAGACATTTATGGGATGGAGTGAGCATCAGATGTCATTCTACTGTAAACTATGTTCCTGTTTTGGCATCGATTATCTGCATCTAGAGGCTGCTTCCAAGGACGATGTGGTTTTGATGACTCGCGCCGGTACTCCTACTACTGCTACTACTACTACTACTACTATTATTATTATGCATGTTCATGTTATAAGTTTTCTATTGACTAATAATATTGTGTTTTTGGTGACAACAGTAAGGGCACATCACCAATACCGCGAGGATACATAGCATATTTGAAGTGGGTTGACAAGATCCCATCGAACAAGCGTGTAAGGACAATATAATTGTCATCACCATCGTTATCAATGTCATCAACCAACAAGTTAAAGCTTAATAAATAAATTGTTATTATTTGGTTTGGCTGCAGAATCATGTGTTTAAGCACGAGACAAAGCTTAGAAGCAACGACGAGGCTTTTGTACTCTCAACGAAAGAGATTTTGGAGATCCTACGTTTTGTTATCTGCTCACCGCGGTTACCTCCTCAGACCACGCTTACTCAATGGAATGAGTATCAGATATCATTCTATTCTAAAATGTGTTCCTACTTTGGCGTTGATTATAAGCGTTTGGCGGCTGCTGATACTAGTTAGTTATCAGCAAATTATAACTTTACCATGCATGCCATGGTTATTTTCTGTGAAAAAATCGGATTTTATTTAATATGTATTTTGGGGTAGTAATGAAAAACTACAATTTAAATGTCATATTGCTTTATAATTTAAATGTCATATTGGTTTGATACAAGTTTGTTATAATTTAATGAGAAACATCCTCAAGATCTCATCATTCCCCTAAGAGGAACTGATGCTAGATCAAGTAGTTCTCGTTCTCTGCCACATACGCAGTGTATTTGTTATATATGCAGTTAGTTAGTTAGTTAGTTAGTGGTTTTCTTTCTGTTGTAAAAATCACAAACACCTAGTGTAAAAATGTAAAATAGTCTTACAATTGGTTCTATTTTACATGAATTACTACCATATGACATTATACATATGATAGCATGACAATCAACATGAAGAATTTTGCAAAAACAAGACTCTTTGTATTTATTCGGATTAAAACACACATAGCTATCATATGTGCCTCCAACTTAACATGGATGGTTAATTTTTTTCGTTAAGTGAATGTAAAATGTCTATTTTACCCTCTGCTAAAGGAGAACTATGAAAAAAGATATTTTTTTAATTTATTAATCAATTCAAGTGGCCGCCTTTTTATTTAAACATAACTATAACTTAACCACCCCACCCCACCGCCGGCCACCTTCATCGGATCTTCCATGTCCATCGTTAACCATTGAACAATCGCCTGATCATTATCAGAGACTACTCGCTAAATTCATCCCATTAACGATGACTATAATCGGTTTTGAGAAAATCGCTAGGTTGGATGAAATCAACAAACGAACCACCAGAGTCTAGAAAAAAAAATTTGTCTGCTTTCGAAACCAAAATCGCCCGAGATGAAAACAACCATCGCTAAGCAACCATGGTTCCCATGTACAAAATGTGATGTTGACTTAACTAGAGGAAAGGATTAGAAGAGACTCGAGATTGGATCGAAACACTTCTGTATAAACTCATCATAAGATGTGTATAAATACAACATAAAAGTAACAGGAATAATTATCTGTGAACATGTAATCTTTAAACATCAAATTTTAAATCATGAATATAATAGCCGAAGGTGTGAAATAAAAATTATAAAATAAAAACAAAAAACAGGGCTTCTCTGTACAGAATATATCTCAATGACAAAGCGTGATATAACATAACCTAAATGTATGTACCTGATCCTCTAAAGTGCTGATACTCATGGTAAATCCAGAAATGATTTACTGATCTTCTATCACCTTATACAAATCTGAGATAATAATTAGAAAAGTTAAAAACAAATAAAGAAAAAAAAAGTTAAAAAGTGTCAAATCTTGACATCGTCACACCGTTGACCTTTTTTTTAAAATAATTCGAGGGTCAAATATAATTTAAAAAGTTGGTGTTTCTGATAATCTAGGACTTTTCATAGGCTGCAAACGAACCAAACGAACATGAACAAGACCTTGTTCGTGTTCAATTGTTAAGAAATATGTGTTCACGAACTGTTCATGAACACTTACCGCTGGAGATTTTATGTTCGTGTTCGTTTGTTAAAGAAATGAATGTGTTCTTGTTTGTTTGTTAAAGAAATGAATGTGTTCATGTCCGTCTTCATTTGTGTTTGTTTGTTAATTTTAGGCAATGAACAAAAACGGACGTTGATGAATAGAAATGAACATAAAGCGTTCATGAACAACTTTTATTTGTGGGAATGTTGAAGTATTTAAATAAAATATGATGACTAAAAACACTAATGAACTATGAAACACAATCAGACATAAATGAACACGTTACCGAATGTTCATGAACATAAATGAACACGTTACCGAACGTTCACGAACATAAATGAACGAACGCGGCCTCTTTTCATGTTCGTTCATTTAACTAAACAAACGAAATTTCTTGTTTGTGTTCGTGAACGAACACGAACGAACTTCCCACCGAACGGTTCACTAATTGTTCGTGGAACGTTTGGTTAGTTTGCAGCCCTAACTTTAAATAAGATGATTTTTGAGGTTTTATGTGCTAAAATACATGTTAGGCGACTTTCGAGTTTAAACCCATTTGGCCGGTTTACATTAAGATAGTTTATTTGATTTGATCGGAAAAACGTAACCAGAAACGAAAATCTAAAAGCAAATGGGTAAAAATAGAACAGATATTAAAATACCTGGCTTTACATTCTCTGTTGTATGCAATTGGCCAAAAAGCCCCCATCGAATCTATCAAAATTACGAATCTGCCCTTGTACGGCTTTCTTCTTTCGAACATTCGATAATGTCTCAACACCTCTCCCTTGACTTTCAAACCCGCTTCTTGGCAAACAAGTGTCAATGGGTGATTGGTTACCTCCACGGAAAGGTGACCTTAAACTAGGAAATGACCCTTCTGCCCTCCGCCAATATTTAGGACTCAAAGACTCGGTACCCATACAACAAGAATCTGGTCTTGAAACTCTCCCGGTTGATACTGCGAAATCATATGATATCTCGTCCAGTGTCTTTTCTAGACCATTTACTCGCGTCTCCAAAGAATTCATTCCGCTACGTGAACTCCCGATAAATTTCTGAAGATAATTAAAATAAAAGGAAAGAGGTCAACTAAGTAAAATTAGGCGTGTAAATGAACCAAACGAACACGAACAAAGGAATGTTCGTGTTTGTTCATTAACTTTAACCGAACACAAACATATTATCGAACAGATGTTTTTGTTCGTGTTCGTTCATTAAGAAAATGAGCATGTTCGTGTTCGTTTATGTTCGTTCGTTTAAAACCTTAACGAACATTTCACGAACGTAAAAGAACCTAAACAAACAAACTTAAATGAACATAATTTAACATACATAAAACAACACAAGTGAACATAAATGATCAAACATAAACGGACATAAAGTAGCTTTTTTTTTATAAATTATAGATTAATTACGATAACTTCTATTGGAAAGCTTATTTTCATTACTGGAAAACCCAATTATCGATTAGTTATTTGTATTTAAGTAGTTAAAAAGCTTCTTTTATGTTTAAATTTGTATAAATATAACTCTGTATGTGTTTATAGAAATATAAACAAACAAACATAAACGAACAGAAATGAACGAACGCGAACATAAACGAATGAACAATATGTGTGTTCATGTCCGTTCATTTAATAAAATCGTTTCGTGTATTAAATAAACGGACATAAACGAACAACCCGCCAAACAGTTCATGAACACTTCATGAACGTTCGGTTCGTTTACAAGCCTAAGTAAAATGTCTCTGTGAAAATACAAAGTAAAAGACTTTGGATTACCTGTAAAAGATTCAAGAGATTCGACTGTTGATTTTCAATTTGAACAAGATGTTTTTGAATCCGCGATAAATCTTCAACCTCTTTTTGATTTTCGTAAGCGCATTCAATTGGATTGCCCTTCATGTCTCTATCGGTTTCACATTCATCAATAAACGGAACCACGCGAGAACCGAATCTTGTTTTGTTAGAAGTCACTCTTTTTTCCGTTTCTAAAATGACGCTTTTATCAATATCCAATGTATCAGATTCAGGCTTGGGCACAGGGAAGTTCACTTGTGTGTCGGTTTTTTGGTCAAAATCCGTCTTTCTAGCCATTAAAGCACTCTGTTTCTTGTAGTTACTTTTCGGAGGACTTCTACTTGGTGTTGTAGTTGGAGATGAACGTTGAATTGGCGAATGCTTGCTACTCGGGATTCTTTCTTTTGGTGATGCTTCCAAAGTGGTAGCAGGGACTACAAATGAAAATAAACTATTAGGATGGAATATTGAGCTACAACTTACAAGCAATATTTTCATAACCATAGACTAGTTTCAAAAACCAGAAGACAACGTTAATAATTTAAAGAGTAAAATGCCATTTTCGTCCCTGAGGTTTGGTCAGTTTTGCGACTTTCGTCCAAAGGTTGTTTTTCCGTATTTGGAAACAAAAGGTTTAAAATCTTGCCCTTTTCATCCGGCTCGTTAACTCCAACCAGTTTTCTCCATCAAGTCAAGGGTATTCTCTGCTAACTTAAAGAGCAATTCGGTCTTTTTCAGAGGTATTAGGTCTTTTTACATAAAGTGAAAAGGATTGAATTGCCCTTTAAGTTAGCAAAAAAGACAAGAATACCCCTGACCTAATGAAGAAAAATGAATGGAGTTAACGAGCCGAATGAAAATGACAAGATTTCAAACCTTTTGGATCCAGATGCTGAAAAACAAACCTTTGGATGAAAGTCGCAAAACTGGCAAAACCTCAGGGACGAAAATGGCATTTTACTATAATTTAAAACATAAATATAATACATAGAACTACTTTATCTTTGAGTATGGATTTGTTATGTTAACCAAATATGAAGTATGGAATAAGCAAAATGCGAAGCATGAAGTAGTAAATGAATCACCAAATGAGATTTTGGAAGGCAAAAAAAGAAACGAAACCCGATTCAAGTGGAGGTGGTTCAAATAAACTCAACATGACCGGTTATGAAGCCGGTCTGATATGCTTCTATAAAAAAAATTGAACATAGGTAATAATATATTATAAGATAAAAATAAAAAGGCACGCTACCAAGAAATTGACCAAACATCATTAAGCATGGAATATGGGAATACACCATGCTATGACTTTAATCATCAAGAAGTGTCACAATTGCCATCACACAAGCAACATAAAGAGTCAAAAGCTTCCAGATTATAGATTAAAGAAACCAAAGGAAACAAAATGCTTCAACTTTAATTATTGTTTTTGATAATGAGAGGTGTAGTTAGCCAGCTTTCCTTCCAGTTCAAGGTATGAATAATCTAAGTTAGCTCACCTAAAATGTTTACCAGATAACCAACCTACCACCATTTAACTGTTCCTTGACCAAACAAATTAAACATGCTACAAACTCATAACCAAATGTAAACAACAATTAATTAATGTGTCGTTATCGTTTTTGCAAAGTCTGTAATTGTGTTTTAACGTGAGGTCAATTGCTAAAAGTATTATTCCAGTCAATCACAAACTAAAGTTTACCTTTAGAAGATGAATTGCCATTTAATTGAGGTGAAACAGGAACCTCATCTGGAATCTCCTTCCATAATTCCAGTGTCTGATTCATTGATTCTCGAACTACTTTCACCTGTTGCATAATTCAAATTCATACAACTATTAAGATAGTGAGTAAGTTGTGATTACCATGTGAATGTACCAAAAACAATGCTTTCGAAAACCAGACCAGGAGCCTTAATGGTCTACCGGTCGGTTCACTCAGACCGGTTTAAAGAACCTTATGACATCATAATTATTAATATAATGATTAATTTGTAATTATTATGTGATTGTTCCAAAAGCAGTGTTTTCAGAACCGGACAGCAAACAAGACGCCTTAATGTTCTGCTGGTCGGTTGAGTCAAACCAGTTTTTTAAGAACTGCATGACATCATAATTATCAAGATAGTGAGTAATTTGTGATTTCTATGTGATTGTTCCAAAACCAATGTTTTAAGAACCAGACCGGACATCAAACAAGACACCATCCCGGTTAGACCGGATTTAAAAACCGGATAACGTCATAATTAGCTTATACGCAAGATACATTTGAAACTAATAATAATACCTTATCAAATCTCTTATTCTCTAAAGAAGTTATACACGAAGACCTGAAACCAGTCAAGTTCTCCTTCTCCGAAACCGCTAACCTCCCCAACGCCTCAACGGCCGCCTTCCTCGCCGCCCAATCATCACAGCTCAGAAACTCAACCAAACACTGAACCAATGAATTCAACAAATTCCGGTTCAAACCGGAGCCACCAGCACCAGCAATGCTTCCAATAACAGACAACAACGCCGGTTTCGCTTTAAAACTATCCGATTTTATCAATTTCAAAACCCTAGGCAACAGCTTCTGCAAATGCACCGGTTCAGGATCCGGTGCCGCCTCAATCGCCGCCGATAAACACAACGCCGATCCGATCTGCGAGTTATGATCCTGCTCCGTCAATACAGCGTCAACTAACGGCTTCGCTAACGACGAAAACGCCGGCGTAGTGATTTCCGACGCGATAGACGTCACGGCGAGAACACACGCAGACCTAACGGCGGAATCAGGATCTCGCAACCGGCGTACGACAGCGGAGAGCATTTTGGACACGTGAGGTGACAGAGCATCACCGTGAGTCACCGATAGAAACCCTAGGATACGCACACATTGCCGCCGTACTGGAGATTTGTCAGACGACGACGTATTGGAGAGGTAGGTGAGGAACGGAGCGAATGAGTCGTGAGTGAGAGTGACTGCGATGGACTCCAGCTCCGTCGTGGCGACGGAGAGTGTGTCACGATCGGAGAGTTTGTTGAGGCAGGTGATTACACGGTGTTTGAGATCTTGTTGTGGTTGTGATGGTGATTGTGGAGGTAAGGAAACGCGTTTTGAAAGAGACATTGTTGTATTGCGGTGAGGGATGTACGGTGGATGGAGGTGGCGCCACCGGTGTGCGACGGCGGAGTGGCGGTTGTGGACGGTGGAATTGGATTGGTTGATTGTTGAATGGAGAGCACGAGAAAGTGGGGAGGAATATGAGAGTGGATATATTATGTGTATTTTGATTTATGGAAAAAGTTGTTAAATAATGGAACGTATAATGTTAAAGAAAATAAATTGTAATTTAACGGCAAATTTATATCACTAACGAACCACTGTAGGTATCATCGTTTCACAAACATAACAATTCAATCAAATCCATCTTCACTAGACATAATGTGTATTTACTAATTCAGAAGAAAACCCAATAAATCTGGAAAACTCTCTATGTAGGAATCTAACCCAGGATCTAATGGATCCTAAGCCTTATCCCACCGCTTATGTAAATTTCCGATTATAGCTTGATTATTTTCCAAATCTACAAATTGTTTGAGGCATGCAAAATTACTAATTTTTATAATTATAAAAATTATCAGATAAATTGACAAATCGTATAGATTTAAACTTTGCAGGTAATATTTTTTTTTAGAACTGGATAGCAATACAAAAAGCAAATTTATTTGCCTGTAGAGCTGCAATGCAATGCATCCCAACAGCAGACGCTATGGAGTCAAGTAGGGCTGGCAATTCTGACACGAACACGATAACACGACACGAACCTACACGAAGTTAACATATTTCGTGTTTGACCCTAACAGGTTTCGTGTCTAAACAGGTCGACACGATAAGACCTGTTTATTTTTCGTGTCTAAACAGGTTAAAACCCGTTAACCTGATAAGACCCCGTTAATGACATGCTAAGAATTTTAATTTAAAAAATATATCAAGTATGTGGGGTATGTGGACTTGGGGAGTCAGGGTACGCGAGGTGGTATTAGGTATAAGTTTTCACTAAACAGGTTCCTTAATGGCTAATATCAAATATGGAATAATAGGTCGTGTTCGTGTCTTAACAGGTCATGGTCGTGTCTTAACAGGTCGTTTTTTTGTCTTAATCAGGTCGTCTAATATGTTGGGAACATTTTCGTGTCTTAACAGGTCATTTCGTGTAACCTGTTTGTTAACAGATTCGTGTTCGTGTTTGGAAAATCTGACACGATAAGATTTCGTGTTGTGTTCGTGTTTACATGTTTCGTGTTCGTGTCTTAACAGATCGGGTTAACCCTAGAGTCAAGGGGGTACGGGTATAAAATAACAGATGTACATTATGTGAGCTAGTCATCGAGTCAGCAGATCATGTTCTTCTGAATTGCAGTGTTGCAGTGGAAGTATGACAGTAGCTACTGCTTGGATGAACGTCTCTGCGAGTTAGTCGCATTCTACAGTTGAAGATGTGTTACAAAATGTCAACGGGTTGAATTTGTCGAAGAATAGGAAGAGGATCATTCATGCTGACTATATTTTGACCTTGTGGAATGTATAGAAAGCGAGGAACAAAAAGAGATTCGAAGGTGTAAATGTAACCAAATACAAGCTTGTGGAGGATCAAAGAGGTGGCATTTGATTGTGTGGTCAACCGATCAAAGTTCAAAAAAATATTTTGGGAGGAAGGGCATAGATTTAAAATATAAGTATAATAATAAAGACGATTGTAGTTTTATTTCTTTTTGGTGTAATTATATAAATTGTTATCGAACCGATAGCATCTTGCTATGGGCTTTTATGGTATAAAAGCTTGCTTCACTTTAAAAAAAACATAAATTAATTTATATGGATAAGTAATCAAAAAGTTATTACAAGTCAACCAACCATTTATTTCGAAGAAAAGAATTATAAATACTTCATTACATTTTTTAATCACAAGAAGACGAAAATGCCAATTGGCCACGACGTGGAGTTAGGGGTAGCCAAAAGATAATTTTAATAAATTATTACTTATTAGTAATCTATTGTAATTCATTCTCCATACCACTCCTTTAACCATGACATGTATGATCAGTGGAAGCTTATATACCTAAAAAAATTATAAAACCAAGGGTCAAAATGTATATACCTAAAAAATTCTATACGAAAATGACGTACCGTACACTACTGAGCGAAAAGTTTGGGGGTTGCCTCCACCCCCACCCCCGGCTCCCTCTAAGCTACGCCCCAAAGTATAACGATACAAAGAAAGACAACAAGGTTAAAAAACAAAAGGGTGTTTCAACACATAATCGGTTTTAAGTAAAGATCTAGGGGAACCGTAATATAGATATACTAGGAAAGAGTAAAAGAGGGAGACCATATAACCGTATTGTGTATCACATATAAAGACGTAAAGTAATAGTCATATGTTTTTTTTATGAATCTCGCAATTCTCTAACTAAAGTTGATATTATGTGAACATAATTATATTGCTTCATTAGAATAAATATATATTCGTAATAATTTTAAAATAAAATTGAATAATCTAATAGTGAAATGTAGTAAATATAATATAAAATACAAAAATTATTGTCTTCATTGTCTTTTTTTGTTAAGTTACAAAAATTAAAAAAAAACAATGTGGTTATAAATTTTGATCGTGTACAAATTTCTGTTTTAAATAAATATCTTCATATATACAATTACACATAACGTTTAGAAAGTTGGAAGCATGTTATTGTCTGACAAGTTGAGAATTCAATTTAGTTCAAATAATATATCCTTTTCTTCTTTTCATTTAAGATCTTATAGTTGATTTTAATGATTAAAAATAAAAAAATACACCCTTTCAGATTTTTTAGACCATAATAGTAATAAGACATCTCAAGATATGAATACTTACATAAAATAAAATTTTCAATGCATAAATATATTGACATAACCTTTTTTAATTAGGTAAATTGGATTTAAATAATTTAATATAACTGTTTTTTATCAATAATAATTCTAACTGGGTTTATTCCCGTCAGTGGTTCAACCTTTTTCATTTTATTTGTATAATGGTCCGCCATTAAAAATTACTTAACGAAGTTAAGTTTTTCTTTTTCGAATTACAAACCGATATTTTAGAACGTTTGATCAGAACGAGGATACGAGTCGATTGATGTGAAACTTACCTCAAAACGGTGCTCCAAATGGCTTAATTTTTCTTAATTGAAATTTAAACACCCGAATTGAAGCACCGCTTTTCGTTGTTTGGGGCACTGTTTCGATGTAAAGTTTACATCAATCGACTCATATCTTCATTCTGATTAAAAGCCCTAAAACATTAGTTAGTAAAAAAAATTAACTCCGTTATGTTTTTTTAACGGCTGACAATTATACAATAAAATAAAAAAAAGTTAGACCACTTGCGGCAATAAACTCAGTTGCCATTCTTTTTGAACAAAAATAGTAAGATTGGATTATTTAAATTCAATTTAAGTTTATATTAGAAAACTTATATTTGCACTTTAATATTTGATGATCGGCCCGTTTGATGAAAAAGTACGGGATCCAAAATGTTAGGGAGGAATAACATAGACGATAACGTGTAACATGACAAATATGATGCATGTGATCATCAGGGTGCTCATAGGTCAACTTGATTGGTCCATTTTATCCCCAAATTAAATATGTGTCTATTGTTTTATAGGGGTTTATTGTCGATTTGTAAATTTAGAATAATTAATGTTTAAAAAGTATTTTAATATAATTTAGATGGTTTCATTGCCGACAACGCAAATGATGTTTAAAAAGTATTTTAATATAATTTAGATGGTTTCATTGCCGACAACGCAAATGAATTCATGAGAGATTTGTGAGTTGTTAATGTTTTTTACTTATCAACTACTATATATGAATATAACATATGTAATAAACAATAAGGTAAAAGAAAAATCAAACAACACTTGGACTATATGTTGTAGAGGTAGTCTAAAAGGTTTGAGATATAAAAAGGGTTATGTCACGTTGAGACACCTAAGAGTGGTAGAAGATAAAAAGGGTGTGTTAATACATGAAGTTAGGAATAAATACACGAACTATACGCTTAACACTTGTTAATATTAACAACTCAATTGTTACCAAAACTAATGTCTTCCATTCATTGTTTTTTTTTAAATGACAACGTTTGCTCCGACTCTGTAACTCCAATAATCTTAAACTAATCATCTTTGCTCACGTTTGAATTTGTGACCTCACCTTGGTATATGCCTCTACCAAATAGGCTAGCACCACATTATCCTATCTAATCCTACATATATGATTTAGTAAAAATAATTTTCGTATTGTGGTGCTATAGATTGTTTTCAAACAAAATAATACAAAAAAGGTAGCTGTAATCCTAGTTTTGAGAAGCTTGTATTTTTTGTGGCATTTTGTTTGCAGTGACAATTTGTTGAATTTGATAGTAAAAAGAAAATTATATACCGAGAACAATTTGAGAACAAAGGAGATGATTTACTCCTATTGTCTTATTAAGAAATATATATATATTATATATATATTCATGCATATTCATACTCATCAACGAGAGTATCGTATATCATTATAAAGAAAACTTAATGACCAATTTGTTAAGATATATAGTTATGTTACTTAATGTATCCCTAAAATATATACATAGGATGCCATTGCCATGTACAATATCTAAAGTTTTTTTAACAAAATGTTACTTAGGTAAAAACGTTGGTAGATTTTACAAGCAACATCACTTATCAACCCACACCAAAGATATTCAAAACATGGCTACGACAGTGGTTGTCGCTATAGAATTCAAAAGTTGTCATTGTAGGGATTAATACTGGTAAAAAGAAATCATTTATTCGCTGACTTGTTGTCGAGATACATTTTCTAGATGGCATCTTAGTTTCACAATGTCTGCCTATGCATGACGAGGACAGCATCAGGATAAGTTAACCTAAACCCTATAATCTTACAAAATTTGTATTGACAATGTCTCCTCCTTATATCCCTCTCACCATAAGGTCAAATTATTCTAGTGTCGCGTAACATAGCTACTCGATTTGATGTTTTTACCGTAGGTCAAATGCGTTATAAATTTAAATATTAAATACTAAATACATTGCTACATTATTTCAAACAACTTTAAAATATGATAAATTTGACTAGTATAAAATTTGATGTAATTGAAAGTTGATAGTGAGAGATGATGAATATAGGGTTAAAACTCATGTGACACTTCTTGAATTATTAGGCAACTTTTTTTGGCCACATTAAAGGTTGTGATGTTTTCCATTTAATAATTTTGCTACATATATGATATGTTGGTTTTATTATTTTAATTTATATTCTCAAATCATAAAAGATAACATGGGTGTACCGTGTACGTACATACATATACATGTGCACACACACAAGTCATGAGTTTAAACACTCTTATGATTAGCTATTTGAAAGTGTCTTGATTTGATTGTGGATCTATGTTTTTATATTAATATTTTTCTTTTGTCATTCTACATGGAAATATGTAGTTTAATAAAAATGTAAGAAATACAAAATATATATTTTAAATTCAATATGACCTCAAAACGTATGAATTATCTATTTGTTATAATCCAATAATCGATGCACATTTGTTTGCTTACTAGAAAAAATATAGAAGCTTTCTTTACTTTTTGAACGACGAATTTCTTTGTGTTTTAGCGATCGCACTCTTTAAATTTGAGAGTTGTGTTGCCACACTCCAGCCAGGATATGTTGTTTTAATAGGTCTACGCTGACTTCAAAGTTTGGTTTAGGCGTTTCCCCAGGAAACCATACGGTTGGCTAACACTTGACAGTCGTGTCACCACAAGAGTAGCACGGTGTGACGAAAACCCGCATGGGCTCGAGATTCGAACTGATATCCTCACACAGGCCTAACTCAAATCCTTATTGCCATAAACCCATGACATTTACACACACTAAAAAAGAGTATTCTATTAACATATTGTGTTAATATGTATTTTACATGATAATACATTTATTTATTTAGATTAAAAATCGTTAGCATGAATAATGACGATACTTGTTTTTCTACATGAATGTACAAAAGGATCTATCTACAAGGTCACTACGGTGGTGATGGCCACATGGGTTGTAGTGAGAGACGAAGAACAAAGGGTTGGGTTTGGGGTTGGTGGGTTTTGTTTTGTTTATTTATTTTTATCTTTTTTAACAATAAGGAGTATAAATTCTACGATTGTTAAATGGGTTGCTTATCTAGCCCTGGGTTGTTGGAGCGTCAAACCCAACACAAACCGTAAAACGTTACACGTACCCGAAAATTGTGTCCAGCATATAAGAACCCAAACGCAATAATTGTATTTGAGAGTTGACAAGAACGCAGTCAGTTTAACAAATTTTTTTTATTTATTTTTGTAGATTAACACTTTAAAATTAAAAATTTATGTATATTTTGAAAATATAAAGCAGTTGTGTTTAAACTATACCAACTTAACTTTAAACTTTGGCATAGAAAGTACCCAAATGAAGTAATTTACAATATGAATACAACACACATATATATATATGGGTTTAACGAGTCAACCCGTCAGGTTGACACAAATACAGGGGCGGATCTACCATATACGAATGTCACACCCTGACCCGCAGCGGAATAAAAGTCGGAGCATAATTGGGTTATTACCAAAGCTCATGATATTTACTAAGAAGTTTCATATTTATTAAATTCAAATTACAAACTTAAATATCCAATAAAAAAATTCATACAATTACAAAGGAAAACAAAACTAAATGTTTATTCCAAAGCAATAACTTGTTTATTCTTCTAGGCCATCCTAAGTGTTTCTTTCCTCAGCTGTATCACCTGTATCATGTGTAAAACATGGGAGATTTTGGGTCAACAAAAGTTGGCGAGTGAACCTTGATAAAACATTTTAAATAATTGCTTGTTTTATTTATTAAAGAAAATTCGTGCATAAATCACATGTAACCAAACATATATATGTAAACAATCACAAACCACTTTGGATGAATATATGACATGAATGATGATGTATTTGAGATCAAGGCTCAATCAAACGGAGCCGATCTAATGAGGCACCTGATGCTCAACCCGTATCCCACGGGAACTGATGGGTCTAATGAAATGCGTGCACTGAAATGATAAATTTAATCTACATATAAATCACACAACGACCAATACACATTTGATCACGAAATGATATAAGCACAAGTGTTTAGATAAAATAAAGGAATAGTACGACACATGATACACCCCAAAACGTGATTAAAACGGGGAATTTGTAGAGATTCACTCACCTTGGGTGCATATTCTTGAGTGGTAAAGAGAGCGCACGAGTTGGAAATTTAATCGACGAGAAGGTACTAACCTAGAAATAATAACGCGATAACTCAATAAATAAATAAACTAACCTTTTGGTTTAAAACATTTGTTTAGATTTTTAAGTTATTGTTGTGGTTTTTATTGGTATTTTAGACCCTTTATTTTTATTTATTTTTTTAGATTTAAATTTAGTGTAAATTCATAAATAAAATAAAACAGGAAAATAAAAATAAAAATAAAAAAATAAAAAGTTGTCAGTCTGACAAGGGGGTTGTCAGACCTGTCGAACCGCGGGAATTTGCATGCGGTGGTGAGGCTCGAACTCGTGACCTCTCGGTTGCGTGCACGCAACTCTTCCAACTGAGCTACGTGTCTAACCCGAAATATTCCCGATTTTAATTATTCTTATACACACATTCAGTTCATTTGGAAATCAAAATTTTAAAAGATTTATAATTGATCGAACCGGCTGAGACAGTGCAGTCTCGAACCCGAGACCTCGTGATTAATGTGCACCCAGCCCAACCGTTGGGCTGGGTGTCTAACCCGTTAAGGACTCCGATGTTTATTATTCTTATATACCAGTGACGTTCTGACAGTAGTCTCTTAAAAAGTTGTTTAAAAATCACATGTTCAGTGACTGGGCATGGATTCGAACTCTGTATCGTATATATAAAATGCACACAGTCTACCGCTAGACTGTGTGTCTAACCCGTTTAAAACACAAGTTTTTATTTTACAAATATGCTTATTGACTTCGTCTTCTTCATTTGAATAAACCGTACCCGCCTGAATCAATTCCCGATTCTTTGTGATTTTATTAACAATTGAATGTATACGATGCTAATTTAAGAAAACTTAAAAGGATAATAAAAGAAAACTACCGTATGCCGGTACTGGTGATTCCGGTGAGTGGGTCCCGACGTCTCGGTGGTTCTCCGGTGGAACAAGTTTTCCGACGACTGAGGTAATTAGAGTGAGAGCAGAAGAAATGAGCGAGTTCGGATTGAGGGACAATCGACCAGTATTTATAGGGATGTTTGAGGCTCCGGTTACTATGATTTCGAGTCAATTGCCAGCGATCAATCAAGGAATTTACCGAAAATAAGCTCGGACAGTTGTGTTCCTAGAGGAAAACGCGTTGATTGCCGAGATATCCGGCGAGGGGAAATCTGCGGGCGTTGCAGGTTCCTCTTATTGTGAATATAGAAGAATTAAGGTTCGATAAATATCACAATTGGTGTGTGCAGCGTAGTGGTGTTGGTGGTGTGTGTTTTACCCGGGGAACCCGGGTTCGATCCCCGGCTCGCCCATTTTTTAGTTTATTTTTGTTTTCTCTATTATAAGTTAAATCATTTATTAATTATAAATATTTAATATTGAATTTGATTATTTATTTTATTTTATTCAAGTTATTTTAAACAAAAAAAATTCTAATATATAAAACAGTAAACAAAAATGCTAAAAAAATCACCCGACATAAATAAATATACTTTGATTGATAACTTGGAGCGGGTTTTCGAAACCCGATTTACACAAATGTTACAACGAAGGGGTAGCCGACGCTACCGCTTGGCGCTCCGGCGGTAGTGTAAAATTAGTGTAAATTTTGGGAAAAATTGATGTTTTTTCGATTTGGTTACCGCTTATTTATAAAACGTTACCGCTTAGCGGATTTTCTAGATCCGCCATTGCACAAATACACCCATTTTGCAGGGTTCGACCCGAAAATGACCGAACTCGTTCAAACTATACTAAAATCCACAAATTTCATATTAGGTATGTCGTACTAGAAACTCACAACCCCGTGTATAGTTATACTTTCATATAAGTTATGCATATTTTTAGCGTCAGCTAGTCAAAAATACTAAAAGTGTTACCACTTAGCAAACATTGTAACATTGTGTATTATAAGTGTATTTTATATATAAAAAAGTCAAACCAAATCGCAATATAACTTTGCAAAGGGAACATATATGTAATTAACGCTGAAATTAATAGTTATCATAGCACAAGGTGACAAGGGAAGAGATTGAGTAAATTAGAGAATTGATGAAACTTATTGCAGGACTCAAGGACCTAATTAAGGGAAGAGATTGAGCAAATTAGAGAATAGATGAAACTTATTACAAGACTCAATGACCTAATTAAAATCTAAATGAATAAACCGTAAATACGATTTTTTATCATTTTTAAATATATCACAAATACAATGACGTGACTAAGCTCATATGTTTAGTTATAAATAACATAATATAGTAATTTTAAACTCTTAAGTTAAAGTAAAAAAAGGTTAATGTTATACCAACCAAATAAAAAAACGTAAAAACAATTATATATATTTTAAACATCAAATTTTTAACCAAATAAAAAATCGTAAAAACAATTATATATATTTTAAACATCAAATTTTTAACACGATTATTTTATGACATCAATAATAGTTGTACATTATTGATGTATCCATAATTCCAACTAACCAAGAAACCTCTCTTTGGCGTTCGGTAGATATATTAGAATATTTCAATGATTGGTGTATGAATGTAGCAGAAAATATATACGACCACATTTTTTTTAAATTTGGCACAGGTTTTTTATAGACCTATAATAAAAGAATCAGTAGTTTAATGATAAAATAATACTAGTTTATTATTCCCTATATACGATCGAACAGCTAATGTTATATTTGTTCCATTTTAAATGAATACTAGTTGACGCCTCACTCGCGTTGCGGGCGATAGACGAATAATTCTCAACCAATTAAAAAAAGCACTACTATAATTTTGCTAAAAAAAAACTAAAACGATGAGAAGACCATAACTTTGAGCTCAAGGGAAAACTGTAATTTGTGAGAACTAATGAGCGAGTGTTAGGCAGCTCCTTGATATGGAAAAAAATTAAATCGAGTCAACGAATAAAAAAAAATTGTATAGTTTTGTAGAAAAAAAAAACTAAAACGATGTCAATACTGTAATTTTGAACTGAGGGCAAAGTTGTATTTTTTGAGTGGAGAAAAATCATTATTTGCCAAAAGCTAAAGTGATGGTAATACTGTAAATTTGAACCAGTGGAAAAACGTTATTTTGCCAAGGAGCAAATTCGTAATTTGTAACTTGGGGTAAATCGTGATATAAATTTGAACTAAGTGCGAAATCATAATTTTAGGCTGGTTATTTTGAACGGGGGGAAAATCAAAATTTTGAAATAACGACAAAATTGTAATTTTGAGTTAGGGCAAAAGCATAATTTTATTTTGAAGTGGAGCAAAAACATAACTTTGAACCGAGGGGGAAATCAGTAATTTTTAAAACGAAGCAAAATCATATTTTTAAAGAAGGTCAAAATTGTAATTTTGTAATAAAAAAAAAAACCACTTTAGTAGCTAACCCGTCAACCTCCCTTTTTGGCTAATTGATGCGCTTCTTCTAATTGTAAGTATTGGAAATATATAATTTTTTTTCAATAAGTGGTTCTTAGAAAACCAATTATATAAAATAGAAGACTTGATAACATGTCATTCCCTTATAATGCCACTTTAACCTTATGTTTAATTTGTACTATTTTTTCTTTGAAATTAGGATGAGTTTTACTAATTTAAATTTTTGATTGAACTTTTTGACTTTCATACCTTCGTGATGGACCAAATTGTAAAAGCAAAGAAAGTGATATGCTCATCTCAAAGAAATCAAAATATGACTGCTGATAACATGATATGATTTAATAAGTATTAATAATTAATAAAATATATAATACTTTGATTCGTGATAAACTGATAAACATTTAGAAAATGTCAGAACATTTATGTATAGATTTTTATTTACTTTGTTTGGAAAAGTATTCTTTATTTTATACAGTGAGGTTACCATCAAATACAAAGTCTCCAAAAATAAAAAGTCGTAAGAAAAGTATTAAACGGACTCTGATTGACCTCATTCAAGCGGTATTGGAACCGTCTTATTGAACTTTACGATGTGAGATTTTAGGTTATTGTTTTTAAATGTTTAACTTTGTAGATTTTAGACTTTTTGTTTATATCATTGTCTTTTTGTTTATTACTACGTCTTTTTTTTATATTGCGTCATTGTGTTTTTTTGTGACTCATTGTGTCTTTTTTTCTTTGACATCGTGTTATATTTTTCGGCATCGTGTTATATTTTACTCGATATTGTGTTATATTTTGCGATGCATTGTGTTTTTGTACATTTTTTATTTTTATATTTTGTGACAAAATAGTTATTGCTTAAAACATACATAGAGCTAGCAACTTATATACATATGATATGTTAAAATGACATGACTTGACACAAAATTGAATTAGTGTTAGGGGTAAATCAGGGCTGGCCAGGAGATTTGTAATCTTATAACATCTCTGCTCCATCTTCTTTCTAATCAGGATAACATTTTCATGGAAACCACATAAAAAATAAAGTAAAATCAAAAGGATAATAGAAGTAATAAATTTGGTCTTCAAAAATACATGTGCCATGAGGATTTTCCCCCAATGGGGAACACCATCACATGCATATTGTATCTTGTTTAGTGCAAGTTCAATGTATCTATGGGTTGCATAATATTTAGAGTTGTGCATGGATTTGAAGTCTGTTCCAAGTTAGATTGGTTTAAGTTAGGGTAATAAGGGTGGAATGGGGTAGTGGTTTGCGGGTAGCGGGTACGGGTACACCGTCCCAGCGAGTACACTCAGTGGTTGAGTTTGAACAAAAACTCAGTGGAGATCGAATTCTCAAAATCTAAATAAGTTGACAGTGGGGCCGTACTCTTAAAATCCAATATTTTATACGAAAAAAACAAAGTTTTCGGCAAAATTAACAATACGTGCAAAAAATTGGTGGGGCCAAGGCACCCCTAGGCCACTAGTAACCTCTGCCACTGAGTACACCGCCGCCGATCATGGGGTACCCAAAACAGGGTAGAAAGGTACAATCTTTTTGTCTATTTTTTGGTTATAATTGAAACCAAGACTAAATGAAATATACGATTTCTACTCAACTTATCATATAACATGCGACCTCCATTTCAACCTATATAGTTTGTTTTGCGCAAGAATGGAATTTTCAACGAGGTCATTTACTCATCCATCCTGAATTTAATTTCACTAAATTACGCTTAACAGTGAAACTCTCCCATCATCTATGAACAATACTCTAAAATCGCAATGATGGTATTTGACTCAATATCATATCACATGAACCATAAAAATGTAAGATTTGTCTAAAGTGTAACATATCTCCTTTAAAACTCATCGTTTTTTTATGAGGTTTGTCGCACCATTGTAAATGTACATGTGTGACTTGGATAGCATTTGTAAAAGCATGCCCCTCATATCATTCTTAATTGTCTATTTTGCCGCAAATGAGCTCACATTTTTAGTGGAAATTTTGTAGGTCATAAGGAATTAATCTCACATGATCATACTTAAGTACGTAAGTATGGACTTTTTCTTATCTACATGCAATTAGCCAAACAACATGTTGATGATATTTTAGATCAAACATTTATGATCAAATATTTATGTTTTTACAAGACAAAATAATAAAATAATGAAAGATTTACCTGAAGTGTCATTTATCAAATTTATGGTTTTGATTTTGAGTTTAGCACATTAAATAAAAAGAAAACTGGTATTAAAATTTAAAAACAAGAAAAAGAAAAACATAGATAAAGTTGACATATGAATATCTATTAAATAACAAACATTCTCATTATTCATTTTGGTATGTTGAGGTCCCAAACGAATGGGTGGGCAGCTTTGCTTGTTTTGGTCCTTTTGGACCTTGCATAAATGATTCAATTTTAACGACAAATATTATTTTGGTACTTTAAATTAAAGTTTAAACAATTGGGATAATTATTAGAATTATTATATTACTAAAATTATATAATACTCTATTAAATTATGTTTCAAGTTTTGTAACTTTAGAATTATTGTTATAAATTCAATATATTTTTAAAAAATATTTATAATTTCATCCGGTTTTTAAATCCGATTCGACTAGTGAATGAGTAAGACTTCCGGTTCAATGTCCGATCCTCTTCTAAAAACATTGCTGTAACACTATCTAACGAGACAACTGTTCAAATTCCATAATTGACATTTCCTATCCATTAAAACTACTCAACTTTCTATATATTTCACTGTTATGACTTCTTTTCATAATAGTTAATCTGAACGACAACAATTGTTAAATTTGGTTATGACTTATTGCTCAATGATTTTTTTTATTTATTTATAATTACCTTCTACTTAAAAAAAAAGATGATTTTTTTGTTTATACTTACTTTTGATGATTTTTTTTGTTTATAATTACCTTTTACTTAAAAAAAAAGCAATCACTACATAGTAAAAAGTTTTGTATGTATTTCATTTTAGTCACTGGATCTTAACTTTCATAAAAAATCATAACAATAGGACAATATATAAACTGTCGATAACATCTCAAAGATAATGTACTGCTATTGCATTTTATATAAAAAAAATCCTCATGTACATTAAAAAAAGATCTATTTCACTAACTCAATTGCATGCTAAAATTATCTAAACTAGAGATGGGCATAATCGGGTTTTATTATTACCCGGAACCGGTTGTCCCTGACCCGGTTCTGCTTGGATGTCATTGGAACCGGGTATTGTGTGGAACCGGGTCTAGTTCCTACCCGGGTTCACACCCAAGAATATGGAACCGTGTAGAACCGGTACGGGTATTATGGAACCGGGTATGGTGTGGAACCGGGTATGGTGCGGAACCGGTTCCTGACAGTAAAACCTGACTTTTTTACTGTTCAGAACCGGTTCCTGACAGTAAACCTGACTTTTTTACTGTTCAGAAGCCGGTTCCTGACAGTAAAACCTGACTTTTTACTGTTCAGAACCGGTTCCTGACAGTCAAAACCTGACTTTTACTGTTCAGAACCGGTTCCTGAACATAAAAACCTGACTTTTACCGTTAGAACCGGTTCCTGGTAAATGTTACCGTTGGAACCGGTTCCGGATTACAGAATCGGTTTTCTATATAAACCCCTTTACACTTTACACTTTACAGAATCGGTTTTTCTATATAAACTTAACACTTTAACAAGAGATAACGATGGCTTGCAACGATGAGGTCGTGGTTGTTTTGGAAACCAAAAGAAACCCCGATATTTGGAAGCACTTTGACTTGTGTTTGATGTCGGATAGCCATGAAATGGCTAGATGCAAGTGGTGCGGGAAGTTCATGAAGGCGGCGGCCAACTCGACGCTCAAGAAACACACCGACCGCCATTGTCCGGTGACAAAGGCGAAAAACAATGAAAAGGGTGAAGCATCCGGGACCGGGTCATCGAAAGTTTAGTTTGTTTTATGTATTGTAAACCCATTTGTGTTTTATGATTAGTATGTTTAGTGTTTTATATGTTTTGTTTAACGTTTCTTGTTTAGGTTGTTTGTGTAACCGGGTCTAGAAGGTTACCGTAGGAACCGGGTATGATAAGAACCGGTTACGGGTACAACCCGGGTACGGGTTGGAACCGGTTCCGGAACTTTTTTTTCCAAAAATGTGGAACCGGGTAGGAACCATCGGGTATTTTGAACCCGGAATCGGTTCTACTATATGTCGGGTAGGAACCGGAACCGGTCCCAGGTAGGTTCCACCGGGTCGGGTTTGGAACCGGTTATTATGCCCATCTCTAATCTAAACTGATATTCTCATGGGCTAGGCCTCTAGGGAAGTCATGGGCTTTGAAGGCAGGCTCATACATCAGGTTTTGACTTTCAAGGACAAACCCTCAAAGTTCAAACTTCAATTTACGGATTTAAAACGAGGCAAGTCAAGTTTTTTTTTTTTTTTGGAACGGCAAATTTGGATCACTGACGGACCACTGGAGTATCATTGTGCCATCAACGGAACCACCTGATCATATCCATCTCCACCAGACTAAAATGCCTACACACCAATTCAGGAGGAAACCCAATAAATATGGGAAAAACCCCCTTGTGGGATTCGAACCCAGGACCTATTGGTCCCAAAGTCTTATCCCACCACCAAGATGCCACTAGGCTATAAAGCCATGGGCACGAGGCAAGTCAAGTCCGGGCTCATTTAGAACTTTATTACAAATCTTGAGCTCGGCTAGTGAGTAGCTTTTTAAGTTCGAGCTTGACTAAGTTGGCGCGCTTATCAAATATTATTCATTTAATCGTGAATTGTTTTACTTATGTATAATTATTTACATATGTATTATAATTATAATATATAATATAATATAATTATTTATATTTTCCTTGCTTTATATATAATAATTGTTACTATATAAATATATTTAGTATATTAATAAAAAAATATATAAATATACAACTCAGTAAGACTCACAAGCCGGCTGGAGCTCAATATATAAACTTGGACCAAGCTCGTTTATTAAATGACTTGGGTTCGAGCTCGGGCTCGGCTGACGGACGGTGGTGATGACTCATGTGAGTTCGTCGTTGAGGCTGCATTTCGTTCTATGATAGTCAAACCATGAATGGTAAAATCAACTTTTCGTTCTATGATAATCAAACCATGAATGGTAAAATCAAGTTTTTCTAGTTTCTAAAAGGAAATATAACCATGATTTTATGTGAACTTTTTGCAGACAAAAAGTTGGTGCGTGCAAGACGGTTTAAAACCGGTCTTTTATTAAAATACAAGTTATTTGACTTATTTCTAATTGATGCATAGTTAAGGTTTAATAGAGAAAGTAGTTAAAGGTTTACAGAGAAAGTGCAAAATCCAATATACCTTATACACATAGCGCAATTATTAATATAAACATGCGGGATTAGGGTTTATTCATACGTAATTTTTTTTGTTTTTTGGTGACTACATGCGTGATAATGGTTTTTTGTTCATGCATAATTAGGGCTGAGTTTTATAACATTCGTAATTTCATACTGTACACATCGCATGTTAAGGAATATTGTGTTGGGAATTCCTAATCGTACTCATGGCTTCAACGCGTGAAGGCGGTTAGAGATAATGATTAGCTCTAGTTTAGGAGTTGATAGATTCACAATTTTAATTAATTAGTGGATAATTGTCTAATATCCTATACGTGTTATGTTAGGAAGTTTGTTAGATAATTATTATGTATTTAATTAATAGAAATCCTAGTTATATCAGAGCCAAGTTCAATCGTCGATATCAAACGGGTACTCGGGTTCTTAATTGGCGGCTAAGGAGTTTAACGGGTTGACGATTAGGAAGGTCGAGGCGGCGGTACTGAGCAGCTGCGTGGAACCGTTAAGGCGGCAGGCAACGTGTAGGTTGTTCGTACCGGACAACTCGAAAACAAGTTTGGTTTCCAATCGGGCTGATCAATAGTGGATAGGATTTTTGTGAGAGGAATCCGCACACAGGGTGATCGGTAAAACTTCGTTGAAGACGAAGATTAAAAAAAAGGGTTGAAATTGGACGACAAATATAGGTCGACAAATTCGTCCGCCAGGAGAAATCAAAAGAAAGCAAGAAGGTGGCTATTCTGATTGTTTTTGTATATTTAATCAAAGTGCTCAAGTGGAATTCAAATTAAAAAAAAAAAAAAAAGCATACTTGTTGGGACTGTATCGAAGTTCAAGGAGGAAAAATACAAGTTTTGATATTTTTTTCCTTTTGGTTCAAGAAGGAGAACCATTAAGCTTTGATTTTTTTAATCTGGTTGAATGAGCATGGGTTCAATCACGGTTTGAATCGAAGATGAGTTCAGATTCTGCGGGAACATGTAATGATCAAAGAAAGCTAATGTTTACTCAAAATCGTAGCCGAGTCAATGGTGGTGCGAGTTTTTATGACCAAAGGACGAGTCGCGGACAAATGACTAGTCGAGTACAAGGTCATAAGGATGTTGGAGTAAGGATGAAGCCGAAAAACACAGTTAGGAATCAAGAGGAGTTCCAAGAGAATCAAGGCAAAGAAAAAGTTCTTGACGTTGAAGATCTCCTGTATACGATTCGGAAATTCAGGGGGTGAATGTTGGGAATTCCTAATCGTACTCATGGCTTCAATGCGTGGAGGCGGTTAGAGATAATGATCAGCTCGAGTTTAGGAGTTGATAGATTAACAATATTAATAAATTAGTGGATAATTGTCTAATATCCTATACGTGTTATGTTAGGAAGTTTGTTAGATAATTATTATGTATTTAATTAATAAAATCCTAGTTATAGTCTAACGTGATAGGTTAGCTATACATACCACGTATTGGGTAGGGATTTGTAAGAATCAAGTTTTTGTGTAGTTTTCTTGATCTAATAATATTGTGGGAGTTAGCCATAATATTTTTGTTCGTTTGATATTCGACTGGGACTTTATATTGTAGTTAACCTTCCCCAGGTTTATATAGTATTAGATACTACATGAAGCAACAATCATTATGTTGTTAAAGCATATTCATACTTCGTTTTGTTTTTTGCATAACTGCGTTTTTTGTTAAATTTTATGAACGTTTTTCTTTGTTAGCAGCTAATAAATTCTCATTCTCACACAATGTCATTGTATTGGCTAGTGTTTTAAATGCCACTAATAAAAGCATTATTTCCCCGCCCTGTTAAAGACCGATTCGAGATGACCAATCTAAGATGAAGAAAATATAAACATTGTTGAGACCAATATTTTTTTGCTTGATTTCTTGAATGTTAAAATACGATTACATATAGATGGAAAGCAAGGCAAACCTGAATCCTAACCGATCTTCAATCTTGGAGATGTGCGGTATCCGTTTGATGAGGGTGGGCCGGTTATGGGTATGAGTAGTCCGACCCGTATCACGCCCCATCTTTTTTACTACCGTGATACTTGCTCTTCATCTATTCGCTAGTAAATGGGAAAATCAGACTGAACATTGCTTAGAGAAGTTAGGCTTAAGTTCAACTAGATGACAAACAATAGGTTGCAATTGTTTCACAACAATGGCACTAGACACCACTATATGTTTAAAATAAATATATTGTTTTTCATATAAAATGACCTCTTTTGTAACCACTATTGGTCCTGGAAACTTTCCGACCACTTAACCAAGAGTCCAAGACATCTATAGGCTTAGGGAATAGGGATAAACTTTACATGGATCATCCTTCAATACATGATCACCTTCCATACAAGCTTTTATCCTTGAGAATAAAACTTTAATCTAAAACCTTGGTTTTTCAATCATATACAGCTAGACATGTTGTGAAGATAGGCCAAAGGCCTTCTGGTCCAGCGGCACTGCGTGTCTCTCTAAGGCGGGGGAGACCAGGGTTCAAATCTTGTTGCCAATGAATTTCTTCTGAAAAGCAAGTCATGGGGTTTTACGAGCCAGTCGGTTTCCTCTTTGACGGTTTGGCACCATCCTCGAGCATCAAACTAATAATGGACAGTTGTAACTCCGCTGCAGTATGGATATATACATGGGCTATGAAGAGGCATGCCACTGAGGCCGAACATGCCACCGTTAAGAAAAATATAAACCTAGACTTCATTCTTCATGGTTGTTGGTATGCCAAAGCAGTGCTAATATCCCAAAATATTTAATAATAAACAATACTACAACTCTTTAAAGTCAGGTCTATAGATCACTGTCTTTAACTTACTAAAAACGTAATACATATACAAAAATCAAACTTATAGACTATGATAATATGATCACATGTATGCTTTTAACCTTCTGAAGTTTCCTAATACAAATCCACTATCGAGTCAAATCTCATAGAATAAGAACGACAACACAGATTACCACTGTTGTGATAATTAAGGAACAAGCTGCTTCTGGTATCGCGATACAACAATAGCGAAAAATGTTGTTTTTGCATAAGCCAATTGCGTAGTCCATTAGATGATTGCACATTTGCATTTCCAAAGTTCAATTAAAGTCGATGATTGAACTTCCAAAGTCGACCATTATATTGATTTTGGAGTTAACTGCCATTTTCGTCCCTGTGGTTTGTTCACTTTTGCCATTTCAATCCAATTTTCAAAAATGCCCCGGTTTCCTCCCTGACATATTGGAAACGTGCCACTTCAGTCCAAAATTAAAACTCAGTTAAGTCAGACAGGTTTAATGAAGAGTATTATTGTCAATTCATATAAATTTATTTTCACCTTATTTTATGTCTAACAAATGAAAAGACAATAATACCCTTCATTAAACCTGTCTGACTTAACTGGATTTTAATTTTTGGACTGAAGTGGCACGTTTCCAGTATGTCAGGGAGGAAACTGGTGCATTTTTGAAAATTGGACTGAAATGACAAAAGTGAATAAACCACAGGGACGAAAATGGCAGTTAACTCTTGATTTTGATTATTACCTTGATTCCCTCCGATTATCGTCGTCTCCCTGTTCTGCTGATTTGTGATCAGAAGCAGCCCATAAACATATTTGAGACTTGGGTCAACATTAATATGAAGTTATATACAGATAATTGCTATGAATGTCCCCATATGGCTACACATCAAAACATATTCGTTGTCACTACATATTTAGATAATGCAAAACGCCACAACAAATCTCGACACATGACAATTTCTTCAAATCATTTAAATGAGCATAGCGAACATCATCTGCAGCTCGCCAGCTCTCAACTCAAGTTGCATATCTCTTCCTCATTACTTATCTCATCGTATTTTACCACAATATTTTTTCCAACCTTTTATGATCCATGGTGATACGTTCATGTGTAATTTTTTATTACAAAATGTATGTAGTTTTTTTAACGACATTGTGTGTGAGAAATGTGTTTCTATGAAAGATATAATTGTTAAAGCCATATTGATCCTTAATCTGTGTGAGAAACAATACAACATTTATTTCTAGGGGTATTTGGTTCCTTTGTTTCTCACATATTAGGCCATGTAACCCACGCAAGATGGATTTTTGATCCACTCCTCAGTGGCAGATCTAGAAAATCTTTATAGGAGCAACGTTTCTTATAAAAAGGGGTAACGAAATCGAAAAAACGTCAAATTTTTCCAAAAAATTTACACTACCACCAGAGCGTCAAGGGGTAGCGGAGGCTACCCCTAGTAACATGCTAGGTACGCCCCTACCACTCCTTGTGTATTCCTTGTCCTAGGCTGTTTATACGGGACAACTACATGATTTTGCTAACCATGTTTAGCTCACCATTGCTCTTTATCGCTTAAAACAGGCTCTTCACACCACTTTGGTTTCTAGTGACCTAGGTCGTCTACACGGGACAAATTCATCTACATTTATTTATGCTCGTAGAGGTGTGTTACTCTATATGTTAGTCTATATCGACAATATTATCATCACCGGCAACAACCCTACAAACATTCCATAGATCATCATTGTCCTCTCCTCTTGACTCTCGAGTTTGCACTAAAGGAACATCATCGGTGTCTTCATACGTTTCAAGTTCACAAGTATATCGAACCTAGAGATATTAGTGCTAGTCCATTATCATCTACATTGTTTGAGGTCAAACAATCACAATATAATAAACAAGATATCTAACCCTATTATATAATAAATCAATCATCATGATCATCATCAACAAAACTCAAAAATAGCTATACATTATTACATTTATTCAATTTAAAGAATAAGAACATTACTTGAATTCAGGCAACTTCCCTGATCTAAAAACCGCAAACTTCGACATCTTCGAATAACAAAACCGAATCCCATTCCGGTCCAACAACTCTTCCAGCATCACTTTCGCTTCCTCCGGCCGATCACTCTCGCACTCAACCTCATAACAAACCCCAAATTCATATTCCGATTCATCGAGTTCCACCTTCAACCCATTCCAAATGTAAACAGCTCTTACATTCCTAAACCCCCCTAAACACACAAGCTCATCCAACCCCACCCCAAACTCCCCCACCACCCTCTTCAAAACCCCCGACTGCACCGCCGAAAACCGCCAGGGCTCGGCGGCGCAGGCGCGGGCGAGGGTGGGGTCTAAGGGGTGTTCGATTTCTTCAATACGGCTGATGCCGTTGGAGATTGTGGGTTTTGATTTGAGTGAGAGGATTGATTGGGTGTCGAGGTCGTAGAAGCGGAGGCGGAGGGCGGCGAGGTGGGTGGTGGCGAGAGTGAGTTGGGGGGTGTCGAAGAAGAGGTTTTGTTGGAGGTGGGTTTTGGTGTGGTAAGGTGAGAGGATGTCGGAGAGTTTCTGGTGGGCGGCGGAGTTCGGTAGCCGGAGCTTTACTTCAATTTCCATTGGGGTTTTGTGGGTGATTTGTGATGATGACGATGAAAAAGATAACCTTCGAAGATTTTTTATCCAACGTGACATCATTACATATTCTTAAACCACGTTTTCTTTAATCAATGTGCATATAATATATATATTTGTGGACCTAGATAGGTAAAACTGAAAATGCATTAATTTTAACTATATTTTACTAATTTCACGAAAATAACGTTAAAAAGAGAATGACGGTTAATCATGCATCATGTAGTGGCGTTGATAACCAAAAGATAAAGGGGTACATGCACTAATCGGCTTTTATCTCAATTGCGGAGTGTTATGTGCTTTATGTCCAAGGTTTGATGCAAAACTACTATCGAGTCGGGGGTCTCACTAGAAGCAACCTCTTATTCTTACGGGTTAGAGGTAATGTTGTCTACATCTTATCCTTCTCAGACCCTACCTTAGCGTTGCTATTAGTGAGATTTACTGAGTATGATGATGATGATAGATTATAGAAGATGTTACACGAATCGTGCATAGGGTTGTAAACGAACTGAGCATTCTGCGAATAGTTTGTGAACCTTTAGCGAAAAGTTTGTTTATGTTTGTTTATTTTAGAAATGAACGGATACGAATAAGTTTTGTTCGTTAAGTTAAACGAAAGAACATGAATAGAGGTTGCGCTCGTTCGTATATGAACTGAATGTTCGATAATGTGTTCATTTATGTTCGCTAGTATATGTTTGTTTGCGTTTGTGAATGTTCGATAATGTGTTTGTTTGTGTTCGTTCAGTTAAAGGTTTTTATATGTTGTATTCTTGTTTTATTGTTTTAAAATTTTGAAACTTTAGTTATGCTACATTTCTGCCCCAACATTTCTCATTTGACTATTTCAATTCCAGTTTGTGTTAAATCTTTACAAATTTCTTAATTTGTGTTAATCATGTTTCTAAAAATTATGTCAAGTGTCTTCGGATAAATGTGTTAAATGCTTATTTATTTTTTGGTAGATTCTTCGTAATCTTTGCGATGAAAAATGCAGATTTTATTCTAAAATGAATATATGTTCTTGTGCTTCTCTTTTAAATCGACCAAGATATGAACCTTCGTAATTTTGTAATGCATAGATCTTTCTAATGTTGTTTTAACATTAGCCCAACATCATTTGCATAATCCCAACTTGATAATTTGGATTTCACATCCGACTTCTCTTCTATTTCCAAGATTACACAACTAGCTATTCAAATAGTACTCTCCAATAAGGTTTAACCTACATCTTCCAACTTGGGTATTATTAGTGATCAATTTATTATACTACACGCACACACACCTTGATTATTCATCTTAAATCTTGATTCAAATACACATTTATTCAAATACACATCTCAACTATCATAACCCATTAAGGAAAAACACCATTTCTTAACAAATTCAATGACACAAACCAACTACTAAAGACAAACATTAATAATGGACCAAGCAAAAACCAAACCACCCAAACACTCTAACTCAACTCTAAGTGATCAAAACTTACGAAAAAATCGGTGTAACCTAAGCATGCCCATTGTGACCCCACTCTCTGCCCCAAGAATTCTTTATTTACATGTTAATCTATATTAACGGGTGATCTCTCAGTACATAGATTCCCACGATCAATACCACATGACCACCTTCACACGGGGGGTACCTTGAACCGGAAAGGACATTGTTCTGAAGATCTTGCTGCTATCGAAGGTTTTCGAAGTGAATGCATCTTGTAACTACCAACCATTGGTAGTTTTGGGCCATCAGGCCCAAAATTCCTTATGAGCGCCTTCAATTTGGCTAAATAACTGATTGACACGTGGAATGGGTGGTGCAACCTGTATCGTTGCCCAATACCATAAACATATTGACGTCGACCTATCCACCTTTGTGCAACCGCCCTGTCTTGAAGCACTTCATCCATCAGAATGTTTTCTATAGCCTCAACGGTTTTAGCAAATACTAGGGGGCTATGGGTCCAAACGAGGTTTTAGTTTTTCAGCCCATTTCTTCATTTTGAACAGTATCGTTAACATCTAGTCGAAAGCGTAAGCCATGCATGTATTACTCATACCCTGATTCAAAACTTGTGGGTATAAAGGCAGCGTATAACCTCGGTAACCCTTTCGACGGAAATGATGGCGGTTAAGCATGTTAAGCATTTTGAAATTATCGATGAATGTGGTTAAGGTTCGACGGAAATGATGATCGGTTATGAATCTTGATTTATAAGAATTTTGAAATTATTGAATTAGGGATGAATGTGGTGTGGTGATGGCGGCTCAACGGTGGTGGTGGTAGTGGCTCAACTGTGATGGTGCGACGATAATGTTGGTGGTCACCAGAACGTGACGGTGGTATGAAATTTTGAAACGTGATAGAATATTTGATATTGATTAGATAACTCAGAGCTTGAGATGAGTTGTTGTTAAAGTTTCGTGCTTCCCATTCCAAGCTTAGGGCTTATCCTGAATAGTTCCTCGTGTTGTTAAGGATTGGTGCTAGGTGACCGATCCGTCGCTTGTGGTTATGTCCCTTTTTTGTAGTGTATTTCTTGTTTCTAATGTGTTTTTTGTATGTTTGTGTTTTGCAGAGATGAGTGCCTTAGATTTTATCATGCTTGATGACTTGATTGAAGCTAAGATAGTGTTGAAAGAGGTTCCGAGAGATCGTCCTCCTATTGGTCGCCATACTTAACATGTGCCTTATGCTGGTGACTTTTCCAGCGTTCCTTTTAGCCAGTCATTAAAGTTTCGGGTGTTAAGAAAGCCTCTCCTGTGTTCGGAGGTCGACTAAGGTAGCTACTACTGGGAAAGCTTCTCAATCCAATCATCTGACACCATATCTGCTTGGCAAGTAAGCCGTTAAGTTGGAAAACAGATAACGAAGGTTGGATTGTTCTAAAATACGAATATAAAGAACAATCTTACCTTCTGGGAATTTGTTAGCGGAAACTTTTTCAGAGGCCACTGGTTCAAAAGACGGGTCAATCACATGCTCAGAACAAAACAAATCAAGATCGAATGAGATAACTATGAAAATTGTATTGCAATATGTTCTTTGCACTAGTAGCCATGACAAACGAGAAGCGAGAAAGACTTACTGATTTATAAGAAACATAAGATACCACCGGAAAAAAAAAACACGGAATAACCAAGTGTTTTTGCAGAGAAAATTGAGGGAAGATGAAGAAAATGAAAGAGTTACACGGTTTATATAGGATCTTTAATTCAAATTTTGAATCCCACATTTTTATGGACTTGTGGAATGTGCGGATTAAAATAGTTGGGCAGCTGGAAACATAGGGTAATGATACCCTCTCTTGCTGCAAACGTCCCATCAGTCAATGTCGAATCCGCCCAATGCAAGTTGCATGGCAGATAAGTACAACAAGGTACAAAGGGTGCAGTAATAAAAGACAAAGAACTTTTACACAACACATTCCACACTTGTACATCTTCGAGGTAATGAGTGTGTAAATTACGGAAATTTAAAAACCTAAAGTAATTAATTTTCAATTTTTTATGTCGGACCCTCTAGGGTTTTATAATCGATTAAATGATTAGTGACAACTTAACGAGCGTTTCATCTAATGAATGTTCGTTATTAGTTTTCGCATGTTCAAAAACATCAGTAATTAATGGAAATAATTATAGTTATAACAAAAAAAATAGATTTAATTGGTTTGATTGGTTTTTGGATTTGATATCTGTAAGAGTGACACGTCAGTAGAGCCGTTCATTTTTATCCAAAACCCAACCCGAATTTAAAGCCACCCGAACTATTGAATACCCAAAAAACCTGAACACCCGACCAACCCGAACTTTATATGGTTTGGTTATCGGGTTACAATTTTTCTGCCAAAATCCTGAACAACCCGACCCAAAAAACCCGAAACCCAAAACTCGAAAAAACCCGAAACATCTATTGTTTTTTTTTCTTATAGAAGTGTTTCGATTTGGAATTTTTAATATAAGGAACATTAAGTTTTGGGACTTTTAAATATTATATTAATATATTGTCAAGTAATGTTTGAACTTTGATAATATTCTTAAAGTAGTAGTATGATTTTGATGATATTTTATATAAAAAAAACAGTTGTTTTTATTTTACATCTAAACCTGAAAACCAAACAATCCCCCACCCCGAAAAAAACAATAACTTTAAATGGGTTGGTTATCGGCAATTTTTCTCAGAGAAAAACCCGAAACCCAATGAACACCCCTACAGGCCAGCCTTCCAGGTTGGGGGGTTATAATTATGGTATCAGAGCAAAGACTCTTTTCTATAGGAAATTTAATCCTTAAAAACTAAACCTAATGAAATAGGTAAACACGAACATGACACGATAACTAATAGGTCTTATCGTATCGATCTGTTTAAGACATAAAACTTGTTAAAGGTCAAAAACAAACCTGTTAAAATTGTATCCGTGTCTGAAATTACCGGTCTTATTTCAGCCAAATTGATCAAGTACCAGATACTCTAAAATTTATTTGATAAATCATGTTTATCCTAATAGTATTGGCTTTTGAGCATTAAACCCATATGTGATACTCGTTTGAGTAAGTGGCTTACCTAATTAAATAATGAGATATGATTTTTACTCGTAAAAATATGTCTACGGGTCATTTTACTTCCATATATGTTAAGGGCAGACATGTGGGATATACAGTTTCAATAAAACAATTAAACAAATACGAACACACCTTTACCGATATATCCAACCAACGAAATATTCATTCCCACATTATTTTAACTTATCTATATTGCATATTTTGATAAATCTTTCGGACACTACATATAAGTTGGTAAACAGACGAACAAATTCTAGAATCATTTGAAATTCTATATAAATTTGAAGTTACGAAAATCTAGTAATAGGAATTCACATCCCACATCCTGTGAACGTCGGCTGTTCTCAGGTTGATGTTACGTCAATTTTACCATCTGGAGAGACTCCATTATCGTCGTTAATCAAATCTCAAGCGACTCTAAACCATGTATGCTCAGTTGTGTGCTCAAACCGAAACTCCAGCTTTTCAAGCTCCGGTTAACGATGTAATGTTTTTACCCTTCTTAATCACCACTCCCTTCTCCATCCGTCACAACCTCCACCATCTCCACCAACCCTCACCCCCACCACTACACCGTACAACCCGCACCCCCACTCCGAAACCCTAATCCCACCGCTAACTGTCTTACTCGGCCTGCAACCACCACCATTCAACACCGCCTACGGTGGTGATTCACGACGGAATGCGGTGGCTCGGGGTATTACAGAAAGAGAGACAAAGCGGACGGAGAACTGGTTAGGGTTCCGACAATCCGTTCACCGGTGTCGTCCCTCGATAGCACCATAGCAACAGTGGGTTATTGGGTAACAACGAAGATGGTTTTGTATCTCAAACCGAATAGACGACGGTGATGAATCAGATATCGGGAGTTTCGGCGAGGTACAGCAAATCCTCCGGTAAGCATTTTCTCTATTGCGTATTTGCATGATGCATTTTCCGTACAATCTGTCTATAACGCCCTGCTTAAGATAACATAGGAATTAGGTGAGTGAAATGTTGAAGTTGTTGTGTGATTGATTACTTTCAGATTGCAAAGTTAATTTTTATATGAAGTTGTTTCAGATACATTTGATCCGGTTTATGAATTTCGGTTCTATGTCTTCATTTTGTTTTCAATTTCTTTATGAATTTCAGGAATAAATCGGAAGATTTGCTTGATTCACTGATTGATTAATGATTTTGTATGATTTTTATTTGCAGAAAAATTATATGAAGAGAGGATTTCTTATGAGCTTCATCTTCATGTTCTTGAGCTTTTACAGTTCTGGATTTGAAATCGAAAGGAGAATCGAAGATATATAAGTTTGAAGGTTTTCGTTACAAGAATACCGCATTGTTTTCTCTAAACACTTTGTTTGCTCCATGAATCATTGGTGGTGTTTTGTGAATTGAAGAATCACGATTTGTGATAAGTCCGACTGACAAACAAAATCCGAAGATTAATGAATTGACCCACTTTAGTCTCTAAAGTAAGTTTTAGCATTGGTCTTCATTGTTTAAGCTTTAACTAGCAAGACTTCACCGGCCTGTTGGGTTTTTTTATTGGTATGGTTAACACTTTACTTTAAATTTGGTATGTATTCAATATACATATATATATTTATTGGAAATAGGTCATTATGTTATCCGGATTGTCTTTTGCATGGTGACGTTTGTTTCTCCTGTTAGCAATCATGCTTGAAATGTAGGCGTTGCGCCTCTTTTGGTCTTGATGTCGCTTCTTCGTCGAACGGTTTATTTCCGGCTGCAAATTTGTGCCAAACAAGTTGCCATATAAGTTCAGAAAATATGTGCCAAACAAGTTGCGAGGTGGACTCAACTTTGCTTACGGTGGAACCGGGGTGTTCGACACTAGCAACTTGCAGCCAAACATGACCACTCAGATTGGGTTTCTTCAAGGGCTAATTAAAGAGAGGGTCTACATACTCGAGATTTAAAATCATCTTTGGCTCTTGTCTCGGTCTCGGGCAATGACTATGGAACTTACACTTCTACAAGTGGCTCTGAGCAGGTAACCTCCATATCGTACTTCCTTTTTTGACTATTGTCTAATTTTTAGGTTAGTGTCGGACGACCCACCAACCCGCGAACACAGTTTAAAGACTCTATTTATAGATACTTAATGGGTGTTTGTTGTTGAATTATTTATATTTAAGTATTTAATACTGTAAAGTTTAAAAAAAAAAACTCAACGTCAAGTTTCAAAAATCAAATCTATTAACTCATTTCCTTACATATGTGCAGCTGAATACTGTGTTTATGTTATCGGAATTGGTTGTTTATGTAGGGTCGGTCTGTCTCCATTCATTTTAAGAGTTGTCAATCATGGCAAAGGTTTTGAAGCTAATTCATGATACGGGTGTACGACGAGTGTTGGTGACTAGCCTACAGCCGGTAGGATGCCTTCCTAGAGAAACCGTCTTTTCATCTCACAAGCAATGTAATGAAAGCCGGAATACAACAGCCAGTTTCCATAACCAGCTGTTGCAGCAGGCCATGACGCCGCTGAACAATAACACAAGATTCTAGCTTTCTCATTCTTGACATCTTTAGCGCGTTCAACACGATGTAAAGAGTAAAAAAGATTTTAGAGGTATAATACTTGATCATTCTCATTTGTGTCTGGGTTCGACTTTCGGATGTAGCAATGCACAAACGGTCCTGGCAAGCCTAGCCTGTGTTATGTCCAAAAAGCCCAATCCCTTGAGCTGCATATGTAAACCTCTTTTTTTAGTGTCCTATACATGTAAACTTGTATATTTTTTTGTCCAATATATAATTTTTTAAGAAGGTAAACTAATTTTACAGTATACGTGTAAACTTGTATATTTTGATGCTTTGCAATACAACAAATTTGTAGCATATTTTATACAATAATATAGTGTTAATCGTCACAAATTGAACCGTCTGGTTTTTAATACTTTTAACTACAATAAATTTAATTTTATTAAAACATTCAATACTTGTACTTTAGAAGTATACATTTTTAATGAAGTTAATTTAATATATTAAAAATAGAAAAGTCATAAAAAGGGACCAGGCCCTCTTGGAATGACCAGGTTGTAACTATCCCAAGTGGAGGGATGTGCTAAAACAATAAAACAAGTAAATCATATGGGTTTGCATTATTCGAATCGGGCAGGTTCGAATTAGGAATTCTGATTTCTTTGCTTATGGTGGAACCGCGGTGTTTGACATGGCGAAGTGGACCGTTCGATGAAGAAGCGACATGGAAACGCACCCAAAAACCCCAGCCCAGAAAGGGAACATTGGAAACATGGAAACCACAGCGAAGAGGCAACTGGAATTCCCTGGTAAGCCAACAAAAAACATTAAATTACACAAACACACAATACAAATAATGACATCAGGTATGTATTCGCTTGCAGACCCAAATCCACCACCATATGGCCTGGTAAAGGTGGTTTGGCAGACAAACTCAATTCACAGAAGATGTCCCTTTTGTCCACAAAAAGAAGCAGCAAATGTGGGATAGCGGTCCAGAGTTAGGATCGCTAAAGGCATTCCTTTTGTACAATTCATAGTTCAACCAGCAACACATCTATGGCTGCCTCCCAACTACACTGCGTATATAAGTAGCAAGATGAATGACTTTAGGACTACTTGTAACTAATTGTAAACAGCATGCTAATGACACCAGTGTGTATGCCTAGACATACCAGATTTTGTTCGCTCCATCTATAACAACAGCGTGATTAATTAATGGCAAGTTGTTAGCATCACGAATGCTTGTCGCCGTAAGTAAATGCATCCAACATATACTGTCGCGCAACTCGCGACACAATGAATACCCCTAGTTAATATGAACAAGGCAAAATCTAGAAATCAGCTATGACTACTTAATCTAAATAATGGTTGTTATGATAAGTAATGGAGATGATTATATATGTAGACAAAAAAGAAAGTTATGAATGTCTTTATTTATTAAATATTTTATAACTCAATATTTATAGCATTATTTCACAAAAACTTTTATCTCTATACCAGTAACAAAGCATAAAAATATCATGAAAACACCGTACAATATCATGTGGTCATGGAATCTTGACCAACCTGTAAAATTTTATAGATTGACTAATTCGAATATTGAGGATTGGATGTATAACCAGTTGGATGTTACCGGTGATCTTTTAAATATTGTACTCTATATAAAGTATACAATTAAAGTTATATATAATATGTTGTATGATTTGGTTTAGAAGGGTGACAAATTTAAATAATGCTTGGAGATATATCTTTTTAACATATTAGAAATATATCTTTTTAACCAGTTATATCTTTTTTAATTTGGTTTTGTTTATTCTTGGTTAGATAAGGAAATGATGGAAAAGGAAGTGGAGGAACATGTTAAGATGATTACAAAACAAGTGAATAGTAGACACACTTTGATGTAAATATGATATGTATTGTTTTTGTTAGTTATTTTAAATGATTTGTTGATGACATATTATCTCATGGTGTCAAGTTTAGTATTGTTTTGGTTTTTCATGGTGATTCATTGTTTAATAACATTTGGTATGTAAAATGTGATTTGCATGGTTTTCTAGAATGTATAGTGATTCGTTGTTTAACAAAATGTGTTATGTAAGTTTTTTAAATACCGCCCCGTATTGGCACACGGGCTCACGCTAGTATTCGTAATAACAATATTTCACACAAACTTTTATCTCTATAGCAATCACAAAGCATAAAAATGTCATCAAAACATCGTACAATATCACGTGGTCATGGAATCTTGACCAACCTGTAAAATTCTAGAAATCAACTTTGATTACTTAATATAAATAAATATTGTTGGAGTAATTTAACAAGGGTGATCTTATATATATAATAAATAGTGTTAAAGACTTTTGGCCATTTGAAACTTAAAACCATGTAATTGATTTGTTGGCCTACTTTTTCCTTTGCATATCTTATGATCAAGAACCCTATAGTTTAGAAAAATAAAAGTACTCATTATTCCCACACTCCTAAGATCTTATTTTCATACTCCTACATCTATATGACCCATATAGAGTTATATGAGTCGTATAGGAGACTTTTGCACAAAAAAAATGTCAAAGAAAGTTTTTTTGTCTTCATGTATACGAGCCGTAGAACCTTATGCGGCCCATATAATATACAACCCAAACCTGATATAATATTATACGATCCGTATAGAATGTTATACGACCTAATATTTTCTCCATCTACATATACAAGTCGTATAACATGATATGAGCCGTATGACATTATACGACCCTATATTTGTCATGTCATGTTATTCTATACGAGTATAGAGTGTGAAAATAAGATTTTAGGGTGTGGCTTTATTAAGAGCATTCACATCCTATCCATCATTTTATACCCTATAATTCCATTCAGAGGCGGACCTAAGGATTTAGGTGCCCCGACCGAGCCAAAAAAAATTATGCCCCTTACCCTAAGGCCTTAACATATTAAATAATGTAAACCAAATTTTCTAAACGTCCATTAAAGTTCTAGCAACAAATATAGAAATTAGCAAAATCATGGAATTAGAATGGGTGTATAACACACTGTAATAGGATAATAGCTAACCAAGAATCAACCTATCATATAGGTAACTGTAAATCAAGATTCAACCTATCATATTTTTATTTTCTTTTTCAATTTGAACACGTTAGATACAAAAGAAAAACGTCTAAGTTTTACCAAACGATCATTCGCATCTATATACAACTAGGATTTTTAAAATTTTTGTGCCCCTTGAAGAAAATGTGCCCAGGCCGAGCGCCCACATTGCCCCTCCTTAGATCCTCCCCTGATTCCACTAAAAAACAACTATATTTTATCTCTCATTTCAATTAAATAATAATTTTTATATCTTTTGTCATTATGTTTTCTTTCTCATCCACTCACAAACTACTTTTAAAATACATTAAAAAATTATAGATGATGAACAGTATCTACTCAAATATACAGATAAACACGCTCTAGATAGAATGTGAATGCTCACATCCATAAAAAAACAGTTAGAACCGTTGAACATGTAAAATCAACAATCCTACTATCCACTCAACCCAGCCGAATAGGATCGTGAAGAAAAAAAAAACACGCTTTTATGATTCCTTTTCATATGAAAAACATTTAAAAATATTTATTGGTTAACAACATATTCATTTTTAAGTAGACAAGTGACAACGACACAAACACTATTTCCACATAGAATTTTTCAAAGTCATCAGCCGTGGCCGCCTTTTCACTACATTTTCTTTCTTCCTTCCAACACCCTCTCACAACTCTTTTAAATCTCCATAAACTGATCAAATCCAAATCTCCATTTCCACAAATTCTCAGTCAAACATGAAAATCTCATCAAAAGTCAAACTCTTTCTCTACATTCTCCCAATCTTCTTATCTTCAACTTCAACCAATGCATTCCTGCACTTTTTCCCCAACATTTCATCCATTCCACCATCGTTGTTACCAAACACCACCAAAATTGCCTGGAACACCTTCAGAAACCTCTCTGGCTGCCACTCCGGCCAGAAAGTTGAGGGTATTTCCAAACTCAAATCTTATTTCCGATACTTCGGATACATAAATAACAACATCACCACCACCAGCAACAACACCTTCACCGATGAGTTCGACGACGCGCTTGAACGCGCCGTCAAAAACTACCAGATGAATTTCAACCTAAACACCACCGGTGAACTGGACGAACAGACGGTCAAACAAATCTTGAAACCAAGATGTGGAGTTGCAGATATCGTCAACGGATCTACAACAATGAACTCAGGTAAAGCCACGTCGACTAACGGCCACACCGTGGCTCACTACTCGTTTTTCCCAGGGCAGCCACGGTGGCCGTCACGGCGGCGTGACTTAACCTACGCGTTTGATCCACGCAACCAGCTCTCTAAAGAGGTGAAGCGCGTGTTTGCTAACGCGTTCACTCGATGGTCCGAGTGGACGCCGTTAACATTTACCGAAAGCGGTAACTACTTCACAGCCGATATGAAGATCGGGTTCTATGCAGGAGAACATGGAGATGGTGAGGAGTTTGACGGGGTGTTGGGGACGTTAGCTCACGCGTTTGCACCGCCTAGAGGCTTGTTGCATCTAGACAGTGACGAAACGTGGATCATTGATGATATATTTGGTTCGGGTGGGTCCGGGACAGAAATGGATCTGGAGTCAGTGGCGGTTCATGAAATTGGGCATTTGTTAGGGCTAGGCCACTCGTCGGTAGAAAATGCGATAATGTTTCCGACAATAGCTTCTGGGATGAGAAAGGTGGAACTTGATAGAGACGATGTTGAAGGTATACAGGAGTTGTATGGTTCGAACCCTGGGAATAATGGGACGACTACCGGACCCTCGTTTGGGGAGAGGGAAGTGAGTCGGGGGTGTCGTCACTCGTTTGGGTTGGGTTGGATCTTGTTATTGGCCGTTGGATTGACTTTGTTTGTTTTGTAAATGATTTGATGATGATTATTTTTTTAGTTTTGAACTTTTCCTCCATGATTATTTTGGATTATTTTTTTATTTTTTTTTAGTTTTGAAATTGTCCTCCATGATTATTTTGGATTATTGAGGGTGTAGTTTATTTTGGATTATTAAGGTTGTAGTAGATGTGTATGTTTTTTAATATATTCTTTTATTAGAGTATCTTTTGTTTTGTATATTATGTTATAAATTTTGTACTATTTCTTTAATAGCAATTTGAATCATGGACTGATTATTTAAGTATCATTGTGTTATTAATGGAATCATCCAATCATATCTACCATCAGTAGATAATAATGCCTATACACCAATTCATGAGAAAACCTAATAAGTTTAGGAAAAAACCTCATTATGAAAATCGAACCAAGACCTAATGGTCTTTAAGTCTTAGTATTAATGCATTTTTTCTGACTTTCTATAAGTTTCAATGGTCAGAAACCACAAAAGATATAAATAAGTTGGGGTGGTGTGGTTTAAATCGAAGTTGGAAGTTTTATCGATTAATTGGTAAAAATTAAGGTTATTCAAATCCAATATCCCTTTTGAGCCAATTCCATATTTTATGACGCTTATTTCATGAAATTGGTGAATGAATGTGTGCTGTTTTTAATGAAACTGCATAGATACATAAACACACATATATATAACAATTATTACATGAGGTATGTGTGGTTACTTTGCTTTCACTTCGTACTCTTGTTGGTTTCTACAAGACAAGGTACTCTTGTACTCTTGTTGGTTGCTACTTATATTGTTTTTTATATAAGTAGTATTGTAGTGAAGCAATTGTTGTTGAAACCGAAAATGATCTCGATGCATGTAATTATTTTTTATGAATAATGGGATATTTTTACAAACTAGGATTTTTTTGTGATTGATAGTTCGCATAATCTTACTCATCTTGAAGAATTGGTGACGTTTATGGTAAAAGTATACAATTTTTACATGATTAAAACTTAGAAGCTAGCACCATACTAGGATAGACCAAAACACCCATTCGTCTGTGAGATGGGTAAAGAAAATGAGTGATGCGGTTGAAGGATATGAGTTGGTTAATGAGGAATTCGATAATGATATGATGATGAAACACAAAATGAAGAAGACGTTGTTGTTAAAGCTAAACATGTTAAGTTGTATTTGATGCATATCCTACTAAAAATACACGGCGTAGGTATTGAGCCAATAAATGATCTTTATGAGTCCTTTAGACTACTAAAAATACACAGCGTAGGTATTGAGCCAACAGATGATCTTTATATGTCCTTTAGACACATCAAATTAATTGGATATTACGATGACAAACACGCGCTTTTGAAAATTTCATCTTTAATGTCAAAGAAATCATGATATGGATGATGAATACAAATAGAAAAACTTAAATGGAGGAATGCGACATATTAAGATGTAATGTTACGAAGTTTTTTCTTTCTAGCATACTTCAAATGTTTAAATAATTAATCTGTGTATTATATAAATTATGCAGAATTCTTAAAGCAATTAAGTATTATCTAATTAAAACTTGAGAAAACCTAGCCCAACTAGACAAAACAAGCCCAAAATTAGCCCTTAAAGTAAATAAACAACCTAAAAATTAGCCCAACTGTAAAAAAACTGGCCCAACTAAACCAAACAAACCATCATTCATTCCAGTTGCATATAAACATTTCGGTCTTTTCAAGTTATTAAAGTCTCTAATTCGTAGAGATGTACAAAACCCGGTTTGGGCCTAAACCGGTTCAATTGATAAACCGACGTGTTTTTTTAGTTTGGTCTCAAACCAGATTTGGCCCAAAATGGTTAGGGTTAAGAATCGGTTTTAGGGTTGAAAATCCCATCCCATTCGAACGAATTTGGACTGGGTATAAAACCGGTTTTATGTTTAAAGTGTTAATTTAATTATTTTTTTCTAGGTGGGCTCAAACCGGTCCGGGTTAAAACTGATTCTTGACACAAAATCCCAAATCTATATCAAACCACCAGGTCGGGTTGGACCCAAACCGATTTGGGTCAAACCGTTTTTACCGGGTCAAGTTCTGAATAGTATTGTTCAAATTTTCAAAATCCAAAATCATAATAATAAAAGAAAACAAAAAAAAAATAATTCTTATACTGTTGTGGAGTTGTTATAATTATGCCCTCGAATGTTTCAAGTCATCACAAACATTTGGTTCATGTAATTGTATCCTTTTTCTCAAAAGCATACCGTATTAAACAATATTATCTTATTCTAACCTCATTTCACAAGTAGAAGAACATAAATTAAGCTTAAATGCAACACCCATACTAATTAGACAAATTGGATTTTAATAATCCAATCTGACACTTTTTGGTCGAACTAATCTTAACTCGGTTAATTACCCACAATAATCCGAAATCTTCCATTTTGTTTGTAAACTAGTCCGCCATTAAAAAAAATAACGGAGTTAAGTTTCTTTTTCCAAATTGCAAACCGATGTTTTCGGGCTTTTGATCAGAACGAGGATACAAGTCGATTGATGTAAAACTTACCTCGAAATAGTATTCTAAACGACTTGATTTTTGTTAATTAGAAGTTCAAAGACCGGAATTGAAGCACCGTTTCGTTGTTTAGAGCACTGTTTCGGGATAATTTTTACATCAATCGACTTGTATCCTTGTTCTGATCAAAAGCCTGAAAACATTGGTTTGTAATTTGGGGGAAAAAACTTAACTACGTTATGTTTTTTTAACGATGGACTATTTTACATACAAAATGGAAGAGTTCAGATTATTATTGTGTGTAATTAACTGAGTTGAGATTATTATTAGCCAAAAGAGCCCGTTCAAATTATTAAAATCTAATTTCCCTACTAATTAAGTAAACAATGAAGCAACAGTTATATACACACACTTATATAATTTTATATTGATTTATAAAATGATAGCTTTTACATTTAAATTAATAACAAGCTTCATTTTGTTTATGCTCAACTTAATTCAATTTTTAGCAATCCAATCTTGAAATAAAGCATAGATTCGTCAAACAGTCAAAGGAAAAACAGTCAAGGAATAATATATAAATATTAAAATATGTTTTGAGAGCACTTAAAGATCCATATATTTTTAACGGATGAATATTTATAAAACCGACGTGCAAGTAATCAACAATATCCACACTCAGTAAATCTCACACATAGCAAAACTATTGTTAGGGTCTAGACCAACTAGCAAGTAACTAGACGGAAAAAACAACAGAACAATTACAATACCAATAAGGGGTTTGAAGTCAAACCACCTAGCTAATCTTAATTTTACTATTTCTATTAACAAATCACATATACAAATAATTTACAATAGTATCAAAACTAGTTTCACGCGCCGCTTATTACTGTCAAAACCAATACACCCACCTACCAATCGCATTCCAGGTTCTCGTAGCAACAACACAATCACCAAACAAATTCTTATCAACCTTATTAGTACAACAAGGACACAAAATCAAAGGAACATCAATTCCTCTATCTACCAATCCTCTTAAAATTGGAAGACGATCTATCAACGCCTGCCATGCTAGAATATTAACCTTTCTTGTGATGAAATGATTCCATCTCGTAGGCCTATTCCCATTCGAAAAAAATGAAGTGATCAATATGTTTACGCACCAAATTAACCGTAAAAACTTCTTTCTCTCAAATTTCATGTTAACCTATCAGGGTTATATATTTACGCACCTAAATCCATATAGTTTTCATTATGTTGCGAGAAGACTTTAAAATTAAAAAATAAAAGACTTTCATATAGTTGTCATTATGGTTCGTGAGTTAGCTTTGGCAATATGATGATACCTATTGCTATGGCTTGCGTATAGTAGGAGACAATAGAGGATACGTAAAATTTGTTTTAAATGACAAGTGTTAGTATTTAGTAAAAAAAGGTTCCTTACACAGTATTTTTACATTTCATTTGTAACCTCTCATTAGACAACCTTTAAAAAAACAACTGTAAATTTAATGTACATCATTAGTGAATAATTATGAAATAATAATATATAAAAGAAGCAATCATAAATTTAATGAATATTTGATCCAACAAAAATCCTATATAGTCAAATCCGACGTTTTTTATGTCAACATTTTATAATTATAAACCATCTCCATCCCATCAATTGACAATACATCCAATTCTATTCAACTTAATGACACCAATTTTCTCCATTTTTCGTGTATTTTTCTTCATGAATTATTATAAGCTACAAGATTCTCTTTTGTTTTGAATTGACAGAAAGAAAAAGAAAAAAAATAGTGAAATTCAAAGTAAACAAAAATTTGGTAGTTTTCTATTCCTTCGCCAACCATGATGTTCACCACTTGAAAATTAGTACATATAACAAGAAATAAATATTTGAAAGGTAATAGTTAAAGCATTATATCTTTTATTTTTCTCATTAACGGAAAAAAGGCTCCTAAAAATAACACGATCTCGAGTAAAATATAATACAATGCCGAAAAATGTAACACAATATCGAATAAAAAATACACAATGAAGCACAAAAAATACATAGTGACGTAAATATAAAAAATACACAATGATAAATAAAAGACAGACGGTAATCAAAAAGTTTTACACCAACAAGTTAAACATCTAAAAACAAAAACCTAAAATCTCACATCGTAGAATTCGATGAGACGGTTTTAATTCGCTTGAATGAGGTCAATCGGAGTCCGTTAATACCCCTTTTACAACTTTTTTTAATTTTTAGAAGACTTTTTTTTATTTAACCCCTCGTTAAAATCATATTTTACACAATATTACTATTGTTATTGTTATAATTATCTTACCTTTATCATTTATATAACTAGGTTTATCCTCATTCGACGTATTGCGGCAAACTTCTTTTTTTATTTAGAATGTGTTTACTCGTGTTTTAAAATCGGTGTGAGCGCGTTGGGCACGGAACCACTAACAAGAATAAAAAGAAAATGTAGAAAAAAATACTAAAAGATAATCGAAAGAAAATCAATAAAAAAAGTTGTATGATAATGATGTTGTTTGTATGAAACTCATGATCAAAGATGAACAAATGGTACTGGGTATCGGTATCGGATTTCTCGAACCGAAAGATCTTAAGTACCAATTCGGTACCAACTTTTGGCGTTCCTGGTACCTGTTTTTACCTTCATATACCGGTATCGTAACCGATATTTTCGATAGCAGTACCGATTCGGTATCGGTTGGCACCGAGGTCATCCCTACTGTAACATCCGTCAAAAACGGATTTTACCAAACCCGCTCCGTTTATTAACCGAACAATCAGTTAAAAAATTTCGTTGCGAATTTAATGCCCAAAATAATTTTAAACGATACATAATTAATTATTATTGGAATATAAAGTTTGTTTTTGAAAAACTGTCAAAAATAAGGAAATAAAAATAATTTGGCACTGCCGGGTTTCGAACCCGGGTCAGTCAGCCAGTTCAGCAACTTAACACACGCACACTCAACCACTGCGCCACTAGTGTTTCTTGGTAATTGTTAGACTCAATTAATTCATAACATGTTTTCCGAATTCAAAAACCGGCGCCCAAATTTCAGTCGTCGGAAATCCCGACTAACTCGCCAATAATTTACGACTTCTTCAGTTATAACGTAAACGTTTAAACCTACATCGGTTATAAGCCTGAGTCCGCGACACAAGTTATAACCGCCGGAGATTTTCTAACCGACGAATCAAGTCGGAAATTGGACCAAATTCATCAACGACCTGCCTTATAAATACCCCCTCAAACCTCTGCAAGCTTTTTCGCTCAAAACCGCACCTTTACCCGACGTAATTTCACTCGCCGGAAAATTTCTGCTCATCGCCGGAAAACCGAGCCCTTCACTTCTGAGCCTTACTGAACCCCCTGAGCTTATACCGAAGTCACCCACATCCTCTTCAAGCTTTCTGAAGACTCGCTGCTGCAAGACACACGACGCCGGAATCTGTTGCTGTCGCCGGAGTTCTGCCGGAGAAACAGAGGAGTCCAGTCGGTATACCTTACGACTAATTTCTCTTTCTTTTATTCATATATCACCTGTAATTAACTGAAAAACGCTAACGAACATGATTAAAAACTTCGAACCAGTCAGTCATCGTTTCTGGTTAAAACTGACGAAGAACACGAAGTTTATGTAACATATAAGTATAATTAAAATCAAGTTATAACTCGGGTTAGACACACAGTCCAGCGGTGGACTGTGTGCACAATAAACACGTAAACGTCTCGAGTTCGAATCTTGTCCACGCATGCTGCCTTAATAAAAATGTCCTTTTTTGTTAACCGAACCGGAGTCATCGCTGTTATATGTTAAGTATAATAATAACCGGAATAATAACCAAGATAGACACACAGTCCAGCGGTGGACTGTGTGTATGTTTAATCGCAGGACACGAGTTCGAGTCCGGGCTACCACACCGGTCCGGACAATTATTCAAACTTTTTAAATAAGGCATAAATGAAAATGTTTAGTTTGTATATAAGTATAATATAAATTAGATTATATAACAAGTTAAACACACAGTCCAGCGGTGGACTGTGTGTTAACTCAACCCACAGGTCCCGGGTTCGAGACCTGTGGAGCGCATCGAATCCTTGCATTAACTCGTTTTTAAAAATAAATGATTTTCGGTTTAATCTAATTAGTATATAAATATAATTAAAAACAGATATATTTCGGGTTAGACACGTAGCTCAATTAGGCCAAAGCATGCCACACCAAACGTCGTTCGAACTAACCCCACTTTGAGGTGTCACCGTGTCTACACTTGGACACATTCCGAATATCACACGTTGTATACATATTTCTCGATTTTCTTCGGGTTTTGGTGTACGCAACCAGGCAAACCCATGCGAACCATATGAAAAACCCGGTATTCATGGGGGCCCACATGATTACGAAGGTGAAGTATGGCGGCATGTAGGGCCTAATGGCGAGCAAAGCCCAAGACATCCTATGGATGTAGTAGATTTATTTTTCTATAATTATTTTATGAATGTTCATTCCTAGTGCGACCCATGAACCCAAAAACATCCAACTCATACTCTTGACATGTATTCCTTGTAGATGTCTTCTAACCTCGCTCGTAGGAAGATGAGAGCAGGAAAAGCCCGCGAGCGCATGGCTGCCCTAATCGCTCAACAAATGGCTGCCGTAATACCCAACATTGTAATCCAAGTCCAACAAGCACTTACTGCTAATCCTGTCAATCAAGAAAATCAAAACGTTATCAACTCTTCCCCAAATACCACGAAATGCACCTACAAGCATTTCAAATCATGCGACCCTCCAAAATACAAAGGGACTGAAGGTGTCACTGCTCTCCTCCATTGGTTTGAAGAAATGGAGAACACTTTTCTAAATTGCGATTGCCCCGATGATCGCAAAGTGCGTTATGCTACTGGTCGTTTATATGGAATAGCACTTACCTGGTGGAATACAGAGATGGCCAAACGAGGTGTGGAAGATGCTATGACCTTCACTTGGAACGATTTGAAGGAAATCATGACCAGACGATTTTGCCCAAGGAGCGAAATCAATAAATTAGAAGATGAATTTTATTCATTGAAGCAAAAGGAAGGAGACCACATCACGTACAACAAAAGATTCCTCGAATTACATCAAATGGTTCCCAACATGTTCACTCCCCTCTACCGTTTGATCGAGCACTACATTCGTGGTCTTCCGTCAAAGATTCAAGACTCTGTAATAAGTACCAAGCCTGCAACTTTGGAAACAGCAATGGAGTTAGCTACAGAGCTCACCGAGAACCGAATCCGGAACAAAGACTTCAAGGAGGAGAAGAAGAAGGATAAAGCATCGACTGAAACCTCCGACTACACCCAAACCGAATCCCCTTCTCAACCCAACTCTAAGAGAAAAAGAGACGGGCAACTTTTCGCTACTATCCAACGAAATCAACCAATTTCACACGCCATACCCATCCAAGCTATCCCAATCACTCAAGTGGCACCCAACTCAACTTACCCAAATAAGAAACCATATCTTGGACCTCACCCTCGATGCAACAATTGTTTTTATCACCATCCCCTTACCTTACCTTGTCGACTATGTGCAACTTGTGGACGCTATGGTCATTTGAGCAAGGTTTGCCGCACCTTTCAAAACCAAACCTCTTCCCCTACTCAAACCATGAATCAAACCTATCAACAACCCCAATACCCCATGTTCCCATATGTTCGAGCTTGTTTCAATTGTGGCGACCCTACCCACTTTAGAAACACGTGCCCACGATTAGTTAACATCATAAACGCTCAAGCCCAATCAAACCCAGTTAACCAAGTAAACCAAGAAAACCCAACCGCTAGGCCACCAGCAAGAGGAAGAGTCTTCAACATCAACGCCAATCCTGTCGAAGATAATGACGGCCCAAACGAAGATACCCAACTAGTCCTCTTCACCGAAAATCCAGATTCAACTCCTATCGTTTAGTTTTATGTTTTTCTTTATCACATAGAACCAAACATAACTTAAGGATAAATCCAATGAAACTTTGACAAGAATATGGTGGATACGCCGCTGGTACTTCCTATATATAAGTATTCTTGTCAAAGGATCAGAAGCATTATCTGGCGGTTATGAGAGGTTCTATGTGTAGACTGTTTGAGTAATTATTGTTTATTATTTCAGTACATGCAATTTCATAGGCCGCCGCTCCCCATTACATTATGAGCGTTGAGCATGTTCCCCATTTCACTATGAGGTTGAACCTGGCGTGCCCACATACGATCGGCTCCGTTTGATTGAGCCTTGATCGCACAGACATTTTTCATTTTCAGTACATGCAATACGATCGGATCCGTTTGATTGAGCCTTGATCGCACAGACATTTTCATTATCAGTATCTTGTGGTTGTTGTATTGGCTGTAGAGTCGCATAGAACTAATCATAACCTACGGATAAAGTCAATGAGAATTTGACAAGAATATGGTGGATACGCCGCTGGTACTTCCTATATATAAGTATTCTTGTCAAATGATCGGAGGCATTATCAGGCGGTTATGAGAGGTTCCATGTATAGGCTGTTTGTGTGATTGTTGTTTAGATTAAGTTTATTATTTTCAGTACATGCAATACGATCGGCTCCGCTTGATTGAGCCTTGATCGCACAGATATTTTCATTTTCAGTACATGCAATACGATCGGCTCCGTTTGATTGAGCCTTGATCGCACAGACATTTTCATTATCAGTATCTTGTGGTTGTTGTGTTTGTAGTAGAGTCACATAGAACTAATCATAACTTGTGGATAAAGTCAATGAAAATTTGACAAGAATATGATGGATACGCCGCTGTACTTCCTATATATAAGTATTCTTGTCAAATTATCGGAGGCATTATCAGGCGGTTATGAGAGGTTCCATGTATAGGCTGTTTGTGTGATTGTTGTTTAGACTAAGTTTGTTATTTTCAGTACATGCAATACGATCGGCTCCGCTTGATTGAGCCTTGATTGCACAGACATTTTCATTTTCAGTACATGCAGTACGATCGGCTCCGTTTGATTGAGCCTTGATCGCACAAACATTTTTCATTTTCAGTATTTTGTGTTTGTTGTATTGGTTGTAGAGTCACATAGGACTAATCATAATTCACTGATAAAACCAATGAAAATTTGACGAGAATATGATGGATACGCCGCTGGTACTTCCTATATATAAGTATTCTTGTCAAAGGATCAGAGGCATTGTCAGACGGTTATGAGAAGTTCTATGTAGGATTTAGTAGTTTCTTGGTAACTAATCATAACTTGTGGATAAAACCAATGAAAATTTGGCAGGAATATGGTGGATACGCCTCTAGTACTTCCTATATATAAGTATTCTTGCCAAAGGATCAGAGGCATTATCAGGCGGTTATGAGAAGTTCCATGTAGGATTTAGTATTGCCGTGGGTTAAGATTTGTGTTACATTTATATCATCTCGCTATTTAAAGAAATTGGATTGTGTTCCATTTCTACATAAACTAACCTCTCCATCATAACAAACGAGAGAGGAACTGTCACCATTCAAACATATATGCTATCAGAATGTGGATTCAAATATTAGCTGTTGTGTTTATTTATGTTCTATAGTCATAGAACCAATCATAACTTACTGATAAAACCAATGAAAATTTGACAAGAATATGGTGGATACGCCGCTGGTACTTCCTATATATAAGTATTCTTGTGAAAGGATCAGAGGTATTGTTAGATGGTTATGAGAAGTTCCATGTAGGTTGTAGTATTAGAAGTTTTGCCTTAGGATATAACCATATCCTTCCAAGCATATCTAAACTCTTATGCATGATATCATATTTAGCGAATCAATTCTGCTTATCAATACTTTTACAGTAGGCAACAAAAAGCGATTCCTGTAATAGGGTACCTAACCCTTACAAGGAACGTTACCGCCTCAAACAAAGACTTAAAACCTTACTTTTTCTAAGCGTGTAACTGTCAAACTAAACACCATCATTCTTTTAGTCAAATATATAACTATTTAAATTTCGGGACGAAATTTCTAAAAAGCAGGGGATACTGTAACATCCGTCAAAAACGGATTTTACCAAACCCGCTCCATTTATTAACCGAACAATCAGTTAAAAAATTTCGTTGCGAATTTAATGCCCAAAATAATTTTAAACGATACATAATTAATTATTATATTGGAATATAAAGTTTGTTTTTGAAAAACTGTCAAAAATAAGGAAATAAAAATAATTTGGCACTGCCGGGTTTCGAACCCGGGTCAGTCAGCCGGTTCAGCAACTTAACACACGCACCCTCAACCACTGCGCCACTAGTGTTTCTTGGTAATTGTTAGACTCAATTAATTCATAACATGTTTTCCGAATTCAAAAACCGGCGCCCAAATTTCAGTCGTCGGAAATCCCGACTAACTCGCCAATATTTTACGACTTCTTCAGTTATAACGTAAACGTTTAAACCTACACCGATTATAAGCCTGAGTCCGCGACACAAGTTATAACCGTCGGAGATTTTCTAACCGACGAATCAAGTCGGAAATTGGACCAAATTCATCAACGACCTGCCTTATAAATACCCCCTCAAACCTCTGCAAGCTTTTTCGCTCAAAACCGCACCTTTACCCGACGTAATTTCACTCGCCGGAAAATTTCTGCTCATCGCCGAAAAACCGAGCCCTTCACTTCTGAGCCTTACTGAACCACCTGAGCTTATACCGAAGTCACCCACATCCTCTTCAAGCTTTCTGAAGACTCGCTGCTGCAAGACACACGACGCCGGAATCTGTTGCTGTCGCCGGAGTTCTGCCGGAGAAACAAGAGGAGTCCAGTCGGTATACCTTACGACTAATTTCTCTTTCTTTTATTCATATATCACCTGTAATTAACTGAAAAACGCTAACGAACATGATTAAAAACTTCGAACCAGTCAGTCATCGTTTCTGGTTAAAACTGACGAAGAAGACGAAGTTTATGTAACATATAAGTATAATTAAAATCAAGTTATAACTCGGGTTAGACACACAGTCCAGCGGTGGACTGTGTGCACAATAAACACGTAAACGTCTCGAGTTCGAATCTTGTCCCACGCATGCTGCCTTAATAAAAATGTCCTTTTTTGTTAACCGAACCGGAGTCACCGCTGTTACATGTTAAGTATAATAATAACCGGAATAATAACCAAGATAGACACACAGTCCAGCGGTGGACTGTGTGTATGTTTAATCGCAGGACACGAGTTCGAATCCGGGCTACCACACCGGTCCGGACAATTATTCAAACTTTTTAAATAAGGCATAAATGAAAATGTTTAGTTTGTATATAAGTATAATATAAATTAGATTATATAACAAGTTAAACACACAGTCCAGCGGTGGACTGTGTGTTAACTCAACCCACAGGTCCCGGGTTCGAGACCTGTGGAGCGCATCGAATCCTTGCATTAAATCGTTTTTAAAAATAAATGATTTTCGGTTTAATCTAATTAGTATATAAATATAATTAAAAACATATATATTTCGGGTTAGACACGTAGCTCAATTGGTAGAGCTGCGTGCACGCGTACGGGAGGTCTCGGGTTCGAGCCTCACCCAGCGCACACAATTATACAAGCGAACCGGTCAAAGTCAAAGTCAAAGTCAACGGTCAACGGTCAACTGTAGCAAAAAAAATCAATTTTATTTTTATTTTTATTTATTTATTTTATTTAAAAATCAATTAAAAATACTTAAAAATAACATTTTTAAGGTTAGAAAATAGCCTTAAACTCACAAAATAACACCCAACAATCCTACTAAAATGGATTAATAAAATCCGTTTACTTACCGAACCATAATGCTATTTATCTAGGTTAATTTCACTCGTGGTTAAAACCACTTCGCGTGCATTCAACATCATCAACCGAACGCACCCACTGTGAGTGAATCTTACAATCTCCCCTTTTAAATTACACGTTTTGGGGTGTGTCATGTGTTATGAAATAATTAATTTATTTATTTAAACTTGTGCCATACCACATCGTGACTTAAACTTAGATTGATTTATTGTTGTGATTTACTTATATTCCGTTTGTCAAAGTACATGAAACTCATACATTAAGCCCATCAGTTCCTCGTGGGAAACGAGTAGAACATCGCGTGCTTCATTTCAAATTCATTATTGTTATGTGTGTTGTGTTATTCATATTATCATGTTTATGCAATTCATTCATCAGGCCCCTCAGTTCCTCGTAAGAGACGAGTTGAGCATCGCGTGCCTTTAATTGTTCCATTATTATTCATGAGTGTTTCATTTAACATTCTATGATTGCCGATTAAGTTACATCTATTTTTACTCATGTATGGTTGTGCACATATTTCATAATCAATTTAAATAAATTGTTCAAAAGTTTTCCATAGGATTCACTCGCCAACATTATGTTGATCCAAAAACCTTTTTACACATGATACAGGTGAACAGGTTGAAGGAAGAAAAACATAGGATATGCCTTAGAAGAGAACCAAGAAGCTTAGACTGATAGTTAGAAGATGTTGTATAATTTATTTCCATTAAATTGTATTAATGAATATGAAACATATAATAAATGTCATGAGCTTTGATGATAACCCAATTATGCCCCGATCACCTTTTCCGCTGCGGGTCGGGGTGTGACACCTAAAAATAACACTATCTCGAGTAAAATATAATACAATGCCGAAAAATGTAACACAATATCGAATAAAAAATATACAATGAAGCACAAAAAATACATAGTGACGTAAATATAAAAAATACACAATGATAAATAAAAGACAGACGGTAAACAAAAAGTTTAACACCAACAAGTTAAACATCTAAAAACAAAAACCTAAAATCTCACATCGTAGAATTCGATGAGACGGTTTTAATGTCGCTTGAATGAGGTCAATCGGAGTCCGTTTAATACCCTTTTTACAACTTTTTTTAATTTTTAGAAAACTTTTTTTTATTTAACCCCTCGTTAAAATCATATTTTACACAATATTACTATTGTTATTGTTATAATTATCTTACCTTTATCATTTATATAACTAGGTTTATCCTCATTCGACGTATTGCGGCAAACTTCTTTTTTTATTTAGAATGTGTTTACTCGTGTTTTAAAATCGGTGTGAGCGCGTTGGGCACGGAACCACTAACAAGAATAAAAAGAAAATGTAGAAAAAAATACTAGAAGATAATCGAAAAAAAATCAATAAAAAAAGTTGTATGATAATGATGTTTGTATGAAACTCATGATCAAAGATGAACAAATGGTACTGGGTATCGGTATCGGATTTCTCGAACCGAAAGATCTTAAGTACCAACTCGGTACCAACTTTTGGCGTTCCTGGTACCTGTTTTTGCCTTCATATACCGGTACCGTAACCGGTATTTTCGGTAGCAGTACCGATTCGGTATCGGTTGGCACCGAGGTCATCCCTACCCCTTAAACTAAAAAAGGAATCATTAAAAGCTGAAGAAAATAAAAAAAAATGTGCGATACTGTTGTTGTTCGTACACGATCCGTGATCAGGGATGAGCAGATGGTACCGAGTAGCACGCGAAAAATATAATTTACCATTTATTATATAGTAGTTACTATTCATAGGGTTGCTTTTTTAATATATAGATAATGTGCGATACCGTTGTTGTTCGTACGGTACCCGTGATCAGGGATGAGCAAATAGTACCGGGTAGCACGCGAAAAATGTAATTTACCCTTTATTATATAGTAGTTACCATTCATAGGGTTGCTTTTTTTATTATATAGTAGTTACTATTTATATGGTTGGTTTTTTAATATATAGATAATGTGCGATACCGTTGTTCGTACGGTACCCGTAATCAGGGATGAGCAAATGGTACCGAATAGCACGCGAAAAATGTAATTTACCCTTTATTATATAGTAGTTACTATTCATAGCGTTGCTTTTTTAATATATAGATAATTCGTACGGTACCCGTGATCAGGGATGAGCAAATGGTACGGATAGCACGCGAAAAATGTAATTTACCCTTTATTATATAGTAGTTACCATTCATAAGATTGCTTTTTTAATATATAGATAATATATAGTAGTTACTATTCATAGCGTTGCTTTTTTAATATATAGATAATTCGTACGGTACCCGTGATAAGGGATGAGCAAATGGTACGGATAGCACGCGAAGAATGTAATTTACCCTTTATTATATAGTAGTTACTATTCATAAGATTGCTTTTTTAATATGTAGATAGTATATAGTAGTTACTATTCATAAGATTGCTTTTTTAATATATAAATAATATATAGATAATTTCCTATTAGAACTTTGCCCTACGAGTATGAACTCACAATTCCCAATTTTTTTATTGATTTTGTCTTGTGAGTAATACCAGGGTCGTCTCCAAAAAAAAAATTGGCCCTGTGCGAGATAAGAATTTTGAACCTTGTTTGCAAATTTCCATGTATTGTAAACTCATCAATTATTTAATCACTAAAATTTATGTGAAAGTAATTTAAATAGTTATTTCTAGCTATAAGTTTAGTCAGTAATTTATTAACTAAAGGGAAAGATTTAGTTGACAAAATTAGCCATTAAATGTCATATGCAACTAAAAAAACCAAAAAATGAACCTAAAATAGAGAATTTAGAGACACCGGGATTAGAACCCACGTTTTCTTATTGTTTAAACAAGGCAATAACCACCTTGACAAAAGCTTGTTTGTGTCATCTTTTGATTAAGTGTGTGTGTGTGTGTGTGTGTGTGTGTGTGTATGGGAGGGTTATCCTGATAATGCTAAATATTGCGAGAACCGTGAGAATAAATGAAAAAACCCAATCAAAATCAATTTTGTTAATACAAACCTCATTTTAATTAAAATACAACATCAAAATATGAATTTACAACATCAAATAATTCATTTTCCCCTCAAAACCACTCTTATTAGATTTTTTACACATGTGTAAATATAACAAATTTACATATGTGTAAATGACAAACTTACACATGTGTAAAAAAAAATTATTTACGAATTCACGTAAATTAAAACATGTAAATTAAATTTCTAACATTGTATTCGAATAATAACGATAAGTGTAAAAAGAAATTTTGAATTTGAATTGTTTTTGATCAAGTTTTCGTAGTTTTTTCATTCGTTCTCACGGTTCTCGCTTATACAACGTAAATTATATACAAAATTACAAAAAAATGGGTCCGCGAAGGGTTTGGGCCCTGTGCCGTCGCCACCCCACACCCCTCCAAGCCGCCCTTGAGTAATACTCATATCCCACTTATTTGCCATGTGAGCTAAGCCGCATTTAAGGGTGCATAAATCAAGTCCTTTTTTTTGTTTCTCTAAACCGGTTACGGTTCCATGGAGGTTAAGGCTAATATTTATAGATATGTAGTTGATGTTGTATTATTTTTGTGTAATTCTTGAGGTTAGGCTTATTTATAGCTAGGAAGCCATAAGGCGTTTCTTGTATTCATGTGCCATGTATGTACCAAGATTTTGGTAATTTAGATATTCTTATACGATTTATTAAGAAGGTACGGAAGATAATGTGTTTCACCGGTTGACTATATGCCCACTCGCCTTACTTGCCTTAAAATTTATTACAAGGTGGTTTTGTGTTAAAGTCGAACCACTATTGGTCATTGTGTTGTCTCATTCTACACGAATGGTCTTGTTGTCAACATCCTCGAGATTTACCTTCGGTGACATGTCCTACCCTTTTCGAATATCGTAATAAACATTGCTCGTGTGTCCACTACCTGGTCCGTCCTACGAATCCAAGAAGTAGGCCCTGGACTAGTTTGGAAAGCGAGGAACGAGTCTATCTTTGCAAACAATGTGACTTTGGTTTCTAAAATAACGGAAGATATCAAATTTCTTGGATACCTATGGATAAAGAATAGATCTCTCTTTAAATCTCTTTCATGGAAAGATTAGTGTAAATTTTATGTTGTAACTTGTGTTTCTTGTTGTTGTTCGGCTCTAGCTTCTTGCTAGAAAAGTTCTTGTTAAAAAATAATAAAAAAACCTATCTCATACATAACTGGTTGATTGAGTACTTCTAAACCGACTTTATTTTTTGAAATGCTGATTAATGGTCTGACATGTTTAATCAGCGAACCAGTTTGACTGGATTAAAAAAAATATACTTATATTTTCCTTTCAATTTCTTATTTACTAAATTATTTAATGGGTTGATCAATGAATGATCCGAATATGAAAACATCCACAAATCAATTACACCATAAGATCAACAATAGACACAAAGTGAGATCAAGACATATATATATATGAGAAGAAGTACCACAATCACCTTAGTTACACATCTCTTTTCACACAACTAATATGTAATAAAAAAACCATTTAAAAAGGTGATTTTGTAAGTTCTATGATAGCCACATAGATAGAAGTTTTCACACAACTAATATGTAATAATAAAAAATAAAAACTATTAAAAAAGGTGATTTTTAATTTCTATGATGACCACATAGATAGAAGGAATGTTATGCAAGTTGGAGGAATGTTGTGCAAGTTGACAAGGATAATCTTAGACTATCTTTATAACTTTTGGACCCTGTAAACTTTCATGTTCCCATACCTTTACAACTTTTTGATTTTGGATATAATATGATTCTTTTAGTATTTACTAAAAATACTTTACCAACAATATAAAGGATTATTGGATTTTAATAATCCTAAGTCTTACCTATTGACCAATAATAATTCTAACTTTAAAAATTCCCTTCAACGATCCTAACTTGTAAAAGTTTGGACTCTATTGATCCTTTTCAAACATATAAGAATTTGGCATCCTCGATAGATTCGAGTGCACCTTCAGACTCCTTAATCGATTTAAGTGCACCTATGTTAGAAAATGATCAATGGGGCCAAACTTTTACAAGTTGGGATCATTAGAGTGAATTTTTAAAGTTGGGATTATTATCGGCCAAAAGGTGAAACTTAGGATTATTAAAATCCAATACTCCCAATATAAAATATGAATTATTGTACTAAAAAATGATGATGTTTAATACCACTGTTAGAAAGATCTAGATCCATTTTTTTCTGTGAGAATGAGAAAGAAAACCAAAATAAACAAGTATTTTCAATTTGATTTTTTTAATATAAGAAATGATTAAAATTGCAATGTTTATTCTTTTACTTTCTAAACTCAAGAAAACAATACGAAACTATTTTGTTTATTCATATAACTTACAACTACGTACGGTAAACATTTAACAAACCTAAAATATATGAGCAAATTATTTGATGTATATAAAATACTTATTGTGTGTAAGAAAGAACAATTAAATATATAAATCGTTAATGAAAAGAATAAACGATTTCGTTTATTTTTTTTCTTTTTCTCTCTTTATGGTTTAGTGTTATGCATGAATCTTACCCTAAAACCATACATTATGGCTTGCCACATAGGTACCACGACACACTACGTAGGTGGTGTGTGGTGTGGTCTGAAACTTAAGACCGTGGATGTACTCACTTGTAAAATAAATTTGTGGATGTACTTACATATGAAAGAAGAAGAGAGAGTTGAATTCAATATATATATGTATATATATATATATATGATTATAAGTATTTTATTTTTGGCCAATCAAATGCTTTTACTTGTTTTTTATTTTTATAATATTTAATTTAAAACTTAAATGATTTTCCCCAAATAACTTGTTCTCGCAATTTGAAAAAAGTAAATATGTATTCTTGTTTTTTTTTTCTAAACATTTCAATATAAGTTTTAACGTAACAAAGTTGTTTAGGAAAGTATTTTTAGTCGTAAGCAGTTTTGACACATGTTTTAATTGATATTTTGAATGGCAAGTAAATGCTTCAATTGGAAAATGGAGCTCTATCACAAAACTGAAGCAGTAGCGAAGCTTGCCTTCGAAAACCGAGGGCTGAAAGGAAGATGGTGAGTTGGGCTTATATCCTCTTAGGGAGATCAATATAATGGAGGCGAGTCATCTGTTCCATTCATCATATGAACATGTCATGGCTTTTCCTTCCTTTTGCTAAACCGTTTACACATTTTTGTTTGCAAAAAGGTTAATTTTTTTAATAATCCAGACAATTTCATTAAACAATGCTTACTATATTAACGTGAAGTGTTCATTATGTAAATAAATTATCTAACTTCTTGATAGCAATTGGTTCGGTAACGACTACAAAATTAAAACTTTAAATAAAACGGATAGATCTAACAGTCTCTTGTGATACAGAAACACCACACAAGAAAAAGATTAGGGCAAACTAAACTAGAACCAAAATACAGATACACCACTTGATTATAATATAGGCTCCAAGAACACCATTTAAGTTGCCATACTTAAACTAGCATGGAAGAATTAATTCAACTCAAAATCCATTTGAGAAAAAATAACCAATAAAACTTTCATTCATAAACTCATTGCACTCATTGATTGTCCTTAAGAAATACATATAGGAAAGAAAAAAAAGTAGTGATAAACTACCACCACTTACGAACAAATCTAGTACTATCTTTTAAGCTAAAAGTACAATTAACTAAAGCATAAGAAATAAACTAAAATAAATGGCTGGACTTTTTAAGCAAAACATGGGGTTGCATGGGTGATCATGCATGTAACTGCTAAAATCTTCCAAAGAAATGACTGAAATAAGTTGACCCACATTTTCTCCATCTGGTTCGGGTCGGGTCGTGGGTCTAGTTGTTTGATACTACCGGGTCCGTTAATGTTTGGCTATCACTTCTAACAGAATAAAACGTTGTAACATGACATATTCTAGACTATTTTATACAGCTCTTATTCACATCATAACGCTTATATATAACTGAAATGTCATATAATTATCTTGTCAGTAATTTTACACGATAAACATGTCATAACCCTATATATATAACCCATGTTACAAGAGACTTTCAAAACATGATTTATCATTATTCAACTAATATGTTTATTCAAAGAAGTGGCCTCAAAAGGTACTTTATGAAGGATCCAAATTGGCAACTTGCAGTGGGAGCCTCATATCCAAAAGGACCAAAAGAAACAAAAAGAAAATCGAAAATAAACAACAAAACAATAGGTTTAATATATAATAATGATAAATTTAAACATTGCTTTAAATTATTTTCATCGTTTTAAACGATAAGAATAATATATAATTAAAGATAATCAAACATGAAATGTATATTTTTTTTTTGCCTAGAGTCAAAAGTCTATGCATGACATAGTCGGGTATGACTTTGAATCTCTTTCATGAGCCCCTCTATAATTATTTATCTCACATGTATAGAAGATTAATTTTCTATAAGTTTGTAATATATAAAACTATAATGTCTTTTTTAAATACAATAAAGCTCAGCCATCTGGATACATTTATAGACAAAACGACATCCACATCCGTGATCGCAGACAGAGTTGGTGACCTGGTTCGTCGCCTATTCGATAATAACAAAACACAAGTAAAATAACGGATTGTACGTGACTACCATTTTTAAGTTGTAAATTTTTACCTTTTTAGTAGTGGTTTTGAATCTCTATGAAAATGGTAGGAACATTATATGCATTGTGCTTACAATATTACCATTTGTAGTCTTAGTAGTCGACTTTTCTAGGGAAAGAAACAAATGTGGGCAAAATATTCCGTTAGGGGTGGGATAAGGTTTAGGGACCAATAGGCCCTGAGTTCGATTCTCACAATAAGGCTTTTCCAGATTTATTAGGTTTCCTCCTAAATTGTTGTATAGACATTATAACCTAGTAGACAAGATATGATCAGATGATTTCTCTGGTGACACGTTGATACACCAGTGGTCCGTCACTGATCAAAATTCACCCTTAAAAAATTGAAGACATGGTTTTATGTTAATAAAACAAAACATACAATATCAAATTTTATATGCTTGGAGTAACTCCAAAATTATTCTTAGATGTAAAAGTAAAAAGATAATTAAGTTTATATGTGTGTGTGACTTTCAATATATCAAATAATAATATAGAATTGAGATATAAGTACATATGGTGTTGTCAAGTTCTTAAATAAAAAATAAATTTCTGTATTGTATAATAGAGAACAATTGATGTTTAAAAAAATGGTCGAAGCTAGAGGCTCGAGCTAAAAAAATGGTCGAAGCTAGAGGCTCGAGCGATAAACCGATAAATAAATATTTTGATAAATGAATAATTTTGTCAACTTTATCATTATCATTATTATTATTATATTATTATTATTATTATTATTAGTTATTTATATCATGTAAATGAGTTCCAGATCAATTGATTTGTGAGGGGGTAACCCATGAAGGTCATGGGTTGGAGTCTCACTTATTTGCTTCAGGTGGGCAATGGTTTTACTATAGTTGGCTGTCGTGCGGTGGGTTTCCCCTGGAATGATGATGGAGCTGGTCATTAGCATTGTCCGCATACGTAGGGTATGGGTAACCTTTCGCCAATAAATTTGCCCTAATAACCAAGTTTGTATAGCATTCGTTAGCCGCTAAAAAGTTATTTGGTACTTTTTAGATGTTCAGTATAGCATTCGTTGATCGTTAAAAAGTTATTGAATCCTTTTAGATGTTCATTTAGGAACGTTTTACTATATTCCTTTTATATATGACGATTAAGGACTTATCAATGCCTTGCCTAATTGACACTCTTAAGGTATCCCTAAAATAGTATAATGGAATCTTCTAGAGATTTAGATCACTAAATAGGGTAATGAGGAGGAAAACCACATTGTTGGATTTATATTAATGAGGAGACCATGTGATGTGTTTTGTTATGATTGATTATAAAATCGCCCACAAATCTTACCAAACGAGCGTGTAATACAATCCACTTGCATTAATATAATCCCAACTTTTTTAGTATAATATATTTGACGCAAAGATTTGTCATACATAGTTGGAACAGACATACCAAATCACATATCTTGTAAAACACAACGAAATTAGGATTGGAACCCTCGCGATGCGGGGCATCACATAATAACATTAACCATTAACCATGTTACATGTTTGTTTACGACTTGGTACGCATCAACCAATTAAACTACATAATACACTACCAAAAGTTACATAATTTTTAAAAATTTCATTGTCTTCTTGATGTTCAATAGCACGTCTTGTGCACATTCCACTTTACAAAGCTTTTTTTTTTTGCTTAACTTGACTGCTATCTGCGACCTTTTCTAGCATTAAGACTGTCATCTGTAAGGAAATGAATATCTAAGAAAGCGTCGGCAGATTTTGTAGAACATGTGTTATGTTGGGTTATCTCAACCTACGCGAAACCTATTTGCCTAATACGTAGTGCATATCCTAGGTTTTTCCATGGGTTTCAGGAACATTATGTAATATACAATGAACTTTATTGAAATGTTTTTTTTACCCGGTGAATCTGTTGTTGTCCTTTTAGGCATGGTTGCTTTAGGATTAGGTGTTGATCGAGCATGATGACCGTTGTTTTAAGATGTGTGGGGTCTGACAATGTTTGTTTGTGTATAACATGAACCTGTTGTCGCCTTTTTTATAACTCTTGTCACCACATACTGACCCTTCCTGACAGATAGGTACAATATTTTTGGCTTTCCTGCCATGAACGCTATTTGTTCTGGGAGTTTCTTGGAATATGTAAATCATTGCTTCATCACAATGTCCTTCCAACGTGTTTTAAGGACCGTTGCCATGCATTCATTATAGAATGTGACATTAATTGTGTTAGCGTGGTCGCTGATGAGTGGGTTGACATAATGTCTGTTATTAGACAATAAGACGTGCAATTTAGTCATACATTATTTTTTAAAGTACAAAAAATAACTGATTGCAGGTTCACGTAATTACATGTGAGTTATTAAGAAGGCTAATGATACATATATGATTTTTTGTTGCACATCATCCTCAACCTTACTCAGATAGTTAAGAGATACGTCATCCTCTGGATATAGTGTTTTAGTGCACTTTGAACATAGCGCACAAAACCATCCTCTATGTATGTGTATATTTTCCACAGTCGCATGAAATTTATAGTTGCTGGCATTCTGTACTAAGGAGTGGCCGACACATAAAACTTAGTTAAACCAAGCATACATGTATGTAAGACAAACCGATTATTAGAAAGGTAAATTTGTTTTTCACTTCTGCTAAGGGCGAATAAGTAGACTATAATACATTTCAGACAAAAAGCTTACTTAAGGGAAACAAATGCATCCATCGTGAACATAGGTAAAACGTTAACATAATGAAAAGTGATATTCGTAACGCACCTTGTATCTTTCTTAATTTGGTGATTTTAGTTCAATGATTGTTACCTGAGGTTCATTGTTAGCCAATTTCTCTAAAGCTGGCAACGCTTTCAGCCTATCAAAGTCTATGTTAGTGTACGTTCTCAAATAAATGGTAAGGTGTACATATTAAGTACAGAAGTTGAACATTGCATGTTCACATATTCAGCCATTTGTGGAAAGTTTGGATTATTAATGACTGTTATCCAGAAAGTTGGTTCAAGTTGCATCAATCCTGTATATAGGTTTATTAACGTGACATTGATATAAGACAAATCTTTTAAAGTAACCTTAAATACAATTATGAAGCATAGGCACATACCAAAGTAATTTGATACCAATGTTGAAGTGATGATGATGATGTCTCCAACAACTACTTCATCTCCTACCAAATGTATATTTTTTGGCCACAAAGAGATCTGGAGGTTCTTACCCCTACATAAGTATGATGTCAGCATCTTAGTTAATTGTAGATGGTAATCTTTTTTTTAATCTGGTTTGACTTACATTTCGTCGCGTATAGGCACATTTCGTAAGGACTTGTTTTTAGTTGTTGACTGAAGATGGTTGTCATTTACTCGGACTATGAAATATGCCAAAACATTGGTAAGTGTGTGTAAAACAATTAATCAATATGCTATAATATATTCTTGGTTTATGGACATATCTATTAAGAGTTTGTAGCTTTTCACGCTGCCATTCAACATCTCATACTTTGAAAACTTGAAGTATACGTCAATATGTCCAAATCTGATATTGGAGTAAACCTGGCTTTCTTACCAAGGATGAGTAAGGCACCATGTTCTATAGTAGCCATGTAATCCTTGGGACTGCTGCAGATGTAATTTGGCACCCTATACGACGAATATAATCGTATCATTGAGTCAAATATTTTACCCCCTTGGCTTTTGCCACCGCCTCAATACCATCACCTTGTATGACAGTCCATACAAAGCATATACATTTATAGATATAATCGTATGTAGAAAAGTATATATATATAGCTGACAAAGTAATATAATATATCGACAAATTGATAACGTAGCTCATATTTTTTGTCATCACCAAACTTGTTAATTGATATTCATTTCTTTATCACACGTATTTCAATTGGTTGTGCTTTCTCTTTCGGCCTAATGGCTCTTAACGCTCTGCAAAACAAGTTTGATTTTGCTTTGATACTTGCATGTGAGTATTTCATGATAAAAGCATGCCTAGAAAGTATACAAACAGATATATATCATAAGCACTAAAAGGTTACTTATATGAAATGTTTCAGCATAGCATCATAGACTCAAAGCAATACTATAAAGAAAGTCGCAGAACAATAGAACCAACCTCAAAATATATAGCTAATAACACATGACCACCAAAATGTATAGCTAAAAAATACATGACTACCAACAATAAAAGTCATAGTAAAGTATCATCGACCAAAATCACAAACTTAAAATAAAACAACCTCCAATGACACTATAGTCATCATCACCAACCCAAAATGTAAAAACACACACACACACACATATACACACAACTAACAACAAAAGTTTCAGCAAAACATCATAGACCAAAACCGCAAACAGTCTCCAATGACACTATAGTCACCATCATAGTAACCTAAAAAAACATAACAACCAACAACAAAAATCTGACCAAAACATCGTAGCCCAAAACCATAAACCTAAAACAAAACAGTCTCCAATGACATGCAAAGAAATTACAAACAGAAAAAGCGAAGAAAACACACACTGTAAAATAAAACGGTGTAGTTTTCATCTACTCCACAACCAACACTCCCAAAACACGTTAATGATTGGCAGGGTCAATGTTTAGAAACCGGTTTAAACTGACCAGTATTACCAGTTGAAATAGCTTCCGGAGACATCACCGATAGGATAGAGCCCAGTCTAGTAAAGTACATGTTTAGTTTTCGAACTGCAAGAAAATCCGATATCTCTAGTGCATACCGATGAACCTATTTATACCCATGACCAATTTTGAGTTTTAACGTGGATGAACCGGCTTCTCAAACACAAGGTTGCTTGTTATATATGTAACTTATCTTACGCAATTTTAGTATATTATGATTATTGATAACTAAAATTTCTTTTTTTATATTGTAGGAAACAGAAATAGTTATGTTCTTGTTGATGAGGATGGCGATGATAGCGAATTTCGTCTGTAAGCGATTGTGAGCTTAATGCATTCAACACCCCAATGCTATAAACCTGCTGTAGACTTTTATTTAATAAAAAATGTTTTTTTGGAAAATTGATTTTCAATTATGAAATTATGTAGTTTTGGATTACTTTTTTAGTTGAAGTTGTAATTTATGGAATTATGGGGTTGACAAGTTACCATGTTGAAGCATCCGATATAAGCGGTTGAATTGTTTCTATCCCAACCAGTACGGTTTAAAAATCGGTTTTTAAAACATTGGGCAATGTATATTTCTTATGAACTAAGAATCTCTCAGGTTCATAACCAATATGAGATTCGCTTAGGAAGTTACAAAATGTCATGCTAATTTTTTTTTGTATCATTACAAGTAACCCCCTTATGGACTCATCATCTTGATGAGGTTTCCCCAACCATCCTAACCAAGGGTGTAAGATCTACCATATGTCTTGCTAGAACACCTTTAGGGATTTACCATTTTCGATGAGGTTTGTCTCACTATCTCAAACAACTCTCAAAATAACACTGGAGCAGCTTTGATAATATCTATGACATCCGGCCTCTTATAATCAGTGTTATCTTTTTGTCCCTAATGGCTTGACCCCAAATAACATTAACTAAACTTAAAGAAATTGATTCTTTTTTGTGTGTTTAGAGATAACAATTTGTTATTAACCATGAACACATATTTCTTAAGATGTAAAATAAACCTTTCTAGTTCTTTCAAGTTGATTCTCATACCATCTAACTTGTATGGTAAAATATGGTTAAAATAGAACACTAATGATAGATAATATATTAAACTAATAATGGATTAAGGTGTTAGGTTAGACTCCTAATTATATTGACACGTCAACATTAATGTAATAATTAAGTCTCCTTTTTCGTACAAATGTTCTATTAGTTGAATTAGACATGTCTAAAATCTTTTGAACAACTAGACATGTCTAAATGCTATTGCGTCGCATTTGAAAATCATAAGTCATCATATTTTATATCAAAACATTCTTTAACTTTTACTTTTTGAGTTTTTTCAAATTTTGATCCTCTATCCATCTCTTGTTACATCTTTTATTAGCTTTCAAATATGGAATATAAATGCTTATTCAATTCTTGTAAACGTCTGTTTTAAAATTACTTTGTACTAACATATATATATATTATATATATATGTACATATGTTAAGTACATGACGTATATCGTACAATATGCTTTAACTACATTGCGTACGCTGGGCTAAATCGCACGCTATGATACCAAAAATGAAAATCGTGTGGTTCAAAAAACTTGAAATCGCATGTACATAATGAAAAAACGAAATCACATGTTGGTGAAGTTTGATGAATTCACATGTTATTTTTTGTACAATTTCGTATGTTATTGTTTTCAAAAAACCTCTCCATATATATATATATATATATATATGAACACATTTTTTCATAATTTAATTTTAGGGATGTGCGAAAAACCGAATTAACCGAATAATTAACCGACAAAACCTAACCGAAAAAACCGAACCAAATAAAAAACTGGTGGTCGTTATTGGTTTTTTTGAAAACCGAAAGTAGCGGGTCGGTTATGGTTATCAATGTTTCCATACCCATCATAACCGAACCGAACCGACATGTGATAAATCTTTGTTGGATTTAGGACTTTTCACCAATTTTTTAGTATTGATATTTTTGATTAAATTTTTTTAATATTTATAGGTTATTTCATATCTTTTTGTGGTTTTGGTTGAATGTTTATTTGAATTTATGGAATACAACACATCACTTTATTTGAATAATCGGTATTAATATTATAGATTATATGTATTTTTTAATACTATGTAATATACTAATACATACAAATATGCAATAATAATTTATTCCATGTTAAAAAAAATAAGCTTAAGCTATTTTTAACTAGGCTAAACACATGGTTAACCATCCATAACCGACCCTACTATAACCATCAAAACCGATTAACCATAACCACCATAACCGATCGGGTTTGATTATATTATAACATTAATCCGCATTAAATAACAAATATCTTAACTCTAGTTGTCAAATGCTTGCATATATATCAAATGGTAGTCGACCAGAAAAACACGACCACAAAACCTCCTTTGTAGAGTACAACTCACTGAACATTCCTCATCACTTTTCACCGGGCCCCACATGGCCCCACTTCCCACTAACACACGCTTCTAGATGCTAACATACGCCGTCACCCAACCCTTATATTCCACTCCCATCACCCTCATCTCATTCCCACCATTACCATTTTTCCCACACCGTCTTGACCACCACCTTGACTTCCGGCCACCACTCACCACCATCCCAATGGGCTTCCTCCCATGCCCATGCACATTATCAACAAAAAACTCGTCTAAACATCACCAACAAGATTCATTTTCAGATATTCAACAAATTAACAATAATAATATTTCTTCACAACCAAGTTTACCATCCGTACAATCGTTAACTCACATTCACAACCGCCGTCAACCACACAAAACCACCACTACATCACCACCTTCAAAGCCCACACTTCCCCTATCTTCTCCCTCACCCTCACCAACAACCACCTCATCTCCGCCTCATCTGACGGTCACATCCGCATCTGGCCACGTGACCAGTCCGTTACAACCACCACTAGCTACAATAAGATCCGCTGCTAAAACCATGCTGGTTTATGACAACAAGTTCTTGTTCACCGGTCACCAAGACCATAAAATTCGAGTGTGGAAGCTTGATGATGTAAATAAAACCGTTAAATGTGTGGCGGTTTTACCCACGCTTAATGACAGGCTTATGAAGCTTGTGTTTGCGAAAAACTATGTTAAGATACGGCGGCATCGGAGGTGCACGTGGGTGCATCACGTGGATGCTGTTTCGGCGTTGGCGTTGTCGAAGGATGGGTCGTTGGTTTACTCCGGTTCGTGGGATCGGACGTTTAAGGTGTGGCGGACGTAGGATTACAAGTGTTTGGAGTCTGTTTGGAATGCGCATGATGATGCTATTAACGCCGTTGTGGTTTCTCATGATTGGTATGTTGAGCAAAGTTTTAGTATATGCAATGTTTTAAAAACCGGTTCAAACCGGCCGGTTGTACCAGTTGAACTGTCCAGTAGAAACGGTTAAATCGTCCGGTCCACCTGGTTGAAGGGCCCGATACACCTGATTAAACCGTTTTTAAGCCAAATCTGAGACGGTATAAAACCAGGATTTTAGAGATTTTAATATGGTATGTAGTTAACATGTTTGGATTGTTGTTAATTTGCTAGTGGAATTAAGATACATGAGTAGTGTTTATGAGGGTTTGCTATTTTGATAAGATATGTTTTTTGGTTTGTTATGAGTTGGTAAACATGCATTGGCTTTTTTGATGTAAAGACTATTCTTATGGGGTAGTTTTATTAGTAGATCACCTAGAAGCCAAACGTGTTGTTGAAATCTCCAAACCACCAATAATAGAGAGAATATGTTGGATTGCCATTTGCAATTCTAATGATTTTCGGTATATCTAATGCATCCTTTTAAGATAGTAAAACTAGGTTTTTTTTTTTGAATGATTACACATCATGACTAAAGTTAAGGTTGTTTTGGATGACGATATTCATCACAGATCACCGAAAATGCCACATCAGCACCACATAGGTTTTAGGGCAACAATAAAGCCCCTTTTAACATTGACGGTGTAAAATAATCCCCCTTTAACTAAATAACAATAAAAAAAGTAAACTAAAAAAGGAATCTGATTGGATAACATCCATGTGGGCCTCCTAAATCATCCTTTAGCACTCATTATCTGCTTGGCATGACGGCCCTTAGCGCCCCTCCATAACACCCCCATAGTGGTGTTTGAGGCCCCATGGAGGTGATGTGACAGGGGTGTTAGCCCACACTGGTGGCATTAGCAACACTTTCGTGACAAAATTGATTTCTTCAAAAATACCATCTCAGAAATGTGTAGGAATTTGCGGCACATTATTTTCCGTCAATATTAGGAAATTTCTCGCTTTTCTACTAATGCACACAATGAAATTTTACAATTTACATTGTGTAATTAAGGAAAAAACAATGTGCATAATTTGTCTACTAATCTATTGTAGTGTTTACACCGGCTCCGCGACCGGAAAATCAAGGTGTGAAGGAGAGACGCCAGCGAAAAAAAACATAAGCTAGTGGACACTTTGGAAAAACACAAATCCGCGGTGAATGCTTTGGCTATAAGCACGGATGGGTCCGTTTTATACTCTGGTGCTTGTGATCGGTCGATAATCGTGTGGGAGAAAGGCAGCGGCAATGGGCGGCACATGGTGGTGGCCGGAGCACTTAGGGGCATAGCAAGGCCATTTTGTGCATTGCTGTGGTAGATGATGTGATGTTTAGTGGGTCAGCAGATAAAACAATTAGGGTATGGAGGAGGACTATTGATGGAAAAAAATATTGGTGTTTGGGTGTATTGGAAGGGCATAAAGGTCCAATAAAATGTTTGGCTGCTGCAGTGGAGGGTTGTACATCTGGTAGTAATGGTGGTACATCTTATCTAGTGTATGGTGGGAGCTTGGATTGTGAGATAAAGATGTGGAAACTATGGGTACCCTTTCTTTAGATTTTATTATTATTTTTTATATATATTTTTTTTTATCATAGTTTGTGTGATTATTATATGTTTTGAGAATTTAATTTGTAAATATGAGAGTGATTTTTTTTCCTTTTTTAAAGGTTTAATGATTAATGTGTAGAAAACAGGATGTAAAGTTTGATAAATTATGATTGGATAACATAGATTTGTTTGTAAGTTGAGAACATGTTGATTTTTGAGAAAAATAAGAAAATGGCATGCCAGTGTTTACATAAATTGTTAATCGATTTTTAAGAAAACAAATATATGTAAATATCACTCATTTAATTTTGGTAGTTTGTTTGTTTTAATAAAATAATGTATATTATTTCCTATTTATAAAGAAAACTTGAAAAAACTACCTTATAACTTTTTTAGGGTGAAAAAGCATTTTGCCAATGAGGGAGTTCCGTCTCGTTTTGAACCATGTGAACAAAAATCATAAAAGCACTCCAAAATTGGGTTCGTGATCCAAAAAAACGTCCACGGTCCAATAACCAATTTGATCCCAGGGTAAGGAATAACCAGTTATACTAAATGATGCAGTCAATACAGCCAGAACCACGCATGTGAATGTCACCTTATTTCCCTAACTTCCCACTCTTTGAACCAACATCGGGTTCATGAACCAAAATCTCATCCCACTTTATTTGCCTTAATGATCCATTTGATACCAAACACCCCCCATTTGAGGGTGTCCCCTTTCCCTTAAAAATATCAGCCGAAAATAATAGTAAGTGGTTACACAAAAGGTTGATGTCGGGATGTAAACGAACCGAACAAACACAAACAAGACCATGTTCGTGTTCTTCGTTAAGGAAACTAACATGTTCGCGAACTGTTCAACGAACGCATACCGAACATAAATTTATGTGCGTGTTCGTTCGTTAAGGAAATGCAGTTGTTCACGAACAGTTCATGAACACTGGTCTCGAACACAAACGAACGCAAGCAAATAAAAACGACCGCAAACGAACATTTAACTTGAAAAAAAAATTAGAAACATTGTTATCCTTAAACATTAGATATAAATAGTTAAATACAACATTCAAATGATAAATCAAAACACAAGAAGTCTACTACACCACCAAACGATGAATCAAGTTTAACGAACTTAGACATAATTATCCCAAAATGTTTTAGAATATCCAAATTTTAGCTAACTTAGAAAAAAACAGGGTTTCAAGTTTTCAATATGTTTTGATAAAATGTTTATTATTTATTATTTTTTTAATAAATCAAACGAACGACAACGTAACCGAACATTTTACCGAACGTTCACGAACGCAATCGAACGAACGAGACCTGTGTTCGTGTTCTTTCGCTAAGCTAACCGAACGATTTTTTTTGTTCGTGTTCGTTCGTTAAGCTAATCGAACGAACATAAACGAACTTCCCGCCGAACAGTTCAGAACTGTTCGCTGAACGTTCGGTTTATTTACAGCCCTATGTCTATGTGATAGTTCATGTAAACGTTAACATCATTTGCTTTAGATTTTTATAAACAGAACATTTAAATACATTTATTTTTATTAAAATTCATACATTTATGAAAATAGTTAGTTTTATAAATACCATATGTTTACTTTGAAATTATCATTTTTTTAATAGAGCCTAATCTTTGGTGCAAAACAAACAAGAAACTTCATGGTCATGAACTCATGTCATGATGGTGGTTAAATACCAATTATCCAAAAAGTAAAAAAAAGTCAAAAACTGCCGACCTTCTAGAAAGTATCCACCGAGTCCTCTTATTCCCCTCGTGACCTCTTGTCCAACAAAGGTGTTCATAAAATTGTGGCCCAAAACAAATTAATAATCGTAACCCATTTGGATTTGAGTGCTCACTAAAGCCCAACTAGTTTCTTTTCTTGTATCTTCACCATATTTTAAATTCAATAAATAACAAACCAAAGGCATGATAATGGTAACCTATTGCTAACATAAAGTGGTGAGTAAATAAAACGCCTTGTTTTTTGTTTTACAATTCAAATTTATTAAGAGAGTAGCAATATGTCCTAGATTTTCATAAAAACTATAACATTTAATAAGTTAACAATTTCAAAATATAAAATAGTTTACATTCACTAGTCATATTTTATAAGTTTATACAAAAGTTAAAAGAGTTATAATATAACCCAACCATGAAAGTTTTAGAGAAAATTGCACTTTTTCGTTCTTTATATTTAACCGTTTCATCAGGCGGTGTCTTTTAACTAGTAAAATTACATTGATTGTCCTTTACGTTTGCACATAATTACAGATTGTATCCTTTATAACAAACTAAGTTAAGTTTTGTGCCAGAGAGACTGTGAGGGTATAATTTGTCTTGAGTTTATTCCATAAAAGATCCTTTGAAGGACAACACGTGAGTGGTGGTTAAAGGCGGTGTGGAAACCTAAGGCAATATGTAATGAAGCCAAATGGCGGTGACAGTGATAGTACGACGGCGTGCAAAGTCCAGATGAGCAAAACCGCTGAGTAAGTATGTTCCGGCAAACCCTGTCTTGATTCTCCGGTTGCGGGTCAACATAAACCCTGATCGGAGCTCCATCGTTGTCGGTCCGTTCAGAGTGTCATCGTCAAACCCACCGTAATTGTCGTCGTTGCCCAAAGGTGCCGACGGTAGATGATGAAGAGGATGTTGGGGTGTGTTGTCTCTTTCGAAAAAGAAGCTAAGGTGTGGGTTGATGGGTGTGGTCGGAGAAGATCGATAGCCGGTGAAGATGTGTGGCACGATAGGTTGTATTTTGGTATTCTAATGTAGATGATTAAGACGATGTAAACTAATGATGGGTTATTTATATATTTAATTTCTAATTTTATTTTTGAAAATTAATTTTTAAAAAGGGATAAAATTATTATTTTGTCCTCATGTGGGTGGCACATGTTCAGGGTTAGAAAGAAAACTTAATTGAGTTTAGAACAAAGGACACCGTCTGAAATCATGTGCAAACGTAAAGGACAATCAGTGTAATTTTAGTAGTTAAAGGGCACCTCCTGATAAAACGTTGAAACATAAAAGACATAAAATGCAATTTCTCAAAGTTTTATGTTGGTAGTTAGTTAATTAAATAGATTTTCACAAAATGTTAGCATTGCCCTAACACTTGAATGTAACCACTATCACTAAAGGGTTTACCATAAAAGATACAAAAAAGAAAAATAACTTGATATTTATTGCCTTGTCTTGTGAAATTTGACTAGAAAATAAAAATCCCGCAAAGATCCAAGGACCTACGTAAACTACGCCGATTCTGGCATAGTCTATGTAGACCTGTTTCAACATGTGGTTTAGTGTATACGCCCCCAATGGAAACCGAGGGAAATGGATACTTACATTTGTACGTTTGTTTGTATGTGTGTGGTAATCCTGATTCAATAACATCATTCAAAGTTCCAAACATCTTTAGAATTCTCATAAAACCTCACACATATGTTCTTAGTTAGTGTGACAAAGACTTAGGAGAGTCTTAACTTACAAATGGTTAGATGAAGAAGATAATCAATAGAGTAAAGTGCAATTTGCATCCAACTGTCGTAGTATATTCCGTTAAGTGACTAACGGAATATACTGTTTGAAGGGCAAAATGAGTCTTTTCACTAATAAAATAACATTACGTCCCTCAGGTTTAATTTTCTTTACCAATGAGTCCCCCTACAGCCATCATCATGACCACCTTCCTCAGCTTTCTGGTCACTCACAACCATCATACTCCGCCGCAAAACATAACTACCCCCTGTAACACCCCTATCATCAAAATCACCCTAACAAAAAAGCCTTCATGTTTCTAAGCAAAACAACAACCACCACCATGTCGACAGAGATGCGCACCATCGATCACAAAGGTTTCGACGACGTCCACTTCACCTGGAATGGTTACCTCACCTGGAATGGTTGGCTGCGTACAAAAGTTGAAACCATCAAATGCATCATCCCGTTGGCCGCCTCAATCTCCCTGATATGCCCTTATCCTCACACTCGATGAATTTGTACATTCCTATCTGCTGCAAAACTGCTCTTCGATCTTCAATTTGTTTTGTCGCATCGATTTCTCCGCCTTAATCTGGATATGTCTGTTTTGCTTCTAACGAACCACTTTCCTCATCATTTTCCGGGCATCTCTGAAACCAAAAGATAAAGTCGATTTTGACGTTATATCCGACAGAGCTGTATCGTCATCAGATCGGTTTCTAAAGGAATAAACAAAGTCAGATTTCGATAAATTCGAAATAAACTGAGATTGAAATATCACACAGTTCTAGGGCTCGGTTTATTTACATCACAAAAGATAAAGGCTCGACCTTTTTGTCAAACAAAAGTTTTGACAAATAAAACATATTTAAAACAATAACATTTAAATAAATGTAAAAGCGGCTCAGATACGACTGTTGAGAATCAATGTACGATTTTAATTTTAAAAAAAAATCCAATTTTATTATTTATTAATATTTAATATTAATCTAGAGGCTGAAGTGCGTACTATAAATGCTTGTAGTGTGGCAATTTTGTTGGAAAATTGAGGAAAAGTTTTGGGTTTTTTTTTTTCTTTTTCTTTTTTGTCAAAAAATTGTAGGAAATTATAATAAAAATTGAGTTGTGGGAAATTTGTGGGAAACTTTTGTAGGAAAAAATGTAGTTTTCTAGTAGTGACACAAAACATTAAATCCGATTTAATCTCGTCAGTGATATAATTAAAAATCACTTAAACAATTAACTAAATTCAACCATAAGGTGTTACCTTTGGCGAAAACTGAAAAATCGAACACACACGTTGGATCCGACAAACGTCACGCTAATTGACGAATACACGAAAACCTGAATCTAGATCTAACATTTAAACAATCGGAAGAGACCACGAAAACTGGCACACGAAACTTCCTCTAATGTATATATTGTTGTATTAACATTTAAGTTTAGAAAAATATGGTTGTAATTTTGCCTTAAAAGTAGAAGTCTAGTGAAAAATGGGTGTTTAACTTGTCTTGTGGGTTTCATCATAACTAGATTTCATGTGAGGGGGCAACCATTGTTGTAATTGTAACATCCGTCAAAAAACGGATTTTACCAAAACCCGCTCCGTTTATTAACCGAACAATCAGTTAAAAATTTCGTTGCGAATTAAATGCCCAAAATAATTTTAAACGATACATAATCAATTATTATATGGAAATATATAATTTGTTTTTGAAAAACTGTCAAAAATAAGAAAATAAAAATAATTTGTTCCTGCCGGGTTTCAACCCGGGTCAGTAACCGGTCAGCAAAGTCTTAACACTCCACACTAAACCACTGCGCCACTGATGTCTTTTGTTAATTATTAAGATCATTTAATTCATAACGTGTCTTTCCGAATTCAAAACCGGCGCCCAAAGTTCAGTCGTCGGAAATCCCGGCGATTTCCGAGATTTAACGACATCTTCAGTTATAACGTAAACATTTACTAGGACATCGGTTATAACCGACGCCTGAGTCCGCGACACAAGTCATAACCGCCGGAGATTTTATAACCAACGAATCAAGTCGAAATTGGACCAAATTCATCGATGAACTACCCTATAAATACCCCCTCGAACCTCTGCAAGCTTTTTCGCTCAAAACCGCACCCTTTCTCGGCGAAAACTCACTCGCCGGAAATCACCTGCAAATCGCCGGAAAACCGGGTTCTTCATTTCTGAGCCTTACTGAACCCCCTAAGCTTATACCGAAGTCACCCATACCTTTTTAAAACTTTCTGAAGACTCGCTGCTGCAAGACACACGTCGCCGGAAGTGGTTGCTGTCGCCGGAGTTCTGCCGGAAAACAGAGGAGTCCAGTCGGTATACCTTTCGCCTAATTTCTCTTTCTTTTTATTCATATCTCATCTGTAATTAATCATAAAATGCTAAAGAAACCTGAATAAAAACTTCGAACCAGTCAGTCATCATTTCTGGTTATAACTCAACGAAGAAGACGAAGTTACGGTAACATATAAGTATAATTTAAATCAAGAAATAACTCGGGTTAGACACACAGTCCAGCGGTGGACTGTGTGCACATTAAAACACACAAACGTCTCGAGTTCGAATCTTGTCACACACACACTGCCTTAATAAAAACGCCTTTTTTTTGTTAACCGAACCGGAGTCAACACTGGTATATGTTAAGTATATTAATAATCGGAATAATAACCAAGTTAGACACACAGTCCAGTGGTGGACTGTGTGTATGTTTAATACAGGACACGAGTTCGAGTCTGGTCTACTGCACCGACTCGGACAATTATTCAAACTTTTTAAATACGGCATAAATGAAAAGGCTTAATTTGTATTTAAGAATAATAAAAATCAGTTTAGTTAACAAGTTGAACACACAGTCCAGCGGTGGACTGTGTGTTAGCATAACCCACAGGTCCCGGGTTCGAGACCTGTGGAGCGCACCGAGTCTTGGATTAAAATCGTTTTTAGAAAATAAAATGATTTTCGGTTTAATCTAATTAATATATAAATATAATTAAAAACAGAAATATTTCGGGTTAGACACGTAGCTCAGTTGGTAGAGCTGCGTGCACGCGTACGAGAGGTCTCGGTTCGAGCCTCACTCAGCGCACAATTACACACATACGAACGCACGGTCAATCACGGTCAGCGGTCAAAAAAGTCAAATTTTTTATTATTTTTATTTATTTATTTTAATTAAAAATCAATTAAAATTACTTAAAAATAACATTTTTAAGGTTAGAAAATAGCCTTAAACTCACAAAAATACACCCAACAATCCTACTAAAATGGAATAATAAAACCCGTTTACTTACCAAACCATAATGCTATTTATCTAAGGTTAATTTCACTCGTGGTTAAAACCACTTCGCGGGCATTCAACATCATCAACCGAACGCACCCACGGTGAGTGAATCTTACAACTCCCCCTTTTTAATTACACGTTTTGGGGTGTATCATTGAGTTTATATTGTTTGTAGTTATGTCTTTCATATTATCATGTTTATGCAATTCATTCATTAGGCCCATCAGTTCCTCGTGAGAGACGAGTAGAGCAACGCGTGCCTCTAAACGTTCCATTATTGTTCATAGTGTGTTTATTTAATATCTAATGATTGTTGAATAAGTTTATATTATTTTTACTCATGTGTGGTTGTGCACTCATTTCATAATCAATTAAATAAACTTGTTCAAATGTTTTCCATAGGATTCACTCGCCAACTTTATGTTGATCCAAAAACCCTTTTACACATGATACAGGTGAACAGGTTGAAGCAAGAAAACATAGGAAATGCCTTAGAAGAAAACAAAGAAGCTTAGATTGATGTTAGGTCATGATGTAATTATAGTTGTAAATTTCCTATTAAGTATTTAATGAATATGAAACGTATAAATGTCATGAGCTTTGATGATAACCCAATCATGCCCCGATCAACTTTTCCGCTGCGGGATCGGGGTGTGACAGTAATGACTTGGCCCTTGGGACACCAAGTAAAAAAAGAACAAAAAAACCTTTGTTCATCTACAGTATTATACCTTGGCACATCATTCAAATTCTCCTCATTTCATAATTTACTCTCTCTCTCTCTCTCTCTCTCCGCTCTCTCTCTATCCAGCAGGTGAAACTGCAGCAATGATCATGTCTGCTGACCCCTCTCTCTCATCATTAGTTGCTCCTCAAAGATCGATCAAAACAACAAAACCCAAAGTAAAAAGATTGCAAAAGAGAGTTAGAAAGAAGATAATATTAAGTCTTTCATTTGAAGAAGAAGAAGAAGATCGAGAAGAAGTGAATAAAAATATGGGTTCATTGAAGAAGAAAAAGAAAAGAAACCCTAGCTTGCTAGGTTAAACGGTCAACTCTTTTCTCTTTCTTGAAATCTCCTTTCTCTCTCATCTTTCATACTCTCTCTCTAACTTTCTTCTGAATCTGGATCTCATGGGGAATGAAAGCATATTGGTCCGATTGTTTGCTTAGATCAAACAAACCCTACTACTTATCTTATCTTATATTATCGCTGTATACGCTACTAGAAAACTGGAGTTTTCCTACGCCAGTTTCTGATCCATACAACTATTTTGCTTCATGTATGTTCTTGTTAATCCGGTTATCGATTTTGTTTTTGTTTTAATATTGGTTTAAGGATCTTGTTGACTGTTGAGGAATCTAATAAAAGTGTTCATGATGTTGCTGTTGTGAAAGGTGAAACAAAAAAGAGGTAAGATATTGTTAGATGTGTATCATGTTTCTATATTCATGTAAGAAGATATTATTGTTATTATTATTTACTGTATTTTCATCATTGTGATTTTGTTATTGTGAAGAATATTGCATGTAAATTGAACAAACATTAATTGAAACATGTTTCGATGACATCTTTGTTTACGTATATGTGTTGTTTAAACTAACATCTAGCTAGGGTTTTGTTTTATATGATATTTAAACATACAAACCAAACTTATATAAATTATAGAAAATATATGTTAGGATGATTTTTAGTGCATGTTAAGACCCTTTGAATATTTAGAGATCGATCTTCCAATAATTTGGTCATTTCATATTGATTGTTAATCTTGCATATATAATTTGAACTTCATGACTATTTTATAGAGTTTTTCCATAGTATTCTGGTTAAGCATCTTTATATGATATTCCAGTTAAACTTCATAGAATTATCCAAATATTCTTATAAATTAACTGGATTAATCTTTTACATGTAATTTGAAGGTTAAACTTATGTATTAATAAAAAAATCAATAAATTCATGAGAAAAAACAGGTAAAAATAATATTCTAAAATTTAAAATGTGTAAAATTTTAAAAAGTCAAATTAGGCACTAATTAAAGGGTGAGTATTGACATCTTTTCCATTCTCATTGGGAAACATATATATTCCCAGTTTCTCACTTGGCATAATGATGATGTAAAAGATCGTTGATATTGAGTGAGCATGATTTGGGTCTTGTTTTTTTTAATTTATTAATAAAAAGAGAGAAATTCAATATTTATTATAAATATTGTTATTTATCTGTTTAATACATACGATAATCATCTCTATAATTATGAAAAGACTCCACGTACTATTTTAAATGATTACCAAGAGTGAAAGACGAATAAAAAAATTTATAATAGGAAATAACACTTTTTGGGTTCCATCTTTGGTCAAACGGGTTTTACCGATAATTTTACTATCGTGCTTACGTGTGGGTAGGTTACTGGGTTTTCATCGGAATTGGTGGTGGACTCGGGTTACTCTCAGAGTACTCCGTTTGATCCGGTTGGTGCCCCGATAGGGCTCGTGATTGATTCTATTGTTCGTTCAAAAAAAATATGCACATAAGCTTAGGGGCTTATGGGGTATGGGGGTGGTGGATTGGATCATGGATTCTCATGCACTCATGCGAGACATGATTCTCATGGTACACCGTCCCATTCTCAAAGCATGGTGTTTTGCATGGTTTAGTACATGGAAACCATGACCCATTTTTCAATTAATTATGGGATTTTGATTGATGGAAGTGGATATATAGTGGATGATAGTAACCTCACACCATACAGGGTGGTGGATTAGGTTGTTGGATAAGAGTGAGGTAACATGACGCTAAGGGCTGGCATATCGTGTATACCCATACACGATAAGACACGACACGATAAGACACGATACACGAAATCCCATACACGAACACGACACGATAACTTACCGTGTCCTTTTTTTCAAACACGAACATGACACGAAAACACGAAAATTACCTGTTAACGAACACTAGAATAATCATGTATTAACGGGTATCTAACAGGTAAACAAGTATTAACATGTATTAACGGGTATCTAACTATCTAACAGGTATTAATATGTATTAACAGGTATCTAATAGGTAAATAGGTATCTTAACGGGTATCTAACAGGTAAACAGGTATCTTACCCACTCGATGTTAAGTGTTAACATGTATTAACGCTATACACGAACATACACAATATGACACGAAAACACGAAACGCTATACACGAATACGACACGAAAATTAACAGGTTCTTTCGTGTCTACCTGTTTAGTACACGATACCTGTTAAGGTCATACACGATACCTGTTAAGGTCGTGTAGGTTCGTGTCGTGTATTCGTGTAAAATTGCCAGCCCTACATGACGCTGACATAAAGGATACTAGTGGTCATTTGGGTAATGAACACGCCAAATAACCTAATTCTATTTTAGCAACAACAAACATATAACAATAATACTTTTTTTCATAGGTTTTATAGTTATATCATTCGTTTTTATTGACACAATAACTTACTTAGCCACTAATTAGGATATTAATTACTATTTTGTTGTGATTATAGCTATGTAATAAGTTAGTTTATTTGTTTTTTTATTCTATATAAGAAAAATGAAATTATGATTAAAGCTAATATTGTATATTTATTTAGAAGTTTTTAAAACTTATGTTTTTTTTAAATCATGTGGCTGCTATCAATGTCATTATTAAAAATCTCTTTTATAAATTGAACATACTTATTATTAAAAGTATTTCTTTACTCTTTAAATAATTATTTAACAAGATTTGTTGCTTAAAGTATGAAATTCGGAACCGTAAAACAAAGAGCAAAAGTCTGGAAATGATGAGATAAACCCAACCATGTCTTTTGGTATGATGAGGTTTAGCTTTTTTGGTATGTAATTCTCATTTCAAATGATTGTCCCTTTTTCTCTTTGTCTCTTAATTTTGGTCAATTACATGTTTAAGTTTTTTACTATGCATGATTATAAATTTAATGACAAGAAACTCGTAACTCAAAATGCATGTTTGCTAATATGAAATGCTAAAAAACGTTCCATCGCAAAATCATATACTTTTTAGATTATGTGTACTGAGACTTGAAGTTCAAACATTTTCCTTAGGCATTATTGGACATGTGGCATCCTAGTCAGCAAAGGAGTATTATGGAATGTCAAGTTAGTGGTATAATTCTATAATTCTCCTGTAATTATTACCCAATTATTATTATTATTTAGAAAATTAAAACAAAAACAAAAGCAAAATATTCTATTGATTCTTTGAATTGAGTTAGGACGTTTTAAAAAAAAACAAGCCTTGAACAAAAACAAGAAGATCACGCCTCTGAGGGGTGTGCAGGGAATTATGGAGCATTTTTGGGCAACTTCATGCCCACTCCACCTTTCCGCTACACATGGTTTTAAGAGAAATCGTACTAAACCCTTTGATTTTTTTCATTTTCCTCGCCTACTCGGCATATATTTGTAGTCAATCCCCTTGATATCAACTTCATAAAACTTCTCCATCTAATTATTAGTTTCCTAGTTTCATGTTTACTTATTAAACTGACTCGCCATCTTATATACCATTTTGCTCCTTATCATTTGATTCTTCTCCCCACTCTTCGTTATTAATTTGAGGAATGAAAGCAATCAACACTGAAGTCAATAATTATTGGATGTTCATTTTGAAGATCAACTTGGTTTCATGGCATGGTTGTAAACTACGGAAGGAATACATATTCTAAGGAGGTTGATGTAGAAATATATGGAGAAGAAGCGAGATCTACATATGGTGTTCATTGATCTTGAAAAACCATACGACAGTGCACTTTAAAGACTGATTTGGGACAATTTAGAGAGTAGAGGGGTTTCCGGGAAGTATATAGACTTAATTGGGGATATGTATGTTAGGACTGAGACTAGCATTCGGGCACCAATAGGGAATACTATTTTTTTCCTGTGGACTTCACCAAGAGTCTGCCTTGAGCTCTTTCTTGTTTGATGTTGTGCTAGATGAGTTGTCAAAGTAATTCAGGAGACGATTCCATGGTGTTTGCTTTTCGCGTATGATATTATGTTAGCTGCGGAGAGTAAACAAAGCCTAAATGAGAGGCTAGAGGAGTGACGAGTAGCTCTAGAGGTAAAAGGTTTAAGGATTAGCCGATCTAAAACCGAGTGCATGTACTGTGACTTTAGCGGTGTGGGCAATGACGAGGACACCCAAAACATCATTGAGGGCTAAGTGGTTCCACAGGGGATTAAGTTTAAGTATTTAGAATCTTTCATACAAAGAGATGGGGAAATAGATAGTGATGTAGCTCACTGCATCCAAGATGGATGGTGTATATGGAAAGCAACCATTAGGGTTTTGTGCGACAGAAGGTTTCCAACTAAACTAAAGGGGAAATTTTATAGGGTAGAAATTAGACATGCTATGCTATATGAGACCGACTGTTGGGCCATCAAGAAAACGCAAGAACGCAAGATGGAGGTAGATGGGATGAGGATGTTGAGGTTGACGTGTGGGCACACAAGGTTTGACCAGACAAGAAGATGTGTTTAGGGAGAGGTTGGGAGTAGCTAGTTTTTCGAATAAGATAAAAGGGGGAGATTGAGATGGTTTGGGCATATGAAGAGGAGGTAAGCTACTGAGCCAGTTAGAGTGATAGAAACCCTCATTGTGGAGGGCAGAAGAAGTAGAGGCAGGCCCAGATTTACTTGGGACAGGGGAATCAGGCAGGATTACTAGGTTGGCACATCTCTGAGGATATGATCCATGATAGGAGTTCATGGAAACGTAAGATTAAGGTTAAGAATTTTTAAGGGAATGTACAAATGTATTTTAGGTGTGTTGTAAGGACTTAGTTTTGCTTGTACGTTAAATGGAAATTTTCATATGATTGTTTTCTTGTATCTATGTTTATAGGTTGTTTTTGATGTTATATCTATCTATTTTTACCATGCCCTCGTTCACCACCTATGTTATTATACGTATAAATATACACCTCATGTGTTATATATTTGTCTGTGTGTTTTGAGTTGAGAGTCTCTCCGGAAGCAGCCCCTCTACTCTCACAAATAGAGGTAACATTTGTGTACATCCCACTCTCCATAAACTCTATCAATAGCTTTGCTATTTGTGGAGTTTACTGGATTCGGTTGTTGTTGTTTTTTCATTTTGAAGGAAGATAACTTGGGTATATGGAGTTGGAGATTTCGAGGGGGTGGTAGCTTTTTTCTCTTCTTGATAGGGATGCAAATATGCACATCTATATGCAAGAGGAGGTGGGTGTTATGAGCAAGCTAAGTTGAATTATTGTATGAAACATTGGTCTCATAAGGAGGAACAAAGTATCGCTACTTTATAATGAATGTTGAAGTAGGTAAGCGACTACTACGTGATTCTACTTACTGGTGACATATGTTAGCTAAGGAGGAGACCTTTAAGATCGTTTATATTAAAACATCATAGCTACTTAGGATCAAGGTCAACTTCAATCATACTATAGTTATGCACTATTGTTTCATGAAATACGGTTGTAGTGTTCCTTTGCATGAGCATGGTGACGTGCCAAAGTTTCATGGAAACAAAAGTTTGGTTTAGTGGCAATGTAGTTTTGAAATAACCCTTCTTAGTTACCAACTTCCACGGATTCTGCAGTGCGGCAAGCCCCACATTCTTTCTCCATGATATATGTGTGTGTGTGGTTTTAAGCATTTTTGTGCAAAAATGCAAAACCCATGTACACAAAAAGCACAACCGAGTTTGTATGGCCACCCAGGATAAAATGTGAACAACCCCCCCCCCCCCATTAGGGATGGTTAGAGGGGGGTTGTTGCGCCTTTACTTATATCGGAAGGTGTTGAGCCAAAACTTATGGCCCAATAAACACAATCCGGGTGTCTCAAAGAAATGGGCCAGAGGACGCCCAAATACTACTATATATACAACTACATCTTTACCAAAGTCGATTACGTTATAAACTAGTCATTCTCTAACATTATAATATGTGAAAGGGCAACCCACGCCCCCAACCCAAGCCCACAACCCACGGTCTAAACACCTTTCTCCCACTAATGAAGTTTGTACCATTGGCGGAAAGGACACAAAATATATGTTGGAAATTAATGAAAAATAATATTATATTAATAATTAATGTAATAATTATTTAGTGATTAAAGCAATTGAATGAGAGATCATAAGCTTTAATTATGTGTTGAAACCTTAATATGTGGGGAATTGTGCTTGTCCCACATTGGTGGAGAGATAAATCTTTTGTAGATTTATAATTAGAATTCTCTACACGAATGTATTCTTATGTGACAACTCACACCCAGTGGCAGCCAAGAGGATGCGAAGCACCCAACACGCGCCCGCGCCTGGGCACGGGACCGGGACGAGGGCGATGGGCGCAATGTGGCACTTTGATGGCGCACTTTGCACTTCGCACGATCGCATCGCTTGGATCCGCCTTTAGTATTTTTTAGATGGGTCTTGGTGTGGTCAGCTAGAGACTTTTCAAATTCCTAACTGACAAGTGATTAAGTATCAGAATTCATTGTGTAATTGAATTCTAGAGGTTATTTTTATTGAATTCTGTATTCAATAGGGACTTATCACTCAAATTCTGTTCAGTTGTTATATACAAAGCTTTGTGCTTTGTTTTAGATACTAGAACTCAGAAATCGTATGGTTGATACAACACACACAAGCGAATTCCCTAAATTCGATTCTCTGCGCACTCTTGTTTCAGGTATACTTTCAGGTGCTAGACTAATCCTGGCAGTACAATCTGCTTAGGCTGTTGTACCCTGGGAAGCAGACGGGTTCACCTGGGTGGCCCGAAATCTGTTTTAAGGGAAGCGTGATCTTCACGTGCCTCAGTCACCATTTGTTTTCGTGTTCCTTTATTTCTTTGTAATATGTTTTCCTATAGTTTACATTTCTTTGTATTTCCTTCTTTTTAGCTCTAGCCATTTTGTGTATTGTAATCAGAATCGTGATTAATAAAATTGTTATTTTATTTATTTTGTGAACGGGTGTCCTACAAGCTTAAAACAGATTTTAAAAACCCGTTCACTATTTTGGTTTTTAAAAGTTTTTATAAACTGTTTTTTTATTAGCAAACTTTTGTAGTTTGCATTGGTTTATGTAAACCAATTTATTTATGCCTTCTCTAATTTTTTGTATCTTATTTCAGAAATGGCTACTGTTCAAGCAACCACATCAACCACTTTTGGATCCACATCCACCATTATGGGACCATTAGTTGGTACCCAAGCAGCCTAAGCTGTGGATAATCATGCTGAGAAGCCAGAAAAGTTCACTGGCTTGAACTTTAAGATGTGGCAACAGAAAATGTTGTTTTATCTGACCACCTTGAACCTTGCGAGGTTCTTAACTGAGACCCCTCCTGTTCTTGCGAAGGGACTAGTGATGCCCAATCTGTGAGTGCAGTTGATGCATGAAAACATTCTGAGTACCTATGCCGCAACTATGTGTTGAATGGCCTCTCAGATGCATTATATAATGTGGATTTCAAGGTTTCAACTGCCAAAGAATTATGGGAGTCATTGGAACGCAAATACAAGACTGAGGATGCGGGTACTAAGAAGTTTGTTGTGGCAAGATTTTTGGACTATAAAATAATTGACTCAAAAACTGTATGAGTCAAGTTCAAGAATTGCAGATTATTCTTAGTGACATTTTGTCTGAAGGAATGAATCTTAGTGAAACATTCCAAGTGGCAGCAATTGTTGAAAAGTTGCCTCCTAGTTGGGTGGACTTCAAGAACTACCTTAAGCATGAGCGAAAGAAAATGACAATTGAAGACCTTCTGGTTCGTCTTCGTATTGAGGAAGATAATAGGCTGTCACACAAAGGAAGTCAATTTGAAGCTTCAGCAAAAGCAAACCTTGTGGAACATGGTCAATCCTCAAGGGGTCACAAGGGTAACAAAGGCCACAAGTTCAATGGCAAGGGAAAGAACAAAGGTGTTGACCTTGGGCCAAAGAAAGGTGGTGTGAAGAAGAAGGTTGGTCCCTTTAAAGGGAAGTGTTACAATTGTGGACAAACTGGTCACCATGCTGACCAATGCAAAGAGCCTAAACGTGACAAGGCTCTTATGGTTGATGATTATATGCCATTAGTGGCCATGATTTCAGACCTCACTACCATGATAGAGGAGGTAAACTTGGTGGGTAATGAGCCAAAAGGGTGGTGGGTTGATACTGGGGCAACCCGCCATGTGTGCCCAGACAAGAGCCTCTTTAATACGTTTAAAGAGGTGGTGGGAGAAGAGAAGCTGTACATGGGAAATGCTGCTACAGCTGATATCAAGGGAGAAGGTGATGTGATTTTAAAGTGGACTTCTGGGAAAGAGCTCACTTTGAAGAATGTGCTTTATGTTCCTGACCTGCGCAAGAGTCTTGTGTCGGGTTGGATGCTTAACAAGTTTGGTTTTCGTTTGGTTTTTGAGAGTGACCAGATTGTTTTAAGTAAGCGTGGTATGTTTGTTGGAAAGGGATATGCCCAAAATGGCATGTTTAAACTTAATGTAATGGCTGTTAAGAAAAACATGAATAAAAATGCTAGTACTTCTGCTTACTTGGTTGAGTCTCCTAATGTTTGGCATGGACGTCTTGGTCATGTAAATTTTAATTCGATGCGTCGTTTAATTAAATTAGCTTACATACCAAATTTTGCCATTGACTCTAAAACAAAATGTAAAACATGTGTTGAAGCCAAACAAACAAGATCATCCTTCAAATCAGTTGAAAGAATAACTGAACCCCTTGATCTGATTCACACTGATGTGTGTGACTTAAAATCAATTCCCATAAGAGGCGGTAATAAATATTTTATTACTTTTATCGATGACAATACAAGATTTGTTATGTTTACTTACTTAAGAGTAAGGATGAAGCAATTGACAAGTTTAACTTGTATAAAGCTGAAGTTGAGAATCAACTCAACAAGAAAATAAAGCGTGTGAGAAGTGATAGTGGAGGTGAATATGTTTCACCATTTGGGGAAGTATGTGCACAAAGTGGCATCATACACGAATGTACCCCTCCTTATACACCCCAATCAAATGGTATTGCGGAACGAAAGAATCGTACATTAAAAGAAATGATGAATGCCATGTTGATAAGTTCTTGAATGAGCCAGGACATGTGGGGGGAGGCCATTTTATCAGCCAATTTTTTGTTGAATAAAATACCTTTCAAGAATAAGGATGTAACACCTCATGAGTTGTGGTGGGGACATAAATCATCCTATAAATACTTGAAAGTGTGGGGGTGCCTGGCCAAGGTGATTGTTACACCCCTAAGGCACTTAGAATAGGGCCCAAAACTGTTGATTGCATTTTCATTGGATATGCCAAAAATGGTAGTTCACATCGTTTTCTTGTATATGAATCTAAGAATCCTGATGTGCACAAGGACTCTATCATAGAGACAAGGCCAGGAAATGTGACTTACTTTGAAGAAGAGTTTCCTATGTTAGTACAAACTCATACGAGTTCTTCAAATCATGCAAGTTCATCAACAATGGTTGATGAGATTGTTCGAGAGGAAACTCAAGAACGATCAGAGGTTGAAGAAGGTGAGCAAAGAAGAAGTAAAAGGCAAAGGATTGAGAAATCCTTTGGACCTGAATCTCTTACATACATGGTTGAGAGTGAGCCTCAAACCTATCGAGAAGCAGTCACCTCTTCAGATAGACCTCAATGGAAAGAAGCCATCAAGAGTGAAATTGATTCTATCTTGCAGAATCATACTTGGGAGTTAGTGGATCTTCCACCAGGGTGCAAGCCACTTGGATATCGATGGATATTTAAGAAAAAGATGAAAGTGGATGGCTCTGTCGACAAGTATAAGGCAAGGCTTGTGATCAAAGGGTTTAGACAAAAGGAAGGTCTTGACTATTTTGACACATACTCGCCTATGACTAGAATAACCTCTATTAGGTTGGTGCTTGCAATAGCAGCTTTGAGAAACTTGGAAATACATCAAATAGATGTAAAAACCGCATTTCTCAATGGGGACTTAGAGGAAGAGATTTACATGGAGCAACCAGAGGGTTTCTCTGCTTCTAGCCAAGAGGGCAAAGTGTGTAAACTCGTCAAGTCATTATATGGCTTGAAGCAAGCTCCAAAACAATGGCATCAAAAGTTTGACCAAGTTATGCTTAACAATGGTTTCAAAATAAATGAATGCGATAAATGTGTCTATGTGAAGGACACTTCTAAAGGTTATGTGATCTTATGCCTTTATGTAGATGATATGCTTATCATTGGGAGTGATGATAAGATGACCAGATCTACTAAAGACATGTTGAAAGCAAGATTTGACATGAAAGATATGGGTTTAGCTGATGTGATTCTTGGAGTAAAGATCATTAGAACCCAAACTAGCTTGGTGCTAAGTCAATCTCATTATGTTGATAAGATCCTTCAGAAGTTCAATCCAGAGGACACGAGTGTAGCTCAAACTCCAATTGATACCTCTCAACATTTGTCAAAAAATATAGGCGAGAGTGTTGCTCAATTGGAATACTCAAGGATCATTGGCAGTCTTATGTATCTCATGTCATGTACTCGGCCAGACTTGGCATATGCTGTGAACAGGCTAAGTAGATATACTAGTAATCCTAGTTCAGAGCATTGGAAGAGTATGACAAGATTATTAAGATATTTGAGATACACGAAAAATTATGGACTGCATTATGGCCAAAATCCAGCAGTTGTGGAAGGATTCAGTGATGCCAACTGGATATCCGATCAGAAAGATTCTAGATCTATAAGTGGATATGTGTTTGTGCAGCTATTTCCTGGAAGTCGTCCAAGCAAACTCTTATAGCTAGATCCACGATGGAATATGAGTTTATCGCATTAGATAAAGCTGGAGAAGAGGCAGAATGGTTACGTCAATTCTTGGCATATGTTCCAAGATGGCCTATGCCTGTGACGGCCATCTGCATACATTGTGATTGCCAATCAGCTATTGGTAGAGCTCAAAATGCAATGTATAATGGCAGATCAAGGCACATACGATGTCGGCATAACACGATACGACACCTACTCTCAACTGGAGTTATCACGATTGACTATGTGAAGTCAAAGGATAACATTGCGGATCCGCTTACAAAAGGCTTAAGCAGAGAGATAACATAAGTCGTCGATGGGAATGAGACTAAAGCCCTTGGAGTAAGTTTGTACAACGGAAAACCTATCCTAGAAGATTGGAGATCCCATGATCTAGGCTCGATAGGATCACCTAACTGTACGAGCTAAGGTCACTGTGGGGGGGTACTTCAATTTACAAAAGGGGGTTACAAACTTCCTAGTCCATTCCTACATGAAATCAGTGAAATCAAGAGAGGTTAAGCATATGGCTTTTAATGATTTGTAAATCACCTATGTTAGAGAGAAAGTGGGGTCGCTTCAAATGGAATTGGGGGCACAATTCCTAGAGCTTTCGCAGAACCAGGATGGTGTTCCATGACCATAACGGACACAACTATGAGGGTTAGCCAGACCAGGAAGAGTAATGCGTGATGTGTAATAACGTCTACGTAAAAAGGGGTTGGTTCAAGGACATCGCGTCTACTAATCGCTAGGAGACTAAGTATACGTCACAAAGGAGGGTTCAAAGGGAAACCTACCTATCCTGCATTACTTGACCGCTGAAATTTTATCGTGACACTTGAGTGTGTGGGATGATCTCCATTCATGTGGGGGATTGTTGGAAATTAATGAAAAATAATATTATATTAATAATTAATATAATAATTATTTAGTGATTAAAGCAATTGAATGAGAAATCATAAGCGTTAATTATGTGTTGAAACCTTAATATGTGGGGAATTGTGCTTGTCCCACATCGGTGGAGAGATAAATCTTTTGTAAATTTATAATTAGAATTCTCTATACGAATGTATTCTTGTGTGACAACTCACACCCAGTGGAAGCCAGGAGGGTGCGAAGCACCCGACACGCGCCCGCGCCCGGGCATGGGACCGGGACCGGGACGAGGGCGATGGGCGCAATGTGGCGCTTTGATGGCGCACTTTGCACTTCGCACGCTCGCATCGCTTGGAGCTGCCTTTAGTATTTTTTAGATGGGTCTTGGTGTGGTCAGCTAGAGACTTTTCAAATTCCTAACTGACAAGTGATTAAGTATCAGAATTCATTGTGTAATTGAATTCTAGAGGTTATTTTTATTGAATTCTGTATTCAATAGGGACTTATCACTCAAATTCTGTTCAGTTGTTATATACAAAGCTTTGTGCTTTGTTTTAGATACTAGAACTCAGAAATCGTATGGTTGATACAACACACACAAGCGAATTCCCTAAATTCGATTCTCTGCGCACTCTTGTTTCAGGTATACTTTCAGGTGCTAGACTAATACTGGCAGTACAATCTGCTTAGGCTGTTGTACCCTGGGAAGCAGACGGGTTCACCTGGGTGGCCCGAAATCTGTTTTAAGGGAAGCGTGATCTTCACGTGCCTCAGTCACCATTTGTTTTCGTGTTCCTTTATTTCTTTGTAATATGTTTTCCTATAGTTTACATTTCTTTGTATTTCCTTCTTTTTAGCTCTAGCCATTTTGTGTATTGTAATCAGAATCGTGATTAATAAAATTGTTATTTTTTTTTTTTTTTCTGAACGGGTGTCCTACAATATATTCACATTTCAGATTTTTTATATCAAATTCTTATTTAATTGTAACTATTAGGCATGAAGTAGTTTTAACTCGTAGTAAGATGGGAATATTTATGCATTTCTTTCTAGTTATGGGTGGATATGAAGCCATAGGGGATATCATATTCATGAGAGTGTTACGCATATTAGTTTTTTTATAGGCTAAATGAAACTCAACACTTAAATTACATATTTTACACCCTTGCTCGGGATTTGAATCCGCGGTCTCCTTTTTAAGAGAACAGTGTCTCTACTACTTGGACTAGCCCCTCATGGCTGTTAGATATCTAAAATGTATCTTAACAATGACATAATAAGCTAATCCAATCTTTGAATCGCGACTTAGGGTTTGTTATACTAAAATGCATCTCGATGATGACATTATATGCTATAATTCAATCTTTGAACTTGAGTTAGTTTGTGTGTATCTGTGTATTATAACCAGATAGCAATCTCTCGACGTCGACAAACCGTTTCAATAGAATTGTATTTGCTATCAAAATTAGGTTGTGGCGCAACTGGTTTGCCGTTTACCTGCCATTCTTATGTAATTTTCTTTATGTTAATGAAATCAAATTCAAAGTTAAAAAAAGACATTAATTTTTTTAAATGAATAATGTTATGATTGTAAAAGTAATGGGCTAATGTTGCTAACGGACTAAATTGAGATGCACTGTTGGGCTAAAGCTGTTGAATTAGATTGAGGTGGCCTAATGGGCTTAAATCCTAACATGGATTTTTGAGTATTCGTCTTCCTCCTACAAAATATCTGCCCTAGAATTGTTTAGGGGGTTTACAAAAAAAAAAAAAATTGATATTATATTTTTAACCCACAATTATTTGATTTTTTTTATACTTTTAACTTAAAAGTTTTATTTTTTGCAATTTAACCTAACAACTTTTCTATTTTCAACTTTGTTCCTCTGTACTTTTCATATTCCACATTTTTTTTGTTTTACGATTTGTTCTATATTTTGTGAGTTAATACGTGCTTGTGTGGTTCAACATTTTTACGTTTCATTCTAATTTTCGAGTTAACACAGCACAACGTGCGTGTATGGGTTAACATTTTTACGTTGCCTATTTTTTTCTCATTTGACACGTCTGTCGTAATGCGCGGGTCCTAAATCGACTCAATTATTATTTTCTATGTTTTACATTCTGGTCTAATTTCTTTACATCAACACGCCGCAACTTCAGTGTTGATAGTCATTGACGGTTGTGTGACATTGGTGCTATTTTGCATGGTTTTACGCCCCTGCCACAACGTGGGGACAGGGGTGGACCTATAGCTTAGGCTGGGTGAACGCACCCCTTGAAAAAAAATAAATTAGTGTAATATGTCCGCGAAAATCCTTGTCGCCCCCCTTTAAAATTTGTAATCGCCTCCCTTGAACCTTTGTAAGAGACCACTCACAACCATTTGAATGATTGGAAGACAATCTTAAGAGCGGTGTATGAAAACATGGTACGAACTGTAGTTGATCGATTTTAGTAGATGCCTTAGATCTTAATTGGAGCACTAAATCAGACTTGATGTAGTGCGGCTATGAATCGAAGCACTTCAAAAGTTTTTAGTGAAATTTTAATTTGAGATGACAGAGAGAAAGAGATGAAGTGCGGATATTACGTTTTAGGGTTTGATAGGTGTGTCGGGGTTATTTGTGAGTGTAATCTAGTGACTTGGGCCTAAAGCCTAATATGTTTTAAAATGATTGAAATGGTTCACAAGATTAGTTGGGTTTTAAGGGCCTGTTTCAATAGACTGAATAAGATATTTGATGGTAATGTTTGAATTTTATAATTATGGTGGTAGAGGTGAAAAAAATTATTGGATTGTTTGTACTTGTTTCCTTTCTTCATAAAAATCCTGATCAATTGTCCTTTTTATATCTCTTCAAAATAAAATCAAGGTTGTCAATTTCGAAGCATCAAGCATTAATATAAAGAAAACATATGCATTAAGAAAAATTAAGTCAAAGGTTATTACACATATTTGGTTAATGTGGTGGAAGATACAAGTGTGAAGACTTAGGAGTATAGAGATATTTAAATTTACCATAGCATATTTCTTTATAAAAAGACAACATAACATGTATATTTAGTTTATTTAATACTTTCAAGTGTATATACTTTAGAGTACAATATATGTAATGGTTAGATTATCAAAAATGAAATAGATTTTTCAATTTCTATTATACGTTTGTAGTGATATTTTGACGTACTTTTGTTCATTATATAAAATATAGTTGGATTATCCTTCTTTTTTATATGGCCCGGCGTGATCCGACCCGAATCGAACCGGACCGAAAAATTACCATATAGTGATAGACAATCCTCATAAATTTTTAGCCCCCCATAAAAAAAGTTCTGGGTCGCCACTGCTTGGGGAGGCTTAATACCAGTTTAAGTAATATTACAATATGGACCATGGACCGTAGAGATGGTTAAGGACCGGTTTAATATAGTTTTGGTCACGTTTTAAAAAATCTAGTTTTTTTTACAAATAAAAGAAAACATTATTCTCAAGACTCGAATGCCTTTTCATTATTGCGTGTTTTTTAGGACTAATAGTCTTGTAATTAAGTTCTTGGTTGATTTTCCACCATACAAGATTAGAGAAATGGTTGACTTAGAATTTGGAATAGTTGGTCTTCAAATCAATGTGGTTCCCTCAAAACCTTTTAATAGTCTTCTAATGGGTTAAACTTTGACCGGTAGTAGCCTAAAATCCATGAACCATAGAAACTAAATCTCAAATAGATTTAGGCCAACTTTAATAAATGAAATAGTCCCAAGAAACTAAAATGAAGCTTTTCTAGAATTGTATTCACGATTCACGAATGTAAGACTATGTATACTGATATAGTTACTAGTGAAAAAGTGAGTGTCATTTCACTGTCACGTAGTCAGTGAGGCTCTCAAGAACTAAACCATTAAAAATGTGCAATCGTGTTTGGCGCCCCCTTTCCTTGAAACCACCACCATCCAAAAGAGCCATACAACAGAAAATAAGCTTTGGCGCCATTAAAGGGTGGTGCGACACGGTGTGTGGCTCCCCATTGAGGTGAAAAATTGGGTGCTATCATATAGCTTTGTATCGGCTAAGTTCACGAACGGAATTCTAAAAGACTCACTCCAAGTCTTCCGTTCGTTTGGAGTGAGTCTAATAGTCTTTCTTTTCCTCATGATAGTCTTTTTTCTTTTCTTTGTGGTCGTGAAAGGAGACTGCTTTTGCTTTGAATGCTTACCCAAGCTCTTTGGCAGACTCGGTTGTGCGCCCTCTTGCTACCCATATGCGAGGCGCCGTCTTAGCCTTCCCTGACCAGGATCGCTCCCACACCTATAGCGTTCATGATCGGCCTCCTAACTGTGTATCGATCGAAAGGCGGGGCGGCACAGCCCCCAACCAAGGGAGTGGTTACGTCCAGTATGCCCCCTCTTATTCCCGACATGCTATGGTAGACAGCCAAAAACACTGGTTCTATCTCTCAGACTACCTTGAGTCTTCTCATTTTGATGAATTGGAAACATCTCTTTTCCATTTCTATTTACCCAGTTCATATCTTTGTTTCGTGTGTTCCCGGAGGAATTCGAATCTTCAATTCAGGGATACCACCTAAATAACTATAACTGCAGCCAGAGAGTCAAATAGGTCGGGAAAGAAAGAGCTTCCTCTTCTATGATGACATATGCAGCAGATTCAATGGCCTCGGTTTACACATTCTTGACTTGAAAAAAAGAGTTTGAAGGATTCTCGTCAGAAGTCAGGTCAGAAGTGGATTCCCTTTATGGGATAGAAATCATAAATAAGCTCTATCAAGGATTGCCAAGCATTTGGTACTAAGTTTCCTCCTCTTTTTTGGTAAAAAAATGAATCAGAAGTAGGACCAAACTGACCTTCTAGCATTCATGCCTCATCTTTCAGATTGATCTATAATTCCATACCTGATTTCTTATTATTCTATGCCTTTCTTTCCAGTGTTCATGCGGGAACCTCAAACCTTTTTCGGAAGTTGTGGGTCGCTGGAACAAGCATGACTGATTCGCTTTAAGCCTTAGAGAAAAATGGTCACTACATAGAGAGATCCATATACACGAGAGCGCAGCCTAGAGAGGCGCAGGGCAGGATTCAAGAGCTTAGAAAGGGTCAGGAAAGGAGCAGAGAACCCGTCATCGAAACACAAGCAGGAGACGTATCAGCCTATATTCCTACTAATGTGATCCCCATTACTGATGGACAAATCTGTTCGGAAACAGAGCTCTTTTTATCGCGGAACTCTTTGTCTTCGAGCTTGAATTCTTCAATCCACTGATTTGTTCCTTCATATACCTCCCCACCAATAGATAGAGAAAAATGAGAATAACCAAACCACGTCTACAAAATGCCAGTACCATGCAGCTGCTTCAAAGCCAACGTGATGCTCCTTGGTCAGATGTCACACCCCGACCATCCACGTGTCTACCGGTGGCCCAGTGGGGAGTATCGTGACATACAGTTGATATCATCATTACCAAATAAGTTAAACACAACGGAAGTCTGGAGTAAATAAACTATTACAACCGATAAGTCTAATGTTTAAATAATATACAGACAAGGTTGTAACAAGATCCACAGGCGGATCGCAAAAAAACATACCAAAATGATAACAGACTATTAACAGGCAATTCTAAGGTCGCAACTCCTTATATATTTGCCCCGCAGCTCCCAGCCTATTCCGTACTTGCACCTGTAACTTAAACTTTGAAAATACGATCAGTTTTCACTGGTAAATACACTCAACCGACTCATTTTGAAAATATTTTTAAAAAACGGTTTTAGGTGCGCTAGGCACGTTTTTATAAATAACTTGGGACAATACAAAAGATCTTGTATACAGATTACATGCTGGCTTTTACATATGAGGCTCGGTACAAAAACCGAGACATGATCGACTGACACACCACTCTGAACTTTCACAAAGAAAGCAGGATAGCAATTTCCCAGTGTTATGCCTACACGCCATGCTATATTGTCATGGCCACTACCAATTTAGTGAGCCAAGGATATCCCAGACACGGTCAAGCCCACCCCAATGTTTTAGTTTCAGTCAAAACAGATCAAAACCGGGTTATGTAAGATTTCAGTTAATTATCACAACTGGATAAAACATTATCCCATACCCGACCAAGCGGTAGTAGTCTACCGTATCCAAGCCCTTATAGGGAAAATAAGTAAGAGTATTTACCTGAGTTGTTATTATGTATGTCCAAGCTCAGCCGAAATTTCCAAAGCAAGTACAAGGCAATTTACCGGGGGCGTTCAGTATGGAATATTGGTAATTAATAACCAATATTAGAATGCTACGGGTTCTAAATTAAGTCTTAGACTTGAACCGGTTAGTCTTACGCTAAAAATATGATACGGTACGATACGCTAGATTAAGCTGTGACCGGAAGAGGATGTTAATTAGACCCGAAAAGTATATATACTTGTATAATATGGGAACTTAATAACATTCTGGATTTTGATAAGGATTGGACAAGGTTAAGCCCCCGTTTTGGTTAAAATACGTAAACTAGCCACATATGTTTAACCGAATGCGTATAAGCAAAACCGGGAAACCGTATGAGTCATATATAAGTTCCATGAGAAATCATGTTTAATATATGTTATAAAATCAGTAGCATTTGTAAAAATAGGTCCAAGTTACATTTAAATCCGATTTATGCCTTACAAGGGCATTTCGGTATTTTTATGTTTGTAAAAGATGTAAATTAATAATCTGATGTCAAGACCCAACTTATTTTAGTAAAAATATAAATTTTATAAGGTTATAATAGTAGGATATCAAATGTAGGTGTACTTGACGGTTATGGAATAAACTATGTCCCGTAAGGGCATTTTCGTCATTTCACACATAGCTTTGAAGCCAAATTTGGGATTCTGAGTTTGGGACTTGTACATACTGTTGTTATGATGAAAACAAGTTTATAAATCAGTAGGTAACAAGTCTTGGTTCATAGTTATGGTTTTAAACCATACTATGTGTCGTAAAAGCGTAAAAATCGCCAAAATGCCGTTAAGTCGGTAATTTAAATTAAACAGAAGTTGGAACCTATTTTATATACCAAAATCATACCATATATCTTATTATATAGTAAATAAAGGATTTGATTATAAAAAGAGTAGTTAAAGTCATTTTTCGTAAAAAGGGGTAAAATAGTCATTTATCGGCATTTGACGAACTGTAGCCTTCCATTCAGGTCATAATCTGAATGAATATCTCAAATGGTCCTAATTATCATACTACATCAGTAAATAAGTCATATTGATCTTAAAACCATATTCAAGCTTTCTAAAATACCGAAAAGGGCATTTTAGTCCTCTTTATGTATTAAATGCATTATGTTATAAAAATCAGATTTTGACCAGTTTATTGACATCAATACACTTGGTTTATAGTTATATATCAGTAGCAACTTTAAGTGTAGGTTTATAAGTGTTTAAAATCTTAATATTGCACAAAAGGACATTTCTGCAAGGTTTTAAAGACTTTTATGGAACTTATGTAAAACTCGGATTTCTTAGAAATCGAGTCACGAAACTTTAGGACAATATTCTAAACATAATCATGGTCATAAAATGACCATAACTTAGTATCAAGAATGGCTCAAAACGGGTCAGAACTGAAAGTCAACTGTTTGAGACTTTCAGTTACGAACCGAGCCTAGACCAAAAATTGACGAACTGTACCTGTTGACATATGTTCAAATACCTATTTAAGGTTATTAATGCTTTAAAACATATTTTATAACATCCGGATCATTAGTTATGATTTTACAAAACTGCCCAGATTGACTTTTATTGACTTTTCGGTTGACTCGTCAATTGGCCATGAATCCGTGAAAATCCGAAAATGCCCTCTTGAGAGTTTATTACCTCCATCATTAGGAGCACGTAGGAGCTTTCGTTACGCGCAATGACGGAGTATACACGGATTTAGAGCAAAGTCAAGGCGTAATTACGACGAGACTTTGTTCTAGGCTAAGAACTATGAAGAATCGACTTAGCACGAGATTGAACACTTACATATGGTCCAAATGATGATAAGAACAGAGTAGTATGCTCCAAATTCGTCTGGAACTCCTCCAAGGTGTGTTTGACAAGCTTCCAATGTGAAGAACTTGTTGCAACACATGGGAAGGCCTCCTTAAATGCATGTTTGAGGTACTAGGAGGTAAGGCCGGGTGTTAGGTGTTAGGGGTTGTGTACAAGTGTCCACAAGTGTTTAAAGGTGTCAAACAAGAGCTCAAGGTGGCATAAATGTTAAAATGTGGCAGACTCCAAACTTTCTAAAAGTTTGGCAGTTTCAGCCCCTGCACTTCTAATACTTCGTTTATTGCATAATCGGCCCCTCAACTTCATTTCAAGGCACAACGAGGATACGACAAGCGATTTGACAAACTTGGTCCCTCCCGTTTTAGCGTAAAATACACATACGGATTTCCGGGACACGTGTCGGAAAAATATTGGACGTAAAAACACGTAGTGTTACATCAGATGACCAAGATATTGGCGAATACCACATACGATCGAGAAAAGAGTACCTATAATCACATGAAAACCATGAAGATAGTGGTTTAACGCTCACCAAATATAGTTTGATACATTTTGTTATTATAGTGTACCTAGCTCATAAATAATAATTGTTGTTGCTACAAAAATGAGTAACTCGTCTTCAAGGACGAGAAATCAAATTACAAACATCAACAATCCGTTAAGAGGGCTCCGAAGCCAAAGCCTCGATGGCACTTCGAATGTTGACCAAACCCAAATGGACCCGTCTGGTGTGGTCCGGAGCACACTAAAATAGACCAAGAATCGGCACACTATACTCATGAAGAGATGTTAGAAATCTATTTGTGGCGTTCTTTCGATTTGCCCTAACAAAAGGCAAAAGCTAAGAACGGTACGTGTGTGTGTGTATATATATATATATATGAACACACTAAAATTAATCAACCTTTATATTCTTTCTAGTTTTAGAATCTTCATTCTTCACCCATTTTAGAACCGACTTTAGTTTTTAATCAATTTTTATATGGTTTTAGATTGGTTTAAGATTATTCATGTTCAGCCACTTTTAGTCATTAGACCATGAGTGGTTTTCTACATAAAGAAATTGAACTTTTACAATGATGTTCTAACACTCAAAAGTTTATTAACTTTTTAACATTTTATGGGTCAATGCCTTATTTTTAGTTACGAGCTATATCACCATGTAAATAATCTTAGTGATTCTAAATAAATCAAATCATACTAATAAAAACTGGTACGAACCAACTTCCTTTAATATCCAAATGGTCTTTTAAGACCGACTGATCAACTATCCCTATCCTGAGATGTTGGTCTAGTGGTCAAAAGGTCTGCCCTCTCTAGTAGAGACGCAGGTTCGATTCGTTTTCGAAGGACATATGGTTGAAGGACGAATGGGGCTTTAATCCCGGGTTCGAACCTAACAGAGGGCGAGAGTTTACGGACTCCATCTGGTTTCCGCGCATCAGGGGGCACGGTCTCATGACGGTCGAGGAGTCGACCTTAGACATAGCGCAGAGTAAAGTGAGTTTAGATGTGAGATTCTTTTGCCATTAAAAAGAAATACATAAGAATATTCAATAGATGTCCTTTCTAAGATTAAAGCTAGTTTTGACATACTTGTCCATAAATGGCATTAATTTTTCTATGTATGTCGTTGCAATAAATCAAATGTAAGAAGTAACATGTGACCAAACTTCTTTCTGGAATCTCCTAAAGTTCATTACAGAATCAGGACCACATATATTATAGGGCCATATTATCAAGGATTTGTTTCTTATTTGTAAAAGGTGTGTTTAGTACATATTCTCAAGATTTGTTATTGTTAGTTGGTTGTTTAAATTAAATTTCTTCAAAACTTACTTTACACAAATATCATCAATTAGCGTAGAAAATACTTTCAATAGATAATTAAAATTTTCAATAATTAAGATTAAGACGATGTAAAGATTATCGATTGTTGAAAGTTGACGATGTAAAGATTATCGATTGTTGAAAGTTACAAAAGATTGAAGGGCAATAAAAGAAATTAACCTTTATTGTTGGCATTTTTATAAAAACTTGGTAATATAAAAAATTTTAAACTCAAATAACTTTTATATACTTTATTATTAAAACAAATAAATATAGAGAATTTTATTTTTTATTCTTTAACTTTAATATAGTATTTTTATATGTATCATTCCTTTTACATGATGTTTTTAAGTTGTTAATGCATTATTTATTAGTGGTGCATTCAAACCAATTAATACAATTTGTCTAACGCACAAAGCTACATTCAAGTTGTCAAATTTTGACACATGAACAAATTACAATCATATAATGGTGTGAGTAAACCACTTGCACCTCAGTGAATGTCACTACCTTCGCCCAAAAATACCTGTCATCGAATAGTTCGTAAGTTTTACACGTTAAAAGAAACGAACACAAATTCTCTCTCACACGCTATATAATGGTAATACAACTTTGATTACATAGAGAAATTCGTGAAGGGGTTAACTACTTTTTGGGTATCTTTATATTAACTATTTTAATAGTCAAGTTGACTTTGACTCTTTTGAGAATTTTAGAATGAACCGAGTCTTCACAAAGGCAAATTAAGGAGGGGCATCTCCATCTTCAATTAGGTAACAAATCAACCTCCTTTTTCTGTAACTTAATTTCTAAGAAATACTGTCATACTGACTTCATTGAATTCTCCTCTTTATTATCTATTGTAAATTCTTTTTTCTACAAGTCAAATTCAAAAAAAAAAAAAAAAAAGAAGCCATTAATAATGTTGTTAAAACTTTCTTTTCATCATCTGAAAGTACGAAACTGATATTTTGAGAATTAAAACGTTTTTTGACAGAATTTTAGATGTTCTTTAAGTTGAAAAAAACATAATTTTTGAAATCAAATATTTTTACTTTTTTAACTGTGAAAATTCATTATTGGAAAATTTACAGAACACTATCAATACACTATTAACCAATAAAATGAGATAAATTCTAGATTATGTTGATAGGTGATCTTCAAGTGTATCAAAGACTATAAGACTTTATTTTTTTAGTTATCTTAAATAGAGATTGATTAACTGTTTAAGTAGGTAATTAATATGTATCCAGAAGACGAAACTGCCCAATCTGTCGTAAAACCTGCTTGGATAAATATGGGGAGCATGCTGTTCATTGTAAGGAGCTCCCTGGTTTCAAATATCGACATGACTGGGTGAGGGATGTTTTGGGGGACATCTTGAGTAGAGCGGGGATTTCTGCCAAGAAGGAGGCCCATGTGAATTTCCTTACAGATCATATGGAAGGGAGATCTACGTTGAGACCAGCGGATCTGCACGTCTTTGGCTGGGCGGGAGGGAAACATGCTTGTGTGGATCTCACAGGAGTCTCCTCCTTAGCTGGTTTAAGGGGAAGTGGGTTTGTAGCAGGACAAGCTATAAGGAAAGCGGAATCAAAAAAGTGGATAAACACGCTAAAGCCTGTGCTGACAATCAACATGCCTTTGTCCCTTTCGCCTTTTACACCTTTGGCTCCTTAGCTCCAGAAGCTATCCGTTTGTTGACCAGGGTCCAAAAGGTTGTTTGCTCTTTAAAGGGGGGGCAAGGGTTTGTCTTTAATAGGCTAGGGTTTGCTATTCAAAAAGGGGTAGCGGCGTAGCTTGTTGCTCGCTTACCTGCGATTTTGATGTGAACTCGGCCAGTTTTTATATTAATAAATAACCAATTTAATTGGGCTTAAAAAAATAATATTTTATATACATGTGGATAATATTTAACATTTTAGCATAAAAAAAGAGAACAAGTTTTATAACAGTATAAACATATGTTACGGTTTAAAAATAGTTTTAACAGGTAAATTATGTTAATAATAATTTTTATAACCATTATAAGATATCAGTATTTAAAAATCAAAATAATTGTCAAATACAAGGAGTGTAATAATATTTATTAATCAAAAAAGTAACTATAAAGTTATATACAATACCTTTTATATTTTAGCATCCAACAATGAAAAACACTAATTATTAGTGAGATATGGTATTATGCGTATTTGATAATGGGCCTCATGAATAATGATATAACATGATGACATATCTCATTTTTAATACATAATTATGTTTTATAGAATTTATTTATTTACTTTGCTCCTACCACTTCACCCCTTGACACCAAGTTAATTACCCCTGAAACAAACAAATAACAGTCCAATAAAGTCAGCTAATCATTACTGGTCGAATTCCCAAGCGCTTCGTGGCTAGACTTTGTTCGATATCAATTGGGTTCGTTATGGCACTACCGCTCGATATAACAACCCAAAGAGAAAGCCAAAAAGATAAATTTGTGATATACCCATAAGAATATTTATGTGTATAATGTATAACTTCTATAAAAAAAACTATAAAAATATATACCGGTACCATTTTTAAATACGAATACAAGTATCGATCTTGTTCAGTTTCACCGCACTCGTATAACCTACGATACCAGAAAACTATTCTATATTAAAGAAAAAAAGTACATAATTCAGTTAAATTAAATCAACTGTTTTTTAGCTCTTATGAATTGTAACATAACTGCTTGATCAACATCATCGTGAATCCAACCAAACAATTTGCTATAGTTAGTTTTATAATCATGTTTGACATTTTTTTAACAAAATATACAAACAAAAGCATAAGTTCAGTAATAATTTGTGTAACATTTTATTTGTTATTAACCGTGATGATAAAGATAATTGTTCAGTTATTTAAGGATGTGTATATTATTACAATGTAAATCGTAGAGTGAATAATGCATATTTAATAAAGGTTAAATAAAAGTTCAGTGGAAAGTAAGAACATAGCTTAGTATTGAATGTGTGAGCATATATGGTGATAAATAATGTTGTATTTATAGTGTAAAGCCAAGAGGTAGATGAGAGTCATTAATGCTTTGTACCAGGTTACTTTTTTTTCTTTTAGTTTTGACATCGTTGGTTTCACATTGTAGGGGATGTCTTGACGTCTGGTTATAGTTAAACCATCATGTCTGGTGCTATCTCCATCAAATATCAACCGTTTACCATACAACACTTATTTATCTTGTTAGCACTAGCATCCGAACCTGGATATAGGCACATGACTTTCAAAATTAATTCAATCTAGTAGTAATCTCGTTCTTATAAGGTAGAGGTGTACAAATCCGTGTTTTTTTTTTTAAAAAAACAACGCAGGTTATAAAATCGAACCGAGCTCGTGAACAAAAAAAAAACTGGTATGTAAAAAGCCAGTTCGAGTAATACACCAGTTTACGAGGGAAAATGTTCGAACCCATCAAATTGATTGTGGTTAGGTTCAAACCAGTTCTTAACAAAAAAACCTAGTTTTCTTAACATGCATTACAAATCAGGTCGGGTCCTAATCGGTTATACGAACTGGCAAGTTGGATCGGGTCCATAACTGATTTGGGTCATACCGGTTTTTCACTAAAGCATGTCGGGTTATAAACCGGTTATCTCATACCAAAAACACAAGGACTAAAACCGTAACAATCCAAAAGCATAAGGCCTTCTTTGAAACACATTTCAAACGAAGACAAAACTTATATCGGCAACACACTCTTACTCCTTAAAGAGGGAGCTGCGATTCTCTACACACGCAAGGGTTTTCCAACTGTACGCAGCATCTTCTTCTTCTCCGTCCGTCACAACAAATAAACAAATAATCTGAACCTCATCTTCAAATTTCAACAAATTCGAGCAACCACTCACCTCCATTCCTTCAAAACCTCTTATTCACGCAACCTCCGTGAGTGTTTTGTTGGATGTTTTAGGTTTTTGTTAGCTTCGAGTTTTCGATAGTTTAAAGTTATCGAAATATGCCGGTGAATAAGTCGAAATCGGAGAAGAATGACTCGGAGAAACCGTCGCTTAGAGATCCGTATGAGGTTCTCGGTGTTGCTCGTAACTCTACAGATCAGGAGATTAAAACTGCTTACCGTAAATTGGCTTTGAAGTACGTTATCTACCTGATTTTCTGATTTTTTTTTATTTTTTTCTATAATTTGTTTGAAATTAGGTTTAATTTTGTTTTATACATTTGAATTGCTTATTTATGGTGAATTTAGTGTTGTATGGATAGTTGAAAGTAGATTTGGTTTTTGAGTAATTATATTACCGCTAATTTTGTTTGAAATTAGGTTTAATTTTTTTTTATACATTTGAATTGCTTATTTATGGTGAATTTAGTGCTGTATGGATAATTGAAGGCAGATTTGGTATTTGAGTAATTATGTGTTTGTTTGATTGTGCTCATTTGTTTTAGCTGAAAGGATTTGTGTAATTACTACATTTGGTTGTTGTGTCGGTAGTGATTTGAGGGAGGATTAAGTGATTATGTGGTTTAAGGAATGTTATTTTTGGGGGTAGGAGGTGTGGTGTGTGGTCAATAGAGAACCAATTTAACTATAGAACTGCGAAAATCGCATAAAACGCTTCAGATATGTGGATTTATATTAAAGTAAAAGACACATGTGTTTTTTTGGTTTTTGCAGTTTTCTAGTTAAACTTGGATACGTAACGAACATCTCTCTAGGAGGCATTGTGGATGTACTATTTGTTTTTGTTACTTAGTAGCTATGGTTGAGTTATTTTTGTAAGAAAAGTTCTATATATAACCTGCTTGTCGCTATCCTTACGAGCCTGAGATTAATGCAGCTTGTTAAGCCATTATATGTTTCATTTACAATTTTATACTGACATTTGAAATACTTATGAGCCTGAGATTAATGCAGCTTTACAAAAAAGTTAAGTTTAATAATGTGTCTTTCTGTGCAGACAACAATTTGAGGTTGACATTTCATTAGTTTGCACTTTGCAGTTATGATTGTCTTAAGCCGTGCTTCATTTGTTCTAATATGTTTTCCCCCTTTGAGACGCATATTAATCTGCAATAAATTCATGTGCGAATGGCTACTTTATTTATTGCAATTTGCTGATGAGTTTGTGTTGCTAATGTATTCTAGGTACCATCCTGACAAGAACGCAAATGACCCTAAAGCGAGTGACATGTTTACCGAAGTAACATTTTCCTATAATATATTATCAGATCCAGATAAAAGGCATCAATATGACACTGCTGGTTTTGAGGTCGAATTCACCATAATCGAATGATATTCCATAAAATAAATCTTTTACGTTTTTTTTATTTTCTTAGCTTTTGTTGACATATTCGTCATGGGTGCAGGCTGTTGAAAAAGACGGCCAAGATTTGGAGCTAGATCTTTCAAGTTTGGGTGCTATGAATACCATGTTCGCTGCAATTTTCAGGTTTTTGTTACATCAAAACACTCTTAAAATAAATTCTTTCTTCTGTTTAGTGATGGCCTTTATAGCCCACTTACTTATGAATGGGGTGGGTTGTTTTTATCTAAAAAACGTGCTGGATAAAAATTAGCTGAAGGGTAGACTGTCCAAATAGGTCAAAAGTCACCCAAAGACTATAGTAAGCGAATAAGCAATTTTAAAAGCAACCCCAAACACCCATTGTTGTAGTTATACACTTCTTATGAAAGTAACCGACACATTCTATATTCATCAATATATATCTGAATAGACAAAAAAATGGTTGCCGACCAACCCGTTCTGACCCGTATTAAGAATTATCACCCAACCTATCCATCTTGCCGTCTCTACTTTTGTTTATTAATATGTAAGCGGTTAATGCGGTAAAATATTGGATATCGGTCAAGGACCAATATTTGAGATATAGGTTATCGCGGTGGGATATTAGTAATTTTAATATTAATGCAGAATTTATACATATAGCAATTTAACACTAACAATTCAGTATATTCTCCTACCATTAACAAATTAACCTTTTGCAACTTGCAAAACACTAACAATTATAGCAAGCAGAACTGATTAAGATTTAAAATACTAACAATTAACAATTAAGACTTAAAACACTATTAGCAACAATAAGAAGAATGGTAGAGCTAAGAAGAAAGGTACCGATATCGGGAAAATCTGTGATATACCGGTCAATATCGCCGATAATATTGGTACCGATATTTTACATGGGATCGATAACCGATATATATCACCGCATTAACTGCATAGCTTGCAAATGTCTATTTGAAGTTAGTATTTCTATAAAATGCACATATTATTGCAGCAAACTTGGAGTGCCCATAAAAACTACCGTATCTGCCACTTTGTTGGAGGAGGCACTGAATGGTTCAGTTACTGTTGAGCCAATTTCTGTAGGCCAACCTATTGTTCGAAAGGTAGGTTATTGTTTTTTCTAGTATGTGTGAATTCCCTGTGTTAAGTATGTGAAAACGTATTGATTTAAGTAATGCGCTATATTTTATTCAGGGATAATGTATGACGTGGCTACCCGAGTTTTTAGCTTTTTCATTAAGCCACCCTACTATTGAACCTACATTATAGGCCCCCGCAAGTATGTATCCAGTTTCGTTTGTACCAAATGCAACATAAAACTAAAATGGATGACGTCTATAACGTAATGTTTAAACAGCACACAAAGATAGCCATTGGTTACTTTGTATATCTTGTAAATTTAGAAAATTATCCAGGGGTAAAAAATGGAGAGAGATTTTTGTTATTTTTAGATTTAGCATAAACAAAAGTAGATGCATACTTGGGTGGCCATATAACAGTTCTGATAGATAGGTGGTGAAAGTGAAAAACTTCAATAGTCGGGTGGCGTTATCCCTTTTTATACTATTAGTTTGATAAATATGATAATTTTTATTTTACTTATATAAATGATAAATATGAAATGTCAAAGACTAACTACTAATGCATGAATATAAAAAAAAGAAAAAAAAACTCTTGCAGGTGACAAGGTTTGAATAATTTAACCTTTTAGACTTTAGAGTTTATGTATCTGCATTATGAGATCCGCACCCTCTTCCTTTTCATGCGGCGAGTCAAATAAACCGAATGATGTGTATCCAATGCTCATAAGTCACAACCCCTAAAGCTGGTTTATTTATTTGTTTTTTTTTTATTTTGTACTTTCATAGTTAAATTATTATAATCGTATACAAACAACAATTATTTAAGAAGCTCAAAAAGTAGACAAAAAGGTAATGGTTGGACCCATACTAAAATAAATTATATTCATATGAAATCTTTTGCATATTGTACAGGTCGATAAGCAAGCCGCTCATTTCTATTCCGTTACAATATCAGAGCAGGAAGCGCAAGCTGGATTAGTTTGCCGAGTGCAATCAGCAGACAAGAGCAAGTTTAAGGTCTGTATATAGTTTATTTCTATTTAAACACAAAATTTTTCTGAATACAATCCAATTTTAGTGTTAAGTTGTTGTATAGGTGTAGGTTTTGTCCTGTATTTACCCAAAGTCTTCAACTTTGTGCAGCTTTTGTATTTTGATCAAGAAGACAATGGTGGTTTGAATCTCGCCCTGCAGGTATAGTGATATCCCATGATAAATATTAACATAGAATTCTTTTGTGCAATAACAGAACTATAGAAACTCGAAAATCATTATTGGCTGGCAAGGCAAAGGGCACGAAAATATATCTTTACACGTTTTTCTCTAATTTTGACTACTATTAAATAGGACCTAATACAAATATCAACTAATAATTTGTAAACAACTTTAGCAACCATGCTAACTACCACATTAGACACCACATGTGTAAAAAAATTTCTTAGATGTGTGTGTGTGTGTACATATATATGTATGAGTTATCAATAATTGTAATATATCAAGTCAGACATTCCGTGACATGCCAACTTTTAAAAATCAGCAAAAAAACTGGCATGCTACTGGTTACACATTTCATTCATTCCTACAACCAGTAATAAAATGTAAGCCTAATTTAAAACGGGCTGCTAAATGTGTATCATTTAAATTTCGTGCAATTTGTACGAATATGCCATTTTTTATGAATTTGTCAAAGAAAAAAAATAGATATTGTACGGGACCGCTAGAATTTTCTGTCATATTAGTTCTAACATTGACCTAATTTGTAATATATAAGGTTAACTCCTATTGCAGGAAGATAGTGCAAAAACAGGGAAGGTGACAGCTGCAGGAATGTATTTTCTTGGTTTCCCAGTTTATCGACTGGATCGACCATCTAATTCAGTGAGTGGATATAATCATCATAAACGTGATTGTCACAGTCAAACGTGTGCTTTAATGTTCATAAATTTATTCTCTTTAACTTTATGTCCATTTGGTGTCAGGTGGCGTCTGCAAAGGATCCAGATGCAGCCTTCTTCAAAAAACTAGATGGATTTCAGCCATGTGAAATAAACGAAATAAAAGCCGGTGTGCACACATTTGCGGTTTATGGTTAGATTTCATACTACGTCTGTTTAAATGTTTGACTAAAAAGGCAAAATTAGGCTTATGTTTTTGTTAACCCCCAAATGAGGATCCTATAATTTAATGAAAATGTTTTAACCAACTAGGGCTGCAATCGAGCCGAGCCAGGATGAGCTCGAGCTCGAACTTAAACGAGCCAGCTCGGCTCGTTTATTTTATCGAGCTGAAAAGTCAAGCTCGAGCTCGGCTCGTTAATTATTTTTTTGTTATTTTTTACAAATAATAACATAAAAAACAATAAATAAATAAAAATTACACATATATCTATATGTATTATATTTGTTTTTTAATATTTTAAAGACCGAAAGGGATATTAAAAGTACTATATGTATTATATTTGTTTTTTAATATTTAAAAGATCAAAAGGGATATTAAAAGTACTATATGTATAATTTTTGTTTATTTCCTATATTTTTGTATATTATTGATTACTTGAACTTAAAATGTTAATATTTTAATTCCCTTTTACATATTTTTTATTCTAATACATTTAAAATTAAGATAACCTATATAAAATAGAATAATTCGAGCCGGCTCGCGAGCTCACGAGCTGAGCCAGGCCTAGCCAGCTTGTTTACAGCCGAGCTTTTTTCCAGCGAGCTGCGAGCTACAAGTTTTTTGAACACCCCTATAACCTACTTAATTATGAATTGTAAAGCTGACCATTTTTATCTGTATCAGACAATGACTTGTTTGAACCCACAACAAACCCAATGCGAGTTTTGACCCGTCTGACCTGCTATATGACTTACTTTTGTAGGTGACAATTTTTTTAAAAGCGTAAGCTACACAATAGAAGTTATCTGCACAGCTTCTTTTGTAGAAGAGAAGGAGAGTCTAAGAGAAGTTGAAGGTCAAATTTTGTCAAAACGATTGGAGCTTTCTAAGTTTGAATCTGAATATAAAGAGGTTGGTTATTTAATAATTAGGATTCATTAGTCTGTAATTTTGCGTATTATATGTTGTTTTCATTTGTATTAGATGTTGTATGCTTGTAGGTCCTTGCACAATTCACAGAAATGACCAGTAGATATGCTCAAGAAATGCAAGAGGTAAGTTCAGAATTGTTCCCCACATGTTAGTCTTTGGGGGTATTTGAGATTTGCTCTACCTTTACGACTTTGTTGACCAGCATACATTTGCCATATTTTGGCGGCCTAGGGACGTAATCGAGCGGTGACACCGTGTAAAAATTAAAGCTCAAAGTTTGAGACGACTCATTTTTTAATAGTAAATGTTAGTTATAATAGAAATAGTAAACAAGGTTTATATAAATCGACCAAACTAAATGTTTTCCAATCAGTTTTGGGCTGAACCTGCAAACATGTTTAGCTAAATAGGTGGGTCAATCTAGCAGGTTCGTGTCGACCTATGAAAACTCGAGCTATGTTCAGATTAAATCAAAATTTTAGTTCATGTTGGGTTCGACTCACCAGTCCAAGAACAAAACCCCTTTAATGCGACTCACCAGTCAATTGGACAGTACTTTTTGAGTGAAAATTGATACTTAAGCTCAACTCTCAAGTATAGCTCAGCACTAACTTTTCGAGTATAGGTCTTCTGTAGTTTAAGCTCAACTTAATTCTATCGCACCTCTATGCATACACCCAACTAGTACAATTACAATGTTCCGAGCCAAGTATTCTTGTGAATTTAATTGAAAAGAGCCTTTAATTTGCAATTCTTGGTCAACACTTTCCATTTTGTAGATTGATGACCTTCTTAAACAAAGAAATGAGATACACGCCTCGTACACAACGGCCCCACCAACAAAGCGTAGCAGTAGCAGCGGTTACAAAATCAGGAGGCGAGGTGCATCAAAGCAGTCAAAAGAAGATGGCCACCAAAAGCCGTCTTCAGGGGATAGGGTAAAGAAAAAGAAATGGTTCAACATTCATGTAAAGGTTGACAAGAGGAAACCTTGCTGAATACTTTAAGCATTTCGTAAAGATCGGGCTCACAAAGTGACGAATAGAGTATCCTGTTGGTAAGAAAGCAATCTATTGCATTGCATTGCATAAGAAAGCAATCTATTGCATTTCATTGCATTGTGATTGTACATTTTGCTTTGTTTCGATACGATTCTACAAGTTATTTTATGCTCTTGAACGAGTAATGTGGTTCATGTAGAGCCTAGAAAATTTATTAATGTCTGTAAATTTGTTATTGATATGTTACCTTTTAGTTCAATTTTGTTTCTCAAGTATCACAAGACATGATGTAAATTTAAATTTAAATATTTATTTATGAAAGACAGACACTGTTGTGTGATATGACGAGTAGTTTTGTGGGACGTGTTTATCCAGAATCCTTGACAAAAAGATTGAAAATATTGAAACGATGGTAGACCTTTACAAAATACAATTTGTTTAATAAACTTTTTTAACTTTTTTTTAAACCTATAAATTGTAGCAAAATATTAATCTCATATTCGCTTAAGAAGTTTAATATTGGTTTTCTAATCAATTTTTAGAAGCAAAACCTTAGTTTCGAGCCTTTTTTTTTCAAAATAGATTTGTGATACAAACTGTGTAGCAAAATTTTCATGATCTATTAGTAAATCTATAAACTAAAACTTTAGTTTTGGCCTTTTTGTAAAATAAAAAAATGTTAACTGACTTTTTGTAATAAAATTAAATAAATTTTATATACATACATAGATATTATTAGTCATTGTAAGTAACGGAATGGAAAAAAAAATTTAACTTCAAAGAATTTTGTATATTAATTAACATTCAGGGACAAATCATTAAAAAATATTAACTTCAAAGAATTTTGTTTATTTAATTAACATTTAGGGACAAATCATTAAGAAAGAGATTTATAGTTTGTTGATATATCAAGACATTAGCATCAGGAAGAGTTAATGCAAAGGCATAAAAAGCTATAATATGTTTAAACTTCTACTCTTTACTTCATTAAGAGACTAAACCACGATTTCTTTCAACTAACACTTGCTAATACTAAACATCTAAACTCATATCTAAACTTCTTGTAAAAAACGGTAAATTGGGATTTAATGAACTTACCCTGATAAAGACAGATTGATGCACTGATAACTATTCGTCTGACCATTTTTTCTGGACCATTTCGTCCCTATCAATGAACCGTTCAAGTAATTCTTTCTCCTTCAAAACTAAGCAATTTGTGTCTTTACCAAACCAGTCATAACGTCTTTTGGCAATGTAGTCGTATGCAAGATCTCGTATGGGAGTTGGTATGATCATGAGTGTGCTCAATACAGAGTACGGCAATGGCAAGTAAGATAGCACTTTCAAAGCAGCTGTTAAAATATATAAATCCAAACGTTACAGTTAAAAAAATATTAGCAATTGCAACAAAAAAATAATTTGTAAAAAAAACATATTTAAAAATACTAGCATTGCACTTTCATGGCATGAAGTATCAATAATGATGTTAACCTACTCTGAAGTTTGAACTCTAGATTCATATTATCGAATGTCATCATACAACCCACTACTAATTACAATAGGCATCTTAAATTGTAAAAGAGATGAAGCTTTGTAACTATTGTGATTGTTTTGGCTTTTAAACCACGGCGGTTGTTAGACAAAAACATAGTTTTAAAAAGCGTGAGGCGCTACGAGGCGTTTAGGTCCCGAAAGCCGAGACATGAGACAAGAGCTTCACGTACGCAAGCCGTTGCTCTATGTACTACTACTACTACACTATTGCCAACTAAGCTTTATGTACAATCAAAAGCTGCATCTCTCTCATTTTTTTTACATATCAACCATCTTCATCATGCCAATCATAACTCTTCACCCTTTTGGCATTTTACATATCAACCATCTTCATCATGCCAATCATAACTCTTCACCCTTTTGGCATTTTACATATCTAACCATCTTCATCATGCCAATCACAACTCTTCACCCTTTCGGCATTTTACAGATCAACCATCTTCATCATGCCAATCATAACTCTTCACCCTTTTGGCATTTTACATATCTAACCATCTTCATCATGCCAATCATAACTCTTCACCCTTTCGGCATTTTACAGATCAACCATCTTCATCATGCCAATCACAACTCTTCACCCTTTTGGCATTTTACATATCTAACCATCTTCATCATGTCAATCATAACTCATCACCCTTTTGGCATTTACATATCTAACCATCTTCATCATGCCAATCATAACTCTTCACCCTTTTGGCATTTTTACACATCAGCCTCCTAAAAGTGGTAAGTTCAAAATTTCCAAAGCAGCGGTCCTGCCTTTGACCGACACGCCCCTGAAGCGCCGCCACAAGACCCTAAAACGCTCTAGTTGTCACCCACATCGCCTCACATGCACCCAAGGCACGCTTTTCAAAACCAAGAGAAAAATGCTCAGGCTGTCATCAATTCTTGTCTGCGATTCCTCCAACAAGAGTATTTTGACAGCCAAACATCAAGTATAATGCTTAAATAGTGTCTATCACTAAACAAAAAATATCATCAAGAATTTGTTCTTATCACAGTATATGGATCTATAATGGCACTTTGCAATACAAACTCATGCACATCAAACTAAACTGCCTTGTTGTGATGCCTAACTTTTTTCAGGGACTGCACCTTTAAGCCTCTTTAATGGTGAAATACGTTGAAGATATAACTTAACAAGAATTATATAAGTAAATAAAGAGTACCAACCAGTAGATCCTTGATGGTATTCATAGGGTCCTTCGATGAACAAAAAGCAACGAAGAACATCTTCACGATCCACACCACATATCCTCATGTATGGTTCAGCGGCCTTGGATTGAAGACAACAGAACTTGATTTTCTTATCTTTGTCTGCATTAATCACAAACTTCACCCCTACATAAACAAGATAAAGGTCACATAAATTTGTTGTGAAAGAATAAGATCCAATGTTGATGGATCATAGATGTAGCTACAAATTTGAGATCCCTTAACAATGGTGAGTATGATCATAGATGGCTACAAATCATATTTAACTTGTAGATTATTATGGACTTAGGGTAGTACAACATAGAAGGAAACCCAATCTAGTTTTCAACAGCACAATCAGAGATAAAAATAGCTAGACTCATTGCTCAACAAACTAGAACTAAAGATGTTCACAGTCCGGTTAGGCCGGTTTCGACAAGCTACATTTTCAGGAGAAGAAAAACCAAACCGTGAACAGAACCATTTGGATATCAAATCAAACTGACCTGCTTGCTTTGGCTTGGCCAGTTCGGTCTTGAAGCCCCAACTATAACTATCATCTCTAATTGTCAATAACACTAAATTTGAGTATTACTTGATCAAATGCACCAAAAATTCGTAAGAAAAAGTAAAAAATAAAAAATAAAAATACAAAGAATCTGAGTTTGAATCTTTACTCTTCCTTCGAGTTCCTTAGTAACTGGCGACAGATTATTGTTCACAAACGTTTTAGTTACTTCGTAGCTATTTTAAACTTAGGTTACTACAATACACATCTCATTTAGCCGTCCATGTGTCAATGCCAAACGGAAAACTTCAACATCAGAAGAAAAACATCACAGTTTTCAACAGGATAATTCAAACAAATCTAACCAGGCTCGGTAAACTGGACCAATAATGTATTAATCTCTAATCATCTACAACCAAAATTCAAGCATCATTTAATCAAATGAACAGACAGTTCAACATCAAATAGGAAATTTTCAACATTCAAAGAACATCACAGTTTTCAACAGGACAATTACATAAACAAATACAAACTAACCTCAGTAAACTGAACCTATAACCTATTGTTCTCTAATCATCAATGACCTAAAACTCAAACGTTATTTAATCAAACGCACAAACAGTTCAACAGCAAATTATAACATTCCAACACACATTTCAACCTAAAATCAGATCAAACAATGTCAACCAAAATATTACAAACCGTATCAATGACCTAAAATCCGAGCATTAATTAATCAAAGGCACAAACAGTTCAACAGCAAATCACAACGGTCCAGCTAACATTTCAAACTAGAAGCAGATCAAACAACTTCAATTGAAATATTACAAACTGTATCAGTGACCTAAAATCCAACCATTAATTAATCAAATGCACAAACAGTTCAACAGCAAATCACAACGGTCCAGGCGTCCAGCTAACATCTCTAACTAGAAGCAGATCAACAACTTCAATAGAAATATTAAATTCTGTATCAATGACCTAAAATCGAGCATTATTAATCAAATGCACAAACAGTTCAACAGCAAAATCCGACGGTCCAAAACACATTTCTAACTAGAATCACATCAAACAACTTCAATCAAAATATAAAAACCACATTACAAACAAAATTAACAACAAACCTCGGTGACAGAGATGACAAACGCCATCGTAAACCACAACTCGCGGCTGAAGAAGCGTCGGCAACATATCAGCCTTCACACCGGTAACCGGAGCAGATTCCTCATCAAAAACCATATCCTCCGCTGCTAAACCGCGCGAAACCTCACCAAACCGCATCACATCAGATTTCGCCGGTGATGACGTCACAAAACGTGGGAAAATCGACATTCTCGCCGTCGATAAACCGCTCCGTAACTTCATCATCTTCATTATCATCATTTGTTCATACACATTCACAAAATTAATCGATCAATGGTTCAATAGTACATGAAAATTGTGGAGATTAGTGAAATGAAGGTTCCAATAGGTTCGAATTGTAGTTACTTTTTGTGCAAGCACGAGGAATGATCGAGTGTTTTAGGTGTCTACGGTTACGAGAAACGTATCGTGCGTTTTGAACCGTCCGATTTGGAGAGATTGGGCATTAAACGACATCGTTTGTTTTTTACTTTTAAACGGTATATGTTCCCGATACGATTACACAAGTGAGTCCGCAATTTGTTAAAAATAGAGTTTTGTTGAAATAAAGTTATCAACTATATACAACTTTTATTTTTTTAAACCGTCAAAATTATTTGCAGGATGTGAACTCATAACCAAAGGGAAAACATCATTTTACCAACATATTGTATCCGTTTGGCCGTTTGGGTACAATTATATACAACTGGTAGGGTGGTCACATACGTTGCGACGGAAACACAATATTTAGAGCAGCCACAACAAACAGTTCATTCAACAAACCAACCCAAACGAACCAAGGCTTGTTGAAGGAGGGGCGACTATGCGGTCCGGAGGAGGGCTTGTCCGCTTAAGTAGACCAGTATTATGTGGGTTCTGACTCCTTTTTAAACGGTAACTTTATATAACCTTTCACTCTCAACTGCTCTTCTATTTTACACCAAAATCCTACGTTCAACCTTTCACTCTCAATTCAAACATTTCCAAACATTTCCATAGGTGACTAAAGGAGCTCCCAATAAAGGCTATGGTCTAGTTTAAACCCAACCAATCAACCAACACCAAACTCTACCAAAGCTTTGGGTCAACTAATCAACCCATATCCATGTCATCCCAATACCAACAATTCGGATTCATGAATCAACCCATTTTCTTTCATCCACAACTCCAAAATTCCGAGTCCATGTATCCAACCGGTGCCATGCCTAGGGGCGAACCCACCCCAATATTTAACAAAAAAAATAGTAGAGTCGACATATTAAAATTTTTAAGGACCTCATAAATATAATTGGGTGGACACCATAAAAAGGAAAGAAAAGATGGTGTGGTGGTAAACCCCCATCTTTACAAATAAGAGGTAATGGGTTCAATCTTTGTATGACCCGTTTTTTCTATATATTTTTTTTAAATCTAATTCAAACCTTGCTCTGACTTGACATGAACAAGGACCGGTCGGAAACTTTAAACGTTTTGTTATGAAAATTATGAACACCGAAAAAAAACGGACCCCATTGGGAAAAAAACCATGGGCCTGCCACTGGCCATGCCGATACCCGACGCCATGTCATATCCCATAAACGGTTACCCGTTATACGGGTTTAGTCCACAAATGCAAACGGGTGTCAATCACAACGTTCAACCGCCGCCTGTATTCAACTCCCCAGACACTCAGTCGTCTGGTACATCTACACCAACTCCTTCGCTTAATATGGTTGTTAACGAAAAGTCCTACATTTCACTTGGTTTTGGGAACATGTTGACATGGTTTTATGAATCTTTGACCAATTTCACTGAGAATTTAAGGGTTGTATTGTACGTTACTAACATTAACTAGTTAGGTCTCAAGTGAGTTCTAAATGCCCACTTTTACACTTTTTACCATTCTAGGCTGATGTGCATGCCTACACTTTATACCAAAACTTTGCTGGAAAATAGTTTTTCCCAAAAATATGTGTAGAGGTCCCCAACCCCCGGATCTTGCCATGCATGGAAAGAACACTTCAAAAAGAGCTCGTCGGAATTTGACAAGAATATCGCCGAAGTTGGCATACCACGGCGTTCAGAACATCGTACTTAATGGGAAAAGGGTATACTTCGCAAGAAAACGGCCGCCGGAGAAAGTCATCGGACCGTCGCAGGACCACTGCCAGAGGTTAGCCGGATTCTTGTTTTAGGGGCAACGCGCCGGTTTTGATACCACTAGTTAAGCTTGGTTTATAAGTTCATAATGCATCATTTTCTTGCTACATCTACAGCTATACATCAAATCTTATATCCATATACCCCTACACAGGCATTTCTTATATCCATGATGAAGTTTGCAATGAAGACTCATCTGTTTCTGAGCTTTTTAGTGCAGATTCTGCAATGAAGATTCTCAAGAGCAGGCACAAAAAACGGTGGAGCAAGTCATCGGAGATATAACAAAGAACGTTCTGAAGAAGGTGCTAAGTGCGGTTTTCGCGTTTAGACTGATGTGCACAGGCTTATGTAAACTACCTCAAAATGAGGTTTCAGAGATCAGTTGAGGAAGAGTTTGTTGATGCTCCTGAGGGGCCACCTGCTGATAGGACTCTGCTTGTTGGTGATCAGGATCATGAGGTTAATAATGTGTTGAATGAGTTGCTTTGTAAGTTTGAAGAACTTCAAAATGTGGTATCAGTTGTAAACAACAAATTGGAAAAACTAACTAAGGAGGTGAAAGAGCTCAATGTCAACGTTGAGGAGTTGAAGAAAAAAGAGGCATAGTTAATAGGTGTTGTGTTTGATTATTTGAATTTGATTTTGATTCGATAGATAGGTTGTGTGATTCGATAGGTATGTCAAATGGGTCAAATATGTTTGATATGTAGAGTTTGTTTAAATTTGATTCGATTGATACGTTGTGTGATTCGATAGATATGTCATATGGATCAAATGAATAAAAAGACATTTATAGTCGAACAAATGTGCAACACTTCAAAGTTTTTTTACCTTTAACATTAATTGTCGTTCGAATTCGAGATGTTGGAAAATTTAGTTTATTTTTTTGGCTTATTAACAACTGAGTGAAAATTGCTCATTGCGAGGTTACCCTCGTTAATGACTGAAAGTTGCGCTTTGCGAATTAGTTCATGAAGTTTCCCCACGGTTTGGTAGCAACAAATACTCTTTACATGAGTCTTACGACTAAGCGCATCGGCTACAACGTTCGCCTTGCAAGGGTGGTTGCGAATATCACAGTCGTAGTCGTTTAAAAATTCTACCCAACGACGTTGATGCTTGTTGAGTTCCTTTTGGTCGAAGATGTGTTGAAGGCTCTTATGGTTTGTGAAGACCGTACACTTAGTACCATAAAGGTAGTGTCGCCAAATCTTCAATGCAAAAACAACTCAACCAAGTTCAAGGTCGTGCGTAGTATAGTTTCTCTCATGGATTTTGAGTTGTCTCGACGCGTAAGCGATAACCTTGTCCCGTTGCATAAGGACGCAACCAAGACCTTGGTTTGAAGCATCGCAATACACGACAAAATTGTCATTTCCATCGGGTAGTGTGAGGATAGGAGCATTACAAAGCATGTCCTTAAGGTTTTGGAAAGATCTCTCTTGTTTAGGACTCCAAACAAAAGGTTTATCTTTTTTAGTCAAAGACGTAAGAGGAACAACGATCTTGGAAAAGTTTGAAATAAAACAACGATAATAACCAGCTAAACCAAGAAACAAACGAATTTCAGAAGGAGACTTAGGTGCAATCCAATTCTTCACAGCTTCAATCTATGCGGGGTCAACGTGAATACCGAGTTCGTTGACAGTGTGACCAAGGAATTGAACCACTTTTAGCCAAAATTCACACTTGGAGAAGTTGGCATAAAGATGTTCAGTACGCAAAAGCTGAAGGATGAGTTGTAAATGTCGCCCGTGCTCTTCCTTCGTCTTGGAGTAGATGAGGATATTGTCTATGAAGACAATTTGACGAAGCGATCGAGAAAAGGTTTACACACGCGATTCATTAAATCCATGAATACTGCAGGTGCGTTAGTCAAACCAAAAGGCATGACCACGAACTCATAGTGTCTGTAACGTGTGCGAAAAGCAGTTTTTGGTACATCTTCTTCGAGAACTCGAAGTTAATGATAACCAGAACGAAGATCAATCTTGGAAAAACAAGTTTCGCCTTGTAATTGATCAAAGAGATCGTCAATACGAGGAAGAGGATATCAGTTTTTGACAGTAAGCTTGTTGAGCTCACGATAGTCAATGCACATCCGAAAGGATCCATCTTTCTTTTTGACAAACAAAACGGGAGCGCCCCATGGAGAAGTACTAGGGCGTATGAAGCCTTTGTCAATAAGTTCTTTAAGTTGGCTAGATAGCTCTTGCATTCCGAGGGTGCTAGACGATAAGGAGCTTTCGCGACAGGAGTTGCGCAAGGAATAAGATCAATACAAAAATCAACAGAACGAGGAGGAGGAGGACCAGGAAAATCCTCTGGAAAGACGTCAGGAAATTTACAAACGACAGGAACATCACTATACTTTTCCACAATATGAGCAAGAAAGGCAATGTATTCCTTACGTAAGTATTTGTTCGCTTGGATACACGACATAAGCTTAAGACCTTTAGAGGGTTTCATGCCATAGACGTGTAAAGAATCACCATTTGGAAGAGAAAGACCAATGAATTTCTCAGAACAAACGAATTCGGCACGAACTCGCCTAAGCCAATCCATGCCTACTATGATATCGAAGCTACCCATTTGGATAGGTATGAGGTCAATGGAACACGCATGATCGTTAAGATTCAAAGAACACTTAGAAAGAACAGAATCAACAGTGACGGACTTTCTTTTGGCGACTTCGACTGCGAATGGTTTGGGCAACTTGGAACGTACGCACTTAAGTAAAGGTTCGAATTAGATAGATACAAAACTTTTATCTGCGCCAATATAAAAAAGACAAGAAACATAGACATGGTTGACAAGAAACGTACCAGTGATAACATCGTTAGCGTTCTGCGCCTGAGCAGCGGTGATGATGAAAGCTCTGCCTCGAGCTTGTTGAGGTTGCGGCTGCTGATTGTTGTTGCGCTGGGTGCAGACATTGGCGCGGTGATTAGGGTCGCCATATTTGAAGCAAGCTTGAGTAGTAGTGGCTTGGGGTTGAACCTAGTTAGATGCAGGGTTTGAGACGATGGCCTGATGTTGGTAGTTTTGGGGTTGAGGTATGTTTCGGCATCGGTCAGCAAAATGCCCAAACCCATGACATTTGCCGCACTTGCGGCATGGTGCGTTGGTAGGATGATGGTACAAGCAAGTAGCACACTGGGGATGAGATCCAGTGTAGGTTTGTTTTGGTAGTTCAGGGTTTGGGGTAGTGGCAATTGATTGCAAGGGGATTGGGTTAGGCGGAGTAACAACCGCACAATTTTGACCAGAAGCCTTCCACTTCTTGTTCTTGTTTTTCTTAAGGGTTGAGAAGATGAAGGTTCAACAATGGTGGCGTCGGTGGTGGCTTGGTGTGCACTCTTCGTAGAGACCTTATCGTAGGCTCCATGAAGAATACAGTTGTTAGTAAGCTAAGTGGCTATACCGTAGGCATATTCAATGGTTTTGGGACAGGCGTAGGCAACATGGTTAATCAAGGGAGGTGCAAGGTAGCGAATGAACTTGGCTATAGCCTTGGGGACAGTGTCGACCTGTCCAGGACAGAGGATGCTAAGTTGCTTGAAGCGCGTAATCAGACCATCTATGTCGCTCCCTTTTGTGTTAGGTTCCAAAATTCGTTCTCCAACTTTTGAAGTTCGTGAGGGGGGAAAAGTGGTCCTTCATAAGCTGCTTAAGCTCGTCCCAAGGTAAAGTGTGGGCTATCTCGTTTCTCCTTTTATTTCTTTCAGAGGTCCACCATTCAAGCGCTCTCAGACGAAAGACCCTCGTTGCATTCAAGGTTCGTAACTCGTCGGGGCATCCACTTTGTAGGAAGGTGGGTTTGATCGCGTCGAACCAATTCATCATGGCTGTATCTCCATCATTGCCAGTAAACTTCAAAGGCTTACAGGCCATGAACTGTTTGAATTGGAACGATGCTTTAGGTGTTTCCACCTTGGAATCGACAGAGGACTTGGGGGTATCATGGACGGTTTGAATTCGGCTAAGAATGTCAGGTATAACTCTGGCCATCTGCTCGATCATTTGCTCAGCGACTAATCCCACGAGGTCTTTCTTTGATGTAGAGTCCTCGTTGTTGTTGGACCTTTTCTTTGAACTCGACATCTTGGACTTCTTGGACAAACTTGGAGAAGACATCTAGAGGTTGAAATAAAAGGAAAGGATGAGACTTGATCATAATGTAAAAATAAGTTTTGCATGTATAAGCATGTGTATGTTCACGTATGAGTCACAATAATCGCATGTATTCATCAAGTATTGGCATGTATAAACACGTATGAATGCGTAAAAAGAGTATAAATTTAATTTTTTCACAAGGATTATTATTGTTTTTGATTGCGAGAGATGTGCGAATTGTGCAACGGTTTGAAATGAACGAGGTAACAAGTATTAAAACACATAGCAATTGAATTACATAAAAGGGAGGCTTAGTAAAACATTGGAATGTTTCGGGTAGAGAAACGTCGACTATTCCAAAGTGAATCGAAGATCCTTACGAGCTAGGGAGACATGCTTTGGCCTAATAGGTAAAATACTCTCGTCGAGAAGCGATTAACGGTATTTTACCCTTCCAGTTACTACATGTCCCTAATCGATTAGAAAATCGAAACTTTGGCGAGATTGAAAATCGAGGAATGGGACTTAATCGACAAGGTGCGGGTTTCACCCCTAACTTGACGATTTCGTACCCTAAGTGTGGTTGGTACTCTTCGGGTCAAAATTTTATTTTGAAACTTTGACGAGGGTCCACTAGAGTTTGAATTGGAAGTTTACCATCAAGATGTGGATTTCACTCCTAACTTGATGGCATAATTTCGTGCAAAAATAGAATAAGCAGAATGAGAGTCGTTCACCAAATTGTGTGTTTCACGCCTATTTTGGTGAACTCGTCTCGTTTGTATCACGAGTGTCTTCAAGTCTTCAAAAGTGTATTGTGTAAATGTCTTAGGAAAGACGCATTGTAAGTATTAAGACCAAAAGAGTAGAAATAAGCAAAGTAGGAAGAATAACATTTAAGCATGAATCAAGAATGGTCAAAGTTGGGTACATAAACTATAGACTAGGTCGAACATGGCAATTCTACCTAATTCCCTATAGTTATGGCTCTGATACCAATCTGTCACACCCCAAGCGATGGCGGAAACATCGGAGTGTGACGGAATTGATTGTTCGTTACACATAACGCTCAATAATTAATTAAAAACCGAATTTCATTTCATATCAAAATTTGTCGTTTACATCATGAAATACAAAGTACAACAAAAGACAATTCAACAATTTCCAATAACAAAGTAGCAAATCTAGCCATTTCAAGTACGTTTCTAGTGTAGTTCCTACTGGATTTCGTCATAATGAATCCTCATCAACCTGCAACATGTTAACAAAGTATAGTTCAACACAAAAATGCATTGGCGAGCACGGAAGTTTAAGTATAAGCATACGTATAAGCATAAAAGTTTAAAAACGAATCCACATGGCAACTTAGTTTATACAAGATCGACTTGTCATGGCATGCAATAATTCTAGTCAACCCTCTCTTTACGCAATAAAGAATGAAATTTAACATGACATCTCGTTCACGGGTGGTGCGTTAATCCTATAGCGCTATACATGTTAAATGGAGGCTCGTATAAGCTAATGACTATTGTATCACATAAGAATCACCCAAGTATAAGCATCATGTATAGTAACATAGTATTCATGTATTTGGATTATTTCGTGCATTTGAATAAAGTATAAAGTTTGGTGATTTTTGATAAGGTTAACATATTTTACCCAAAAGTGATATAAACGAAAATGGGTCGAGTGTACTCACGGTCCTGCAAGCTTTCCACTTGGTGAGTCCGCGAGAGTTGTTGGTTGTTTGGGATGGAGCACCTTGTCCTTCTACACGAGGAAACATAGGTGTGAGTATTGGATGTTTAACGGAGGATTAAAGATTCGGAGTCTAAAGTACAAGAAAATAGCATATGAAAAAGTAATCATCCAGCACACATAATACTTGTTCGTGACACTATGAAACTCAAAGGAGTTTGAATGTTTTCATGGGTCGCAATGCCCATTAGAATCGTAACAAGTATCATGGTCATAGACGATGTAACTTGACACTTGACAAATAACCACTAAGATATCATCAAGGTTTAGTTATTTAGACATTATATAGGTTATATAATGTAGGTATTAATCATATAAGTCAAGCATGAGGTAGGAGGATAAACCATCCATTTAAGACCTCTTTTGGATTCACATAAGTCAAGCATGAGGTAGGAGGATTAACCATCCATTTAAGACCTTTTTTGGATTCACCACTACACATGTTGTCATAGACAACAAGAAGGGTCATGAACATACAATAAGGAATGAAATAATTACAACTAATCTAAGAAAACATCAAGTAATGTGTGTATTTTCCAAGTAGAATATCCCAAGCTAATCTTATAATCACACAACTTCAAGTTCAAGACTTGTTCATTACTTGTGAGTTAAAACTCTATCAAAAAGTTTATGAGGATTTAACCTCTGGATTTATATGTCACAACCTTGTTTTTAAGCCCAACTAACCATAGAATTGATTATGAGCATAAGGACATAGGAATGTGTATGAGAAACCTCAAGTTTAAGTAGTTTAACAAAGTTTAAATCAAAACAGAAAGTTTATGTCACTTTGGAGCCTGTTTTGGTGATGTTCCAGGTCTGGATTTTCTATGGAAAGCCTGTGGAATCATACCTAAGGTTGTTCCAGGTGACTAGAAAGAATAATCAACGAGAAAGAAGAAGTAGAAGTGAACTTGTGCTCACTTTAGCAACTTGTGACGAATCTGCCAAGCCTCTGATTTTCCAGCTGATTATGGAGTGTTTAGAGAGTGTTCTAGTGAGTTTGCAAAGTGAAAATATGTGGAGGAGGCTTGGGTTTTATAGGGATGAGTTAGGGTTAGTTGGAGGTTGGTTTAAATGAAGGTTGGAGGCCATTGGGGGTTGAAAAAGGTGGAGAAACGAGTCAAAACGCGGGCTGTCTAAATTTTCCCCCGTCAGACACCCTTACGGACCGTAAGCATAAGCCCTTGCGGTCCGTAAGGCTTCTCAGAAGCAAGAATTTCATTTTTAGTCTTTGTTGTTTGGTGGTTTGTCCATTTATCCCATACCTTTAAGGTGTTAAGTGTTTTTGGACTATTTTAGGGGTGTTTTAAGCATCAACGGCATACTCTAAGGGTTTGCATGTAATTTAGTCACGAGAATAAGTATAAACAAGTATGATTAAGTATAAGAATTGTGGATAAGTATCGTATAATGCAGGCACTTCACGTATTTGTAAATTTATCACACGTTTTCCAAGAGTCACGAATTAAGTATCATATGTATAGTGGTTTCAATGTATGAATGTGTAAAGCATGAATTGTAAGAAAATATGAATTGCTTTATGATCCAAGTCTCGGATTTTACAACGATTACAACGAAAAGACGATTACAAGAATACAAGATTTCTAAAAAATAGCATTACAATGCGGGAGCTTTCTAATTATGGAAAGTACGAAAAGACGAAGCGTTACATCAGTTATACAGTAGTTGCCACACATGTCGATTTGCAAAGGGAGTTTGGATCTAATTATATCAAACAAGACCACTAACATTCATTGTACAATGAAGTTTGAAACTGATATCCTAAGCAAAGTTAATTGAATGCCACATGATTAATGGCCACGCATGCAACTTCGCAAGTAGCTTTGACAATTCTGCAAGTAGGATGAAGAATAAAAACCTCAAGTTTACTAGGGATTTTCCTAGCATAAACAAACACAACAAGTGACACCAAAACTTCCCAATCCTAATCAGGATCAATTTTCAGCAAAAACTTGTACATTTCCTCTTGATGAACCTACAAGAGTATTATTCCTGATTAGCTTTACACACCATTACCAATCCTGTGAGAGAGTTAAGTCAAGTAGATAAAACAGCTGGTAAATGGTTTTTTAACTTTGGTTAAACTACCAATACTTTCATCCAAGGATGTGTTTTTCCGCATCTGGAGCCAAAAGGTTTGAATTGAAATCTTGCCAATTTTCATCCGTTTAGTTAATTCCGTCCATTTTTCTTTGTTATGTCATGGGTATTTCCGTCTTTTTTGCTAACTTAAAGGGCAATTTGGTCTTTTTCACTTTATGTACAAGACCAAATACCCTTGAAAAGGACAGAATTGCCCTTTAAGTAAGCAAAAAGACAAAAATACCCCTGACCTAAACGAGAAAAATTGATGGAGTTAATGAGCCGGATGAAAATGGCAAGATTCTAAACCTATTGGATCCAGATGCGGAAAAACACATCCTTGTATGAAAGTCGCAAAACTGACCAAACCCCAGGGACCAAAATGACATTTTACACTAAAAAAACATAGAACTTTTTTCTTAACTAATATTCTAATATTAAGCGATAGTATTTTGCAATAAATTACCTATTGTCCATAGTCTTGGGACTTGTCGGAAACAGGGCAAACAATTGCTTGACGAGGGCTAAGTCAAAAGGGCCATTTTCCCTTATAATGTTCCAAAAGTATAGCAAACATACGTTCAACAGACCCTAAAATAGCTCTGTGTATCATAACGGACCTCTCCCTTTTAGTCTCGTCTTCTGTGGAATATGTTAAAGTTGAAGCGTTGTGGGAGTTGGAAGTCCAACTGTAAAAAAGAATATATCGAAGTTCAATAAATAAGCTCATAAAAGAAATCAGAATAGCATATAGTGGTTCAGGTTCAGTCATCGGTGTTGAAAAGAACTTGTAAAGTTGCACATTGAAACTTTCTTTTCATTGCATCAGAAACTGATATGTCGATTTTCAAACCGTAAAATGCAGGGGCGGCCCTGGAGTGTGCGAGGAGGACCACCGGTCAGGCTCGTGATTTCGAGAGGCACGTTTTCTTTGATAAATACTACATATATGTATATAAAAGACTATAAAACTCATATTATTTCAAATTATTAATGTGGCTCAGCTGTTTTAGCGATTAATATCTATACTCAGATCCTGGGTTCAACTCCAAGGGTCTCATTTTTACTCTATTATATCAATTTTAAGGTCGTTGAAACAGATTGGGACTTCCCAAATTCATTCAATGCACTCTTCGAGTGCTTTCTCGGCTTTATCCCATGTTTCCATATCTCCAAGATATTTCTATGGCCTCTATAGCAGGCAAAAAAAAAACAATTTTACAACATATTATGAAGGTAAATCAAAGCCGATTTCACAACATGATGTAGCAAATATATCATAGCAAAAGTCTAACCCACAAATTTGAAGCTGGTGTATAAATCGAGATGATAATGGGTCGGGTTTGGGACGGGTTTAAGAAATCCCAAACTCAAACCCGGTTAGATAAGCTTGTCCCAAACCCTTCGGGTTTCTATCGGGTAAATACCCATTGGTATCGGGTATATCCACGGGTTTCGGGTAAATCCGTTAATTTAAAAAATTATCCGCTGGGTATACCTTACCCAAAACTCATTGTGTATCTATCGGGTAACCGCTAATCAGTTACACTAAATGTGACCACTACAAAAATGTATGAAATAATTACAATGTATGCGAAATAAAATACCTATATGTATACAAAATGGGTATATCATATAAATATATATATATACATATTTAAAAATATAAAAGTAATTATGTCGGGTATACAATCGGGTAAATGGGTACACTTTATCGGGTAATCGGGTCGGGTACACGGCTGTATCACTAAATCCCAAACCCGTCCCAAACCCGCGAGAAAAATAAAAACTATCCCAAACCCGTCCCAAACCCGATTTTCCAACCCTAAACCCGTCCCAACTAAGTCGAGTTTCAGGTTTACCCACCAGGTTCGGGTTTGATTGCCATCCCAGTATAAAAGATGTTTTAGATAGGTTTTATAAAGCAATGCATAACAAAGTTAAATTGAATGAATCCACAATTCCAAACAACTTTGAGATATTTTTTTTAAAAGATGTGATGTATACTATGGATCCTGGCCTTCAGAAACAAATATTACAAGATTGAGCGAGAACAAAGGAATTGGACTTAAAACACAAGTCCGGTATGCAAGAGAAGAAAATTAGAGATGAAGAATAAAAGTCCAAATGATGAGGATAGATATATTGATTTTAATACTTTCATTTCTTTCATATATATATATTTCATGTTAGTCACATTACGCATCACGCATGTGGCAAGTGGCAGAACTAGACTTTTATGACTGGGGTCGTAATGTAAGTTCTACATACATAAATGTATATTAATTACTTTTTTTGCCCTTAATGTACTATGACTCCTATAACGATCTTAACTTGCTAATGGTAACCCAAATACGTTTACCAATAAATATATATTTCTGAGTTCTTTTTTTTAATTTATGATAAAAGAGACCAAAGGAATTCCACACTATAAATTTGCAACTTTTTTATACATCTCGACAGGTTACGCTTAATATTGGTAAATTGATATGTTTTAGTTGAATATTTGTTAGTTTGATGTGTTTATGTGTATTAATGGTGTTTGTTTTATCCTTGCAAAGGTACTACTGGTCATGTGGCTCATGGAAAGTCAGCTGTTGTGAAAGCGATATCTGGTGTGCATGTTATTTTTTTTTTGTTGCTATTACTAAAAGTTTATCATACGACCTAACATAAGTACTGTTGCGTTCTTAGGGTTTTGGCAGCCTAAAACTCTTCAAATCTAGATTAAACAGATTAACTAACCTTAATTTACCGCCATAACAAAGCGAAAAAAATTACATCATAAGTTAGTGTGTTTGTTCCCAAATTAAGATCTTAAATAGTAATATAAACTTTTGAAAAAAGTGATACGGTAAAGTGTATACTTTAAAATAGTGTTTTCAGCAGCTGTTAAATGTTTGAACCGTTCAACCTATTTAATCCAGTTGTAGAAAAATAATTACATTTGACTCGTTTGACCGTTTAAGATAAAGTCATTCAGTACAACTCAATCCAAAAAAATTACAGCATAAGTTAGTGTGTTTGTTCCCAAATTAAGATCTTAAATAGTAATATAAACTTTTGAACAAAGTGATATGGTAAATTGTATACTTTAAAATAGTGTTTTCGGCAGCCGTTAAATGTTTGAACCGTTCAACCTGTTTAATCCAGTTGTAGAAAAATAATTACATTTGACCCGTTTGACCGTTTACGATAAAGTCATTAAGCACAACTCAAACCATAGGCAAATGGATTGAAATTGCATGGTCTAAAATATATATTGCTGGTAGCCAGCTATGTTCAGGTGGTTGACCCATCTCTACAAAATGGTTAACTGTGCTATATTTTATCTAACTATCTTTGCTTAATAAAAGATTATTATCGTAATGATACTCTCTTTATCAAATTTTACAACACTTTATTATTTACAACTTTGATCCCTCATACTTTTTATCTTTCGCAAGTTATCCGTTTTACGTTTCGTTCTAAATTTTGCGAGTTAACACGTCGTAGCGTGCATGTGAGGTTCAAAGTTTTTTGCTCTATTTTTTCACATTTAATAAGCCCATTGCAACGTGTGCATTTTCCTCTTTTGACAAGTTCGCCGCAGCGGGCGGTACCTAGATCGACTAAGTTATTATTTTCTTCGTTTTACGTTTCTGTTTAATTTTTTCGCATTAACACACTGTAACGGGTGTGCGTGATTCAACGATTTTAAGTCTGTTTTTCGTTCAGAGTAATCTTTCCCTTTTTATCTATTTTATTTTTACGAGTTTTTCCGAGGTTGAGAGTTGATGCCGGTGTGGCATTGGTGCTACTTGGCACGGTTATACGAATTTTTTAACCATTTAATTTTTACACTAATATTTTGTTTCGGTTTACCCCTATACTTCCTTTACTTAAAAACTATTTTTTACATGCATATTTTATGTACGGGTGGGCATAAATATGATTTGTTCTATATTTCGATGTAAACTTTTTTTATAAATGTCTTAGGTCAAATATAACGCGTTTTCGTTTAAAGAAATCATTTTTACGTGCATGTTTTTATGTATGTTTTGATATAAATTCAAGTTGTTCTACGTTTCGACGTAAACTTTTTTGGGAAATGATTCAGGTCAAATATAATATGTTTTCGCGTTTCTTTTATGTATGTTTCATAATGTTTGTTTCGAACCGAGTGAGTCAAATTATGGTTTCTTTTCTGTCACACCCCAACCGATGGCGGATTCATCGGGATAGTGGTACTAGGCGAACCAGATTGTCTCAAGAGATTCCATAACAATTATTATTTAAAGATAATAAATCAACATTTAACATCCCATACTATTAAACTCATAATATCCTTAAACAATCATTACATTAACAAAATCCCTTAAACAGTAAAATCTGATCCAATCCCCCTAGATTTATTACCCTTGGAACTAAACAAAATAAAACAAAACTAAACTACGCAAGCCACATCCAAGCATCCAAGCTACAAATCCTCATCCCGTTACATACGTTAAAATACAAGTCAATACAATTAAGTAAAGGTGAGCATACGAGTTTGAATACTACTAGCATAATTGAGAAGGCGTTTGCGAAACAATCTAATTACATATCATGATACATCAAAACACTTAACATAACATAGGCTCATTTCTCATGCTAACTACCGTGAGAAGGCTTGCGCATCCATCCTAACTAGACCCCGTCGGGTGAAGCCACACTATAGTACCATACTAGCTAAGGAGGCAAGTTAACGAAAATAAGTCCTAGTCACATGTTTCTAGCATCACGTATGGAGCATATATAATCAGATTATTCGCGTGTGTTAAACAGTTTGATTTGTGAAGTGATTTTGATATAGGAACGTATGTAACACCCAAAAAATGTGTTTAAAGCGAAAATGGGCCAAGTATACTCACTGTGGGTGCGTTTAGGTAAGAGTTCAGGATCTGAGGAGAGTCGAGAAGAGCGCCGGATCAGCCTGCAATTGTGAACGGAAGTGCATCAGTCTCCGTAAGCTGAAACGGTTAAGTTTTGGTAGGGCAGTAGCCAAGTTCGGGCGAACTTGTGTGTTCGAGCGAACTTGCTCGGTTTTGGTGGGTTTAGAGTCAAGTTCGGTCGAACTTGATGAGTTTCCTAAGAAACTTGTCAAGTTCGGGCGAACTTGTAGGAAAACCTTACTGATTTGGCAAGTTCGGTCGAACTTGTATGGTTTTCTAAAAAACCAGGCAAGTTCGGGCGAACTTGCAAGAAACTTGGTGAAGAAACACTAAAGTTCGGTTGAACTTGACCTGATAAGCTGGTGATTCTCGAGCGAACTTGATGTTTTCGGGTCCAAAATCTTGCGTTTTCGCGTCGTTTGCTGAGGAAAATCGAGTGTTCATCCCTCCAACCCTGTGCTACTGAGCAAACTTAGGTCGGAGAGGTCTTTTAGAGCTGTTTTTAGCCATTTTACAAAAGCGTGGGCTAATCCGGGCAAACTCGGGGTTCGTTCGGATTAGTCCGGCATGTGTAAACCAACATAAACGTCCTTGTGCTTCCAGATCTTGGATCTTGAATGATAGATGTTTCGTTTCATACCAGAAAATGAACAAAACATCATCAAAAGTCCGTATTTTGTGTAGAAATCAATGGTTATCAAAGGTTTTTCTCAGATCCATCACTTACAAGCCGAGATCTTGCATATCTCGTGTTTGGGAAGCCTCTACTATCACCAAACGAACTCGTATTGTGTAGATCTAAGCTTAAAACAGAAGTTTTAGAAGAAAAAGATGAAGATTTTCGTAAAAGAATGAGTTTTGATGAAAAAGAAGGCTACGCCTTGTGCCAAAATCGTTGTAAACGTTTGTAAATCGTTGATAAACGTTGTTGCAGTGAAATCGCGTTGATTCTTACTTAGAACACGAAGGTTTCGGGTTGAGAGAGCTCTGAGCGAACTTGGTCAGCAAGGGGAGCATGAATGAGGAGCATGGGTATTTATAGGTAAGGAAAGAATCTCAAGCGCTGGCAACAAGTTCGGCCGAACTTGTACAAAAGTGTACAAGTTCGCGCGAACTTCGGGAGTTTTCAAGAGGGAAAAGGGTAAGTTCGGCCGAACTTGCATATGTATATGCAAGTTCGCGCGAACTTGATAGGAACAAGGGATTTCTGGTTATCAGGCAAGTTCGGGCGAACTTGTGGTAGGAAAGTTCGGCCGAACTTGGCCTGGTGACCAAGTTTGGTTTGCCGATCTCGCGTTAAGTGTTCGATTGGCTATTCAGTTCGCATTTATTAGTTATATTAAGCTTTTTAGTAAAGCGTTAAGTGTTATAATTGAATAATAGCGCGATTTAGCGATTCGAGAATGCGAGAGCGATGCAATAACGATTGTAACCATAACCAAACACACATAACACATGTAAAACACATAACTAATATTACCACATAATTTCCAATGAACCAGTAAGTAATTGCGATGCGATTGCGATGAGATATGCGATGCGATTCAATAAGCGAGATAATAACATACAAAACCATAAGTAATTAACATAAACTTTATTATCAACCGAATCTCGGATTACAAAAAGGAGCACGGGAAAACAAAATGAAAGATAACAATTGAATTTTTGAGTTGTTACAGTCTCCCCTACTTTAGGGAATTTCGTCCCGAAATTAGGCAGTAGCTGTAACAAATAGATGCAGGTACTTGGCCTTCATATCACTTTCCAATTCACAAGTAAACTCGGTGCCGCGTTTGCCCTCCCATCGGACCTTCACGATAGGGATGCGAGAGCGTCGTAGTTTCTTAGTCTCTCGGTCCATGATTTCCACAGGCTTTTCCACGAAATGGAGAGTCTCGTTGATTTGCATCTCTCGAGAGGGACATGCAAATTTTCTTCGGCTAGACACTTTTTAAGATTAGACACGTGGAAAGTCGGATGTACATTATTAAGCTCCTCCGGTAATTTGAGACGATAGGCTACTTTACCGATTCTTTCCAGAATCTTAAAGGGTCCAACGTATCGAGGCGCTAGCTTTCCTTTCTTGCCGAAGAGGACCACTCCCTTCCAAGGTGCAACCTTTAGGAGAACGTGATCTCCCACTTCGAACTGCAGGGGCATGCGGCGTTTATCGGCATAACTCTTTTGACGACTCCGAGCTTTCAAGAGATTGTCTCTGATCTGGAGGATCTTGTCCGCCGTTTCTTGAATTAGCTCGGGACCGGTGATTTGTGCTTCTCCGATCTCGTGCTATGCAATAGGCGATCGACATTTTCTTCCATACATTGCCTCAAAAGGATCCATTTGAATGCTAGTATGATAACTATTATTGTACGAGAATTCGATTAAAGGTAAATGTGTATCCCAGTTACGACCGAAATCTATGATGCACGCACGAAGCATGTCTTCGAGGGTGCGGATCGTTCGTTCAGTCTGACCGTCGGTTTGAGGGTGAAAAGCGGTACTTAGATTGAGGGTAGTACCGAGAGCGGATTGAAAGGTCTCCCAGAGACGCGAGGTAAAACGACCTTCGCGGTCAGAAATGATGTCACGAGGTGTACCGTGTCGACATATAACTTCGTCGGTATAGATTCGGGCTAACCGTTCGACCTTAAAGTCTTCTCGTATAGCAATAAAGTGCGCAGATTTGGTAAGACGATCAACGATAACCCAAATGCTATCGTGACCAGATGAAGTACGCGGGAGTTTAGTAACGAAGTCCATAGCTATACTCTCCCACTTCCACATCGGGATTTCGGGTTGTTCAAGTAAACCAGAGGGCCTTTGATGTTCGACTTTGACTTTCGAACAAGTTAAGCACTTTGAGACGTACAAGGCGATATCCTTTTTCATGCCCGGCCACCAATACTTAGGACGAAGGTCCTGGTACATCTTGTCGGCACTGGGGTGAATGGAATATCGGGATTTATGAGCTTCGATCATTAGCAGATTACGGAGATTATCACGACTGGGAATCCAAATGCGATTAAGATAGTAATAGATACGATCATATTTAGATACAAGCTGAGTTTCGGCACCACATTTCATTTCGTCTTGAAGGGTATTCTCGTTAAAGCAGGCGAATTGAGCGGCACAGATGAGGGTTTCAAGTTTAGCACAAGCTTGAGAGTCACGAATACCATATACATAGCTTCGTCGACTTAGAGCATCGGCGACGACGTTTACTTTGCCGGGATGGTAGCGTATCTCATAATCGTAGTCGTTGAGAAGTTCAACCCATCAACGTTGTCGCATGTTTAGTTCTTTTTGATTAAAGATATGTTGTAAGCTCTTATGGTCGGTGAAGACCGTACACTTAGTACCGTAAAGGTAGTGTCGCCATATCTTCAATGCAAAAACGACTGCACCGAGTTCGAGATCGTGGGTTGTGTAGTTCTTCTCGTGGATCTTGAGTTGTCGAGACGCATACGCGATAACCTTGTCTCGTTGCATGAGCACACAACCAAGACCAAGATTAGAGGCATCGCAGTAAACAACGAAATCGTCGTTTCCGTCGGGTAAAGCGAGAACGGGAGCGTTGCATAGCATACGCTTGAGAGTTAAAATGTTTGTCTTTATGAGTTAAAGCGGTAAGCGGGACGGCGATTTTAGAAAAATCAGCGATGAATCGACTGTAGTAACCCGCCAATCCAAGGAATGAACGGATTTCGGAAGCATTCTTCGGTGTAATCCAACTCTTGACAACTTCAATCTTTGCAGGGTCGACGTGAATTCCTTGACTATTAACGATGTGGCCGAGAAATTGGACTTTTTCGAGCCAGCATTCACATTTTGAGAACTTAGCATAAAGGCGATTTCCTTGAAGAAGTTCGAGGACTAAACGGAGATGACGCGCGTGTTCGTCTCTCGACTTCGAATAGATAAGGATATCATCGATGAAAACAATAACGAAATGATCTAAGAAAGCTTTGCACACACGGTTCATCAAATCCATGAAGACCGCGGGTGCGTTGGTATGACCAAAAGGCATGACCACGAATTCGAAATGGCCATAGCGAGTATGAAAGGCGGTTTTAGGAATGTCTTCTTCCAACACGCGTAACTGATGATAACCAGAATGAAGATCGATCTTAGAAAAACAAGTAGCACCTTAAAGCTGAAAGAATAAGTCGTCGATACGAGGAAGAGGGTAGCGGTTCTTTATCGTGAGTTTGTTAAGTTCACGATAATCGATGCACATACAGAATGATCCGTCCTTCTTTTTCACGAAAAGGACAGGAGCGCCCCATGACGAAGTGCTCGGGCGTATGAAACCTTTATCAAGAAGTTCTTGAAGTTGGCTTGATAGCTCGCGCATTTCAGATGGTGGGAGAGGATAAGGAGCTTTAGCAACGGGAGTAGCTCTGGGAAATAAATTGTAGGTCCCCATATGAAGGGTTTTCCTTTATGAGTCAAAGCCATGAGCGGTACAGCAATACGGGAGAAATTGGCAATGAAACGGCGATAGTAACCAGCCAAACCAAGAAATGACCTTACTTCGGTAGGGGTACGTGGCGCTTGCCATTCCTGCACTGCCTTGATTTTTGAAGGATCAACATGAATTCCCTTGTCATTGACGACATGTCCAAGGAATTGTACTTCTCTTAACCAGAATTCACATTTTGAGAACTTAGTGTAGAGCTTTTCGGTCCTTAAAAGTGTAAGGATGAGCCTAAGGTGTCGTTCATGATCGGATTTAGACTTGGAGTAGATGAGGATGTCGTCGATGAAGACTATGACAAAGCGGTCGAGGTAGGGTTTGCATACCCTATTCATTAGATCCATGAAGACAGCTGGGGCGTTGGTTAAACCGAATGGCATGACCATGAATTCGTAATGACCATAACGAGTCCGGAAGGCGGTCTTTGGGACGTCTTCTTCATGTACTCTGAGTTGATGATAACCAGAACGAAGGTCGATTTTTGAAAAGCAGGTGGCGCCTTGAAGTTGATCTAGGAGGTCATCGATGCGAGGTAGTGGGTAGCGATTCTTAACCGTTAACTTGTTGAGTTCTCTGTAGTCGATACACATGCGAAACGTTCCACCTTTCTTCTTCACAAAAAGAACAGGCGCACCCCAAGGCGAGGAGCTAGGACGTATGAATCCTTTGTCAGTCAGTTCTTGCAGTTGACTGGCCAGCTCTTGCATTTCGGATGGGGCTAGCCTATAAGGAGATTTGCGACTGGTGTAGCGCCAGGTACAAGATCGATGCGGAATTCGACTTCTCTCACAGGAGGGAGTCCTGAGATGTCGTCGGGAAAGACTTGTGGGAATTCTTTCACTACTGGTATATCTTCGAGTTTCTTCTCCTTGTTTCCCTTCTTGACGACGTGAGTTAGGAATGCGACATACTTCTTGCGGAGATATTTTCGGGCTTGAAGACAGGACATTAATTTGAGTCCTTTCGAAGGGGTTTCTCCAAAGATACGTAGGGTCTGACCGTCTGCAAGAGGAATGCGAATGAACTTTTCGCGGCATACTACTTCAACGTGATGCTGGCTGAGCCAGTCCATACCGATTATAATATCGAAACTTCCCAACTTCATAGGAATGAGGTCAACTGGAAAATCGTGATCGTTTAGAGTGAGGGTACAATCTCGTATAATAGAATTTAATGAAACGGGCTTTCCGTCAGCAACTTTCACCGTTAGAGATTCCATGAGATTATCACGAGTTTGGTTGAGGATAGGTTCAAATTCTAAGGTAACATGGATGCATAACTACCATTAATGAGAAACGTACCGTTAACCACGTTGTTGTTAGCTCTGGCTTGGTTGGCATTGATGTTGAAAGCTCTTCCTCTAGCAGGTGGACAGGAGCTTGGTTAGCTTGGTTTACCGGATTCGCTTGAGCTTGGGCATGGATGATGTTTACCAAACGGGGACATGTGTTCCTGAAGTGGTTTGGGTCTCCACAGTTGTAACAAGCTCGCATAGGTTGCATCATGGGGTAGTTGGGTTGGTAGTAAGGTTGGGCTATGTGTTGCGTAGGTGGTAGAAGTAAAGGTTGTTGGGGTTGACCCACTATTTGATGGTGGGTTTGGGTTGAGGGTTGATTGCGGTTCATTCGCTGAAGTGTGCGACAAGTTTGGATGGTGTGACCCGCACGGCCACAGCTGGTGCAATGTTGGCAAGGAGTTTCTGGGAGGTGACGGTATTGACAACGGTTGCATTTTGGGTATGGGCCGGTGTATGACTTTTTAAATGGTGCAGCTGAGGGAGCAATTTGGGTAATTGGTGCGGCAGTGATAGGAGAGTTTGTGTGTGTGACGGCAAAATTTCTGCTGTTTCGTTTCCTCTTACCAGCAAACTTTGAAGAGGAGATGGAATGGTTTGAAGTTTGGGCCTCAATGGGGGCTTTCTTTTTCTCATCCTTGAATTTGCCGTTTCGGATGCGATTCTCGGTAAGTTCGGTAGCTAATTCCATTGCGGCTTCAAGTGTTGCAGGCGAAGTGCTTACAACCGAGTCTTGAATTTTCGAGGGGAGGCCTCGAATGTAGTGTTCAACCAAGCGGTACACGGGGGTGAACAGATTAGGGATCATTTGGTTCAGTTCGAGAAATCTTTGGTTGTAGGAAGTGTGATCTCCTTCCTTTTGTTTCAACGAGTGGAATTCATCTTCCAACTTTTTGATTTCACTTCTTGGACAGAAGCGCCTTGTCATGAGTTCCCTTAACTCTTCCCATGATAAGGCCATGGAATCTTCGACTCCTCGCTTACCCTTTTCTGTGTTCCACCAGGTAAGGGCTACTCCGAACAGTCTCCCTGATGCATAACGTACCTTGCGATCCTCGGGACAATCGCAATTGAGGAAAGTGTTCTCCATTTCTTCAAACCAGTGGAGGAGGGCAGTAACACCTTCGGTCCCTTCATACTTTGGGGGATCGCAAGATTTGAAATGTTTGTAGGAGCACTTTTTGGAGTGAGGGTTGGCGACGCTCTGGTCTTCTTGATTGGGAGGGTTGATAGGATTTGCGGTGAGAGCTTGTTGAACTTGAATCACGATATCAGGAAGCACCGCGGCCATTTGTTTAGCAATTTGAGTGGCCAAGCGTTCATTGGATCTTCCTGACTTTCTACCTCCACGTAGTTGCCTAGCCGACATTTACAGGAACATACATAGGGAGATTGTGAGTTTAAGAAGTTTTTAGGTGTCATGTGTCGTTAAAAGAATAAATATAACATAATCATCAATAATGCAACTACATCCATAGGATGTCTTGGGTTTGCTCATGTTTGGGCCTCCAATGTCCCCCATACCATCGCCTGTATAGTCATGTGGGCCCCCATGACTATTGGCTTAGTAGGATTCACATTGGTGTTGGCGGTTTAACACTCGCATCACCCGAATGAAAACCATGAAATATGATTGCGAGATGTATGGTAGGAGGGTGTCCAGGTGTGGACACAATGACAACTCAAAGTGGGGTTAGCTCACACGACGTTTGGTATAGCATGCTTTGGCCTAATAGGTCCTTCGTACTCTCATCTTTAGTCCCCAATTAGGCAAACTGGTCCTTTATTTTGGATTTATACGAATGCCAAGCCTAGACAGGACGTTCCGACTACCGGTACTCGTACCCTTCCAGTTACTACATGCCCGTCATGAGAACTCACTTTGATGTGATTTGAAAATACAAAAATCGTTGCAAAAATCATGGGAATTGTGAGGTGTGTGCTCTCATGGATATGATATGTTATGAGGATATGATTCATGATGAGCATTGTATAATAATATGTACTTATGAACATGCTTGCATAACATTGAATGTAACAATAAACATAAAGCATATAAACATCATGAATTTTGTATGTAACGCATAAACAATTTAAAATTTTAATCAACTATAGTACAGGCTCTAAGGGTCTAATAACCTATCCTATATCCCTATAGTCATGACTCTGATACCAATCTGTCACACCCCGACCCGCAGCGGAATAAGAGTCGGGGCATAATTGGGTTATCACCAAAGCTCATGATGTTTACTAAAATGTTTCATATTTATTAAATTCAAATTACAACTTAAATATTCAAATCAAATCCATACAATTACAAGGAAATGAAACTAAGTAAAACAATCCAAAGCTTAAACTAATTTATTCTTCTAGGCCTTCCTATGTGTTTCTTGCCTCAACTGGATCACCTGTATCATGTGTAAAACGGGGGATATTTTGGGTCAACAAAAGTTGGCGAGTGAACCTTGATAAAACATTGTTATTAATCTCTTGTTGTATTTAATATTGAAAATTTGTGCAATAATCACATGTGAGCAAACATATATATAACAAACCACATTGGATGAGTAAATGACATGAATGATGATGTATATGAGATCAAGGCTCAATCAAACGGAGCCGATCGAGTGACATGAATGATGATGTATGTGAGATCAAGGCTCAATCAAACGGAGCCGATCGAATGAGGCACCTGATACTCAACCCGTATCCCACGGGGAGCTGATGGGCCTAATGAAATGCATGGACTGAAAATGATGACTTCAATCTAAACATAATTCACACAACAATTGATACATAATTGATGCACATTTGATCACGGATATGATGGATGCACAAGTGTTTAAATATAATAAGGAATTAAACGACACATGATACACCCCAAAATATGATTAAAACGGGGAATTTGTAGAGATTCACTCACATTGGGTGCGTTCTTTGATGACGTTGGATGTGCACGAGTTTTGGGATTTGATCGACGGGGAAGACTAACCTAGAATAATAACGAAAAAGATTCGGTAAATAAATGGATTTTATTTGAGATTAATACTTTTATTTCATAATCTTAATAGGATTTTTAGATTTATTTTTGTGAGTTTAAGGACATTTTCTAACTTTAAAAATATTATTTTAAGTATTTTTAAATAATTTTCTGATTAAATAAATAAAAAAATAAATAAAAATGTTGACTTTTTTTGACTTTGACCGTTGACCGGTCGGATTGTGTTAATTATATGCGCTGAGTGAGGTTCGAACTCGGGACCTCTCATATGCGTGCACGCAGCTCTACCAACTGAGCTACGTGTCTAACCCGAAATATTCTCTGTTTTAATTATATTTATACACTATTTAACTTTTAACTTATTTAGTTTATTTCGAAAAATGATTTAAAGTGGCCGAACCGACTTCAGTGACCCGGAGTCGAACTCGAGACGTTCTGTTCGAGTACGCACAGCCCAACCAGTTGGGCTGTGTGTCATATCTGTTTAACTTATGGATTTAATTATACTTATTAACATTCGGTGACCTGATCCGATTCAGTTGTAAAAATGTTGGTTTTAATTCTGAAATTCGGTAACGTATGCGATTCGAACCCGGGAAGTGTGCATTGTTTGTGCACACAGTCCACCGCTGGACTGTGTGTCTAACCCGGTTAAATATTCAGTTTTACTTAAACTTATACACATTTTCGACTTCGTCTTCTTCGTTTACAAAGACGCAGAACAAAGATGCCCGACTGTTCTTGTTTAAATCGGTCATCGAACATATAATTGATTGGAATGAAATGGATAAAGAGGGTTACGGAGTAAAATGTACCGAACAGAATATTTTTCTTAGATTTCCGGCAAGAGTCGTCGGCTCTGATTTGTGACTTCCGTCTGAGTAAATCAATTAACAGTTTTGATCAACGAGTTGTGCAATTAAGTTGCTAAACAAGGGATATCAGGGTTTTAGATGATTGTACCGATTGATAGTGAGATTTTGGAATTTCCAGTGACTTTCCGGCGAGTGCAGGAATTCCCGGCAACGTTGTCTGAGACGGATTCTGGTTGAACGATTTATGTTAGTATTTGTCTAATAATGGATTGCAAACAAAAGAGTCGAGAAATTTACCAATTTGGTGTAAGTCTCGGTTTTCCGGTGAAAGTCCGGCGAATGCAGAATATCTCCGGCGAGTGCTAAAACTCCGAGAGATGGTGCGATTTTGAGCGAAAAGGTTACCAGAGGTTTGGGTGGGTATTTATAGGGAAGAAACAGAATGTATTGAGTCTAAATTTGGTCTTGATTCGTGGTCAAAACTTTTCCGGCAGTTACGACTGGAATTGGGGGTTAGACATCGGTTATAACCGATGTCGAAGTTAGTTCACGCGTTTCAGTCAAAGAAAACGGTCGTGATTTGCGAAATCGTCGGTCTTTCCGGCGACTGCGGATTGGGCGCGCGGATTCCCGGATTTTGATTTCGAGTTTTAATTTAAGTATTATTTGTTTCAGTAATTACACAAAGGAGTCATGTGGCGGAGCGGTGTGTTGTGTGATTGAGCTTATGGGCGACCCGGGTTCGAAACCTGGCAGCCTCATTTTATTTTTTATTCACTTATTTTTATCATTTATTAATTATAGTTTTTAAATTCTAAAATGTTTATTAATTATGTATTGTTTAAAATTAGTTTGAGCCATAAATATGCAACGGAAATTTTTAACTGGATATTCGATTAATAAACGAAGCGGGTTTTGGAAACCCGTTTTTCGACGGATGTTACAGTTTCACCATAAACATGAAGTTGATCACCGTTGGGGAGAGGAAAACGAATCATCTTATCGAAGCATACAACTTCAGCATGATTCTCACGAAGAAAATCCATGCCTACTATGATATCGAAACTACCTAACTTCATAGGTATGAGATTGATCGAGAAGACATGGTTGTTGAGATCGAGATTACAACCACGTAAGACGGAATTAACGGGAACGGTTCTTCCGGTGGCGACTTCCACATCGAAAGTCTTTGGGAGTTTAGCGCGCTTACATTTTAAAACCTTTTCGAATTCTAACGATACAAAACAATTATTGGAATAAGTATCAAATAAACATGAAGCATAAATACCTTTGACGAGAAACGTACCATTGACAACATTGTTGTCATTCTGAGCCTGGCGGTGATTGAGATTGAAGGCTCTTCCACGCGCAGCTTGTTGTTGCTGCTGAGGCTGCGGTGGTAGCTGCTGCTGAGGCTGCTGCTGCTGCGGCTCTTATTTCACGGTGCGGTTTGGGCAAACATTAGCAAAGTGGTTTAGATCACCACACACGAAGCACACTCGTGCCTTTGGAGCTTGCTGCTGGTTGGCTTGAGAAGGAGCAGGTAAAGCTGGAGCTGTTGGAGCCTGAGGAGCTGGCTGACGAGTACCACTACGGCAGCTGACTGTAAAGTGGCCGTAGATGTTGCAGTTCGTGCAAAAACGGCAATTGCCACCAACGGCATGATGATATGTGCACTTAGGGCACATAGGTGCGGACCAGTGTACGCACGCTTTGCTGGCGGTGCATTTGGTGCTGCTGACTGGAGTGGTTGAGGGTTCGCTGGAGCAGTAAGAGCAAAGTTCTTGCTCGGGTTTTCCCTTTTGCGACCACGGCGACTGTTCTTTGGCTCTCGGGGCCGTTCAGTAGCAGGAGTTGCTAATTCGGTAACGGCCTGATTCGCGACCTTGCTGCTTTTAAAGTAACCAGACTGAACTCGTTTGTCATTAATCTCGGCGGCTAGCTGGTAGGTCTCCTTTATAGTAGCAGGGTGTGCTGCTTGAACAAAGTAGCGACGTAATCGGGGAGAGCATTGAGGTATTTCTTGATTGCTTTCTCGGTCGTATCCACTTGACCGAGACAGATGATTCTCAACTGTTTGAAGCGAGCGGTGAGACCGGCGTTATGAGGACCATCATGCTTTATATTCTAGAATTCGTTCTCTAACTTCTGGATCTCGTAGGGAGGACATAATTCCTTGATCGCAATTTCCTTAAGTTCCTCCCAAGTGAGTCCGTAAGCTTCGTCGTTCCCACGCCTGTTGCGCTCGGCTGTCCACCAGTCGAGAGCCCTTGATTGAAACACGCCGGTAGCGTTGACAGTGCGCAGAGCCTCGGGACATCCACTCTGGCGGAATGTGACATCGATAGAGTCAAACCAGTGGAACATGGCACTCGGCCCTTCCGTGCCTGAGAAAGTAAGCGGTCCACATGCTTTGAACTGCTTAAAGCTGAAGTGGGGTTTCGAGGTATCTCCCTTGGAATCCACAGATGAGTTGCTGCTTACAGCATGGATTTCTGAGACAATTTGCGGGATGACTTTAGCTTTCTCCTTGGCTACCATTGTAGCGATACGCTTGTCGGCGTTGCTGCGCTGGAGATTCCTTCGGGTGTGCGATCCCATAGAAGACATCTACACGAAGGATTTAGATTAGATGAGATTCGATTATAATAGAGTTATGTTTAAATATTTATTATTGTTATAATTCATATAAGGCACAAAATCACATAAACACGTAGACACGTAAGCACATAAGCATATAAGCACATAAGCACATATTTGCACGTATTCACCTTCTAATAATAACAATGTGTAGCGCGATACGAAATGCGAGATATAAGCGATATATAATAGCGAGATAAGCGAGATAATACCGCATATGAGGCACACGTCCTCATAGGCGTAAGCGAGTTAAGCGATTAGTTTGGTTTGTGTATTAATTAGCGTTTTAGGTTACGAGAGTTGTGCGAGTTGTGCATACATTCGATGGAGCGTAAAAGCGATAAATCAAGAAATCGATGATATGATAAATCATCAAAGCGAGAAATCGAATAACGCGAAAATTCTCAAAATTTGAAACACATAAATAATAATAAACTCGATGATGCGTAAAACGACGATATAGGCCTAAATCAATTGGGAGTGTCCGGGGTTTTGAGACATTCGACACGCCAAAGTGATTCGACTACCCTTTGCATTTTGACCCACGCTTTGGCCTAATAGATAAACGTTCTCACCGCAAGCGGCTAACGACATTTACCCTTCCAGTTAATATGTGTTCCAAACCATCGGCATAACCGAGACTTTGGTGAGATTGAAAATCAAATTGCGGAATTAGTTACTAAGATGCAGGTTTCACCCCTGACTTAACAACATCATTCCTAGTTAGAAATGAAGATTTTCGTCGAGGTTTGGATGTCACTCCTAACTCAACAAAGATATCTCGTGCGAGAGGATGCGCGGAGTGAATGATCTCATCAAGAGTTCTCGGTTTTCACACCTATTCTCGACTTGATCAATCGTTTGGTGTGATGCGAGCGTTTCCAAGCTTGTATTATTGTATTAGCCTTAGGAAAGACACATTTAAGCATTCATGGCAAGTAGTTTAACATTTAAGCCAAAGATAGGTCAATCGGGTACTTAAACATGCTACTAGGTCGAATCATGGCAATTCTACCTACTACCCTAAAGTTATGGCGCTCTGATACCAATCTGTCACACCCCAACCGATGGCGGAATCATCGGGGTATTGACACTAGGCGAACCAGATTGTCTCAAGAGATTCCATAACAATTATTATTTAAAGATAATAAATCAACATTTAACATCCCATACTATTAAACTCATAATATCCTTAAACAATCATTACATTAACAAAATCCCTTAAACAGTAAAATCTGATCCAATCTCCCCTAGATTTATTACACTTGGAACTAAACAAAATAAAACAAAACTAAACTATGCAAGCCACATCCAAGCATCCAAGCTACAAATCCTCATCCTGTTACATACGTTAAAATACAAGTCAATACAATTAAGTAAAGGTGAGCATACAAGTTTGAATACTACTAGCATAATTGAGAAGGCGTTTGCGAAACAATCTAATTGCATATCATGATACATCAAAACACTTAACATAACATAGGCTCATTTCTCATGCTAACTACCGTGAGAAGGCTTGCGCGTCCATCCTAACTAGACCCCGTCGGGTGAAGCCACACTATAGTACCATACTAGCTAAGGAGGCAAGTTAACGAAAATAAGTCATAGTCACATGTTTCTAGCATCACGTATTGAGCATATATAATCAGATTATTCGCGTGTGTTAAACTGTTTGATTTGTGAAGTGATTTTGATATAGGAACGTATGTAACACCCAAAAAATGCGTTAAAGCGAAAATGGGCCAAATATATACTCACTGTGGGTGCGTTTAGGTAAGAGTTCGGGATCTGAGGAGAGTCGAGAAGAGCGCCGGATCAGCCTGCATATGCGAACGGAAGTGCATTAGTCTCCGTAAGCTGAAACAGTTAAGTTTTGGTAGGGCAGTAGCCAAGTTCGGGCGAACTTGTGTGTTCGAGCGAACTTGCTCGGTTTTGGTGGGTTTAGAGTCAACTTCGGTCGAACTTGATGAGTTTCCTAAGAAACTTGTCAAGTTCGGGCGAACTTGTAGGAAAACCTTACTGATTTGGCAAGTTCGGTCGAACTTGTATGGTTTCCTAAAAAACCAGGCAAGTTCCGGCGAACTTGCAAGAAACTTGGTGAAGAAACACTCAAGTTCGGTCGAACTTGACCTGATAAGCTGGTGATTCTCGAGCGAACTTGATGTTTTCGGGTCCAAAATCTTGCATTTTTGCGTCGTTTGCTGAGGAAAATCGAGTGTTCATACCTCCAACCCTGTGCTACTGAGCAAACTTAGGTCGGAGAGGTCTTTTAGAGCTGTTTTAGTTGTTTTACAAAAGCGTGGGCTAATCCGGGCAAACTCGGGGTTCGTTCGGATTAGTCCGGCTTGTGTAAACCAACATAAACGTCCTTGTGCTTCAAGATCTGGGATCTTGAATGATAGATGTTTCGTTTCATACCAGAAAATGAACAAAACATCATCAAAAGTCCGTATTTTGTGTAGAAATCAATGGTTATCAAAGGTTTTTCTCAGATCCATCACTTACAAGCCGAGATCTTACATATCTCGTGTTTGGAAAGCCTCTACTATCACCAAACGAACTCGTATTGTGTAGATCTAAGCTTAAAACAGAAGTTTTGGAAGAAAAAGATGAAGATTTTCGTAAAAGAATGAGTTTTGATGAAAACGAAGGCTACACCTTTTGCCAAAATCGTTGTAAACGTTTGTAAATCGTTGATAAACGTTGTTGCAGTGAAATCGCGTTGATTCTTACTTAGAATACGAAGGTTTCGGGTTGAGAGAGCTCTGAGCGAACTTGGTCAGCAAGGGGAGCCTGAATGAGGAGCATGGGTATTTATAGGTGAGGCAAGAATCTCAAGCGCTGGCAACAAGTTCGGCCGAACTTGAACAAAAGTGTACAAGTTCGCGCGAACTTGGGGAGTTTTCAAGAGGGAAAAGGGTAAGTTCGGCCGAACTTGCATATGCAGTTCGCGCGAATTTGATAGAAACAAGGGATTTCTGGTTATCAGGCAAGTTCGGGCGAACTTGTGGTAGGCAAGTTTGGGCGAACTTGTGGTAGGCAAGTTCGGCCGAACTTGGCCTGGTGACCAAGTTTCGTTTTCTGATTTCGCGTTAAGTGTTCGATTGGCTATTCGGTTCGCATTTATTAGTTATATTAAGCGTTTTAGTAAAGCGTTAAGCGTTATAATTGATATAATAGCGCGATTTAGCGATTCGAGAGTGCGAGAGCGATGCGATAGCGATTGTAACCATGACCAAACACACATAACACATGTAAAACACATAACTAATATTACCACATAATTTTCAATGAACCAGTAAGTAATTGCGATGCGATTGCGATGAGATATGCGATGCGATTCAATAAGCGAGATAATAACATACAAAACCATAGGTAATTAACATAAACTTTATTATCAACCGGATCTCGGATTACAAAAAGGATAGATACACGGGAAAACAAAATGAAAGATAACAATCGAATTTTCGAGTTGTTACATTCCCCCCCCCCTTTTTACACATCATGGATATATATATATATATATTATATATATATATGTGTGTGTGTGTGTGTGTGTGTTGTGAAAGCTCTAATTAATTCCTTTCGATTACATGTGCAAATTTTCCTTCATACCCGTTACGTTTTCTATGTATGAGTTGGGTCACATATAATACGTTATGATTGTTCCAAGGCCGGACCGATAAACTTAGCATTCTAGGCGAATGCCTAGGGCCACGAAAAAATAGGGGCCTCCAATTTTTTTTCATATATCACATGTGTGTGTATTTGGCCCAAATGAACAAACATATAATGACCCAAACAAATAAATGGTCTACAACCCAAACTTGAAGAATTGTTGGCCAAATTCCTTTTTTCTTGAATTCATAAGTTACTAGGTCCCTTTTCTTGAACACAATTATGCATCCTCTGCCGATGGGGGGAGAAACTATGGATAATCAATTGCTGCTGATGGTGCGATTTGCGATTGATCAGTAACCATAAAAATATAATTTTGTGATTTACGACTTGATATTGTGGTTTGCTATTTCCGTTTGATATTTTTTTAGATTCAAGTCTCACAAGGGCCCTGACTTTATACTTCGCTTAGGCCCTCTAAAAACGTCGGACCGGCCTTGGATTGTTCGATATGAATTTGATAAACTTTACGTTTGATCCAATCACAATGAGTTCAACTGTATACGTGGAAATGCGTGTTTTCATATGGTTAATGCATCATATAACGTTTGGGCTAATCCATTCAACGTTTACGATGTACCCGCGCCGCAAAGCGGGTCTTAATCCTAGTTGGGCTAAGAATAATAAATGAGACACTTTTAAGCCCAAATACTTTGATACCGGTCTGTGTTTGGGTATAGAAAACCCATTCCCAAATTTCCTGCAAACGCTTTTTCTATCATTCTTTGATTCCTGCAAACCCTCCACAAGAATTCGGTATCGTAAGTTAATTTTTTTCATATACTATTTCAATAATTGTTAATATATATGGGGTTTGATCGAAATTATGCCTTAGGGAAATTAGGGTTCTGTAAAACTAATAAAATATTCATTAATATGAATAGTTAAATATGTATTTTATTTATTTATTTTGTTTGTATAACGTAGCCTTGTTAGCAGCAGTTAATACTGCCCAATGGTTAAGTTATTAGATTTTAACGAGAACCCGTGTTCCCACGAGATCATTCGGAGGGGTGTTGGTGGGTCGAGTTGGTGAACCCTGAAAAGGACCCGAATATCTGTTTGTGTCATAGATATCAACCATAACGCGGAATTTATTAAAGTTGTGTAACCTGAACATGACCCGTTTATCCCAAGAAACTAAACGAGTTGAATGGGTTGGCAGGTTGTAATCAAGTTGTGAACGTGTTAAACGGGTTGGAGAGTTGTAATACGTGGGTTAAATGGGTTGGTGGATCGACTCTCGGGTTGTTTAATTAATCGGGTTAAAGTAGTCAACCCGAACATGACACTTTTATTAAATTGGTTAGGTATGACAACCAAAACCTGGTTAGTTCCATGGCTTGTTAGCGTGTCAGGAATAGGGGTGTAAATGAGCCGGGCCGAGCCCGACTAGGCTCAAGCTCGGTTCATCATGTTTTTATGAAGCTCGAGCTCGCCTCGGTTCGAGCCTATGTATTTAAGCTCGAGCTCGGCTTGCGAGTAAAACCCAAAGCTCGAGCACAGCTTGACCCGACTCGAGCTATTTTGAGAACAATCTCAAACGCGCAAAAATCTTGGCTCGGGCTCACTTAATGAGCCGACTAGTTTAAGCGACATCGAAGCACGCTCGAGCCGAGATTTTAACGCGTTTGAGATTGTTCTCAAAATAGCTCGAGTCGGGTTAAGCTGAGCTCAAGCTTTGGGTTTTACTCGCAAGCCGAGCTCGGTTCACCAACGTTATTAGTTCAAATCATATGGGCCAAAGTTGAAACCGACTTGGGCTTTTTAGGATTGGGTTATAATCATCATTATCATTATAATATATATTAACAAAAACCAAAATTTTGTTTGGGCTCGTTTAGGCTTGCGAGCCTAAACAAGCTTTGTATTTCAGACTCTAGCTCGGGCTCCACAACTAAACAAGCTGTATTTTAGGCTTGGGCTCGAGCTCGTTAAGGCTTTTAACCGAGCCGATCCCAAGTAGCTCTGGAACCTCTGGGCTTGTTTACACCCCTAGTCAGGAATTGCCGGTCCTAATCATTCTATGTATCATGTGATTTTTGCAACATATATTCTTTACAATAACTAGTTTTAGTAAATCTTTTTTAGTTTTTTTTTCTTTTTATGTAGAAGAAATTGATACCTCAAATTGCTCAGATCTCAGGTACCAATTATTCTTGTATATACATATCATTTGTTTCATAACAAGTATGAAATATTATACTATATAGGATGGAGAAATTGCAAGGTCGTGGAAAAAATAAATGCTTCTGGAAAGAAGACGAGATACAACTATTAATCAAAGTGCTTCAAGATATGGCTTGTGATCCGTCGTGGAAAACAAATGGTGGATTTAGAAGCAACTACATGGTTGAGGTGCATAGAAGGATCATTACCAAAATGCCGCATTTTTCGAAACAAATTTCGCCTCATATCGAGTCAAAAGTCAAATGGCTAAAGTCAAAGTTTCATGTTATTAATGACATGGTCAAACAAAAAGGGTGTCGATGGAATGAAGTTGAAGAAAAGATCGCGTGCGAAAAACAATGGTACAAAAGTTATTGCCAGGTAAACTTTTATATTGTTATGTGTTCATGTATGAGCTAACTGCATGAAATAAGATTAGGCGTAAAATAGAAATCATCATCATACTCAGTAAATCCCACCAATAGCAAAGCTAAGGTAGGGTCTGAGGAGGGTAAGATGTATATAACCTTACCTCTAACTCGTAGGAATAGAGTGACTGCTTCCAGTGAGACCCCGGGCTCGATAGGCATAAAATAGAAACTAACTTACAATTTATAACTGATTTTAGCAATGAACCTGGTTTTTAACAGATAGTATGTGTAAATTGCTGATGTGGCATTGTTAATGCCAAGCTAGAAGCCACATTAGATGCTACATTTACAGAAATGCTTATGTGCAAAAAACCATAAAAAAATAAATTTATTTACATGTTTGATAAGATGTTTATGTGCCAACGCAAAAAAATGAAATGCAGGTCATTCGTTGCTAGAATAGGCGATTAAATGTAGCTTGTTGGTTAAAATTGGTAACAAAAGTGTAAGTTGGTTTCTTTTGCGCCCGTGATTACTAAAATTTCAAGTATAAATGATTAATTTAAGGGATATTGGATTTAAATAACCCCAACTTTCACCAGTTGGCTGATAGCACTCCCAACTTTCGATTTGTACCACAACACTCCCAACTTTCAACTTATTTTCCTCTGGCATTCTCAAACTAACTGAACCCTAACACAGTTAGATGATGCTAGATGTCACGTCACTAAACAAGTGCCGCATCAGCAAAAAAAGAGGCACGTCAGATGCCATATCAGCAAAATGTGCCATGTCAGCAAAATTGCCACGTTAGATGCCACATCAGCAAAAAAAAAACTAGCTGGGTTAGGGTTCAGTTAGTTTAGGAGTGTCAGAGGAAAGTAAGTTGAAAGTCGGGACTCGGGAGTGTTGTAGTACAAATCGAAAGTTGAGACCGCTATCGGCCAATTGGTGAAAGTTGAGTTATTTTAATCCAATATCCCTAAATTTAAAAAGGTCGTTATTTTTTTCGTGCATTTGTGCATCTTAGTACTTTATTTTCTGATTTTTTGTTATCTTTTATATAGAGTCACAAAGAAGCAAAAGGATTGTGGGAATTTAAATTCCCATTTTTCAACCAGCTTGAATTAGTATATGGAAGAGATGGACCCAATGGTGCAATTGTTGAAGCTAATGATGATGTCATCCCCAAACTGGAAGTTGCAGTTGTCAAAGAAAATGGTAAGTTAGTTAATAGCGAAAGTGAAGATGAAAATCATGATGAATCCGATAATTCTCTAAGTGAAGAAGGCGAAGAAGATGGTGCGAATAATGATAATAATAATACGTCACAAGCAACACCGACGCCTGCAAGAAAGATGTCTATAAAACGAAAAACAACACCGAACATCGAAGACGGGATTATGAAGAAAACAAAAACATCACATGATGATATTGTGGCCTGTTTAGATGAACTCGATAGTAGTTTTCGGGCTTTTGTAGAAGGATTTAACGCTAGTTTTGCAACTATCGCAAATCTCGTGACGAGCATTGTGACAGACGATAACATTCGCCAAAAAACCGCATCAGAAAAGCTAAAGAAGGTCATAGATGAGATCATGAAGTTTAACCTTTCGAGTGATGATGTGTTCAAGGCTGCCGAAATATTTGCTGCGAACAAAAACAAGATTGATGTGTTTTTCAGTCTTCCTGAGCAACTGCGAGTGTCGTATGTGATTAGAAATTTTAATTCTAAATTTGCAAATTCGGAAAACGCTAAGACGATGACATCAGCGAAAAACGCGCGTTAAAGAAACTGAAAGATGTGATAATTGAGATTATGAAACTTAATCTTTCGAGTGATGATGTGTTTAAGGCGGCTGATGTGTTTGCTACAGATAAAAACAAGATTGATGTGTTTTTTAATCTTCCCGAGCAGCTGCGGGTGCAGTATGTGAAGCGGTTGACCGGTCAAACCTCGAGTAGTTAGATGGCATGGGGGTATAATTGTAAATTTGAAACATTGCAAAATGCTAAGGTAGATTATGACATCAGCCAAAAACGTGCGTTAAAGAAACTGAAAGATGTGATTATGAGATCATGGAACTTAATCCTTCGAGCGATGATGTGTTTAAGGCGGCTGAAATGTTTGCTACAGAAAGAAACAGGATTGATGTGTTTTTTAATCTTCCTGAACAACTGCGGGTGCAATATGTGATGCCGGATAGCGGGTTAATCCTCGAGTAGTTAGATGGCATGTGGGTATAATTGTAAATTTGCTAGAGATATTTGTTCATGGGGATGGTTTAATTGTAAATGGCATGTGTTTTTTAATCTTCCTGAACACCATGAGATATGTGTGTGCAACTCTATTTGTGTATTCCATTTCACAACCAGTCATCCCTTTCCACTTGGTGGTGGTCATGCCCTGGGCGTGATTCCAACAGATTGCCCACGTAAGCGCCACGCAGACGACACATAAGCAGGGAACTTTATCGTTAATTTACACGGTGTGGAAAACGCTCCTTATATAGCTCCTTTTAACTATATTAAAAAAAAGCTGATTGGTTGACTTTAGGTGGGCCCCTTGATTTCATCCTCTTGCGTGCGCTAACCCTTTGGCAGAAGCTACCCCCTTTAACGGAGGCGGGGTGGGGGTGAGGCGCCAGATCGCGCTATTGAGCTTATGTGGCGGGCGGGGTGACGCTAAGCCACACCGTGTAGCCTTACAACTCTGGAAAGAAATAGAGATATTTAGATAACTTACAATTCTAGGGTTGTTTGGCTACCAAGTGACCCTATAGCTTTTTGTGTATCAATCTATCAGGTTATCACTTGGACAATGGGACACTATCTAGGGAATGAAACCCACTTCAACATTTCAAGATATAGAGTATAGACTTCCTGTAATAACAGAAGATACAAATGGTTCACAAAATCAGACTTCAAAAAAAAGTTCTTTTATTTCTGAAGTGATCATATCAATTCTTAAACTCAATCATAGGAATATAACCGTCTCCTTATATTTTATTAAAATTGAAAATAAGGAAACACCAATCCATTAGTCGTAAATGCTGCAAAACTTTATATCGAAGACATTATATCCTACAAATTTAATTACATTATCCTGCAGCATTTTGGAGCATTTTCACCTAGTATTAGACCTTCCCCAGAACCGCTAATCCTTTTCGGAACACTGAAAGAGGATTTATCCGAATTCTTTGGTTGTTCCGTAGACGATGTCTCTGAATTCGTTGGTTGTTTTGTGTGATGTCCACTACAATCTTCGGCATTCCCCGAACATTCTAGATGTTTGTAGCCATAGTTCCTTGCATAATCTCGGATAACCATAGTCGTACCCATATGCATTCCCATACCCATCATAACCTGGATGTAAGTAATAGTCCCCCACTCCGTTTGGACCGTTCCCATTGTCAATCGCAGGTGGTTGTGTGTTTTCAAACAAGTTGTTTGTATTAACCGTATATATTAGTATTTATATACGTTGTTTATTCAATAATGAATTCATTCAGAAATCAAATACTTTGATGGTATCAGAGCTACCCTAGCTCTATACCGATTTTCTTTCTTCCTTCACAAGCAAACCACGTGTTTGCAGCCTGTGTAGTTTTTTGGCAGCTGTGCGTCCCCTGTTTTTGCAGCCAGCACCCCTGTTTTTCCTCTTCTTCTCTATTTTTTGTTCCAGAAACTTACCATGGGTGACAAGCCTGAACCTAGTGATGCTGCTGCACGATCCAACACCCTTCACCCTGTTTATACAGTCACCAACATTCAGATTAAGGTGCGGGTCCTTGATGGTACCAAGGTATCATACTCTTTATGGGTTAAATTGTTCCAGCTCAATGCTCGTGGGTATAAAGTTACAAACCACATTGACGGCACTCTTCCTCCAGCAAAAACTGACCCTACTTATGATTCTTGGATGGAAATAGACGCTATTGTTCTTCAGTGGATCTACGGAACCCTATCTGATGACCTACTAGTCCGTGTGCTCGAACCTGAATCCACTGCTCTGGAAGCTTGGCTACAGCTTAAAGCTATTTTTCACAACAACAAAGGCCCTAGGACTGCTGCCCTGGAGCACGAATTCAGCAACCTGACATTAAAATCCATGCCATCCCTTGAAGCCTATTGCCAGCGATTGAAGGAAATAGCGGGCCAGCTAAATGACATCGAACATTCAGTAACCACTGAACGCCTTGTCTTGCAACTTGTTCGTGGTCTTCCCGCAGAGTTCGACACCACCGCTTCCATCATCAACCAGCAACTACCATATTGGGAGGATGCGTGTCACATGCTTCATTCTGATGCACAACGCCTTAAAGCCCGTGAATCTCTTGCTGCCCCTGCTGTTATGGCAGCCACACAAGAACCCCCTCCACCCTCCGCAAACAACAACCGCCGCCAACCTCAAAACCGTGGTGGTGGCCGCGGAGGTGGGCGCGGGGGTGGATCCAATCGCGGTGGTTCTTCTCAGAACCGTAACCGGTCTTCTCAGAATTATCGTAACACTCAACAGCAGTCCACAACCAGCCTATGACACCTTGGTTTATGCCACCTTGCCCTTACCCAACCCAACCGGGTTGGGCTTCTCCTTGGCCCTACGGACCACCACAACAACCTCAGCCAAACAATGGGCCAACAACACCTGAACAAACTCAGCCAAACACCAATCAGGCCCATCTCACCGAATTAAACCCACTGGACCCCGCACAGCTAGAGGATGCTTTTCAGGTCTTGACTGTTGAGGGTGCTGAAAATCCCTTTGGAAATTGGCATATGGATACCGGGGCTTCAGCTCATGTTACGGGTGAATCTGGTATGATTACTACTCCTAATGCTAATTGTCCTATTAAATTTATGTTTGTCGGTAATGGTAATCGCGTGCCCATCCACGGATCCGGTCATACAACCCTTACCCAATCCACAAAATCTTTGCAACTCAAAAACATTCTTTATTCCCCTAACATTGTTAAAAATCTTATTTCGGTAAAACAATTTACTAAAGATAACAATGTTTCCGTCGAATTTGACCCCTTTGGTTTTTCTGTGAAGGAATACCAGACTGGGAAGATCCTGAGCCGACACAATAGTTCCAGACCACTTTATCCACTCACGAGCAATGCTTCCGCATCAGCTTTCTTTGCTTCTGGTCCTCAAGATTTTTGGCATGATCGTCTCGGCCACCCGGGAGCTCATATTATGAACTTTTTAAATTCTAGTAATTTGGTTTCTTGTCACAAACAATCTACTATGCTTTGTCATTCGTGTCAGTTATCAAAACATAAACGATTACCATTTTCTAAGTCTACTTCTGTTACTTTATTGTCGTTTGACATTGTGCATTGTGATCTTTGGACATCACCAATTGTTAGTAAATCGGGTTATAAGTATTATATGGTGTTAATTGATGATTTTACCAACTATACATGGGTTTTTCCCTTAAAATACAAATCTGAAACCTTTGAAAAATTCACTCAATTTCACACCTATATCAAAACACAATTTCATTTAACCATTAAGTCATTCTAATGCGACCTAGGGGAGAGTTTGACAATCTGAATTTTAAAAACTTTGCCCGCAAACATGGACTCCAATTCCGTTTTTCGTGCCCACACACTTCCCAACAGAATGGGAAATCAGAACGCATGATACACCGCTTAAACGAAATCATGTTTTGTCTTCTAACTCATGCCTCTTTACCTTCCAATTTTTGGGTCGAGGCCCTTCATACAGCCTCCTACTTACACAACATTTTACCCTCTCCTACCCGTTGTTTCTTTACACCGATGGCATATTTATATGGCCGTCATCCCGATTATGAACACCTACGTGTCTTTGGATGTGTTTGCTATCCAAACTTATCTGCTACTAGACAACACAAACTTGAGCTTCGTTCTTCTCTTTGTGTTTTTCTAGGATACCCTGCCAACTTTCGTGGCTACAGGTGTCTTAACCTCGCTACGGGCAAGATCGTTCTTTCCAGACACGTCACCTTTGACAAGTCGGTTTTTCCCTTTTCTAATCCTACGATTACACGGCCTCCAACTCATGACTTTCTAGAAACAGACATCTCCCCACTATTTTGCCATAACTTGTTCCCTACCCTCCCAACCAACCCCCTCCTTAGTCACACATCGGCCTCACCAGCCCAACCTATCACGGAACAATCCACACCAGCACCGACCCAATCTTTAAGTGGTCTTTCACAATCAGTATCTCGGCCTTTCGCCCAGGTCTACCAGCGAAGACCTAGGCCACACAACCCGAACCCGACTCCGACACCTCCTACGAGACCACGGTCCTCGCATCCTATGATTACTCGCTCTAGAGCGTCCTGCTCTAACCTTAACCTTTACACATCAACCTCCCCTCCTAAATCTCCATTACTTACTTCTCCCTTAAAAGCCCTATCGGATCCTAATTGGTGTGCAACCATGAATGACGAATTTAAAGCTTTAATGGATAATCAAACTTGGGAGTTAGTGACTAGACCACCTGATGCTCCTCATATAATACGTTGTATGTGGTTATTTCGTCATAAGTTTCATGCAGATGGTTCTTTACAGCGCTACAAAGCCCGTTTGGTGGTTAATGGGAAGTCTCAACCGGTGGGAGTTGATTGTGATGAAACTTTTAGCCACGTGGTCAAACCTACTACAATTCGTACAGTTCTCAGTCTCGCGGTTTCACGTGGTTGGCCTATTAACCAGCTTGATGTGAAGAATGCATTTCTGCACGGTGACCTTCAGGAAACTGTTTATATGCACCAACCACCGGGTTTTAAGGACCCTAGTAAACCTAACCATGTCTGCCGCTTGCGTAGATCATTATATGGACTTAAACAAGCTCCTAGGGCCTGGTACCATCGTTTTGCCACATTTATTACCAAGCGTGGTTTCAAAACTGCCCTAAGCGATACTTCGTTATTTGTCTACGAGTCCGGTACTAAATTAGCTTATTTGCTTCTTTATGTGGATGATATTATTCAGCTTCGGATGACGATCTTTTAAAGCAAATTATTACTTCCTTATCTGCTGAATTTGCTATGAGTGATCTTGGGTCGCTTCATCAGTTTTTGGGTATCACAGTTTCTCAAAAGGCTGGTGGGTTATTCCTGACTCAGGAATCTTATGTTGCTGATATCATTGCTAGAGCAAATATGACTGACTGCAAGTCATGTGCAACACCTATTGATACCAACTCGAAACTGGGTGCTGATGTTGGCCCTCCTGTTCAGGATGGTTCCTTATATCGCAGTCTTGCAGGTGCTCTTCAGTATCTTACTATCACTCGGCCAGACATCACTTATGCGGTACAACAGGTCTGTCTTTTTATGCATGATCCTCGTGAGCCTCATTTTCATCAGTTGAAGCGAATACTACGGTATCTACAAGGTACACGTGATCATGGTTTATATATTCGTCCCTCAAATTCAGTGAAATTAACAGCTTATTCAGATGCTGATTGGGGGGGCTGCCCGGATTCTAGAAGGTCCACCTCGGGTTATTGTGTTTTTTTGGGGGACAATCTAGTTTCTTGGTCTTCCAAACGACAGCCTACTATTTCACGCTCTAGTGCAGAAGCTGAATACCGGGGTGTTGCAAATGCTGTAGCTGAAACTAGTTGGTTACGCAATCTTCTCACTGAACTTCATGTTCCGACTCTTCAGGCGACTATTGTGTATTGCGACAACATCTCTGCTGTTTATTTGTCAGAAAACCCCATACAGCATCAACGTACTAAGCATGTGGAACTCGACATTCATTTTGTGCGCGAGAAAGTTAAAGTCGGTTCTGTTAGGGTCCTTCGTGTTCCTGCTGATTTTCAGTATGCTGATATTTTTACTAAAGGACTGCCTCGCCAATTATTTCAACGTTTCAAATCCAGCCTGTGCATCCGGTCATTTCCAGCTCAGACTGAGGGGGTGTACTAACCGTATATATTATAATATACAGATATGTGTATTATAATATAATATTATTTGTATTCATCTATTAGTATTTGGAATAGATTAGGAATATCTTTTGTATTAGTTATAGTTATCTAGTTCTTTATTTATCTCTCCTGTATTAGTATTTATATACGTTGTTTATTCAATAAAGACTTCATTCAGAAATCAAATACTTTCAGTTTGAACATTCTCCATATTGCCAACGCACCATCTCTGCATCTTTTCCAGCTTTCTTTAGACATTTCAACAGTTGGGTTGGATCAATGTAACCCGAAATATTAACCGACCCGTCATCCCCCATTCTGAAGGTAGTTACTCCTAACAACCAACAACCTTATCAAATCTTGGGAAAGATAATATTGTTTACAACATTAAAATTTAAATAGAAACATACCTTGAACACTTTTTAACACACTTTTCACTGTATTTTGCCATGACTTTTTAACATTCACCTTGATGGTAAAGTTCTAAAACAACAACAAGAACAAAACATATTCGAACAACATATGATTACACAAATAGGTAGTTTATGTTAAGCTTATTGTAGAACCGTGAACGCAGGGTATTCGATTTTTTTGGACTTGGTTCCGGATCCCATGAATGTCTTCATAACTGGTATATGACAAGAGGTTGTGTTAGTATCCCGTTATTTTTCGAATTAGTTTTATGATAGATTAATCACGTTAATTGACTTGTTCGTTAAAGTTTCCCGGCGAGTAAAATTTAATCATTTTATAAACATAATTTACAATTCTAAGTATTAGATGGTCATTTGCAAAAACACTTGATATCACATAAAGAATTTTAACTCAAATCATTATATAACCAAACTTTTAATGCATGTTATATTTTTCAAAACCACATGCCATACACATATGCACCCACACAAATTACTAACACATACATCACATACACCATTAACCCTTACATACCTAAATCAATCGCATACACACACCCATACATTCATATAATACACCTGCAAACACACACATTCCCACATAGCCACACACATGCAGACGTACACCATCAGTTTCACACACACAACCAGGGGGGCTCTTATGGAGGGCAATGTAGGTGTTCGGCTGGCGCACTTTTCTTTCGGGGGCACACAAATTTTAAAATTTCCCAGAGTTATATATGGATGCGAATGATCGTCTGGTAAAACTTAGACGATTTTCTTTTGTATCTAACCTGTTTAAAGTAAAAAAGAAATATAAAAATATGATAGGTTGATTCTTGATTTATTGTGGCATATAAATGAAAAATACAAGTAATAATTGCATTTGAGTTGTGATATCTAAATACGATGGATGGTAAGGGGCATATATTTTCTAGCTCGGACGGGACACCTGAATCTCTGCACACAACACACATATACTAACACACAACGCAACACAACTAACAAATACACCATGCACACACGCTCATACATCTATATTAACACACAACGAACACATACGCTTCGATATACCCACACACAAATGGCATACGATGGATGGTAAGGGGCATTATTTTTTAGCTTGGACGAGGCACCTGAACCCTTCAGCACACAACACATATACTAACACACAACGCAACACAATTAACAAATACACCATGCACACACGCTCATATATCTATATTAACACACAACGAACACACACGCTTCGATATACCCACAAACAAATGGCAACATATATATACATACAACGACCACACTCAAATCAAAAACCTTAATAAGAATATCAAAAAACCATGTGTAACATGTTCGTGTACCTTCACGGATGGTATGCGAGTGAACGACGGAACTTATGGTGGCCGTGAACGCAGCAGCGGTGTAGCTTGAACTCGCGTGCAGAAGTCGGAATGAAACCGAGCAGGAGGATTGAGGGGTTAAAAATGAAGTTGGTTTGTTAGTAAAAGAGGCTTTGATTGGATTGAAATAAAAATCCAGATCTTACGGGATTCATTTTGGTTATTTGGTTAATGAGAAATGATTTGATATTATACTTTCCAAAGTCTATTTGGTTAATGAGAAATGATTTGATTTTATACTTTCCAAAGTCTAGTTTATGTATATACATGTTTTATATATTTGTCTTACTTATTTTCTAATTAAACACATCAATATAATCCGTTATCATTTCACATGATTCCTTTCCTAATTAACCCACCAAAATTAAAAACTACGTCAACTATTTATGCCATAGAAACAATATCTTACAATACACATTTAATTGTAAATTTGCTAACATATTTGTTCTTGGGGATGGTTTAGTGAACTCTTGAACTTGTTGTTTTGAGTTGTTTTGTTATGTGGTAGTTAGGAGCATGGTTGTAAAAATTCCGACTAGCCTCTGATTAGTTGCTGACTAATCGCTAGTCCAAGGTTCATCGAGTAATTTTTATCTAATGGGGAAATTAATCAGTAGAAGGTCCACATTAGTTAAATCCAGTCCTAATTGGCCAAAAATCAATGACAGTCTAGCGTAGGGGTGTTCATGGTTCGGTTTCAAACCGTGAAACCACCCAAACCGGTCATCGGTTCGGTTTCACGGTCGGATTTTTGTTATCGATCAGTCGGTCGGTTTTAATATTTGTAAACCGTAGCAAACGGTTTGTAGCAAAAACCAACCATAATAAACCGGACCGAACTGTAAGAATATATTTTATTTTATTTTTAATATTTCATATATTATATATATAGACATATATAAATTTACATCTAAATTTAATCTAAGTAACTAAACTAATATAGTTAACTATAAAATAGGCCACTTTCAATTTCATTAATTAATAGTCATATCGGCCCATATCTGAACATCAAAAGTCCATATTTTTCATATCGGCCATTTTCAATTTCATAAATTAATACAGTCATATCGGCCCATATTTTTCATTCTTTTATTTTATTTTTTCGTGTTTAGCAAATAAGGCCCAAATAGCCCAAACTGTGAAACCGAACCGAAACCAAACCGTTAATAACGGTTTGGTTTGGTTCGGTTTAAGAAATCAACGGTTCGGTTTCGGTTTTCAACTACCAAAAACCGTAACTAACGGTTTGGTTCACGGTTTGACCCAAAAAACCGACCAAACCGGACCATGAACACCCCTAATCTAGCGATTCCAGCCTGATTCTTGACCAAAACTTGTAAATTCCGGCAATTAATCATATCTACATGAATATATGGGTAAAAAAAGTGATAAAATGTCACACCCTCAAAAATCCACTTGCGGAGTTCTACCGCGAGGCGTGTGACTGCCCAGGATCTAGCCACTAATCATGTCGAACTAATAGTAAATAATATAAAACAAGTCATCGTGTCCAACATGAATAGTGAATTTCAAAGTAAACGTTTCAAAAAAAATATAGTAAGTGTTCAGAGGAAGCATAAATAATTGTTTTATAAAACAAAACCATGTTGTTTCAAACGTAATCATAAAATATAGTGTTTCATCAAGTGACACGACCCATGACAGCTCCTGCTCCTCAGACTGCAAGTTCCCAAAGCAATGATTATCTAACGACCTGCAAGCATGCAGAAAAAGTGTATCAGCGATTAAGCCGGCGAGTTCACAGTTTTGTTTAACGAATACCGGTTTGTGTTTAGTTTAAAGACATGTTGGTAATAACTCGATACCGCAGTGATGTCAGTTTTTTTGCCCTTCCCCAATGCCTATCAACATTGAGATCATGTGGTTAAGGTCATTAGTGTCACACCCCAACCGATGGCGGAAACATCGGGTAGTGGCACTAGGCGACCAGATTGTCTCATGAGAATTCCATAACAATTATCTAACAATATCATTCAAACGTCAACGTCCCATACCATTAACATAACATTTTAAACAATCATTACAGAATCAGCGTTTTTCCCATAAAACAATAAGGTTCGATTTTCCCTAGATTTATTACATTTTGAACTAAAACAAAAACAAACTAGACTAAACAACTACGTCCAAAGCATCCAAAGCTAAACATCCTCAACCTGTTACATATGTTAAAATACAAGTCAATACAATTAAGTAAAGGTGAGCATACAAGTTTGTGTAATACTAGCATAATAGAGAAAACGTTCGCGAAATAGTCTAATTACATATCATGATACACCAAAACACATCACACAGATAAACATAAGCTTATTTCTCATGCTAACTACCGTGAGAAGGCTTGCGCGTCCATCCTAACTAGACCCCGTCGGGTGTTAGCCACACTATAGTACCATACTAGCTAAGGAAGCAAGTTAACGAAAATAAGTCCTAGTCACATGTTTCTAGTATCACGTATTGAGCATATACAATCAGATTATTCGCGTGTGATAAACAGTTTGATTTGTGAAGTGATTTTGATAGAGGAACATATGTAACACCCAAAAAGTGCGTTAAAGCGAAAATGGGTCAAGTATACTCATTGTCGGTGCGTTTTTGGTAAGAGAGTAGACTGTTGAGAGGTGAAAAGGAGCGCCGGATCAGCCTGCATATGCGAACGGAAGTGCATTAGTCTCCGAAAAGCTGAAACGGTGAAGTTTGGGTTGAGCAGTAGACGAACTTGTATGTAAACATACAAGTTCGAGTGAACTTGCAAGGTTTTGTGTGAAGTAGAGTCAAGTTTGGTCGAACTTGGCAAGTTTCTTTGGAGACTTGACAAGTTCGGGTGAACTTGTGAGAAAACCTTACTGAAAAGACAAGTTCGGGCGAACTTGTAAGGGATTTGGTGAAAAAGACCCCAAGTTCGGTCGAACTTGACCCAGATGGGTACAAGTTCGGTCGAACTTGACCTGGGTGCTAGTGATTCTTGAGCGAACTTGATGTTTCGCGTCGTTTGCTGAGGAAATCGAGTGTCCATCTCTCCAACCTTAAGCCACTGAGTAATGCTTAGGCCGGAGAGGTCTTTTGGAGCGAACTTAGCCATTTTACAGAAACTCGGGCTAAACCGGACGAACTTAATGGTTCGTACGGGTTAGTCCAGCTTGTGTAAAGTGACAATTTCGTCCTTGTGCTTCCGGATCTGAAACTTTAGCTTGACAATGTCTCGTTCCACTCAAAAGTGAACGAAACATACATCATTAGTCCGAATATTGTGTAAAAATCAAGGATTTAAAAGGTTTTTGCTCAGATCTAGTATAGATCTGAGTGAAAACAGAAGTTTTTATGGAAAAAGATGAAAATTTTCGTAAACAGAAGAGATTTGATGAAAACGAAGGCATAGCCTTGTGCAAAATCGTTGTAAATTGTAGTTGAAATCGGGTTGATTCTTACTTAGAGAACAGAGGGTTTCGGGTTTGAGAGCTCTGGGCGAAGTTGCAGCAAGTTCAAATGAGATAATGGGGCTGAGTATTTATAGGTGAAGGCAAAAATGAGGGCTGGTGGAGTCAAGTTCGGTTGAACTTGCATGTTTTCATGCAAGTTCGGGTGAACTTGTTGAATAATTCCAGGGATTGAGTCAAGTTCGGCCGAACTTGTACCTGTGTGTTCAAGTTCGAGCGAACTTGTGGAAAAACAAAGGACTTTTGTGTCTCAGGCAAGTTCGGGCGAACTTGTGGTAGTCAAGTTCGGCCGAACTTGTGGTAGTCAAGTTCAGCCGAACTTGGCCTGGTGACCAAGTTTCGTTTGCTGATTTCGCGTTACAAGTTCGTTTGTCGATTCGGTTCGTATCAGATAGATATTAAGCGTTATACTTGATGTAATAGTGCGATTTAGCGATTTGAGCGTGCGAGAGCGATGCGATAGCGGGCGTAATCATAACCACAAATACATAAACACGTATAACACATAAACTAATATTACCACATAATTCCAAAGTCCCAAATAAGTAAATTGCGTTGCGATTGCGATGAGATAGCGATGAGATGGCGCAAGTGTTTATCAAACAATAACACACTTGGCTCGTTTAATAATTGTAATTAAGATTAGATTAGTGATGCACTTAATAAGCGATTAGATACGATATAAATGCAAAACAATATAATTTAATAACATAACTTCTTATAATTCGAATCCCGGGATTACAAAAGGTGGATACAATGGATATAAAAGAAAAAGATAACAACGAAAATTTAGAGTTGTTACAATTAGTTCACGCCCGTCCAATCCAGGTACGGTGTGAGGTTTTCAAGCCTAATAGCGCTATCAACTAATACCTCGTTGCCCTCCAAGCAACTAGTTCGGTAATAAGATGGGACTTAAGTGATAGAGGTGAGTAGATTATCCAACATTGATTTTAAACTATAACATTTGCCAAAAGTATTCCTCCAAGGAATAGTTGTTTCGTAAATGTATTCCTCCAAGGAATAATAGTTTGTTTGTTCCCTCGGAACGCATGCTTGTAAAAGAGCAGTGAACTCACCTTAGTTTGCTCGGCTAAAAGACGGAAAGTAAGTGCGGAGTGGAACCGGTCAATCACGTCCTAACACGATTACCGGTTAAAAGTTAGTGGATGAACTCACACGGAGACGCGGATCCTACACGTATCTAACACGTAGCACACAAAATATTACAATATATATACACACATGCATGCAAAGTGTCGCTATTCGAAATAGCGACCACATTTTCGTCACAAATCACATAATAAATCTTGTCACAAAAATTCAGCTTTTAAGTGCATTTTCGGACAATTTGCGGTGCGTTAATTGGGACCGTTCGGGCATCGGATAATTCCCAAAGAATTACAGAATGTGTCAATCGAACCAGAGACATTTGTATTAAAATTTGGTGACCAAATTCCTTACGGATTTTCCGTGAAAAATCTTGCGCCAAACAGTGATCAGATTCGTCGTAATCTGACCCTGTTTGCCGAACCATTTATTTAAAAATCTACCTTTATCGGATTAACGCGAAACCAACGACAAAATCACTTAATCGAGCAAGGGCATCTCCAGTAAAATTTTCACATCTAAACACTAAACACACACCGAGTTATAACGCAAAACGTTCGCTGCATTTTCTGCAGAAAATGGCAGCTCATAGCAGTTTTACAAACAATTCCGCTAAAAATACCTAGACCTATCCGAAAAATACGAAACCACTTCTGTTTGAAAGCTATTTCTGGATACTTGGTTTTAGACTCTGAAAACGTAAGGTTTCGATATTTTAAAGTCTCGGAACAGGTTACGCAAGTCAACGTATTTTCTGCAGAAAATCGATGAACTGATATTTACTCGCTTTAGTCACTTTTCATGCATACTAACTAGATGTTAAAATCATGCAACTGTACATAATATCACATTAACTACTTATACCATACAAGCTTGCACCCCAAATCATCATATCACACGTTTCCACCCAAGGCAGCTTATATATATATGTCATGCTAAAATTCTATACATATTACAATCCCTTTTTTTTCCCAGCTATATGTACACCTACGCAGTTTCATATACAGATATTACACGGTTCATGTACAGGTCCTCATAACCTTACAACGAAGTCGAACCGAAGTTCTCAAACTTAGCCAATTACACGCGCTTCGAAATCAAGATCAAATATTAATTCCAACTATATTATATAACATAGCATACTTACTAGCCATTAACAGTTGCATACAATCACTTATTCATAAGTACATATACATACACATTCAGATTAGCAAGCACCGGCTAATCATAACGATACCCGTTCACGTCTACTGTTATCCATATACATACGCATACATATAACACTCCACCTATAATAAATTTGTAAACACATAACAGTTGGGCATGGCATTAAAACACACAACATGAAACTACAATTTGAACCGAAACCATGACGAAGGAACCGTGACAACATCGTTAATTTAAAGAGTTACGAACGAGAGAGTTGAGGCCTTACCGGCGATTCGAGGGCTGCGTTTAGGCTGGAAAGAGGGGTGATGATGATGGTTGCCGCAAGTTTGAATGAGGAGGTTAGGGTTTGAGAGCTAATAATTCTTAAGGATATATAAGATATATCATGCAGGTTTTACGTAAATAAGGTTTCAAGGGGTCTTGTGGCGGTTTGTATTAAATGGGCCGGAATAAGAAGTCAAAGAATGGGTGAACTGGGCTGCCATTGTTGGAAAGCGTAGATGTGTTTGTGGGTAATGGACATCAGTTATGTACCTATGTATATTTATCAATATTACAACTAATAATAATAATAGTATCGCTACTATTAATAATGGACACATTTTTTTTACACAACAAATAATACAACTAATAATAATAGTAATATCGTTAAGTATTAACTCGATTGATTAATAGAACATATATTAATCAATTTGGTCTTTACCTCGAATTTTTGGGTTGTCACATAAAACATGTCTACTCAAAATATATATGTGTATATACATATAGAAAAAGTGTAACGTACAATAGGGCTTATCGTACGAGCTTACGCGATTGTGAAATCGCATGTTGTAAAAAGCGTTGATGAAATCGCATGTTGGTATTGTTTGATGAAATCGTATGTTGGTATTGTGTGGTGAAATTGCATGTTGAAGAGTGAATTCGCACCAGATCGTACGACTGGGATGATCGCGTACGTAATGTAGGATAAGGGCTCTTGTACGTTAACCGGCCTCTATATAAATGTGTGTATATATCATTGAAAGATGGATTATAGTAGATTACTGGATTGTGCTAGCTACCGAGCTAGCTTAGTTGAAGATAAAACAATCAGTGCGTTTTTGCACAGATCATTGAATCGTTACAACTTATGTCATAGCAAACATTTGTATCGCATACAGTGGTCAAATCTAACCACAAGTTATATTTGTATTGCATAGATCATTGAATCGTTACAACTTTATTGTACATTAACGTATTCATATACGTTTTTAACTCCTAACCACAAGTTATAACTTATAAGGATGTTATGGAATTAAAGTACGACATAGATTAGTGAAAATAACCCAAAGTCCTAAGATTTTCTTTATTAAAACCACAAAAAAAAAAGTTCGGGTTTTACCTCTTTACATATACAAAAAGAAATAAAAGTACCCGTTAGGAGTCTCACCCATAGCATAGCCGCTATTGGCGTCTTTCTAAACATTAGGAACAACAAAAGCATGGTAAGATATATATTATATTCTTACTCTTCAGGTAAGAGCTTAATAATAACTGCAATTAACAGATAAACCTCAAACTACATAGCGATAGGTGACATAACGGCCGGCTGTCTCACTTGGTCTGATAATTTTCATAACCTGGCCGCGCTTTAGCCCATAGTAACGCGCGAGTGGATCAGACACCTGAATCCTAGGTAGCTGTCATTCAAGCATAAAAATACGAGGATATAATTAAAAATATGTAAATCATGTAACATGAGTGGGTAAATATCTTAATGTCTTACAATTAGAAAAAGAACCTCAATATATAAAGGAAGAAACCTAGCTATATCAGGCTATGGTCCATAGGCCTGGGGCTGCAATCGAACCAGACGAATACGAACAAGACCTTGTTCGTGTTTGTTTGTTTGTTAAGGAAATATATGTGTTCATGAACACTAACTGAACGACATTTTATGTTCGTGTTCGTTCGTTAAGGAAATGAATGTGTTTGTGTTCGTTTGTTAATTTTAGGTAACATACACAAACGAATGTTCATGAACACAGACACAAACACAAAGTAGTGTTCATGAACGCAAATGAAAACAAGCAAACACAAACAAGCGTTCATAAACAGAATATGTAATACACTAATACTTATTAAATATTTTATTTGTCGGAGTTTGGAAGTATTTAAATTAAATATAAAAATTAAACACACTAATGAACTATCGAACAAAAAAGAACACGTTACCGAACGTAAATGAACGAACGAGGTTTCTATTCATGTTCATTCATTTAACTAAACAAACGAAATTTCTTGTTCGTTTATTAAACGAACAAACACAACGAACTTCCTGCCAAACGATTCACGAACTGTTCGTTGAACGTTCAGCTCGTTTGCAGCCCTAGCCATAGCACACATAATACAATATATACAACTAACAAATCATAAATACTTGACTACATATCAAACAGTTACATTTAAGCTTGTGAGTCAGATAACGGGTCAAATTGGGTTCAAGTCAAACTGGGTGCGGGTCAAAACAGGTCATTTAAAAAAGTATAGTTTGGTTCGAGTCAAAAAGCGTAGATGCCATCCAATTATAAAATATAAGGAAATAAGGATATGTAAACTATAATTATTTGGACTCAAGCGAAACAGGTACATCAAATTATGTGTCAACTGTCAAGTCAAACGTTGCACTATCATATGGAAAATAAACCTGTGTTTCTTTGACGGTGTATCTTTCCAGCAAAGTTTTCTTTTCTTCGGTTGTAAGCACTTGGTGCTCAGGAACTAAAACATGATCTTTAACATTCACCAACAACTCAGCCTCCTGTACTTGACAACATTATATAAATATCACTAAAAGAAGTGGCAATTTCAACTTATTTATTGATAAACAGGTTTTATTCGGCTTATGTTTTATCTCGAACAAGTTAGAAAAATACCTGCTTAAGACTCCTCAAGTCCAATGGGTCAAGAGTCATGCAATGTGTATTTTAAAGCATGAAACCTCCTAATCATTTTATTATAAAAACAGCTTATTATGGAAAATGAAATAATTTCTCTAAGGGAAATTATATAAAAGATATCAGAAACTGACATTTGTTTACTTTCGTTATCGCTACGTAGGCACGTAGCGTATAGGTAGCTTGTCACTACTGTCCGCTATTCGCTTTCGACAACTATGGAATAAGCTATCCAAAACACCCCCATATTGGCTTATTATTTACCATATTGTATATTTCTTAATTGCTGAGTGTTATGTGCCTTATGTCCAAGGCTTGATGCAAAACTACGATCGAGCCGGGGGTCTCATTGGAAGCAGCCTCTCTATTCCTACGGGGTAGAGGTAAGGTTGTCTACATCTTACCCTCCTCAGACCCTACCTTAGCTTTGCTATTGGTGGGATTTACTGAGTATGATGATGATGATGTATATTTCTTAAAACACTATTGAAAAACAAAATATGCAACAAACATAGTGAAAGCAGTGATTACCTGAAAAACTTCCAAATGGAACTTTGTAGCAATCTCACTCATGCAGGTTCGAGCAAAAGGCGTCAAATTTTCTCGAACAACCAAAACTGCTCGAAAAACATTTTCTGATTTCATACGTTCAGTGTAAGTCTTCAACGTTTTAACACCAACCTTTGGTTCCTCAGGGAAGAAGACATAGATCTGATCCATAAAACAATATAAATAATCATCAAATTCACCAATGAACTGAACTACTTAATAAATAAAGGGAAAATCACCAAAATGACCTTTGACCAACCCACTTTACGTAAATAAACATGGATTGCATCTTGGGTAGACGCAATCCCTGAAATCGATGCAACTTTCGCGTCTTAGCCAGACTCAAACTCTTAAGCCAATAGAGATTTGACATGTGTCATCATCCTTAGGTTTTTTTTATTTTACTTTTCCACCACGATTTTTAAACGAGCATAACTTTTTCATACGTTAATAAATTTTTTTTAAAAAGCTTACACCAAATTAGAGAGAACTTTATTTATCTTTAATTTGATTTTTTTTATGAAAAAAAATACTTTAGTATGAAAAAGTTATGCTCGTTTAAAAATCATGGTGAAAAAGAAAAAAATAAGTAGCGCTGAAACCCATGGCACAATCTCAGACGCAAACTTTGAGTCTCAGACGCAAACATTGAACCTCAGATGCATACTTTAAGTCTCAGACGCAAAACTTTTAGTCTCAGACGCGAACTCTACCTTAGATGGGAAAGTTGCATTGATTTCAGGGATTGCGTCTACCCCAGACGCAATCCATGTTTGTTTTCGTAAAGTGGGTTGGTCAAAGATCATTTTAGTGATTTTCCCATAAATATATGATATTATTATTCACCTGATCAGAGCTATCATTGGTCTTGGCCTTGCTGATAAGGAGATCTTCTCTTTTCATATTCTCACCATATTTCCTTAACAGATCATTCATGTCCATATTGATCTCAAACTCTCCAACCAAATAGCCTCTGTCTCTCAGCATCTGCATAACGGTCCTCCTGATCCTAAATAATCGGCTAATTTCTTCTTCTGATAATGCCATCTCGTATGGTCTCTTTACCTAATTAGTGTTTAACAAAATTACTATTTTACGAAACAAATAATCACCAAAAGAAATCATCATCAGCATCCATACGTTTGTAAGATAACACGAATTTTATTCAATCCGTAAGAGCTAAGATGTGAGGTTTGATCAAAATGAGAATGTTGGGTGCGAGGTTTGTTGCAATTAGCCAATCAAATACTTAATATATATTCTTCAAGCTAAAAAATAATCAACAGATATACTCTAAAAATACTTTGTTTTGCTATTCAAAAAAGGCTTGTGGTGCAACTTGTTGCCGGTTTGCCTTCCATTTTGATGTATTGGGTATTGTTTCGTTTTTTTCATTTGCTATTTAAGATTATCTAAGTGCGATTTACAATAAATACTGATTAAGCAATAATTACAAATCCTCTTCACACCCACTTAGACCACTGTGGCCCTTCAAACAAGTGAGTGTGAGAGCCCCTCCTACCTACGTGGCGCTGAGGTGGCAACATTTTATTTTCACACTCACCTGACCACTACAAATGGTCTAACTAGATTAAACAACTAACAGTATGAATAATTATCAGTAAGAACAAACAATCACAATAAAGAAAAATGCATCTAGTAAACCTAGTTAAGAGTATATATTAGATCCTATGTAGTTAATGTCCCAATATATCACTCATGTCTTAGTCAGAATATCAGTACTGATAATATCGGTGCAAAATATCAGTCAGAATATCGATACTGATAATATCAGCGATGTTGACCCCCCGATATCAGTACCTTTCTTCTTATTGTTGCTATTAGTGTTTTAAGTCTTAATTGTTAGTTGTTAGCGTTAAATGTTAATGTTTTAAGTCTTAGTCAGTTCCTACTTGCTACAATTGTTAATGTTTTGGAAGTTGCAAAAGGTTAATTTGTTAATGGTCTGAATTGTTAGCGTTAAGTTGCTATATATATAAATTTAGCATGATATGAAAATTACCGATATCCCACAGCACTAACCGATATCTCAAATATCAGTCCTTCACCGATATCCAATATATTACCGCATTAACTACTTAGATTACATCTAAGTGGTTTAAACCTAAACAACAATCTATAACATCACACAAATCACATACGTACTTTTATAAGTGCGAAATTAATAAAACTATCAACATCGTGAGCACATAGCTAGGGATTACGATAGCGATCTTCTCGGAACAAAAATAATCCGAATTATTCAAACAACTACACAAATTACGAGCACGTACTTTTACCTAGGGTTTACGATATAATTATTGTTCTGTAACCAAAAGTTCTCAAATGTTTACACGATCGTACGGATGAAAATGTTACCTGTTATGAATGTGGATGAAATAACTGTTTCACGTAAGAAATAGACTCGAATTATAGATATATGTTGATGAATAACGAACATCGATTGTTCGTATACATGTAATAATAACGAGATTACGATTCGATTGATGAAATCGATAGAATGAACGGTTGAGAGAGACGTACCGAGCGGATGTGCAGGTGGTGGCGAAATGTGACGATGGTGATGATGATTGGACCAGCTGCCCGTATAGTTATGAAGGATGAATGAGTGAATGAATGGGCTTGACCCAACTTGGCCCATATGCAAATTTAAGGCCTGTTTTGAAGCGGGTTGGATGTAGATTGTAGAGTAGCACAAATCGGTTTAATTTTAATAACCGGTTCGGTTAACCGGTTAATTTGACTATTTTACTTTAATTGGTTAATGCTTTAACCAGATCTTTTTTTAACTGGTCCAGTTAATTACTTTAACCAGGTCGATTAATTAACCGTTTATTTTGCCTTTTTTTAATTTATCGGTTAACCAGTCTATCGGTTAAAAAACCGGTTAATAACCGGTTTCTAACTAAATACTTATAACCAGTTACTAACCTATGGTTAAAAATATCCACTGACTAGTTATTCCTAAATCGGTTATTAACCGGTTACGGTTTCGTTTAATACCCGGTTACGGTTTATTAACCGGTTATTTTGTGCACCTCTAGTTGGAACTAGAGGTGCACAAGACCAGGGTATTTTTTTAATAATCGGATTCGGGTATACCCGGTACGGGTATGATCGGGTTTTGAATTTTCGGGTATTGTCAATACTGGGTCGGGTTTGGTTCAGGGTAATTGCAAAGAAAATCCATAGCATGTGTACTCGGGTTAGGGTATGAAAAAAAAACCGGGCAAGTATTAAGAAACACCGGAAGGGTATAAACATGAACTTTGTAGTTTTTTTGTTTCCAACTTATTTTTTTGTTTATAAACATGAACTTTAATAATATAAAACTTTAGTTTAACAAGATTAAATGATACTAGGAACTAGAATAATCAAAGTGCATACATTTCTAAAACCCAGTATCGGGTATTCCTAAAGCCCGGGTATGGGCTTTCCTAAACCTGGGTACGACCATTCCTAAACCCGGATACGACCATTCCTAAAACCCATATACGGATATTGTTAAACCCGGGTATAAAAAAACCCGGCTTCGGGTACTTAGCTGAAATACCATACCCGGACCATACACTACAAGTATATATAACAAAACGTTACCTAGATAGTCTCTGCACTAGTTAACAACTTAAAGGCAATGTTTTAAAAACCGGTTCAAACCGGCTGGTTGTATCGGTTAAATCGTCTGGTAGAACCGGTTAAGTCGTCCAGTACACCCGGTTGAACCCTCCGGTACACCCGGTTGAACCGCCCGATACACACGGTTAAACTATTTCTGAGGCAAATCCAGTTTAATAAAAATCGGATTTTAAAACATTGCTTAAAAGTCAATACGTTGCTATAAAAACCCACGAATCTAATGCTATGACTTGGGGAGCAACGTGGAGTAAAAGACTTAATTAGTTTAGAATCATCTTAGTTGTGGTTGTGTTGCATAATTGCTCGTCTTCTCGAGTTGTAAGCATAGTTGTAACGTGTCACACCCCTACCGATGGCGGAATCATCGGGGTAGTGGCACTAGGCGAATCAGATTGATCAAGAGATTTCCATAACAGCCATTTCAAAGATAATAATCAACATTCAATATCCCATACTATCAAACTCATAAACCTTCAAAATAACCATTACATTTCAACAAAATCTCTTAACATAAATCCAATTCGATCTCCCCTAGATTTTATTACAAGCCATTCTAAAAAACTAACAAAACGAACTAAACTACGCATGCAACATCCAAGGCATCCAAGCTAAATCCTCAACCTGTTACATACGTTAAAATACAAGTCAATAAAATTAAGTAAAGGTGAGCATACAGGTTTAAGTACTACTAGCATAATCGAGAAAGCGTTCGCGAAATAATCTAACTACATATCATGATACACAAAAACACATCATACAACATAGGCTCGTTTCTCATGCTAACTACCGTGAGAAGGCTTATGCGACCATCCTAACTAGACCCCGTCGGGTGTTAGCCAAACTATAGTACCATACTAGCTAAGGAGGCAAGTTAACAAAAATAAGTCCTAGTCACATGTTTCTAGTATCACGTATCGAGCATATACAATCAGATTATTCGCGTGTGATAAACGGTTTTGATTTGTGAAGTGTTTTGATATAGGAACGTATGTAACACCCAAAAATTGCATTAAAGCAAAAATGGGTCAAGTATACTCACTATGGGTGCGTTTAGGAGAGAGTAGACGATTGCCGAGAGGTGAAGAGGAGCGCCGGATCAGCCTGCATACGCGAACGAAAGTGCATCAGTCTCCGAAAAGCTGAAACGGTGAAGTTTTGGTTGGGTAGTAGACAACTTCGGGCGAACTTGTGTGTAAACACACAAGTTCGAGCGAACTTGTATGGTTTTGGTGAGTTTTGAGTCAAGTTCGGTCGAACTTGATGAGTTTCCTGAGAAACTTGTCAAGTTCGGGCGAACTTGCATAGTTTCTTAAGAAATAGACAAGTTCGGTCGAACTTGTAAGAAACTTGGTGAGAATTGACCAAAGCTCAGTCGAACTTGGCCCCTATGGGTGCAAGTTCGGTCGAACTTGACCAGTGAGCTGGTGATTCTTGAGCGAACTTGATGTTTTCGAGTCTAAAATCTTGCATTTTCGCGTCGTTTGCTGAGTAAATCGAGTGTTCATCCCTCCAACCCTGTGGTACTGAGCAAACTTAGGTCGGAGAGGTCTTTTAGAGCGGTTTTAGCCGTTTTACAAAAGCGTGGGCTAATCCGGGCGAACTCGAGGTTCGTTCGGATTAGTCCGGCTTGTGTAAACCAACATAAACGTCCTTGTGCTTCCAGATCTGGGATCTTGAATGACAAATGCTTCGTTTCATATCAGAAAATGAACAAAACATCATCAAAAGTCCGTATTTTGTGTAAAAATCAATGTTCAAAAGGTTTTTGCTCAAATCTAAGCTTAGATCTTAGTGAAAAGCTGAAGTTTTATGTAAAAAGATGAAGATTTTCGTAAATAGAAGAGTTTTGATGAAAACGAAGGCTATGCCTTGTACCAAAATCGTTGTAAACCTTTGTAAAACGTTGATAAACATTGTTGTAGTTGAAATCAAGTTGATTCTTACTTAGAACACGAAGGTTTTGGGTTTTGAGAGCTCTGGACGAACTTACAGCAAGTTCAAATGAGAGGAATGAGCTGAGTCTTTATACAACCTCGTATACAATCAATCGTTTAAACGTTAGAGCCCTAAAATGCCTTCTTGCCTTAAAGCCATTTCCATTCTTGTTGAGATGCAACACAGTTGGTTGGCCGCTACCTCGATAACTGGTTATTTTAAATTACCTATCCTTGAGTTATTCAAACTCGTTTAAACCACTCGCCTATACGAACACTTACACGTTTTACTTATGTTTGGTGCCTCAAGTCATTCTAGTCAAGCAACTTCTTCTTGCAAACCTAACTCCTCGATGCTCTAAACTTCATGTTATCCCTCACGTATCAGAACTCCAAATCATTAACCCTCATACTATTAACCATTCCTTTTGAGTCTTCCCTTTAATTAAATTTCGGGACGAAATTTCCTAAAGGAGGGGAGACTGTAACGCCTCGTATTTTCTTAATATTATCCTTTAATATAATAATAATAATAATAATAATAATAATAATAATAATAATAATAATAATAATAATAATAATAATGACAATAATGTTATACTACATTTCACGTTGTTTGGGTTCGAAGACGGGTTTCAAAATGTAATTGGCCCGCTTTAAAACGTAAGAACCGAACTAGCGGGCTTTAGGCCCAACCTACCAAGTCCTAATCACCTAAACCCTACCTATTAAGCTAACACTCACACACACATCTCATATAAACATCCAGCCGCCACCTCCCCTCTCTGCTCTCTCCACTCCGGCGACCGGCGCTGTTTTCCGGTGACCCTTCTTCTCCGGCCGACCACACACTAACACACCTTTTCTCCTCCTTTTCCCCGCTCACTCACACCAACCCGACACCCAACCCTCTCGCTCTGGAAAGGATGGCCGACCACCCAAGTGGTGGCGGCGGCGCGACAACGGCAGCCAGCGGAGCAGCAGCAAGCCGCAGCAGCAGGGGAGCGACGGCGGGTCGACGGCAGCGCCTTCGTAAGCAGCGGCGGTCCTGGTCTCCTTCCGACGAGCTTCACCGGTAAGAAACCACCCCCATTTTTGTCTTTTGTTCTTTCTGAAAATTGTAGAAGATAACATGCTATTTTGACTTCTGATGTTTCGGGTCACGGGTTAGCTTCGGTTCAAGATGCGTTCGGGTCAGATTTCATGTTCAAGATGCGAGTTATGGTTATTCGGTTCAGCCGCGATTCAAACTTGGTTCAGATCATTTTTAGTTCGGGTTTGTTTCGGGTTCATGCCCTGTTCGGATGTCGAGTCAGCGGGTCAGATTTTGGGTCAGTCAACGCTGGTCAAAGCAAGTCAACGCTGGTCAACAGTCAACTCGGTCAACTGTCGGGTCAAACCCGGTCGACTCAGTCAGTTCGGGTAACACACGAGACTTGTAACGGCGCTAATATTCTTTTTTTATTTATTTATTTATTCTATTTTGTTAACGCGACCTCAAACTTTATATGCTTTATTTATAAAATCCATAGAAATATATGTATAATCATACTATGTTAATTGATACGTTTTGTAAAATAATCGACAACTTGTTTTGTCGGGATCATCCAAAAACAAGGGGAAACTCTGCCCGTTTTTCGTCAAAACCTGCATACTTCGAAATATATATGCCTATCTATCACATTTTGTCAATATATATATATATATATATATATATATATATAATATAATATATATCCATTTCGTGTTCGTCAAAGTATATATTTAATATTTACGCCAATTCGACAAAACATATATTCATTTATCACACCTTTAGACGCAATATATTTTCTCTAACAACACACATAGATATATGAAAATACTAACTACATAAATATATATATTACACTTTTCAACGAAATATATTTACATAGCGACCAAATACATATATATATTATTCTTTTCGACAAAATACGCTTATTTAATGACAAAATATATGCATATCATTAGCTTCGACAAAATATATTTATTTATTATACTTTTGACGCATATATTTATTTATTATACTTTCAACGAAATAGTTTACCTATTTATTATTTTCGACCACACTTCTATAACCTCTTAGACGAATTTTAAAGTTATAATTGTTACATAAGTCGTGTTATATAAATATACGTACTTTCAACTCCAATTCAATCCCTTCGTCAAATTCCGTTACTCATACATTTTCGTTTGCCTAATAAAGTGACCTCGATGTCTCATCCTCCAACTCCTTAACTCGTCGCGGATTTCCAAAGAAGACTTAGCAATCTTGTGAGTATACTCGAACCCCCTTTTACGTTTATCACTTTTGGTGTGTAACATGTTTACATATAAAAAACAACACTAACTTATGCTTTATTACTTGCACGAACAATCCATTATACATGAACGCTCTGATACGTATGTTATGGTTATACTAGGACCGAACGTATGTGATACCATAGTCATTAGCTTACTTTTGAGCCTCCATTTGACATGTATAGCGCTATAGGAGTAACGCACCACCCGTGAACGAGTGGTCATGTTGAATTATCATAAACATATTGCGTAAACAGAGGGTTGACTAGAAATATCGCATGCCTTGTATATGCTCGTATGTAACCTTAGGTGCCATGTGGATTGTTTAAACTTATGCTCATACGTATGCTATGCTCAAACTTGTATACTCGCCTTTGCTTTTGCATTGAACTCGTATTTTAAAACATGTTACAGGTTGATGAAGATGATGCTATGAAAATGAAGTAGCGTGGGGACTAGATACACACATAGACGTTAGGTTTATTGTAGATGTATTAAAATTATGTCTTTGTTCTTGTTGTATTTAATTTTCTCTTGTAATGTATAACAATTTACGTATGAAATGAAATCCGGTTTGAATTAATTATCGTCACTTTTAGTTTTACGAGCAATGAGCAATCTCGTTTTCGTCTCATCCCAATGTTTCCGCCATCGGTTGGGGTGTGACAGATTGGTATCAGAGCCATAACTATAGGGAATTAGCTAGAATTGCCATGCTTTCGACCTAGTCTATAGTTAAGCACCACATTCGACCATACGTGATTCGCATGCTAATTTCTTAAAACGTCTCTTATGTGTTAATTCATGAAATGCTTTACGTGTTCATACTCGTTACATTATTTCAATCATACGCCTTTTCTAATGCATTTGACTCGATTATACTGAATTTGAAAACACTCGTATTACACAAGTGAGACGACTTCACCAAAATAGGCATTATATCCACAATTTGGTGAACGATTCTCCTTCCGATTATTCTTTATTTTTCATGAAGTTACACCATCAAGTTAGGAGTGACATCCACACCTTGATGGAAAAACTTCCCATTCCAACTCTAGTGGACTCTCATCAAAGTGTCGAAATTAATTTTGACCCGACGAGTACCAACCACACTTAGGGTACGAAATCGTCAAGTTAGGAGTGAAACCCGCACCTTGACGATTAAGTCCCATTCCCCGATTTTCAATCTCGCCAAGGTTTCGATTTTCCGATCAATTTGAAACGTGTAGTAACTGGAAGGGTAAAATGTCCGTTAATCGCTTCTCGACGAGAGCGTTTTACCTATAGGCCAAAGCACGTTTCTCTAATTTGAAAGGATCTTCGATTCACTTTGGAATAGTCAAAGTTTCTCTACCCGGAACAATCTAATACTTTATAAACCTCTCTTTTATACTATTTCAATTTATATGGATCTTCTTATCTTTTATATACCTGTTACCTCTTCTTTTCGAATTTCAATTTATTCTAAGGTTTTCATACGAGTCATACTAAACTTTTTCATATATCTATACGTATTTACATGCAGGATTTCAAAACGTCATCAACTAGACTTATATTTCTCGAAAATCCCGAAATAGAGACCCACCATCGAGATAGGAATGATTTCCTTACCTTGATGATCAAACTCCGTTTCTTCTTTCCTTAAAACGACCTCACCAATGGATTTGGGGTGATTCCCATACCTCGGTGATCGTTACCAACCCTCCTTCTTGGAGACTTTATCATACAAACCACACGTTCGAGTTGCATGCCTAAATCTTTTATTGTATTGTCAAAATTCTTACTTAGGCGAATTTCAAAACGTACTATTTTATCAAACGTATTTCTTATCCTGTAATCTATTTCATATAAATCACGTACGTATGTACTTGGTCACCACATGAAACGTTTTGTTTCGCGATTTTCAAAGCTCGACGGAATGCTACCTACCAACTTAATCCGTCCAAGGAATACCTTGCCCACAAATCTTATGTTTAACATAATCACTAAAACACGCTCACGCAATAACTCTACGTTAAGAATTTTCATTTGTAAACAAAAATTAAATCAATATCTTATAAACAACATGAGATCGTTTTACTAAGGGAGTGTTTGGGATTGCCTTTTTGTAACCCAATATTTTCATTTTGTGTTTTGAAAGCGCAAATATTAAATAAATAAATAAATCTAAATCTATTCTGAGTATTTGGTAAGTAATTGAAAAAAAAAACTGATTGTTTTTTTTACGTTTTGTAGATATCAAAAGCTTAATTATTTTATTTACTTATTCATTATTTTTTTATATATGTTGCAAACACAAATAGTTGATTTTCTGGTTATTGGGATATCAAACAACATAATCAAATCCAAACAATATCTTTCCGCAACACGTTTTGTTACAGCTAATTATCTAATTCTGATTATTCAAAACGCATAATCGATTTTCAAAACTCAACCCCAAACACCCTCTAAAACCCTTATCGCGATTTATAAAACGTTTTGCTAAACACTTTTCAACGATTATTAAACTATCATCCCAAATTCTTTCAAGGGTCAACGTTTCACGAGAACCGCAAGATTCAAATTCCTTATTTTAATGTGATATTCGTTGGAAAGATGCAAACTTACTATTTTAAGACCTTATCATACACCTCCTAAAATGTCACCTAAATTTCAAAACACGTGGGCAAGACAACCTTATAAGGACCAATCATTTTCGACTTAAATTCTTCTAAACCAATGGTAGCACTCCCGTCCGTTACAAAATACATAATGCATAATGAGTAAGTACTTTATATTCTTTTATATTTACAAACTAGGTCCTACATTTTAAGTCAAACTTAAACCTATTTGAGAATCGATAACCTTAGTCAACTATTGCACGACATTTTAATCATATCATTCGTTTTACATACCCTGATTTCTCGACTATTTTATGTAAATAAACTCGTTGCATTCAATCATATCATACGCACCATCACCGTCTTTTACACTTGTTGATATTCATAATTATACACATATTCATGTTCATGAACATGCATGTTATCATTCATGCTTATACTTATAATCACATTCATGCATATACACCTTATATTCATGCTTATACTTATACACATACTTATGCTTATACTCGTATTCATATATTCGTGCCTGTATGCGAGCGACCCAAGGGATTCGCTTACGTGGACCTCATGCTTATTTCGACGCAAACATGTTTATATACTACACTCTTACACGTACGTAAACTAGTTTTCAGAAGAATTTATGTGTACCCTAATTCATACGCCGCTAGTACAAACTATGCGGATCGTGCGATGATCGGTATAATCACGGGTGCACACGGGATTATAGTGATAAGCGCATGAGAACCATAGGGCGTACTGCCACGTATGGTAATACACGGAACGTAACGTAGCATCGAGTAACGAAACGGATCGCAATGTGGTCAAACATGGTGGTACGCCGCTGGTACTTCCTATGTATAAGTGTTTTCACCATGTTGCCAAACTTTCGTAATACGTGCCATGAGAAATTCGGTGTTTTACAGACCATAATAAAACCTAATACGCAAACTTTAACAACTCACAAATGCATTGCTAATCGTAGAATACCCGATTATTCACGACGAGACTTCATCCCTAACGCAACGTTTTCGTTTGTTCAAATGCATATGCCATCATTATGCTCGTATTCGTTTATGTGGTCGAACGTTCAATCTTGTGCCTCCAGTATTCCATGTTATCATTGTCTTTATACAACCTCATTTACAATCAATCGTTTAAACGTTAGAGCCCTAAAATGCCTTCTTACCTTAAAGCCATTTCCATTCTTGTTGAGATGCAACACAGTTGGTTGGCCGCTACCTCGATAACTGGTTATTTTAAATTACCTATCCTTGAGTTATTCAAACTCGTTTAAACCACTCGCCTATACGAACACTTACACGTTTTACTTATGTTTGGTGCCTCAAGTCATTCTAGTCAAGCAACTTCTTCTTGCAAACCTAACTCCTCGATGCTCTAAACTTCATGTTATCCCTCACGTATCAGAACTCCAAATCATTAACCATCATACTATTAACCATTCCTTTTGAGTCTTCCCTTTGATTAAATTTCGGGACGAAATTTCCTAAAGGATGGGAGACTGTAACGCCTCGTATTTTCTTAATATTATCCTTTAATAAATAATAATAATAATAAAAATAAATAATAATATAATATAGTAATGACAATAATGTTATACTACATTTCACGTTGTTTGGGTTCGAAGACGGGTTTCAAAATGTAATCGGGCCGCTTTAAAAAGTAAGAACCGAACTAGCGGGCTTTAGACCCAACCTACCAAGCCCTAATCACCTAAACCCTACCTATTAAGCTAACACTCACACACACACCTCATATAAACATCCAGCCGCCAGCTCCCCTCTCTGCTCTCTCCACTCCGGCGATCGGCGCCGTTTTCCGATGACCCTTCTTCTCCGGCCGGCCACACCCTAACACACCTCTTCTCCTCCTTTTCCCCGCTCACTCACACCAACCCGACGCCCAACCCTCTCGCTCAACTCTCTCTCGCTCTGGAAAGGATGGCCGAGCACCCAAGTGTGGCGGCGGCGTGACAACGACAGCCAGCGGAGCAGCAGCAAGCCGCAGCAGCAGGGGAGCGACGGCGGGTCGACGGCAGCGCCTTCGTAAGCAGCGGCGCACCTGGTCTCCTTCCGACGAGCTTCACCAGTAAGAAACCACCCCCATTTCTTGTAACATCCGTAAAAAATTGGGTTAACCAAACCCCTTCGTTTATTAACCGAACATCCAGTTAAAACTTTCGTTGCGTATTTAATGCTTAAATTAATTTTATACGATACATAATTAATAAATATATTAGAATATAAAATTTATAATTGAAAATTTATTAAAAATAATGAAATAAAATTAATATGCTGATGCCGGGTTTCGAACTCGGGTCAGCCGGGAACCTCAAGTCTTAACTCACATCCACCAAACCACTCCGCCACTTGTGTTCTTTAGTGATATATCAAGACAATTAATTCAAATAACAAAAACTCAATTTCAAATCAGTCAACCGACGCGCCCAATTCGCAGTCGCCGGAAATCCCGACGATTTCGCCAATTATTGTCGGTTTCTTGTGACTTAACGTGAGTATTAACACTTACATCAGTTATAACCGATGTCCAGTTCCGCGACATCAGTCATAACCGCCGGAGAATAATTGACCAACGAATCAAGACAGAAATCGGACCCAATTCATCGATATTCTTTCCTATAAATACACACCCTAGCCTCTGGTAATCTTTTCGCTCAAAATCACACCAATTCTCGACGAAATTTCACTCGCCGGAACTTTTCTGCCATTACCAGACTTTCGCCGGAAAACCGAGACTCACATCAACACGGTAAATACCTCGACTCTTTCTGTTCCATTCCATTGTTAGACCATTACTAACATCAATCCATCACCCAGAATCGATCCCAGACGACGTTGCCGGATTTCTGTACTCGCCGGAAAAATCGCTGGAATTTCCGAACTCACGCTGTTAATCGGTATGATCAACTAAACCTCCTGTTAATCATTGTTTAGTAACTCAATTTCACATCTAATCAATCAAAACTGTTAATTGATCCTAACAGCCGAAGTTCACAAAACAGAGCCGACGAATCCTTGCCGGAGTTCTGTGAAAGACACCTGTTCGGTACATCCTTTCCCCAAACCCTCTCCGTTCATTACCTTTTAATTTCTTATAATGTTCGTTAATCGAGTTAAACAAGAAACAGTTTGGTTAACCGTTGTCTGTGTTTTGAGCGAAGAAGACGGAGTCGTTTATGTTTATAAGATTAATTAAAATCAATATTATGAACGGGTTAGACACACAGTCCAGCGGTGGACTGTGTGCAAATAATACACACACGTCTCGAGTTCGATTCCTATCACGACCCTATCCTCAGAAATAAAAATGTTTTTTTTTAAACCGAACCGGGTTCACTCACAGTAAGATGTTAAGTATAATAAAAACCGGAATATTTACCAGGTTAGACACACAGTCCAGCGGTGGACTGTGTGCCAAACTAAACCACAGGTCCCGGATTCGAGACCTGTGGAGATCACCGGTTTGATACAATTAAATCCTTTTTAAATAAATGATTTTCGGATTAACTTAAATAGTGTATAAATATAATGAAAAACAGAAATATTTCGGGTTAGACACGTAGCTCATTTGGTAGAGCTGCGTGCACGCGTACGAGAGGTCACCGGTTCGAATCTCACTCAGTGCAACAATATAACCGACCGAACCGGTCAACGGTCAACAGTCATGGTCAACGGTCAACGGTCAAAGTCAAAAAGTCAACATTTTTTTTATATTTTTATTTTATTTATTTAATTTAAAAATCAATTAAAAATACTTAAAAATAATGTTTTTAAAGTTAGAAAATAGCCTTAAACTCACAAAAATAAACCTAAAAAAATTCAATTAAAATTGTTAATAAAATCCACTTACTTACCGTACCTTTTCATTATTAACTAGGTTAGTTATTCCTCGTCGATCAACTCTCTAAACTCGTGCGCATCCAACATCATCAAGAGAACGCACCCAATGTGAGTGAATCTCTACAAATTCCCCGTTTAATCACGTTTTTGGGGTGTATCATGTGTCTTATTATTTATTACATTTAAACGCTTGTGCATCCATCATATCCATGATCAAATGTATATCCAACATGTATCATCTGTTTGTGTGATTATTGTTTAGATTTAATTTATTATTTTCAGTACATACATTATCATAGGCCGCCGCTCCCCATTACCTATGAGCGTTGAGCTGTTCCCCATTACCTATGAGCGTGAACGAGGCGTTGCCAACATACGATCGGCTCCGTTTGATTGAGCCTTGATCGCACATACATTTCATCATAGGCCGTCTGCTCCCCATTACCTATGAGCGTGAGCCGTTCCCCATTACCTATGAGCGTGAACGAGACGTTGCCAACATTTACATTATCATTCATGTTACATATTCATGCAAGGTGGTTTGTTATTGTATGCTATTTGTTTGTTATTGTATGTTTATTTACGTTTGTTCATATATGATTATTGCACAATTTTTCCATATTAAATACAACAAGAAATAAATAATAAATGTTTCTAACAAGGTTCACTCGCCAACTTTTGTTGATCCAAAAACCATTTTTACACATGATACAGGTGGACAGGATGAAGCAAGGAACACATAGGAAAATGCCTTAGAAGAAAAATAATGAAGTTTAGAAAGATGCATAGAACATGTTGTATTTGTATGATTTGATTGTATGACCTCCTTTAAAAATAATAAATATGAAACATTATAATAAATTTCATGAGCTTTGATGAAAACCCAATCATGCCCCGATCACCTTTTCCGCTGCGGGTCGGGGTGTGACATTTCTGTCTTTTGTTCTTTCTGAAAATTGTAGAAGATAACATGCTGTTTTGACTTCTGATGTTTCGGGTCACGGGTTAGCTTCGGTTCAAGATGCGTTCGGGTCAGATTTCATGTTCAAGATACGAGTTATGGTTATTCGGTTCAGCCGCGATTCAAACTTGGTTCAGATCATTTTTAGTTCGGGTTTGTTTCGGGTTCATGCCCTGTTCGGATGTCGAGTCAGCGGGTCAGATTTTGGGTCAGTCAACGCTGGTCAAAGCAAGTCAACGCTGGTCAACAGTCAACTCGGTCAACTGTCGGGTCAAACCCGGTCGACTCAGTCAGTTCGGGTAACACACGAGACTTGTAACGACGCTAATATTCTTTTTATTTATTTATTTATTCTATTTTGTTAACGCGACCTCAAACTTTATATGCTTTATTTATAAAATCCATAGAAATATATGTATAATCATACTATGTTAATTGATGCGTTTTGTAAAATAGACAAGTTGTGTTGTCGGGATCATCCAAAAACAAGGGGAAACTCTACCCGTTTTTCATCAAAACTTGCATACTTCGAAATATATATGCCTATCTATCACATTTTGTCATATATATATATATATATATCCATTTCGTGTTCGTCAAAGTATATATTTAATATTTACGCCTGTTCGACAAAACATATACTCATTTATCACACCTTTCGACGCAATATATTTTCTCTAACAACACAGATAGATATATGAAAATACTAACTACATAAATATATATATATTACACTTTCCAACGAAATATATTTACATAGCGACCAAATACATATATATATTATTCTTTTCGACAAAATACGCTTATTTAATGACAAAATATATGCATATCATTAGCTTCGACAAAATATATTTATTTATTATACTTTTGACGCATATATTTATTTATTATACTTTCAACGAAATAGTTTACCTATTTATTATTTTCGACCACACTTCTATAACCTCTTAGACGAATTTTAAAGTTATAATTGTTACATAAGTCGTGTTATATAAATATACGTACTTTCAACTCCAATTCAATCCCTTCGTCAAATTCCGTTACTCATACATTTTCGTTTGCCTAATAAAGTGACCTCGATGTCTCATCCTCCAACTCCTTAACTCGTCGCGGATTTCCAAAGAAGACTTAGCAATCTTGTGAGTATACTCGAACCCCCTTTTACGTTTATCACTTTTGGTGTGTAACATGTTTACATGTAAAAAACAACACTAACTTATGCTTTATTACTTGCCCGAACAATCCATTATACATGAACGCTCTGATACGTATGTTATGGTTATACTAGGACCGAACGTATGTGATACCATAGTCATTAGCTTACTTTTGAGCCTCCATTTGACATGTATAGCGCTATAGGAGTAACGCACCGCCCGTGAACGAGTGGTCATGTTGAATTATCATAAACATATTGCGTAAACAGAGGGTTGACTAGAAATATCGCATGCCTTGTATATGCTCGTATGTAACCTTAGGTGCCATGTGGATTGTTTAAACTTATGCTCATACGTATGCTATGCTCAAACTTGTATACTCGCCTTTGCTTTTGCATTGAACTCGTATTTTAAAACATGTTACAGGTTGATGAAGATGATGCTATGAAAATGAAGTAGCGTTGGACTAGATACACACATAGACGTTAGGTTTATTGTAGATGTATTAAAATTATGTCTTTGTTCTTGTTGTATTTAATTTTCTCTTGTAATGTATAACAATTTACGTATGAAATGAAATCCGGTTTGAATTAATTATCGTCACTTTTAGTTTTATGAGCAATGAGCAATCTCGTTTTCGTCTCATCCCGATGTTTCCGCCATCGGTTGGGGTGTGACACTTGGTAACACCAAGTTCGAGCGAACTTGACCCAAAAGTTGGGTTTTCTTCGTTTATTTCGCATTAAGTGTTCATTTGGCGATTCGGTTAATATTAATTAGTTATATTAGGCGTTATAATTGATGTAATAGTGCGATTTATCGATTCGAGTGTGCGAGCGATGCGATAGCGAGAGTAATCATAACCACAAACACACATAACACATAAATAATATAAAACCACATAAATAATTGCGATTTGCGATGCGATGAGATTAGCGATGCGATTTAATAAGCGATTAGATGCGATAATAACGTACAATACCATAAGTAATTAACATAAACTTTATTATAAACCGATTCGGGAATACAAAGATAGGTACATCGGAAAGACAAATGAAAAGATAACAACGGATTTTCCAGTTGTTACATAACGTAACTAAACTACCCGTTAGAAAGTTTTGGAGGACTAAACCCCCCATGAATACGAACAATTAAGTATATGTAAATAATATAATTGGGGATCAGGATGGGATGGATAGGCTAGAGGTGCACTAACCGGTTAATTTTAATAACTGGTCCGGTTAACAGGTTAATTTGACTTTTTGACTTTAACTAGTTATTTTTTAACTGGTCTGGTTAATTACTTTAACAAGTTCGGTTAAATAATTGGTTATTTTCGGTTAATAACCGGGTTTTTTTTGTTTTTTTGAATTTTTTGTTTAACCGGTCTGTCGGTAAAAAACCAGTTTCTATATTGAATATCAATAACCGGTTACTAACCTACGATTAAAAATAACCACTAACTAGTTATTCCTCAATCGATTATTAACCGGTTACGTAGGGAATGAAACCTACTTCAACATTTCAAGCCATAAAGTATAAATTAATAGAGAGTTAATTACTATTTTCGTCCATATGGTTTGTCAAAAATCACTATTTCAGTCCATTATTTTAAAATTTGCGATTTCAGTCCCTATGGTTTCACTATCGTAACCATTTCAGTCCACCTCGCAACCATTTCAGTCCCTGTACTTACAGAATAAATGGATTGAAGTGGTTACAAAAGTGAAACCACATGGACTAAAATGGTTACGAAAGTAAAACCACAGGGACTGAAATCGCAATTTTTAAACTAATGGACTGAAATAGTGATTTTTAACAAACCATAGGGACGAAAACAGTAATTAACTCATTAATAGAGGTTCCTGTAATAACGGAAGATACAAATGGTTCACAAAATTAAACTTCAAAGAGAAAAGTTTCTATTTCAAAAATGATCATATAAATTTGTAAACTCAATCATAGGAATATAATCGTCTCCTTGTATTTTAATTAAAAGTGAAAATACAGGAAACACCAGTCCATTAGTTGTAAATGCTACAAAACCTTAGACTGAACTAATCACATTATCCTGCAACATTTTGGAACATTTTCACCTAGTATTAGATCTTTCCCATAACCGCTAATCCTTTTCGGAATACTGAAAGATGATTTATCTGAATTCTTTGGCTGTTCCGTAGACGATTTCTCCGAATTCGTTGGTTGTTTTGGTGATGTCCCTACAATCTTGGGCATTTCCCGAACATTCTAGATGTTTGTAGCCATAGTTCCTTGCATAGCTCGGATAACCATAGTCATACCCATACCCGTTTCCATACCCATCATAACCGGGATATAAGTAATAGCCTCCCGCTCCATTTGGACCGTTCTCATTGTCAACCGCAGGTGGTTCAGCGTTTTCAAACAAATTGTTTGAACATTCTCCGTATTGCCAATGCACCATCTCTAGCATCTTTTCCAGCTTCCTTGAGACATTTCAACAGTTGGGTTGGATCAATGTAACCCGAAATATTAACCGACCCGTCATCCACCATTCTGAAGGTAGTTACTCCTAACAACCAACAAAATTATCATATCTTGGAAATTACAACTTTAAAATTTAAATATAAACATACCTTTAACACTTTTTAACACACTTTTCACTGTATCTTGCCATGACTTTTTAACATTCACCTTGATGGTAAAGTTCTAAAACAACAAAAACAAAAACAAAACATATTAGAACAACATATGATTACAAAAATAGGTAGTTTATGTTAAACATATTGTACAACCGTAAATGCCGGGTATTCAATCTTTTTGGACTTGGATCTGGATCCCATGAATGTCTTCATAACTGATTTATGACAAGAGGTTGTGTTAGTATTAATAATTAACTATTAAGCTATTAATAATATATGATGTGACAATAAAAATGTTAAATATGGAAGTGAATATGGGGTTTTGTGTGTATCATTCGACTTTCCAAATTATCTTAATTGTTTTATGTGGTACTAGATAATACCTTAAAATAAAACATTTTAGCCTTTTCTGGTACTAGGGTTTACAACATATATGATATATTTATGTAACCAAAAGTTATACAATGTTTATACGATCGTACGTACGGATGAAATATGCTGCTTATTATGAGTGTGGATGAAATAACCGTTTCGCGTAAGAAGAACTCGAATTTTAGGAAGATGTTATTATGTTAATGAACATTGATTGTTCGTATACATGTAATAACTAGATTACGATTCGATTGTTGAGATCGATAGAATGAACGTCGAGAGACGTACCGATTGAATGTGCAGGTGGTGGCGAATGGAGTGATGATGCCCTTACCAACTTCTTGACTACGAGCAAGTAATATTTCTACTCACCCAATTAGCGATATCCTAACCGCCGTTAAAAAAGATCCACCTCTTTTTATTATAGTTATAAACAATTAATGAATGGGCTTGACCCTACTCATACTGTACGGGAAGTTAATTATGTTGAGAAGTGGGTTGGACTGTTCAAAGCCCAGTTTTGAAACTTTCGACAATGTATATGAAAATTTGATAATGTAAGAAAAGAGTTGCTATAAAAAAACAACATAAAAGAAAAAAAATTACACTTAATATTTGATGAAGTAATATTCGAAGTGTATTATGATATGCAATTTTTTTTTTGGTTATATAAGATGGTATAACTTTATATTTAAATATGTAAAATTTAATGAAGTATGGTTAGCGTCACTAATAGAGACTATATAACAAAAGTTACCTATATAGCCTCGACAATAGTTAACACCTTAAAGCTCATGTTGCTATAGAAACCTGCGAATCTAATTCCATGACACGAGCAACAACGTAGATGAAAAGACTTATCTAGTTTATAGTGCTTAATGGTGGTGGTGGTGTTACACCATTTATCGTCTTCTCAAGCTATAAGCATATATAGTTGTAATATAACGAAACAACCCATTACTTCGTTAGAAAGTTCAAAGGACTGAAGCCCCCGCAAATACTTGGTAAAGTTAGTATACGTTCTCAAGAAAGGACGAGTTAAGTAAGTATATTAAATGAAATATGGATAAACGGTTAGAAACCTTTTGATATGTGTTAAATCTCGCTTTATAAGGAAGTCGTAACGCTAAACTAAACAAGTCGGTTGATAAGCCTAGGCCCATTAGACCAGGTCCAGTGTTATGGATACCGTCAACATATGAAAAGTTTGGTAGAGATACCTAAACATGGACCTGTGATCTAGTGGACTAGTTTTATAGTGTCTCGTCCTTGTAAAATTGGTGTGAGTTTAAATTCCGATAAGCCTAAGATTAGGGTTGTGAACTAACACGAACTTATTCGTGTTCGTTCGTTAAGGATATAATATGTTCACAAACGATTCATGAACACTTACCCAACCAGATTTTCTGTTCGTGTTCGTTCATTAAGGAAAGGGACGTGTTAAAGAACGATTCGTTAACACAAACGAACACAAATAAAATGGGCGAAGACGGATGTGGCTAGATTTGGATGGTGAGAGGGAGCGGCGCTAGACCTTGAACCTCTAATCGTTGAACGAATGTCGATCGTGTTTTTCAATGTGAATAATGAGAAGGAAAGTAGAAAAGTGCATAAATAAGATAAAGACAAAGTTTCCTATTTTATTTGTTTGGATAAGGAGATAATTCGGAATTTAAGAATATAAAAAGTTTAGTTAAAATAAATAAATGCTAGAAAACATAAACAAACTAACATGAACAAATGTTCCCAAACACATTATCGAACGTTCACAAACACAATTGAACAAATGAGACATTTGTTCATTTATCTAACCGAAAAGAATTTCTTGTTCATGTTCGTTCACTGATCAAAAGAACGAACGTGAATGAACTTCCCGCCAAACAGTTCGCAAAGTCTTTGCTTTATGTTCAATTTGTTTACAGTCTTACATTTTTTTGAACAGCAAAAAACGACGTGCCAACCACCGTGATACCGGGCCGAGTCCGCTAACAAAATAACCCAACATGAATGAGAAAAGATTTCCCTTGACGCGATGTCTTCTTGCTTCTCTTCTGTTACCATCATCACCTTCACTCACGAATCACCGACAAATTCCCGATATCTTCTCCAATCTTAATAAAAACCCTAATTTTTTCAAGTTCCATACACAAATTAAACCGTTCCTGTTCACTTCAGTAAGCAGAACCAAACCCACAAAATTAGTGCATTCATGGACCATCATCACTCATTCTCCAACCCCTTCGAACGACGGACATTCACGAACCCTAGAACCCTTTCGGTTAAGTGGTTCAAAGAATGGTAAGTGTAACAACATTCTTCTTATTTACAACTTTTGCTATTTATCCATGATATGTATGTATGCGTCATACTGATTTTGCAAGCCCTAATTGATAAATTTTGATGGTAATGACAGTTTTAGGTTTTGGAAATTACGAAGTTTGTGTTTTGTTTATTGATAAAGAGTTAAAGATAATCTGATGCTTGTGAGTACCTAGATTAGTAGAATTAGGGTGTAGTTTAATTTTTCAGTTTGACATTGTAAGAATGTGGATTGTTGCTGCGTTTTCGAGCCTTTTTGGTCTTGTTACCGGGTTGGATTGTATCTTGGGTTTCTGAGATGGAATTGGAATCTCAATTCCATTCCATTCTTGATGTGTTTGTTTGGCAAATGAATTGGAATTTACCGATCTCTTCTCGCCAATGGGGTGAGCTAGTTTGGGTCGTTAACAGGCCGATTCGGGTCTATAGTGGGTCGGGTTAGGTCGAGACGTTTCAGATGGGTAATGAACCAGATTGGGTTGAGATGTTCGGGTCGTTAACGGGGGGCAAGTTGAGTCGAGATGTTTCGAGTCGTTAACCGGCCGGGTCGGTTCGGTTCGATACGTTTTGGGTCATTAACGGATCTGGTCGAGACGTTTTGGGTTGTTAACTGGTCGGGTCAAGATGTTTTGGGTCGTTAACGGGTCGGGTCGCGTCGAGACGTTGTGGGTCGGCACGGGCTTATCGGGTCGAATTTTGCGGGTTGGCAGCGGGTCAGGTCTGGGCGAGGCGTTGCGTGTTGGTGACAGACGAGTGTGGGTTGAGACGTTTTAGACATTGGTGACTGGTCAAGGATTCCAATGACTTTACTTGAACTCCTTCAAAAAATTTGGAAAGATTTTGAATTCCTTTAGTTTAAGGAATTTAAAGGAATTCATTTCCATTTCCATTTCCAATTCCAATTCCAATTCCAATTCCAATTCCTTTGCTAACCGAACACGATCAAGAATGGAATTGAGATTCCAATTCCTTCCTATGTTGAAACGAACAACATAAGGAATGAAATCTAAATTCCAGTTCCATCCAGATTCCATTTCATTCTATGAAACGAACACTACCCAAGTGTTTGTTTAAATGCCAAGGTAACTTTTAATCAACAACTAGCACTTTATGAAGTACATAATGAATATAATTTATGTTCTCAAGGGGACATTCGGGTGGTTAAGTGGGAGTTCAAATCTTGCATGGTGCAGGTTGTGATGTATTTATCCTAGAAAATCTAGGAATTGTTGTTAAAAAAATACATCATCTTAAATTTCGTAAAGCTTTGATACTAACATGATCATTGTTCTTTAGGGTGCCGCAAGATGTAGTAACGACAGGCGGCAAGTGCTTGGTTTTGAAATGGGTCACGGGTTAGTTCCTATTTCTGCAAGTTAAGCTTTCACTTTGATTACACAATGTGTGTTCAATTTTCAAATATGTGTCTCAACTCGCAACGATATTTACTTTAAGCTCAATGGTGCAAAACTGATTATAACAAACAAGTTTTAGGTGATATTTGGATTTGCATTTTGGAATTGATAATCAGAATTTAGAGTATTGTGATTTGCAAGTAACAGTAAGGACTTTATGTTTGGATTAACATATTTTGTTTTTACATTTATTTTTTTAACTGTCATCATTTTTTTTCACAAAGGAAAAATAGTTATGGTCATTTCAACTACCAATTTATTCAAACATTTTATCATGTGATTATCGTTATTATTAACCAGTTTTAGCTTGGCTAATTTCAGTTATTTTCTGCTGGTTTTTAACTACTAGTTTACCGTTAGTGTAAAATAATTTGTTTCCAAGAAGGTGTTATCTTCTTAACCATCAACTGTTTAAATAAGCAATATCAACAGTATATTTAATTAGTTTAGCACGTCTATGCTATTATTGTATGATTTATCGTCTCTAAGATTAGGGTTTTTGTCTTTTACAACCACAGAGAGTCAACTGAAGGCCATGAAAGAAAAGTCAAAAGAGGTAGAGGTTGACTCTGTATCATCCGAACCCGAACCAACAACCGAAGTTCTTTTCTTGTGTAGCTATGAAGGGTGTGGAAAAACGTTTATTGATGCTGGGGCTCTAAGAAAGCATTCTCACATTCATGGAGATAGACAATATGTGTGTCATTATGCGAATTGTGGAAAGGTAACTCATTTATTTAATAAAATAGAAACATTCATATTTTACTTGTTGACTTTCAAGTAAAATGCATTTTCGTCCTTGAGGTTTGGCCAGTTTTGCGACTTTCGTCCAAAGGTTTGTTTTTCCGCATCTGGATCCAAAAGGTTTGAAATCTAGCCATTTTCATTTGGCTCATTAACTCCATCTATTTTTCACTGTTAAGTCAGGGGTATTTCTGTCTCTTTTTGTTAACTTAAAGGGTAATTCAGTCTTTTTCATGGGTATTCGGTCTTTTTACATAAAGTGAAAAAGACCGAATTGCCCTTTAAGTTAACAAAAAAGACGGAAATACCCTTGACTTAACGGAGAAAAATGGATGGAGTTAACGAGCCAGATGAAAATGGCAAGATTTCAAACCTTTTGGATCCAGATGCGGAAAAACAAACCTTTGGACGAAAGTCGCAAAACTGACCAAACCTCAGGGACGAAAATGACATTTTACTCATTATATTGTCTTTTGGTTATAGAAATTTGATACCATCAATATTCATTTGCTTATTTTGTAGAAATTCTTGGATAGCTCAAAGTTAAAGAGACATTTTCTTATTCATACGGGTGAGCGAGATTTTGTTTGTCCTCATGAAGGTTGTGGTAAGGTGATAACTCTCACTCACTAGCAACTTTTTATTTTTAGATTGGTTGTTTTGATTACTATAATTAACACTTTTTCCAGGCATTCTCGCTGGATTTCAATTTACGGTCACACATGAAAACTCATTCGCAAGAAAATTATCATCTGTGTCCGTACCCTGGATGTGGAAAGAGATACGCTCATGAATACAAACTAAAGAATCACACGACGTCTCACCATGAAAAGGTCAGTGCCTCCCCTATGTTCTATTGCAAGCACCGCATTTTTACCGTCGGTCAATGTTTTGACTTTTTTACCACCTCTAGTCAAACCATGTATATATATTTGTCATATGGTATACTCTAAATCTCTTTAAAAATTTCAGCAGTACAACAATGGCACGATGGTAGAGGCACCCGTCAAGTATATCCACACTCAACCCGTAGAAAAACAGCCTCAAAAGTCAACAAAAGCTTTGACTACATCTTACGCCTCCGCATCATCCGTTCGTCCATACGCTTGTCCGTATGAAGGATGTGAGAAAGCTTACATTCATGAATACAAACTAAATCTTCATTTAAAAAGAGAACATCCGGGCCATTTTCCGGAAGAAAATACCAAAAACACCCATGAAAACGAAATGGATGTGGGTAGTGATCATGATGTACATGTGGTAAAACGACCCAACCCTAAGTCACATAAACATAACCGAACCAAACCGGATTTTACACCACCACCAGCGAAGGTTATGAAACAAAAGATCCCGTTTGTTAATCGTGTTTCAACGAGCGTGGTTAACAAGCAACCGTGGGCGGTGGGTAAAGATTTGCATGAGGAAGAAGATAGTGAAGAAACCGAAGAAGATCGGGGTGATGGTGAAGCTCAATGGGGTTATGGGAATGTTAATAACTATGAAGATGATGAAGAGACTGAGTATGAGGATTAGGATATCCGATTTTTAAGATTTGTTTGAATTTTAATCTGTAGAAAATAGAGTGAACCATTTATGTTTAGGGACTGTTGATTTCAAGGTTGTTAAGTACTGATCAAAACTCGCTTATCCGATTGTTTGGATGTAGTTTTACAGTGATCTGAACCTCTCGTTTTTTAGCGTATTCGCTAATTAAACCATAATTATAATGCTAATGATAATTATAGTGTATTCACTAGTTAATATAATAGTATATAAATACCGCGGTAATACATTGAGAGTTTTTTTTTTTGCATTTTCTGCTTTAACCTAGATTGACATGTTTATTTAAACAGTAAGAAAATCAACTTTTCTCTATTCGAACGTTAATTAGCGCCCAACTGTGCAATTGGTTGGTTGACGCTCATTCTTCTAAGCTCGAAAACAAGGCGTTTGAGTGGTTTGGCATTGACCAACGCCTGAGCTATTTTCCGGGTGCATTTCTCATGTGTTTCGTCACTGGTGATCTTCGTTGTGTTCAACTTCGGTTTGACCTGGACCCGATACATTCAATTCTAATAAGAAGTAGCCCATTCGAAGACAAACGCAATTCAATTAATCATAATTAATGCACACTGAAACGCAAATAAATTGACTCGATACAAAACTAATTTTAGTATAGAAATATGAGAATAAACAATGCATGCGTACTTATTGCTTTGAATGTGATACACAAGACAGTTATGTAAAACTCTCTCCTCTCTCTACCACTTCTCATTATCCTACAACTGCATTATGCAACTTAAAGTGGGTTTTAACTTCTTTTGAACAACATTTTCTAGATTTTATAGGATATATACACAACAACATGCACTCTGCAGGATTTGAACTCATAACATTTTGGTTGTGAAGCACACCACTTTACCATCAGGATGTCCTCTTGGAGACAATTGGTATTTGGTTTGTAAATATCATTCTCCCTCACCAGTATATATACAAGGGGACGTTCACTACATAACCAATTTTAAATAGAGATTGCAGTAACTACATAAACACTTATACCTAATACTTTAAATTTGATACGTTAGACGGTTCTGTACCGCCTAACCATCCGTCTTTTATCTCTTCCACCACATCCGATCAACGTACAAGTGCTTATACTTGTTAAGATCAATCCCCTACTAAATAAGTTTTGTAATGATCACACCATGAATATATTCAAATACCGACACACAGCTTGTACTTTTATGGGCTGGGTTTTGACTAGACTGGTCCAAAGGTTGTGTTTTGGTCCTGACCATTCATGAAATATTCATATATAGATGAGAAACACAAATGGGTCAGTTGGTTAAACTGGGCCAGGGTGATGGTTTGGGTTAGGGTAGCCTGGCAGGTCTATTCTAGTGATACAATTGGGACCCATGGTTCATGAACTATATTAGATGGGTTCAGTTTTCTGGACCCAATTATGCTGTGTTCTGTAGCCATTTTGTCAAGACTATCAACAGATCTGAGAATTCATGTGGTATTATTGCACATGGCCAAGCCAACACTCAACCAATCCTTTGAAATTTTCCCTATTGTTTTCTTTTCCCTGCCACTAAAGTGATGGTACTATTTGTTCCGAAAACTTTGCATTTTTTTTTATTTACTTTACTTTATTTCATTTTGTATGTCATATAAATAAGAGTTGATGTCATTGTATGTTTTTAAAAAGAATAAAATTATCTAAAGGTATGAGGAGTCGTTAGGGCGTGACACATGTACCACTGGATGAATGGTAAATGTGTCAGACTAGAAACGTAAAATTCTGATGATGAAGGCACGTATGTTAGGAGGATGCTTGTGTTATATATACCGTTGTATTCACATGCATTAACCCTTTTTAAATCTTTTTTTAATTAATAGTATGCTCAACGAAAGAAAATATATTTTTTTATTTATTGGTATGATGTTTTTTAAATAATAAAGTATATAAAAATCATTCGAGTTTAGAAATTGATATAACTAAATAAAAAAAAATCAATAATTGCGTTAATTTTTGTTTTGCCCCTTGTAAGTTGTAACCACAACTAAGTTTGATATTGTTAAGCTACCCTCATAACCGGACCAGGGGCCCAGCATGCTAGTCATGCTCGCTTAACTGGGCCAATTCTGATAAACTCGGCATTAGGGTTAACGCCCAAGAATCCTTGTATAAATAGGAGGTCCTTCCTCCCTCTCTCTATATTATACTATATACTAATGCTTGTATTTTATCATGTTGAGATGATTCTCATTTGAGCGTCGGAGTGCCCTTAGGGAAATCCCTCGGAAGCCCTCTAACGAGCTTTTCTTGTGGATGCAACCTTCAATTCGTGATCCAACAAGAGGAACCAACATCATAGCAATAAGAGGAGGAAAACTGAACCGGATCTTAGCACTTCTCTAATTCGCCACTTCAACCGGTTCGGATTTAGGCACTAAAACATATAGTTATAAATTTGTCACAGTATCTTATGATTGTTTTGACTTGATTATGAGTTTAGATTTTCCTATATTTTTATATATTTCTTCCTTTTATTTTATACTGTCCAATTTTCCCTCTATCTCTATATTTATTTATTTATTTATTTATTATTTTGTCATGGTATCTATAATTCCATATGAGTATTGTGATTTGTGATTTTTACTTGTTTCACACAAAACACACATGATAAATTAAGAAAAAAGGACACTTGGCACGCCAGGATATGGGAACTGTGGGACCTACATTATGAATAAATTTGCCAACATGTCAAGCAAATACATGCTCTAGTTGATATATTATAAACTTAAAATAATATACGTCATTTTACATACTAATAATTTAATAATATTCAGCGATATCTCGAAGAGGGTGATTGAGATTGGAAATCAAGAAACATTATTTGACTATAATGTTTGTAACGTCAATGATTTAAAAATAATGTTTGATAAATAATTTAAAGAATACCATCTGTATTTTTCTAGAGAAAAATAAATTATCTTTAGAGAAACAAGTTTTTTTAAAAGCAAACTTGGATTACTGACGAACCACTGGAGTATCATTCTGCCACCAACGGAACTACCCGATCATATTCATCTCCACTAGGCTAGAATGCATGTACACCAATTCAGAATGAAACCCAATAAATCTAGAAAAAACCTCCTTATGTTTTTTTGTAAAGCTGTTTCTTAAATTCAAAATATGATTTAAAAACGTGATCTCAATTTTTGACACCTTAAGCAATTATCGTATCGTTTCACTTCATCCACGTGAAAGATATTAGGACATAAAAATGTTACACCTTGAATACCATCAACAACGTATTTGGACGTGTCGTATGAAAAAGAAACGTATTGTAAATACGCTATATGTTGAGTCTCCCCAATAACCCAGTTAGAAAACGGGGGGGGGGGGTCAACATGTAACACTTTTACAACACCAGGAACCCATGCAGCAAAATTTTCATATTGGGACTTGACCTGACACCGCCAACATTCTTCAGGGACTTAAATTGCATTTTACTCTAAAAGTAAATTCCCATTGTGAGTGTGACCTCCTGGTTTACATGTGCTCAAATATTAAAAACACTTTATTACTACTTTATAAAAATAATTTACTCTAAACTAATAGTCATTTTAGATAATATATCTTCTACTTTCGTATTTTACGTAATAATAGCTAGGTTTCTTTAACAGTATTATGTAATAATAATAACAGTGTGTCAGTATTGATGGTGATATATATATTTAAAGTGTTGTATATGTTAATTAATTATAAACTATAATTCATAATATATATTTTTTAATAATAATATATAAACTGTAACTAGAAAACAAATGCGGTTTAAAAAATTAATGAAGCCAAAATAGGTTTGTTAACTACGTAAGACATTTAAGCTATATGCACGATGCAAACAAGTTATTAGAAAACAAATAATTGGCTTGTACAAAATGATATAATTATTCTTCCAATAGGAAGAGAGTTCCAACCCTAGCCAAACCTTTTTGTCACTAGTATCAACGTTTTAGACTTTGTTAATTTAAAAATTCATGTCAACATACTAAAGCCAAATCATATCCAATGTTTATTTTTATGGCGTTTTCTATCTCAAGTGACGGTCAATGTGGATGAGAGACGGAGAGGCTTTCGTGTAAGGACGAACACCCTTGGATGCGCTTTTGGTTGTGAGAGTGGCACCCTTGGATTAGGGTGACGTGGATCCATTTTTAAAAGGATCCGATGAAGATGTTGTTATAGAATTTATATTAAACGAGTGTCTTACGGAATTGTTTTTAAAAGCATCTATTGAAAATGTTGTTATTGAGCTTATATAAGAGAACATCCATATCGTGTCGAAACCAATATTTAAGTGTATGTTTATCTTTTTATTCTATATATTTGCATTTAACATATATTTAGGACGAAAACACACTAAGTACAAAAGATAGAGGTGTGTGTCTTGGGGTGGGGTGGGGTCGGGGGGGTTAACATCGTATACATTTCACGATCCTAAAGGGGACTTCATAGTATTGATGTGGCCCGATCCATAAGAAAAATCACAAAGCATCCAAAACTGAAACATGATGACACCGATTAAAGTTTCTAAACACATCACTGCGGAAGGGGGGGGGCGTCTTATATCCACATTTTGTAGAACATAATTGTACACATGATCACACCGATAAAAAGTTTCTAAACACATCACCGGAGAGGGGGTGGGGGGGTCTAACATCAGGCCTATTATCGTTTATATCCACATTTTGTAGAAAGTTGTTGTACTTATATTCTTTTGTTACATGAACATAGCTAATGCTCTAATTTATGTACTTTCTTAACAGTCAAACCACCAGACAAAAAGAAAAGTGTCACAAACCTTGTAACTGTATCATCCTTTGTCATTTTACAATAATATAATAATCATGTGCATTCTCAAAATTATCGTACTTTAATGTATTATTTCATGTTATTTAATTTATAAAATATTCTTCACTAGCTTTGAATTTGTAATAAAACTTAAGTATTCAAAAGGGAAGTGTACTAATTTTCTAGTGACTAAATGATATAAAATATATTTTTCTTATTTAAAATCGAGCAATTAGATATTGCATACCAAAAGACGATTATAATGTGTTAATGTAGACACCATGCTTTTAGTCACGAACCTACTATTAAGTAATAGACCTATTGTTAACTTTTGTTGTATATGAAATAAAATAATGGTTGAATATGATTTAGGGTGTTAATACATGCTTGATGTAAAGTAGTTGAGAAAAATAATAATTTAATGCAAATAATAGAGTTAGGAAAATTCCATGGCTTATTGATTTTTACATAATTTAATATATAGATTGGATAACAAACAATAGCATCAATAGCAATTGCTTATAAATTTAAAATGTTAAGATGCTATAAACTTATCAAAAGAGGTGAGTTTACAAAATAAATATGATTTTTATTTCATCTTATAATCATAACAAGGCACCCATTTTGTCTTTCACCCTTCTTTTTCTAAACGGTGACTTTCTTTTTAAGTGACCTAATGTCACACTGTCTAAACAGCGGCCCTAGCCATCTGCTCAGACTACATTGTTTTAACCGGACCCGTTGGGTTAGTCAGACTTGGTTACGACGTTTCCCCGCAAACCGTACTGCCTTTACATGAGTTGTCTCGCTGAAGTAACAGCCGGATGAAACCCTTCTTAACATACAAGTTATATAACCTAGAACAAAAAAAAAGTTAATGGCTCTATTTATAATTTTTTTAACATTAAATATAAGTATGTCAAATCACAATGAACCATAACAATAATAATAACTAAATTATTGATTTAACAACAAATTTTTCAAGTGACAGATTAAAACATCATCTCAAATTATAGATATACATGTGGCGTTAATGGTTTTATGTTATTAGCTTTAATGAAATTTTTGGTGCAAATCATTAACTTTGCTTTTAAAAAAATCCGGTTTTGATGGTTTGCATCCAATTTTGTTATATTTGCCAAAAGTGTAATTTTGCAATATTTTTTTAAATATAGTTTATAAGATTTGTCTACTAAAATACTACATGAGTGCATATGCCTAAAAAAATTAATAAATGATAAACAATCGGTTTAGTTATGTAAGGTTTCAAACCCATGAGACCTCATAACTGGATCTAATCATCAAATCATAGTTCTTAAGCTGATAAATTCATACATATGCAACAAAAAAACATCAAACATCTCGTACATCACGTCATTCATTTAAAAGCATAACAATCAAGTTCATAACAAGCCAACTAAGGTCGATAGAAGGCCAAATTTGAAGGTAGTGTAGCTTTCAATCCGTATCAAGTGACTTCATATCAAGCATCAATACTTGTTTAATCTGACATGCGTGCTAAAAATAGTGAGCAATGTTGAGTGAGTTCTAGTTTAGGTTAAAAACATTTAGCCATCATTTTGAGTAAAAACAACTAACAAGTAGTATTAAACCATACTAAACATTAATCATGCACGTGAACATCAATCATCAATATAGACATCAAACTGTGAAACAAACTTCACCATTGACTGCTTCTCACAAAGCCAAGCGACTCATAGCGACATAAGACTTCCCATTTCCGCTACGACGTTGTGCTCACAAGATCTATCAATACTTTTCTAGTAACTGATACATGACATCAATTATTCTAGCAATGAATGCTTATAAATTTATCATCAATCATTAAACAATTAAATCGATCATATAACATTAATCATAAACATATAACATCCAACATACGCATATAACCGCTAACAGTCACCACATATGGTTCCTATCATGAACATATATCAGCCCAAAATAGTAAAAATGGACTTAAAGAACTCATCTATGAAATGGCTTCAATACTTAATACAATGAACGATCAGAACCTTGATCACTAAGTCAGTCTGGTCAATGATCCGCTAGTGAAGTGTACAACTTTTCTTATAAGTCAACCATGCAAAATATGAGGCTTTTCGCACGAAAGGTTCCCACGCGGAAAATTACTTTTCATGTGGGCAGAGCTTTCGCTCATTGGTCAAAATTTCGCTAGCAATATTATTCACACATTCTTACATTTCGTGTAGTTATTTGTGTGATAATTCTACTATTCGCATCAATCTATTACGTGAAAACGAGACTTTACGTACAAAAATTTCTACTTGAGAACTAACATTACGCATGAAAAAGGTGTAATGCGAAATTACCTGCAGAACCATAGAACGCGTCAATGGCGATTGACTTCAAATACAGGCTTGTTTAGTGTCAAGATCCTAACTTTCTTGTTGGGAAATGCTTAAGGATTAACCAATAACATCATTTCATGTAACAACTTGCAATTTCGTTGTTAATTTTGTTTATTTTATTTTCGTGTATTTCGTTTATATTCATCGTTGCACCCCGGGATTCGATTATGGAAAAGTTCATGTTAAATAATTAGGTTTTGTCATAATGATATCTCATCTAATCGCTTATTAAACGCAACGCTAACACAACGCATTCACAAGTAACTATGTTACTTTAATAGCCGAGTGTGTTGGTTGTACAATAACCACTTGTGTTATCGCATCGCATCGCAAAACGCAGTTAATTATGTGGAATTATGTTTTATGTGTGTTTATGTTATGGTTTGCTATCGCTAAAACGCTCACACACTCATGTAACTCGCTCCCTCTCAATATAATGGTAATATAACGCTTAACGCTTCGCTAAAACGCTTAACATAACTATCTAATACGAACCGAATCGCCAAACGAACACCTAACGCAAAAACAACGAACAAAAATTAGCTAATAGGCCAAGTTCAGCCGAACTTGGACATCCCAAGTTCGCCCGAACTTTCTCAGGCTATCAAAACACCAATACATATCACAAGTTCGCTCGAACTTACACTTTTCAAACAGAAGTGGCCAAGTTCGCCCGAACTTGTGCCAAGTTTGCTTGAAAAGGTGACAAGTTCGGCCGAACTTGATCTATTTCAGCCCATTCCCTCTTCACCTATAAATACCCAACACCTCCATTCGTGCACTCCTTGCTGCAAGTTCGCCCGAAACCTCCCGAAACCGAAAACCTTTGATTTCCAAGTAAGAATCAACCCGTTTTCATGCAAACAACAACGTTTTACAACGATTTCTCACGAGGTTTTACCTTCGTTTTCATCAAAGCTCTTCTGTTTACGAAAATCTTCGTCTTTTTCTACAAAACTTCTTCTTTTCACTTAGATATACACTTTCTAAGTAAAACCTTTTAAACATCGATTTTTACACAAATTTCGGACTAAATGACTATGTTTCGTTCACTATGAAATGGAACGAGGCGTGGTCAAGCAAGATCTCAGATCCGGAAGCACAAGGACGAAATCGTCACTTTACATAAGCTGGACTAACCCGTACGAACCATCAAGTTCGCCCGGATTAGCCCGAGTTTCTGTAAAATGACTAAACTCGCTCCAAAAGACCTCTCCAGCCTAAGTTTTACTCAGTGGCTTAAGGTTGGAGGGATGGACACTCGATTTCCTCAGCAAACGACACGAAAACGCACGATTTGGTGATCAAAAAGACCAAGTTCGCTCCAAATTGATCAAGTTCGCTCGAAGTTGTCACATATTTGTGACCAACTTCGGCCGAATTCAAAATCTAGAATCAACAAGTTCGCTCGAACTTAGTCAAAGAAACCAGACAAGTTCGCCCGAACTTGTATCAACCTCAACAAAATAAGGCAAGTTCGCCCGAACTTGTCCTGTTTCTCAGGAAACCAGACAAGTTCGCCCGAACTTGTACTTTCAGTAAGTCAAAACAGTCAAGTTCTCTCGGACTTGTATCAAATCCAAGAGATTTGATACAACTTTGCCCGAACTTGTCTTCTACTCCTTCACGTTTCGACCGTTTCAGCAATTCGGAAGACTGATGCATTTCTATTCGCTTACAGGCTGAACCGGTGCTCTCTCCAATCAAAACATCAGATCCCGTCTCTCTCTTTTAACGCACCAACAGTGAGTATACTTGAACCCTCTTACGCCTAAACGCAGTTTTGGGTGTCACATATGTTTGTATATCAAAACACACCACACAACTTAAACGCTTATTCGCAACCCGCGTTCCATGACTATACGTGAAATCTGCTGAATTGTATGTGGTACTTGATTGCTAGTACGCCACCCTTAACATGATAGCTTGCTAGAGGTTGACCCGCCACCCGGAGGCCCGGGGTTGTTAAGGCTCGCATTTTTATTTTGCATTTATTTTCTCTTTAGGACATGGACACTTGTTCACGTGCCTCGCACTCGCGGTTTGTTGGTTTACTTGAATCTAAGTAGATACATAGTTCACAACTCTTACGTATGTCATGCGGTGTATGCTAAACGCTTTTATATCTATTATGTACGCAAACCTGTATGCTCACCTTTACTTAATTGTATTGATGTTTATTTTAACATATGTGGCAGGTTGATGATATTCGCTGAAATGGATTAGGGCTATCTTTAGAAACTCATGTATTAGAAATCTAGGGGAGATCGAATTGTACATGTTTGAGAGATTTTTGGATATTTGTAATAATTATTTATGGATTATATGTTTATTAGTATGGGGTAATGAACGTTTAAATATTGTCGCGTAAATAATTGTTATGGATTCTCTCGAGCAATCTGATTCGACTGGTGCCGCGCCCTGATGTTTCCGCAATCGGTTGGGGTGTGACATTTCAAGCCTCAAACATTAAGAACATGCGAACTTTTATGTGATGACATGTCTCCTTTTGCAAAACCCTAACCGGAGCTTGATACCTTTAACAAATGAGTTACAACAATCCAATATGCACCATGATGCTTTAATATGACGCAAAACACTTATGTGATGTTCCTTTGATTACACACTAGATACGGTGCCAAAACACTACATCCACTTTCTCTCTCTACGCTTAGGTGATGAGGTTTTGCAAAAGAGTTCCCATATCGGGGTAACCATATGCATTTACCATTTTGCCATCCATAGGTTTTGCCATGTCATATCCTAAGTTGGGTTTTAAATCTCAATCTATTTTAAGTCCATATTACATATACAATTAGGCTTTGATTCTAAACACAAATTATTAAAAATTGGGTTGTTATAGCTTACAAGATGGGTTTTAAGTTTCAAAACTGTGAATTGAACCATATGTAGTTTAAACTAACGAAACCAGTCGACATGTTTCAGTTTAGACATTTCAGACAGTTTCAATAATTTATGAGCACTCCTTCCCTACGTAAAAAAAATTATTTCCTTTTTTGAGCACCGTGTTTGTATATTATTAAAAAGTTATGTATTGGCATGTTGTCGTTTTCAAACATGTATTGATTCGAATATATGATATTTTTGATCGTTTTCTTTAAAGCATGGATTCTTGTTATTTTGTTTTCACGGAATGATAATTAAATGTTTAGTAAACCAAAAGAGGAACCCATTTTTATATTTTATATCAAATTCAATATATAATTGTAACACATTTGGGCATTACGTTATAAAAAAGATCCATGTGGCCATTGCATAGTTTCGAAGAAGCCAAAGAAAATATAGATAAAATAACAAAAAATAATGTAGAAAGTGGACTCTTACAAAGTAGTTCCTTAATTTATATTAAACTTTGATTAACGTTAATTTTGGTTCTATGTACACTCTTGCTTTAATATCATTAGAGCACCATATACTTATAAATTGTTTAGTTATTAAGTATCATAGCGTACACTCTTTGAAGGTGAAGTACAAGTAGACATTGTTTAATTATTAAAATTATTTTTCAAAAATGACATGATAGTTACCAAACTTATCTAAAGGGAAATGATCCCACTAGAAATGGATGGGTATTTTAAAGTTTTACTCTTCATCTTCGCCTACCAACCATTAAAAAAAGTATATATATTATATAGAGAAAATGATCAAAATAGACATCTTTTTAAGGTATGTTATACCAAAATTATAGATGAAAAATAATCCTCACAAAATCAAGAGACGCGTGACTTAAATGCATATGATACACGACGTTATATCGTGTCTTAGTTTTCACTCACTCAATGTCATAACACAACCCTTTCGGTAGTGGTTAGTTAACAAGAACTTGATATATATGTACACACTAGCTAACAAGAACTTGATATATATGTACACACTAGCTAACAAGAACTCGATGTATATACGATAGCTTACGTAGACTAAATATGTGCACAACTATGAAGTCATGTGTCTCACAACTACATGGTGGATTCTTCATACCAACTATTGTGTTTTAACATATCTAGAAAAATCGTTATTTATGTGAATTATCCATTAATTATGAGTAGGGTTGTTCTACAACGAGTTTGAACCGAGATAATATCAACACCCGAGTTGAGTTGGTTTGAGTGGTAGACAAGTATGACCCAAATATTGTTTAGCTTGTGTTTGTTCATCCTTTTAGTTTAGTATGTCTAAATGGAGTTTTCTTTTTAATTATTTATTTTATAACATTCAAAATGTGTGTCCTTAAAACCTTAAGAAGATGTGTGAACCCAATTTTACATCTTTCACAATCACAATGTATTGTGTGGATATGTTTCATAGGTCCATCATTAATCAAGGATATACGTAGGAGTGTAAAAGAGCCTAGCCGAGTTGAGCCTGTACGTATAGTAAGACTAGAAATTAATATATAGAAAATAGTTACAAATAATTTTGCATTGTTAAGACTCAAATGAGAATAGATAAAATAAACCCATTTGTGATCTATCTTTTTCGACTTCTCGAATTTATATTCCATTAAGGTGAAGTGGAGAAGACTAGGAAACACACTAGCATCATCTGTCACAATGAACGACCCGTCTTTTATATGCCACTGACCTTAATTTTCTTTATATATATACTAGTTTAGAACCCCGTGTATTACACGGGCTGAGTAAATATAATTTTATATACTAAATAATAAAAAAAGTTATATCTTTAAAAGCCGGTGGGTTGCACGGATTGAACATACACGTGTAAAAAAAATGGTAAATGCACGGTACCCCTGACCGCGGGAGGGTTCTCCCTCCCCAAGCTAGCTTAGCCCCATAGCTGCCTGGCGGTTACTACTCAGCATGATTATTCGGTAAACCAATAACGATGCAATTTAACATATAAATTCAGTTTAGGTAATTTAGATGTAACTACCTTTCTTTGAGTTATCTATTTTTTTATTTTAAAAAGATATGTGGTATTTATTATACAAAGATAAAATTAACTTGAGATAAATGGAGAAAACTTTTTTAGGCGGGAAAACCATGTTGAGATCATCCCATAAAATGACATGTGTCTTCAATTTAGTTTACTTTATTATATGTATAGATAGATATGTTATTATATAATTCAAAAGAAATACAAATTTTAAAATGTCAAGGCATATATATGATTTTTTTATATAAAACAACCACAATCACCATCAAGTCATCAATAGGGTAGTCAATTCATCACCTCCTTTAATTTTTTTCAAAGAAAAAAAGGGGTAGTATTAAATGCCAATCAATAAGTAGAAAAATAGGTAACAAGAAGACACTATTAATGACACTTGTTAATGATTGTCACATCATACAAGATTAGAGAGGTGGAATTTTGGGGAAAATCTCATAATTATATAAATTATACCTTTTTAGGTATAAATAATTGGATAGATCGATACTATAAAAGTTCATGTGTAAAGCCATGTAAGATATTATACAAATAAAAAGTTCATGGTAAAATAGTTTGTGGGTAGTTTATAAAAATTTAACATTCATAGCTTTATAGTTTACCAAATTTGTAAAATCAGTCTGATCTTAGAAACCAGTCGGCTAACAAAGATACGAGACGAGTTTTTATCTAATTTTGCTGGTTTTGCTTTGGTTTTACATAGTTTTGATCCATTCGCTCAAAATAGATGGTTTCAGTTGTGGATGGTCAATTGGTTTGCAACAGGACAGACAACACCGATTGTTACCCATTTAACCAGACTGGCCAACTATTTCAATCCGGTTTATAAGAAAATGCTAATATAATTACTTAAGGAAACACAAAAAAACATTCCAAATAATTTTGTTTATTCTTTAACGAAATTAATGTTTTAACATTTAAACACTCATACACAATGAGAAGATTTTGTGCTCATGTCATGGCCTACATCGAACAATCAATTTATATCTATATTTTGTTATCACATAAAACATGCACATTTCTCATCCTTAGGATATGGGCATTAATGCTCATCAATGGAAAATCATAAATTAATTTTGTTTTTCTATACGGTTAAAAATTAAATTTAAATGAATAGACAAGCATTTATAATACTTTGGGTACCACATCTCAAATACAAAAACCCGTACAAAGAAGACAATCCACATCACTGAATCTCAATTGCTAGCGATGAAAACATGAATTTTGCGACTTGAGTTCAAAATATTAAAATTGTCAACTGGCCAGTAAATGGACTAATCGTTCGGTGCATAAGCAATTTCATATTACTTTTTAAAACAACTTATGTTATTCACGTATAATCGATAATGTGTTTGGTACCTTCTTGTTGTACTAAAACATGCTATGTGTGTTTTGTTTGGGGGGGGGATTTTAGTGATCAGTAAATGAAAACAAACACAGGAATTTCGTTCGTTTACATAAATGAACGAACATGAACAGAGGCCACGTTCGTTCATTTATGTTCGTAAGCGTTCGATAATGTGTTCGTTTTTGTTTGATAGTTCATTAGTGTTTTTTCGTTTTAATATTTTATTTAAATACTTTAAATTACGACAAATAAAATATTTAATAAGTGTCAATGTATTATATATTCTGTTCATGAACGTTTGTTTGTGTTCGTTTGTTTTCATTTGTGTTCATCAACGTTCATTTTTGTTTATGCCTAAAATTAACAAATGAACACGAAAACGTTCATTTCCTTAACAAACGAACACGAAACATAAAATCTTTTTCCATAAGTGTTCATGAACAATTCGTGAACACATATATTTCTTAACAAACGAACACGAACAGTATTATGTAAACATGAATGGATGTGTAGAATGCTTCATTTTGAATGGATTAATGTGAATAAGTTATACAAAAATTGACCTAACATACATGGTTATATAATGTTGTGCAAGTTGAAAAAATTAGTGTTATTTCGTGGTCTCAAATAAGAGGGACATATCCAACTGCCCATCACAACTCACATTGGACCAAGTCATTCTCTACAATGCAATATTAATATAATAATAATAATAATTCTTATTGGTGATCTGATCAAGTAGCAGCAGATTTGGAAAATCCAACATCATCTTCAATTCTCTCTCATTCTTATTTTTGATGTTATTATAAAACATATTTATGCTTAAACACAATATCTATTACGATATGGTTGTGTATGGATCAGTTTTGGGTTCAATCCGAACCAAATGCGAAAGTTAAGTTTTTGAAAACTGTCCGATTTCGGTTTTTGGTTTTAAGCATGGTCCGGATCGATTATAAATTGGTTGTTTAGGCCTTAGAAAATCTGGCACTTGAGATTCTTTGCCAGTTAAAAAAAACAGCTAATTTTGGGCCATGAATCTATTAACAAACATTCAAACAAGTTCTTGTGATCTGAAGCCGAACCATAATTTCCAGTTTAGAAAAAACAAATTGTCGGTTATTAGTTTGGGTCAGATATTTCGGTTTTGTTTTGTTGGTTACATCAAAATTTGGTTCGGTTAACTGGCTACCAGCTCATCCCTATCTTACATGTTAGATCACAAACCGATTAGATGAAACAATAGAAGCATTTTGAATCTTCACTTCTTGTTTTATAGAAAGATAGTGGTTAATCCCTCTAGCCTTCGTTTCTAAACACCATGTTAATAGTTGTTTAATATTTGTAGTCTCTTGCCCCTAAAGCTGTCGGTTTCCTGGATAGAGTGCAGAAGGTTGTGCACAACAATTTCTCGTCGACGAAGAAACATAGTTTTGTTTTTGGTAGAATTGGATTTGCTATTCAAAAGGGGTTGCTTGTGACGCAGCTTGTTGCTCGTTTACCTGCTATTGTTATATAATTTCTTAAGTTTTTTCAAAAAAAAATATGGATTCCGAGGATTTTAAATTTTGGGTCACACATGTAAAATTGGTTTTAGGAATAATCTACTCCGCACTAACATGTAATGCAACTTTCAAGTCCTTTATCCTATCTCCAAACATTTACCAACTTCCTTTGTCACGGCCCATGATCAGTCACATCCTTTTCATTTTAGAATATTGGTATTTTGAGAAGGGCGACACACGCTCGCTAATTTTATACCACCTAAATACTCACAATATGGTTTGAACCCTCGTCACTTGCTTGAGTGGAATTTACCAATGCAATTGGACCAAAGACCTATTGGCCTAGCATATTTGTTTATATATATAACTATATATATACATTATCACACTCCGTCTTAGTAAAGATACCAAATATTACACGATAGTTAATGCATCCACAAAAATACATGTTAACTTCAGAATCTACTACTCTAAGACTCATTGTCCACTACTTCATTCCGGTATCATATATTGTGATGATATTAGCGATGCGCATCGCTAAACCAAGTGACCAACCTAGTGCAACTTCAACATACGAAATATATAAAAATTAATTTTCACCTTGTCATGAAAAACAGTAAATGTGAAATGTAGCCTAGCACAGCAATATAATGTGCGTAAGGTTAGTCGGGGTGTCAATTTGATGGCCACCATGATCACACCGCTGCAAGTGGTATGATCATGGTAGCGATAGTGACGAGAATGGTGGTGGTCACACTGCCGCAAGTGGCATGTTTGTGTTTGTTCGTTTAACTTTAACCGATCACGAACACGATCACGATCACGAAAATATAACCAACACACATTTTTTTAGCTTATGTCCGTTCATTGAAAAATCGGGCATGTTCATATTTGTTTATGTTTGTTCGTTTAAAGCCTAAACGAACAGTTCACGAACATAAACAAAATAATTTAACTGAACATATTTGAATAAACATAAAGAAACATAAATTAAACATGATTGAACAAACATAAACGAAATCAATGAACGTAACTGAACAAATATAAACAAACACAAACAAATAAGTCTAATATATTAAACAAACCAACTTACTGTCGAACAAGTTCACGAACAATTTCATGAACATTCGATTCATTTATATGTCTAGCTGGGATGAGTGATGGAAGTGATTTAGTGATGGTGTGATAAAATTAGATGGAATGAGCTCGCATTTTATAATTAGTTGGTCTATAAGTGACGATGATGATTTGTAAGGTGCCCCAACCCTCTAACAAAAGTATGTATTTCCAAATGATTAAGGATTCTAGTTTCAATAGTAAACATCAATATGGATTTACAATTTTAAACTGATTGAGGATTCTTGTTTCAACAGTAAAAATCTATACAAATTTACATTTACAAATAGACTTAAAAGGTGTAAGTTGATACACAAAGTAATGTCCTCTTTGACTTTTGTACGAGTTTCCCACTTCCTCCCTGCCGTTAAATACGTTTGTCGGTATATTAAATTATCGGTCGAAAACAGTAGCTTTCTTAAAGTGTTTTTATTTACTCGTATTATTTCCTTTTCTTTTAATTGCTGAGGAAATTTAATTGTGGGTAATAAGTAAAGTTTGACTACAAGGGCATAAAGGCAGGTATGTGTACTTATAGAATAATAACTACTCTCGTGTAAAAAATAAAAGTTATTTGCATCATCGGTACTAAAATAGTTATATCATTCACTTCTTTTAATCATAAAAATGTGTGATGATAGAAAAGACCATATTATTCATAGTCTAGTGGTTGGAAAGACTTGTGTTCTCCTTATAGACTCAAAATCAGTCCCCACTAGTTTAGTCCACCATGCGTTACGCTAGAGAGATTCTCTCTTGTGACGGGGCAAACCCCTGCCACTAGCAATGGGGGGTACGGTTTACCGGGGAACGCCGTTAGCCAAACTCTGACGTTAGCATGGGCCCGGTTAAGACAACATGGTCCGGCCAGAATGGGGTTAGAGCCCTTTGTTGGGAGGGTTTGAGATCTCTCTCACATCAAGTTAAAGATTTTCACCGTTCAAAAAAAATATAAAATAGAAAAGACCTTAAAATAAGTTAATCTAAACTATTAGTAAATGTTTCATTTGGTTCAATTTGAACTTTTTAGTGTTAGACTAAATATAATAAATATATCTAATTGTGTGACTATTATAATAATTTACATAATAACAAATCAATTTATTAAATTATACGTTATTATAATATTAGTTGGTAATTGTTGATGAGCCATATTAACCTTATTAACTAATAAAGGTTTCACTATGAGCATTTAAGGAGATTATTAGAGAAGGCAAAATGTTAGGTACACCGTAAACAGAAACAAGATCAAGCTAACAATCATATCGTTTACATCCCTCCCTGTTACGGTTGTTGGCTTACCGGGTATACTCGTACATGTTTTCCATTATGTACTTACTGATCTCTCTCTCTCTCTCTCTCTTCTCTCTCTTCTCTCTCTCTCCAGTATTCAACGAGTTCATCATTCAAGAACTCCTAATTCCATCACCAATAGATGTCCTCGAAGCACGAATGAAGCGCATTAGGAGTGATAATGAACACAATTCAAGAATAGTATGCTGGATATGTATTGCCTTTGTATAGGAACAAAGCATTAATTAAGTGCACCATCTATAACACAGCAGAATGGAGTCACTGAACGGAAAAACAGGACATTAGTTGAAGCTGCTAGGACTATGCTATCTGATTCTAAGCTTCATATTCTCTTTTGGGCCAAGGCTGTGAATACAACTTGTTATGTTCTAAATAGGGTTTTAACGACTAAACGACGTAACAAAATGCGTTATGAACTTTTGAATAACCGTAAACCTAATCTGGAAGAGTTTGAACCATTTGGGCTACCGCGTACTTCGATAAAACATAAAGGCTAACCGAATTTTGGTGAATTAGCATACAAGGGATTTTTCCTATGTTATATACCAGATTCCCCAAACAAAAGGGGTTTTAACAAACAAATGTTAAAATAGAGGCGGTATTTGATGTTGAAATAATAACTTATTCACCTAATGATAGTGTTTTAACTCATTTAATATTCATGAGTTTTCCACTACAAATAATTCAAATTTGATTCATAGCTTGACTAGGGACGATGACGAGAGTGAATTTACTCCAATATCAAGCGTTCAAATTACTCTTGACTCAAATGCGACAGATGCAGGCGCACAGAACTCAAGTGATATCGAATTTGTGCTAATTCAGGGGGAGGATTTCACAAATCCTATTGTAATTGGAAATGTTAAGAGGGAGATTGGATCGAATCTGGATAACGACATGGAAGTTGACACCATTGCAACAACACGAGCAAACAAAGATCATCCGGTTGAAGTATGGCAGAGAGTTCATGTTTGTACTCTTCAATAAAGAAAACTTGGTTTATTAACAAATGCGTGTAACATCAACAACAACCATACATAGTGAATCCCACATATAGGCAAACCTTACATCTATCCCTAGGGATAAAGAGGCTGTTTCAAAAAGAACCCCGACTAACAAATGCTTGTATAATTTCTTTATATGTCAAGTTGAGCATAAGAATGTTCAGATGGCTCTATTTCAGGGGGGAGGATTTCACAAATCCTATTGTAACTGGAAATGTTAAGGGGGGATTGGATCGAATCTGGATAATGACACGGAAGTTGACACCATTGCAACAAGACGAGCAAACAAAGATCATCCAGTTGAAGTATGGCAGAGAGTTCATGTTTGTACTCTTCAATAAAGGAAACTTGGTTTATTAAAAAATGCGTGTAAAAACAACAACAGCCATACCTAGTGAATCCCACATATAGGCAAACCTTACATCTATCCCTAGGGATAAAGAGGCTGATTCCAAAAAGAACCCCAGCTAAAAAATGCTTGTATAATTTCTTTATATGTCAAGTTGAGCATAATAATGTTCAGATGGACTCTATAAGGTAACACATGGGTAGAGGCTATGCGAGAAGAACAAGCTCAGTTTGAAAAGTTGAAAGCCAGGGTGTTAGTTGATTTTCCAAAATAAGAAAATGAAACTGACACCAAGTGAGTGTTCAAGTGTAAGAAAGGTTCCTGAGGTATCATGACAAGAAACAAGGCTCGGCTGGTGGTGACAAGTTCAATCCTCAAGAGGGTATTGACTACAATGAAGTGTTTGCACCAGTTGCAAGGTTGGAAGCTATTCGTGTGTTTATGGATTTTGCTTCATTCAAGGGATTTAAAGTTTATCAACTAGATGTGAAAAATGCATTTCTTTACGGGAAAGTCCATGAAACGGTTTATGTCTCACAACAGATGGTTTCGCTGGTCCAAATTATCTAAATCGTGTCTATAAATTGGATAAAACACTTTTTGGATTACATCAAACAACTAGGGTGTGGTATGAGACACTGTTAAATCACCTCTTAGCAAATGGTTTTGAAATGGGACAGATCGACAGTACTCTTTTCATCAAGAGAAATAGGGAATATTTTCTGCTTGTACAGGTATATGTCGATGACGTCATCTTTAGATCATATGATGAGAACATGTATCATGAGTTTGAGCTGGTGATGAAGAGTAAGTTCGAGGTGAGTACAATCAGTGAGTTATCATTCTTCTTAGGATTGCAAGTTTAACAGAAGAAGGGTGGGTTTTGTATACATCAGACCAAGTACGTGTATGGCATTTTGACTCGTTTCAAAATGGAGGATTGCTCTACTTATAATACACCCATTTGTGAAAATTACAGGACTTGTCCAAATATCGATAGTGACCAAGATGTGGATCCAACTCAGAATTGGGCTATGATCAGATCTTTGGTGTATATGTTGTTTCAAGACCAGATATCATGTCTGTGGTATGTCTTTGTGCCAAATATCAAGCAATTCCAAAGGAATCACATATGAAGTCTGTGAAACAGATTCTTAAATACTTGAAGGGGAAACCATAGCTTGGGTTATGGTATCCAACTGATAGTGACTTGGATTTAATCGGATACACCGAGTCAGACTTTGGGGGATATGATTCAAACAAAAAATCTACCACGGGTGGTTGTCAGTTCTTAGGGGGAGGCTTGTGTCTTGGCAATGCAAGAAGCAGGCTTTAGTAGTTGTGTCTTCGTGTGAAACGGAATACATAGCAGCTGGTATCTGTTGTTCTCAGGTTCTCTGAATACAACTCAGATGCGCGATTATGGTTTGAATTTCACTCGCACTTATATTATGATAGACAATAAAGCCACAATTTCTATAACAAACATAAAGCATGATAAAAAAAACATATTGACATTCATCATCCTTTTATAGGGGTTGTACTGAAAAGAAACCGATTGAACTTAAAACGGTTGACACATTAGATAAACTGACAATCTTTACACAAAAGCATTTGACGGGGCTCGTTTTGAAAACTGAGTCAAACTTAACGGGATGATGAATCATGAAAAAACAGTTTTTCATAAGAATTTTAAATTTTTGTATTCGTTTTTTCTAAAAAATTAAAAACGAAAAAAATATGAAAACCAATAAATATAGAAAAACAAAAGCGATTTGTCACTATGTAAACGAGAAGAAAATGATAGTATATAGCGGTTGGACTATAACACTGAAACTAAAACTAAATTTGCTTAAGTGTTATGGTAATTAACTCCATCATTTGATGTACAGGTAGGCAAAAAATATGAAATAATCAACTTACTACGTGATATAAACATAACGGACTATTACTAATAGGGTTGCACATCGCGAATATGAGTTTATAGTCTTAAGTTTTATGTTGATGGATTCCCAAAATCCGAGATTTTGAAGTCTTTATATTGTTTTTTTTTTTTTAAATGCTAAATTTGGATCACTGATGGGTCCACTAGAGTATTATCATGCCACCAGCAGAAACCACCGGTTATATCCATGTCCACTAAGCTATAATGCATGTACACCAATTATGGAGAGAAACCCAATAGATCTATGAAAAACTCCCCTGGGGAATTAACCTAGGACCTCATGATCCCTAAACCTTTTCCACCTAAAAATGTCACTAGGTTATAATGCTTGAGACTTTTTATATTATTTTTCATCGGGGATATCATGACTGCCTTTTGTTGTATTATTGCATCAAGAAGAGAGAAAATACTTGTTTTTAGAGTAATTATAAGATAGAATTAGTGGAAGAGAAGTGAATACACTTACAAACTAATTCATGAGTTTCATTTACTTGGAAATTTCAAGTACATGTACCGTTGTACCCTCAAGATTTATTTTTGTTATATAATTTTTAAAAACAATAACAATGAGAATTTAATTATATTAATGGTGAAAAATGAAGGTGGGACTATGATATGGGTGTCGTTCCCAAGAATGGTCATTTTGTATGGTCCATTTATTTGTTGGTAGGAAGGGCGCCACATGAGGATGATCCTACCATGCCATTAGTTTTTAATGTTTTCTTTATTTTCTCTTAATACTTTTTCACGTTTTATAAAATTTATCTTGAATATTGAAATGTCACACTACCTTGCATGTCCTACAAAAAGGATTACCTAAAATATACAAGGGTTTATTATACGATCCACTAAAATGTGGATTTTGCCTTTAAATAGCCTAAAAAGGATTGTGATAATGACACGTGTACTCCTTATAAGTAAGAAAGAAGGACATTTTGGTTCTTATTACTAGGAGTGTGAAAATGACATGTGATACTCCTTTTGTTTTTTAAAAAAATACAAAAAAACTAGTATAAAAAAATTAGCACAAAAAATATAGTACAAAAAAATATAATACAAAAAAAAATATAGCACAAAAATATTCAACACATAAAAATCTAGTACAAAAAATACAGCACAAAAAAAAAATATAAGACAAAAAATTTCAACACAAAAAATTAGCAAAAATATGTAGTAAAAAATCTAGCACAAAAAATGTATACAACATAGAAATACAACATATTTTTGTGGGTTTTTTAGTCGACATATTTTATATAGCAATATGGTACTCATATTAAAGATAAAAAGACGCTCGATTTTATAGTGAAATTTTTATGAAAAAAAAATGTCGTATAAAAAAGTTATGAACGTTAAAAAAATTGAGGTGGAATATGCATATGCCATGTGAGAGAAGTTAATAAATAGAATTTTCACAAGATACCATTACACCCTCTCTTTTTTCTATATTTTTCATCTTAGCCCTTGATTTGAAAAATAAATGTTTAAGATTTATTCTCATCATACTTAGACAAAATCATTTTTTATTTGATCTTACCCCTATTATACAATAATACAATGTACTTGATTTATATGTATAATGCGACATCTAACATGATTTTGGAATCTCGTTTTATGTGTACATATTAGTTTTGTGCGCATTAATAGTCGTATCGAATAATCTGGCGTTTGGTAACTATCTTATAAACGGTCTTATGCCCCTTATGCGTTAGTAACGCGGTTTAAGGTTTTACCAATTTACTGTCTTATGTAACATATTACACTACTGCGATGTCTCTTACTCAAAACCTTAATTTGAACTCACTTCAAATTCAAAATTTTAAAATATTCAATTACATACTTATGTTTAGATTTTATCAAACTTAATTTGTTATTTATTTTATGTTTAAAGAATAAATATTATATTAATATATCTTGGTCCGCATAATGAATTTGGGGAATAAAATGTATATCACCTACTACAAATATGTCTCACACTTATGGAACTTTTTTTAAACTAACCCATATACATGTTTTGGATTTTTCTACTATTGGATTAAGATATTCTACCATCTTAGGTTTTGTTTCAGTAGATTACGTTTTTGACCTTGTTGTTATGTAAGTTTAAACCTATCAGTTCAAGAAGGAACTGTAACATACGGCACCTCGCATCACTAATATTGTCCGCTTTGCTCCAGATGGGTTGTCCATTCAGGAACTCACGGCTTTGATTTTGGTCGCCCCGGTGGAGACTTCCTATATGGTCACCCATCCTAGTACTACTCCCACCTGAGCACGCTTAACTGTGGGGTTCTCCTCTCATCCACTAGCATTAAGCCCAAAACGCGTTGGTCATTTTAAGAGGCAGGACATTCCTTATGAACCAAGATCTCTCCTGGCCACGACGGATGTGGGATTTGCCTAGAGTGCCACAATGGTCCATGTTAATATTCGGTAGTCGGTATCAGTATCGTTACAATCACCCCCTTGGGAATCATCGTGCTCGATGAGGTTTGCCCCACCATCCCGAACGGCTCAGGAGTGGCTCTGATACCATTTCTCCACCGGGGCGACCAAAATCAAAGCCGTGAGTTCCTGGATGGGCAACCCATCGGGGGCAAAACATACAATATTGGTGATGCGAGGGGCCGGATGTTACAGGAACTTTTCAACATTTCATCCTTCAACGTCTATTTTTATAATTTTTTTGGGTGTGGCGCTAACTCCATCCATGTTATTAGTTAAAATCCAATAAGGTGCCCCTCATCATTTGAGCGGCTTTTTTGTCAGTTCCTCAAAAACGTTGTCATATCAACACAAAAGTCACCACATACATCTCTCTCTTATCACTCTTTCTCTTTCTCCATCCTTCTACCCCTCTCTTTCTCTTTCTTCGTTGTCAACAAGAACTCATCGGCCGAAAATGATTTTGACCACGATTCATGAACCACTATTTTCTTCAACTTGCGATAGAGTAGATGTAGTGTGAGTCAGGGGGACCAGGCTTCAATAAACAACATCGTTTGATTCAACCACCATCTTTAGAACAACCACCGCCGCCCCCTTCTTTGATTCCGGCGAACACGAACACAAAAACTACTACATGTTATTCATTATCAACACACGATATCATTTTGTAAAGCCATCCCCTAAATTTGAATTATTTACTGCAAAAGAAGATCCAAGATTAGTTGCTGATTGGTGCTTGTTGTCAACGATTGGTGCTCGTTTCTAACTTCACTTATGACGGATTTGGCATGAACCTTCCCCCATCGCTGATAGGTGCTCATTCCTGACATCGATGGTAATCGTTGAAAGTGTTGGGGTCGATTGGGTGCACAAGTTTTTTGTGCTTTAGGTCGTTTTACACAATAGTTGGTGGAGATGACAAATCGTTCAAACAATTCCTTTAATTGAGCAAACACTTTTGTGTTGGATTTGGCCAATGCCATCAATTATATGTTAAATATTCCAGTTACTTGATGTACACAAAATGCAACATATAAATTACATCAATCGAGTAATAAAACTAACCATTTTTTAGTACTAAAGTTGGAAAAAGCACGTTTCTTTGTTTCTTTTGTATTTTCAGTATAAAAAGAGCTTAAATGAACAAAAGAAGCAAATAAGCAGCTAAAACCAACATAAATACAGAAAGAAGGGATAACAAGCCATGCCCGACCCCTCAGCAACACCCCAAAAGACAAAAAAACCAGATCACAGAAGTTGATCACGGGCCGTGTCCACCAAGCACGGGGCGTGGTCAAACCCTGCCATACAAGACAAAACATTTAGAAGCTTCCACACCCACCATGGGCCGTGTCCAGAGTAACACGAGCCGTGGTCAACAATAAGATTTGCAGAATCTGGATAGTATAGCGAACAGTTGACCACGGGGCCGTGCCTAGAGGCCACAGGGTCGTGTGGGGCCCTCTGCTAACAAATGCAATTAATGAAGAAAGAGAAGGATGTTGGACACCGGCCGTGGTCGAGCTTCTGTTCAGACTATAAATAGGGGTGCTTGGTTACCCACAAAGGCATCCTGTAACAACTCTCCAAAACACCCCGAAATTAGCCGAAACGTAAAACCGGACACGCAAATCGAGACGCGGCACACAAAACGAGACAGGTCCACCTGGACAGTCCAGGCGCCACGCGCCAGAGACACCAGTCTCTGTCGCGACGCGCGGGAGGTATCCAGGTGACGTGTCACCGTTTCGCGCCATCTGGCAACCCTACACTTGTGACCAGGCTGACCTAGCCTAGCTAGGCAACCCTACACTTGTGACCAGGAAGACCACGAATGTAGTGCTCGATCAAACGGTAAAGGGGAGTGAACATGTTGGGAACCATTTGATGTAACTCGAGGAATCTTTTGTTGTAGGTGATGTGGTCTCCTTCCACTTGCTTCAATGAGTAGAATTCATCTTCTAATTTCTTGATTTCGCTCCTTGGGCAAAATCGTCTGGTCATGATTTCCTTCAATTCGTTCCAAGTTAAGGACATAGCATCTTCCACACCTCGTTTTGCCTTCTCTGTGTTCCACCAAGTAAGTGCTATCCCATATAATCGACCGGTAGCATATCGTACTTTGCGATCGTCAGGGCAATCGCAATTTAGAAAAGTGTTCTCCATTTCTTCAAACCAATGGAGGAGAGCGGTGACGCCTTCAGCCCCTTTGTATTTCGGAGGGTCGCATGATTTGAAGTGCTTGTAGGTACATTTAGTGGTATTTGGGGGAGAGTTGAAAATGTTTTGGTTTGCTTGATTGACAGGATTATTGGTGAGTGCTTGCTGAACTTGGATTACAATATTGGGTATTACAGCAGCCATTTGTTGAGCGATTAGGGCAGCCATGCGCTCGCGAGCTTTTCTTGCTCTCGTCTTCCTACGGGCGAGGTTAGAAGACATCTACAAGTAATACATGACAAGAGTATGAGTTGGATGCTTTTGGGTTCATGGTCGCATTCAAGAACGAACATTCATAAAATAATTATAGATAAATAAATTACTACATCCATTTGGATGTCTTGGGTTTTGCTCGCTGTTAGGCCCTTCATGCCGCCATACTTTACCTGTGTAATCATGTGGGCCCCCATGAATACCGGTTTTTCATATGGTTCGCACGGTTTCTGCCTGGTTGCGTACACAAAAACCCGGAGAAAATCGAGAAGTATGTATACAACGTGTGATATTCGGAGTGTGTCCAGGTGTAGACACGGTGACACCTCAAAGTAGGGTTAGTTCGAACGACGTTTGGTGTGGCATGCTTTGGCCTAATAGGTCCTTCGTACTCTCATCGTTGGTCCCCAGGTAGGCAAACTGGTCCGTTATATTGGATTTATACGAATGCCAGCCTAGACAGGACGTTCCGACTACCGGTACTTGTACCCTTCCAGTTACTACATGCCCGTCACAGAACTTACTTTGATGAGATTTGAAAATTGCACAAAATCTTTGGATAATGAGAGTATGAAAATAAATTGAATACATGAACATCGATATATGTATAATGAATATGTATATATGTATGATGAATATGTATATAAGCATGTATGTTTGACTGAAATGTAAACAAATATGAAACAAATAAATATCACAAGTTTGTATGTAACCACCTAATCAATTAAAAATTTAGGCAGACTATAGTATAGGCTCTAAGGGTCTAATAACCTATCCTATATCCCTATAGTCATGGCTCTGATACCAATCTGTCACACCCCGACCCGCAGCGGATAAGGTGATCGGGGCATGATTGGGTTATCATCAAAGCTCATGACATTTATTAAGCGTTTCATATTCATTAATACAAATTAAATGGAAATTTACAATAAAGGTTACAACTGTTCTAACTAACAATCTAAACTTCTTGATTCTCTTCTAAGGCATATCCTATGTTTTCCTTGCTTCAACCTGTTCACCTGTATCATGTGTAAAAGGGTTTTTGGATCAACATAATGTTGGCGAGTGAACCCTATGGAAAACATTTGAACAATTTATTTAACTTGATTATGAAATATGTGCACAACCAAACATGAGTAAAAATAGATGTAACTTAATCAACAATCATAAGATGTTAAATGAAACACTCATGAACAATAATGGAACAATTAAAGGCACGCGATGCTCAACTCGTCTCTTACGAGGAACTGAGGGGCCTAATGAATGAATTGCATAACCATGATAATATGAATGACACAACTACAAACAATACAAACTCAATGATATACACATAAACAATAATGAATTTGATTTGTAGCACGCGTTGTTCAACTCGTCTTCCACGAGGAACTGATGGGCTTAATGTATGAGTTTCATATAATATGACAAATGGAAATAAGTAAATCACAACAATAAAAACAATCTAAGTTTAAGTCATGATGTGGTATGGCACGAGTTTAAATAAATAAATTGATTATTTTCATAACACATGACACACCCCAAAACGTGTAATTTAAAAAGGGGAAGTTGTAAGATTCACTCACAGTGGGTGCGTTCGGTTGATGACGTTGAATGCACGCGAAGTGGTTTTAACCACGAGTGAGATTTAACCTAGATAAATCGCATTATGGTTTGGTAAGTAAACGGATTTTATTAAACTATTTTAGTAGGATTGTTGGGTGTATTTTTGTGAGTTTGAGGTTATTTTCTAACCTTAAAAATGTTATTTTTAAATATTTATAATTGATTTTTAATTAAAATAATTAAATAAAAATAATAAAAAAAATTATTTTTTTTCTGACAGTTGACCGGCCCGTTGACCGTTGACCTGACCGTTGACCGGTTCGATGGCATATTATTGTGCGCTGAGTGAGGCTCGAACCCGAGACCTCTCGTACGCGTGCACGCAGCTCTACCAACTGAGCTACGTGTCTAACCCGTTATATATCTGATTTTAATTATATATATATATTAATTAGATTAAACCGAAATTCATTTTATTTTAAAAACATTTTAAGCGAAACGGTCATGCACTCCACAGGTCTCGAACCCGGGACCTATGGTTTAATCCAACACACAGTCCACCGCTGGACTGTGTGTTCAACATGTTATATCATTCGATTTTTATTATACTTAAATACTAATTAGTTATTTCCTTTTCTGCCTTATTTAAAAAGAAAAGATAATTGTCCGAGTCGGTGCTGAAGACCGGACTCGAACTTGTGACCTGTGATATAAACAAACACACAGTCCACCGCTGGACTGTGTGTCTAACTTGGTTATTATTCCGATTATTAATATACTTAACATATAACTGTGGCGACCCGGTTCGGTTTAACAAAAAAAATGATTTTTATTAAGGCAACGTGTGTGAGACGGGAATCGAACTTGAGACGTTTTGCGTTTTATATGTGCACACAGTCCACCGCTGGACTGTGTGTCTAACCCGATTAATTTCATGATTTATATTATACTTATATGATACATAAAAACATCGTCTTCCTCGTCAAGTTTGAACCAGAAATCGGAAATCGACTGGTTCAAGATTTTTATCAGTTTATTAGTGTTTTACAGTCCATTAAGGTAAGATAAAGGTGAAAAGATAAAGAAAATAAGCGAAAGAGGTATACCGACTGGACCCTCTGTTTTCCGGCAGAAACTCCGGCGACAGAATTCAACTCCGGCGTCAGGTGTCTTGCAGCAGCAAGTCTCCGGAAAGCTTGGAAAGAGTATAGGTATCTCCGGTATAAGCTTCAGAGGCTCAGCAAGGCTCGGCAATGGGGAAGTCGGTTTTCCGGCGACGAACAGAAAAGTTCCGGCGAGTGGAATTACGCCGAGGAAGAGTGTGGTTTTGAGCGAAAAGGTTTGTCGTCGGTTGTGGGTCAATTTATAAGGCAAAACGTTGAAGAATCTGGTCTGATTTCCGACTGTGTTCGTTTATTTAAATTTTCCGGCGGTTATGATTTTGGTCGCGGACTTTAAACATCGGTTATAACCGATGTATTGTTAATGGTTTACGTTATAACTGAAAGTGGTGTTAAAACTCGCAAGATTTCCGGGATTCCGACGACTGAACCGTTTGGGCGCCGGTTTTGAATTCGTAACGACACTTTATCAATTAAATGATTTCAATATATAACAAACAAAATCCGCGGCGCAGTGGTTTGTGTGTGTGAGTTAAGTTTGTTTCCGGAATCGGTACAGACCCGGGTTCGAAACCCGGCAGAGTACTTTCATTTTTATTTTGCGATTTTCAACAGTTTTTCAAAAACTAAATATATTTTCCCGTATAATAATTGATTACGGATCGTTTAAAAATATTTTGGGCATTTAATTCGCAATGAAATTTTTGACTGACTGTTCGGTTGATAAACGGAGCGGGTTTGGTAAATCCGTTTTTGACGGATGTTACAATGCTGACGTAACGTCAAAAGGTTATTGCGTATGCCTCTAGACAACTTAAGTAGCATGAAGAGAATTATACAACCCATGATCTAGAGTTAGGAGCAACAATTTTTGCCCTTAAGATATGGAGACACTGTCTTTACGGTAGTAAGTTTGTAGTATTCACAGATCATAAGAGTTTAAGATATGTCTTTGGCCAGAGGGAATTAAACATGAGACAAAGGCGATGGATGGAAATCCTTAGTGATTATGATTGTGATATCTAGTATCATGCAGGAAAAGCTAACGTAGTAGCTGATGCTTTAAGTCGACAGTATCATGAGAAGCCAAAAGGGTACGCTCTCTTAGACTAAACCTGCAGATAGATTTAAATGAGCAAATTAAACAAACACAGGAAACAACAATCAAGGACGATGCTGAAGGATAGAAGGAATGATTAAAGAATTGGAGAAAGGAACGGATGGAATTTGGAGATTCCATAAAAACAGAATTTGGATCCCTATCCAAGGAGATCTACGAAAGCGAATACTAGAGGAAGCCCATAAGACTAAGTATACAATGCATCCTGGAAGTGATAAGATGTATAAAGACTTGAGAAAGAATTTCTGGTGGATAGGAATGAAGAAGGTAGCAAGCTAAGTTGCCAAATGCCTAACATGTTCACAGGTTAAAGCTGACCATCAGAAACCTTCAGGCCTATTGCAACAATTGGAAATACCTATTTGGAAATGGGAATTGATAACCATGGACTTTGTTACCAAACTACCCAGGACACGAAAAGGTAATGATACAATCTAGGTGATTGTAGACAAGTTAACCAAATCTGCTCATTTCTTACCGATTAAGGAAACGTTCAGTATGGAACAATTAGCTAAATTATATGTAAATGAAATAGTTTCATTGCATGGAATTCCTTTATCTATTGTGTCTGACAGGGACAGCCGTTTTACCTCTCATTTTGGACAAGTTTCCAAAAAGCAATGGGAACAAGACTAAATCTGAGTACGACGTATCATCCTCAAGCAGACGGTCAAAGTGAAAGAACAATTCAAACAATGGAAGACATGCTTAGAGCTTGTGTAATTGATTTCGGAGGAAATTGGGATGAACATTTGCCTTTGATAGAATTTTCCTACAACAATAGCTATCATACCAGCATCAATGTTGCACCATTTGAAGCCCTCTACGGGCGGAAATGTCGAACTACAGTATGCTGGGCAGAGATTGGAGAAAAGCAACTATCAGGTCCTGAAATTGTGCAAGAAACAACTGACAAAATCATTCAAGTCAAGGACCGGGAATGCATCGTTTTGGTAAGTTCTAGAGTTGTCAGGACCAAGTGGCTATTCATACAAGAAACGAAAATGAGCATTTAGTTTAAAGATGTATGAATGTGTGTTCGATAAAGGCTCAAAACTCACTTAATGTGGGAATGAGTTTATAATGTGAACAAGTATATATAATCAAATTTTAAAAAGATTTGTTATGCCCCTTTTTTATAATTTTCATACTTGATTCTTTTTATCACGACGCTATAAATTGTAAATTTGTAAAAACATAACTTATTAGAACTTGTTATTCACAAATTAAACCAAAACAAGAAAAAAAATTAAAAATTTTGAAAAAGATTTGGGGTGATTAGCGGTTCCAATAGAGTTTTGTGTAAGGCTTGTTATTAGGACTTGCTAAATTCAAAGTGTTAGTTACCCCCCCCCCCCCCACACTTAAATTACACATTGTCCTCAATGTGTACAAAAATAAGTTTTTTGGTTGATTAGAATGTGAAAAGTGGGTTAAAACAAGTTTTTATGTTACTGGGCTGCTGAATACGGGGTGTGGTGAGCTAAGCACGACCCCGTTGTCAGATTTCCAGTAACAGAAAGTTACAAAAGGATGGCCACGAGGCGTACCCAGTGGACACGGCCCGTGGTCAGGTACCTGTTAGAAAATTTTTCTGCAGAATTTTGGGCATGGGGATGTGTTGGGTGGCCACGACCCCGTGCTGCACACGCTGCAATGCTGTAAATTTGTCGGGAGGCTTCTGTTTACATACATGGGGTCCCTTTTTAAACGTCCCTTTACCATCTCCAATCCTTCTTTGAGTGTTTATTATCTCTACTAATTTATAAACTTAAAAATAAAAGCATTAACTAAGAATTAAACTAAATCTTAAACATGATAGTCCTTTCAAAACAAAAGAAACCCCCACCTTGATTTAAATCTCGTCCTCGAGATTCACTTGAATAGGTGTGGATATTTTCTTTGCATTTCTGACTCTAGCTCCCATGTATATTCTGGTCCTCTCTTTGAATCACATTTAACTTTGACCAGAACTAATCTCTTGTGCTTGAGATTCTTGATCTTTCTTGTCACACCCTGACCCGCAGCGGAAATGGTAGTCGGGGCATGATTGGGTTTTCATCAAAGCTCATGACATTTACTATAAAGTTTCATATTTATTATTTCTTTTTAAAAAAGTAGTTACAATAAACATACAAGCACAACATGTTCAAATAAATTTTTTCATGACTTCTTTATTTTTCTTCTAAGGCAATTTCCTATGTGTTCCTTGTTTCAACCTGTCCACCTGTATCATGTGTAAAAATAGGGTTTTGGGTCAACAAAAGTTGGCGAGTGAATCTTATGAAAACATTTGAACGAATTTATTATATTGGTTATAAAAAGGTGCATAACCGCATATGAGTAAACGTAAATGTAAATTTAATCACAATACTCATAATATCAATTAATGCACACGCACACACCAAATGATGAACAATGAGATCAAGGCTCAATCAAACGGAGCCGATCTAATGAGGCACGCGATGTTCAACTCGTCTCCAACGAGGAACTGATGGGCCTAATGAATGATTTGTACGCAACTTGACAAAATGTAAACACACATCACAACAAACAGCATAATCACAATACACATAATATCAATTAATGCACAAGCACACACCAAATGATGAACAATGAGGCACGCGATGTTCAACTCGTCTCCAACGAGGAACTGATGAGCCTAATGAATGATTTGCACGTAACTTGACAAAATGTAAACACACATCACAACAAACAATATTTACATCACAAGTTTAGATCATATAATGGTAATAGCACAAGTTTGAATAAACGAAATAATTAAAGCGACACATGATACACCCCAAAACATGAATAAAAAGGGGAATTTGTAAGAATTCACTCACAGTGGAAGCGTTCCTTGATAATGATGAATGCGCACGAATTTATGATTCAACCGACGAGGGAAAACTAACCTAAATAATAACGTAATAATTCGATAAATGAATAAATTTTATTTGAGATTAATATTTTTAATTAGTGCTCTTAATGAGATTTTTAGATATATTTTTGTGAATTTAATGCAAAATTTTAGGCTTGAAAACCTTATTTTAAGGTATTTTTAACTAATTTTCAAAGAAAATAAAAAGGATTTTTAATTAAAAAAAATTACCCTTTTTCTAAGGGTTGACTGGTCAACGGCCAGTTCAACCAGTTTAATTATTGGTAGCGTGCGAGGTTCGAACTCGTGACCTCCCGTATGCGTGCACGCAGCTCTACCAACTGAGCTACGTGTCTAACCCGAATGATTCTTGATTTTTATTATACTTATATACTTGTTAGGTTAAACCAGAATTAATATAATTAAAAAGATTTTAAAATCAATCGAACCGGTGCGCAGGATATGTTTCGAACTCGTGACCCCGACGTTGTTTTGCACCCAGCCCTACCAATGGGCTGGGTGTCTAACCCGGTAAATAAAGGATTTTAATTATATTTATATATTATATGTATTGTTTTATATTAAAGTTATAAAAATGCTCGGTTTATATAAGGGATTCGGCATTATGTATGGGACTCGAACTCGGGATCTTCGCGTTTCAAATGCACACAGTCCACCACTGGACTGTGTGTCTAACACGATTAAAATCCCATTTTTAATTATATTTATAAACTCTTTGAAACTTCATCTTCTTCCTTAAATCAAACCCAGAAACAAAATCCGACTGTTATCTTTTTTAACAGTCTTGGGTTACCTGATTGAAATCTAAAACATACTAAATACAAGATATAAAAAGGTTTAGAGGGTTATACCAACCGAAAACAAGATTCCAGTTTTCCGGCGTCGGATTCCGGCGACGAGCAAGAATTTCTGACAACGTGTTTTGAACGAAAATTTCGAGAAGAAGAGAGTGATTCTGAGCGAATTGATCACAAGGAAATGGTAGGATATTTATAGGGTGAATAAGAGATTTCAGTTTCAAGACCAAAATCATGGTCAATGATTTCAAACTTTAAAAGAAACGGTTTTTGGATCAATTGAGTTTTGAATTGTGGTTATAACTGATGTTAATCATCAGTTACACCGATTTGATTACGGAGTCAACCCCTCAATTTCGATGATTATCTTGAATCAGTTTTGGCGGTTACAGACTTGGTATTGCAGGGAGAGTTACTGGTTCCGTTATAAGTTTTATATGTTTATCTAATTTGAACACAAAGCGTGTGTGGTCCAGTGGTGTGGACTGTGTGTGTACAAGCGGGAGACCCGGGTTCGAGACCCGGCTACTCCTTTTTATTTTTATTTTACTTTTTGATTTATTATTAAAGATTAATTTAACTTACTTATTGTTTTATTTATTAGTTATGGTTTTTAATTTCTAAAATATTTATTAATTAGGAGATATTTAAAATAACCGGCATAATAAATACGCAACGAACTTTTAACCGAATATTTGATTATTAAACGAAGTGGGTTTTGAAACCCGTTTTACGACGAATGTTACATTTCTATCTTCAATCTGAATGGGTTTCTCTACAAATTTAAGCTTCTCGTTAACCTCTATATCTTGGAAAGGTATTACCAATGATTCGTCTGCTAAACATTTCTTGAGATTACATATATGAAACACATCATGTATTCCTGCCATTTCCTCTGGCAATTGTAGCTGATAAGCGACGGGCCCTATTCGCTTGATAATTTTAAAAGGTCCAATATACCTTGGGCTTAGTTTTCATTTCTTACCAAATCTCACAACTCCTTTCCATGGTGATACTTTTAATAGCACTTTATCTCCAACTTGAAATTCCAAAGGTTTGCGTCTGTTATCTGCATAACTCTTTTGACGATCTTGGGCTGTTTTCAGTCTTTCTTTGACTTAGATAATTTTGTCAGTTGTTTCTTGAACAATCTCAGGACCTGATAATTGCTTTTCTCCAATTTCTGCCCAACACACTGGTGTTCGACATTTCCGTCCATAGAGTGCTTCAAAAGGTGCAGCATTGATGCTGGTATGATAACTGTTATTGTAGGAGAATTCTATCAAAGGCAAATGTTCATCCCAATTTCCTCCGAAATCAATTACACAGGCTCTAAGCATATCTTCCATTGTTTGGATTGTCCTTTCACTTTGACCGTCTGTTTGAGTATGATATGTTGTACTTAGATTTAATCTGGTTCCCATTGCTTTTTGGAAACTTGTCCAAAAATGCGAAGTAAACCGGTTGTCCCTGTCAGATACAATAAATAAAGGAATTCCATGCAATGAAACTATTTCATTTACATATAATTTAGCTAGTTGTTCCATACTGAAAGTTTCCTTCATTGGTAAGAAATGAGCAGATTTGGTTAATCTGTATACAATCACCCAGATTGTATCATTACCTTTTCGTGTCCTGGTAGTTTGGTAACAAAGTCCATTGTTATCAATTCCCATTTCCAAATTGGTATCTCCAATTGTTGCAACAGTCCTGAAGGTTTCTGATGTTCAGCTTTAACCTATGAACATGTTAGACATTTAGCAACGTAGGTTGCTATATCCTTTTTCATACCTATCCACCAGAAATTCTTTCTTAAATCTTTATACATTTTATTACTTCCAGGATGCATTGTATACTTAGTCTTATGGGCTTCCTCTAAAATTCGATTTCGCTGGTCTCCTTGAATAGGAATCCATATTCTTTTCTTATGGAATCTCCAAACTCCATCGGTTCCTTTTTCTAATTCCTTAATCATTCCTTTTAATCCTTCAGCATCGTCCTTGATGGCTGTTTCCTGGACCTGTTTAATTTGCTCATTTAAATCTATCTAAAGATTTAGTCTAAGAGAGCGTACTCTTTTCGGGTTCTCATGATACTTTCAACTTAAAGCGTCTGCTACTATGTTAGTTTTTCCTGCATGATACTGGATATCACAATCATAATCACTAAGGATTTCCATCCATCGCCTTTGTCTCATGTTTAATTACTTTTTTCAAAAGACATATCTTAAACTCTTATGATATGTGAATATCACAAACTTACTACCGTAAAGATAGTGTCTCTAAATTTTAAGGGCAAAAATTATTGCTCCTAATTCCAGATCATGTGTAGTATAATTTTCTTCATGCTTCTTGAGTTGTCTAGAGGCATAAGCAATTACTTTTTGACGTTGCATTAGCACACATCCATATCCTAATTTAGATGCGTCACAATAAACTATGAAGTCTTCAGTTCCTTCTGGCAATGCGAGTATTGGTGCTTTGGTTAACTTGTGCTTTAAAATCCTGAATGCTTCTTCCTGCTTTGGTCCCCATTCAAATTTAGCTGATTTACAAGTTAGCTTGGTTAAGGGAATGGCTATTCTAGAAAAATCTTGAATAAAGCGTCTATAATATCCTGCTAAACCAAGAAAACTTCTTACTTCCGTAGGCGACTTAGGGACTTCCCATCTGGTAATCGCCTTGATCTTTGTGGGATCCACATGAATTCCTTTGTGGTTTACCAGATGTCCAAGAAATTGTACTTCTTGTAAACAGAATTCACATTTTGAGAATTTCGCATAAAGCTTTCTTTTCTTAGCAATGACAGAATTATATGCAAATACCCTGTGTGATCTTCCTTACTCTTAGAGTAAATTAGAATATCATCTATAAAGACGATTACGAATTTATTCAGGTATGGTTTACATATCTTGTTCATCATGTCCATAAATGCAGCTGGGGCATTGGTTAAACCAAATGGCATGACAGTAAATTCATAATGGCCGTACCTTGTTCGGAAAGCTATTTTAGGAATGTCCTCTTCCTGTACTTTCAACTGATAATATCCTGAGCGTAAGTCGATTTTAGAAAAGAATTGGGCTCCTTGGAGTTGATCAAACAAATCATCGATTCTCGGTAGTGGGTACAGATTTTTAATTGTAACCTTATTCAATTCTCGGTAGTCAATGCACATACGCATTGATCCGTCCTTCTTCTTAACAAATAACACCGGTGCTCCCCATGGCAATGAGCTGGGTTGTATGAAACCTTTTTCTAGTAATTCGTCCAGTTGCTTCTTCAGTTCCTACATCTCCGTCGGTGCTAGGCGATAGGGGGCTTTGGCAATCGGAGTTGTTCCTGGTATTAGGTGAATTCTAAATTCAACCTCTCGATCTGGCGGGAATCCAGGCAACTCTTCTGGAAAGACATCAGAAAAATTTGATATTACAGGAATATCTTTTAGTTCTTTTCCTTTAGTGTTGATGATTATGGAAATCATATACACCATTCCTCCTTTTCGTGTATAACTTGCCGCTTTCATCACGGAGATGAACTTTGTTGACCTTGTCGACTTATCTCCCTTAATTGTGATCCTGTCGCCCGATGGCGCAATCACTTCTACAGATTTTTGATCACACAATATTCATGCCTGATTGGTTACCAACCAATCCATTCCTAACACGACATCGAATCCGGCTAGATCCACAGGAAAAAAGGTTAGCAGAAAAATTTTGACTTAAAAGTTCTATCTTAGCTCCCTGCAGGATTTCGCTTATTTTGATAGAGGATCCATCTGCCGTCTCCACCAAACAGTCTTGGTGAAGTTTAGTTAATGGTCAATTAAGAAAATTGCAGAAGGAAGTATTTATGAAACTTTGGTTTGCACCAGAGTCAAATAATACTTTTGCATAAACATCATTAACTAAAAACGTACCGGCAATCACATCCGAAATCATCTTGGCTTCTTCGGCAGTCAGCACGAACGCTCTGGCAGTCTTCTTGGTTCCTTCCGTCGTCCTTGCTTTGTTGTTTGCCGCTAGAGCTAGTTTCGGGCAGTTGGTTTTAATATGACCGGCTTCTCCACAATTGTAGCATAGCCTATTATTAGGTTTCTTTCTGCAGTCTTCTTCCTTATGCCCTGGGAATTTGCAGAAATTGCAGTATTTAGAGCATTTCCCGGAATGCTTCTTTTTGCAGTACTTACATAGGGGTGACGAAGAACTTGCCCCTTTTCCGCGATAGGAATTACCATAACGTAGTTCCTGAGTAATCTTTTGAGCTAGGTTCCTTTTTTGGTTTTCTCCTTGCGTACGTACCAATTCATCTGTCAAAGTGTTTGCTAGTTCTACTACTCTTAAATAGTTTGTGGTCTAGCTGCCTTAACCACATGTCTGATTTCACTGATTAACCCCCAAATGTAACGGGAGATTAATACTGGTTCTGGTGAGGCCAGGGTTGGTACAATCCTTGCATATTCAAAGAATGTGGTGGTATAATCTTTGCAATTTACCCAGTCACTCTATGATTTAGGAATTTGTTAGCAATCTGTTCCTTTTCATTAGGAGGACATAATTTCCTTTCAACTATTTCCTTAAAGTTGTTCCATTCCATAATGTAACCCCTGTCACTTCCTCTGAACTGGAGAATGGTATTCCATTAGGGTTTCATCGAATCGAATATCGAATTTTCGACTTATTCGAATCGAATTATTCGAATAATTTTTTACTTCCCTTAAATTCGTATTCGATTCGAATTCGATTAAAACTTACATAATTCGATTCGAATCGTATTCGAATAAAAACCAATTCTTATTCGATTCGTATTCGATTAAAAATTCGAATTCGAATCAAATTCGAATTCGATAAATTCGATTTAATTCAGATTCTTTAAAAACATGTAAAAACTATCAAAATGAAACATAAATTTTAAAGTAGCCGTAAAGCACGATATCACATTAAAAATTTCCAAATAAAGTACCATAAGTCTAAAATTCAAACGAGAAGTCGGGAATAACCACTCCACATTACAAGTTAATATTTTTAGGGTTAGAAATCTATTGATAGATTTGTTCTTAGTTTTAGTTATGGTCATGTTGTGGGTTTGGTAACAGGTAATTTTAATACTTGGAAAAAAACTTGAAAAATTTTATAGTATAGCTTAATAAAGTTTAATATGTATTAATATCAAAATTATAAATAAAAATGTAAATTTTTATTCAAAATTTCGAATCGAATCGAATTTGAAAATTATAAATTCGTATTTGATTCGTATTCGATTTACTTGACTCGAATTGAATCGAATTCGAATTCGAATTTTTTTAATCGAAACGAATTCTTGCTAATCGAATTCGAATAAAAACGAATTTCGAATTTTTCAAATTCGAAACGAATTCTAAACACCCTGTCACACCCTGACCGCAGCGAAAAATGGTAGTCGGGGCATGATTGGGTTTTCATCAAGCTCATGACATTTACTATAAAGTTTCATATTTATTATATCCAATTTAAAGGAGAAATTACAATAAACATACAAGCATACATGTTCAATACATTTTTCATGACTTCTTTATTTTTCTTTGAAGGCAATTTCCTATATGTTCCTTGCTCCAACCTGTCCACCTGTATCATGTGTAAAATAGGGTTTTGGGTCAACAAAAGTTGGCGAGTGAATCCTATTTAAATGTTTGAAAGAATTAGTTATATTGGTTATTTGAATAAAAATGTGCATAACCAAATATGAGTATACATATATATAAATTAAACCACAAAACACATAATATCAATTAATCCACACACACATACCAAATGTTGAACAATGAGATCAAGGCTCAATCAAACGGAGCCGATCTAATGAAGCACCTGATGCTCAACTCGTCTCCAACGAGGAACTGATGGGCCTAATGAATGATTTGCACGCAACTTGACAAAAATGTAAATCTCGCAATACAACAAACAACATTTACATCACACGATAGTTCATATTATGGTAATAGCACAAGGGTATGAATAAACGAAATGTATAAATGACATATGATACACCCCAAAACATGAATAAAATGGGAAGTTTGTAAGAATTCACTCACAGCGGATGCGTTTTCTTGATTGATGAAGAGTGCCCACGAATTGAGAATTTAATTGACAAGGAAATCTAACCTAAATGACAATAATGCGAAGATTCGATAAATATAAAAATATATATATATGTAATATTTTGATTGTCACACCCCGACACGCAGCGGAATAAGAGTCGGGGCGTAATTGGGTTATCACCAAAGCTCATGATGTTTACTAAAATGTTTCATATTTATTAAATTCAAATTACAACTTAAATGTTCAAATCAAATCCAAACAATTACAAGGAAATGAAACTAAGTAAGACAATCCAAAGCATTAAACTGATTTATTCTTCTGGGCCTTCCTATGCGTTTCTTGCCTCAACTGGATCACCTGTATCATGTGTAAAAATGGGGGAAATTTGGGTCAACAAAAGTTGGCGAGTGAACCTTGTTAAAAACATTGTTGTTGATTTCTTGTTGTATTAAATATTGAAAGGTTGTGCAATAATCACATGTGAGCAAACGTATGTATATAACAGAACACAAACCACATTGGATGAGTATATGATATGAATAATGATGACTGTGAGATCAAGGCTCAATCAAACGGAGCCGATCGTATGACATGAATGATGATGTATGTGAGATCAAGGCTCAATCAAACGGAGCCGATCGAATGAGGCACCTGTACTCAACCCGTATCCCACGGGAGCTGATGGGCCTAATGAAATGCTTGCACTGAAAATGATAAATCCAAACTAAACATAATTCACAAAACAATTTGTACACATTTGATACACATTTGTTCACAGATATGATGAATGCACAAGTGTTTATATTTATATATTAACAGAATTGTACGACATATGATACACCTCAAAACGTGATTAAAACGGGGAATTTGTAGAGATTCACTCACCTTGGGTGCGTTTCTTTTGATGACGTTGGATGCGCACGAGTTTTGGGATTTGATCGACGAGGAAAACTAACCTAAATAATAACGAAGTGGTTCGGTAAATAAATAGATTTTAGTTCATATCTTAATAGGATTTTTAGATTTATTTTTGTGAGTTTAAGGACGTTTTCTAACTTTAAAAATATTATTTTTAAGTATTTTTAATTGATTTTAAATTAAATAAATAAATAAAAAGAAATAAAAATTTGACTTTTTTTACTAGTTGACCAGACCGTTGACCGTTGACCGACGTTTACCGGTCGGACTGTGGTTAAGTGTGCGCTGAGTGAGGTTCGAACCCGGGACCTCTCGTACGCGTGCACGCAGCTCTACCAACTGAGCTACGTGTCTAACCCGAAATATTCTCTGATTTAATTATATATATATTACTAATTAATTGTTATTTATTATTGGTTAATATTTAAATGATTTAAAAGGCCGAACCGGCTTGCAGGGACCCGAGTCGAACCGGGTCCTTCGTTCGAATGCGCACAGCCCAACCAGTGGGCTGTGTGTCTAATCTGTTTAAATTACGGTTTATATTACTCTTATAACATGCTGTGACTCGTTCTGATTCAGTTTTAAAAGGTTGGTTTTAATTCTGAAAAGTCGTAAAGTTGTAAGATTCGAATTCGTGACGTGGTTGTTTATGTTGCACACAAATCACCGCTGGATGTGGAGTGTCTAACCCGGTTAACCATTCATGTTTATAATAATTTATACTCATTTTGACTTCGTCTTCTTCATTTATAACGACCAGAACAAAGGTGACCGAACTGTTCTTGTTTAAATCGTCATCTATTATTAATTTATTGAATTAAATGGGTAGAGAGGGTTACGGAATCGAATGTTACCGATCAGAATGTCTTCTTCAGAATTCGGCAAGAGTCGTCGGCTCTGATTTTATGACTTCCGTTGAGTGAATCAATTAACGGTTTTTGATCAACGAGTTGTGAAATAAGTCACTAAAACAAGGAATAACAGGGGGTTTAGATGATTGTACGATTCACAGCGTGACTTTTTTGTTTCAGTGGAATTCCGGCAAGTGAGGGATTTCCGCAGCGTAGTCTGGGACAGATTTGGTTGGAGGATTGAAGTTAATATAAGTCTAATAATGGGTTACAAACAAAAAGGTCAGACATTTACCGATTTGAAGTAAGTCTCGGTTTTCGGTTGAAGTCAGGCGACTGTAAAATATCTCCGGCGAAGTGCTAAAGCTTCGAGAGTTTGTGCGATTTTGAGCGAAAAGATTATCCAGAGGTTTGGGTGGTATTTATAAGAAGAATCAGGATGAATTTAGTCTGAATTTGGTTTGATTCGTGGTCAAGGTTTCTCGGCGGTTACGACCGTAATTTTACTGCTGGACGTCGGTTATAACCGATGTTTACAGTCGGTTTATAACGTTATAGTCAAAGGAATTGGCTAAACTCGGGATTGCCGGATTTTCCGGCGATCGGAGTTCTGCCGCGCTGAAGTCCGATTTTTGAATTCGAGTTTTAAGTTAAGTATTATTTGTTTCAGTATTATTCCCAAAGGAGGCAAGTGGCGGAGTGGTGAAATGGTTGTTTGTTGAACCGGCGGACCCGGGTTCGAAACCCGGCAGCCTCAATTATTTTTTTCTCTTATTTTTATTATTTATCAATTAGAGTTTTTTCTTAATTCTAATATATTTAATAATTATGTATCGTTTAAAATTAATTTGAGCAATAAATGTGCAAATGAAAATTTTTGACTGGTTATTCGATTAATAAACGAAGCGGGTTTTGGAAACCCGTTTTCGACGAATGTTACATTGATTTATTACCTTGTTTGCTGATGTTTAGGTAAATTTTATGATTTATTGATTTATAACTAAAATACTTGTTTTTAATTGATTTAAAACTAATAATATAATAATAAAAAGAATAATTAATTAACAATTAATACATAAAAAAAAATTAAAACCTTGTCAGATCTGATAAGATGAATCGGACCGGATCTGCTTGTGAAATTGGATGCGTGTGGTGAGGCTCGAACCCCTGACCTCTCGGTTGCGTGCACGCAGCTCTTCCAACTGAGCTACGTGTCTAACCTATCAGAAACAAGATTTTTATTTTTCTTATATTCTCTTTAGCTGAATCCTGATTTTAATTTATTAAAAAGGTTTTCGAATTTAAGTGACCGGTGTATGAAGTGATACTCGAACCCGCGCCCGTCAGATGTATTGCACCCAGCCCATCCAACTGGGCTGGGTGTCTAACCCGCTTGAGTAAGAAATTTAATTATACTTAACTACATGATACAGTTTGTCTTCCCCATTCGAACAGAACCCGTTTTGATCTTCTACTAATCAAAACCCGCCCAATTGAATTTCGATATTAGCTTCGGCTTATGAGTGGCACTCATTTCAATATGATAAGAAAAAAATTAACGAATCAATACCAAGACGGTGGCGGCGAATATCTCCGGTGACGAAGATCCCGACGGTTTAACTATTCCAACGAAGACAGCAACAATTTGCGAGGGAACAATGTGCAGCGAATTTTGAGATTTGGGTAAATGACTGAGCGATTATCTCAGAGCCTATAATCCACTATTTATAATTACCGCAGAGGACAGTTTCGAATCTTGATTAAGAAATTTCAGTTACGAGTCAGTTATCTCCATGATTTTGTAACTGAATTATGATTGGGGAGGTCGGTTTCGGATCTGATTTACGTCGAAGATAATGCTTCATCAATTTGGATTGGAGGTTTCAGCAACTGAGATTTGGGCGGTTACAATTTTGAACTAATTTTAAAGGTTGGTTGTTGCATAAAATCTATTTGAATCAGGTTTATTTCACAAATGAGGGCATAGACCAGCGGTGATTTAAGAGTGTGACATGCGTGGGAGACCTGGGTTCGATTCCGGTTTCCTCCTTTCATTTTATTTTAATTTGATTTATTATTTTTTTAAAGATTTATTTAACTTACTAATTGTTTTTATTTATTAATTTATGATTTAAATTCTAATAACATTATTAATTTTTAAGATAAACGACACAAATAAATACGCAACGAACATTTAACTAACACTTGATTCATAAACGGTGCGGTTTTTTTTTATACTCGTTTTACACAAATGTTACAACCCCTATATCCACCATTTTAAAGCTGCATCTTTAAAAAGATTAGAAGCATCTATAACTTTATCCTCATTGGCACACTTACTTATTTTGAAAACTGCTTCTGTCTTTTCTATCCAGCGCAAGGCTGAAATATCTCCTTCACTGCCTGAGAATTCTATCGGTTTGCATGATAAGAATTCTTTGTAAGAACAACCATATGAGATGGTTCTTCTTCTTTTTGGAACAGGAGCTTGAATTAATAATTCATGATTTCCGTTAATGCTATGATTTGGTTCAGAGGATACACGTTTACTTCCGTTTCCGGACTTAACGTTTTCTGCCTTTTTAAATGTATCGATAATATAGGGCATAGCATCTATGATTCCTTGGGCTACTATGTGTTCGATAGCACTTTTGTTCATTTGATTCTCGTTATTATCGTTATTCTGGATTTCCTGATTTACTTTGTCTGACATCTGAATCGTAAACATTTAAGTGAACCAAAATCGTCGAGCATTGCGACTTTTACTCTTTTCATATATATGCGTCTATTACAAACGTAACTATAACTCAAACATTAGTAATTATGCATCGATATATGTATATATGTGGTATATAGTTTATATCTATTTTAGTTTAGTTTTTTTTTTCTCTCTAACTATGTAACAAAATACACACATATATATACATATATAGTAGGTGGCGGTTGCTTAGATTTGCATTTCCCGCTCGTCATACTTCCAGACGAGCTTCTCTCCGATTTGGCGAATTCGGTTTCCTTCCTCCACCAGTTCATCTCCAAGCTGGCGGAGTTCTTCCACATGCTCCATGGGTATCACTGGGGCTGGCACCGGTTCAGGGTAAGGTGGAACTGGTTCTTTGTAGGAGAATGGGTTTTCCAGTAATCGCTGTATTTCCCAGTTGTTGGCCTACCATAGTTTAGAGGATTTGGTGCTGGAATCCTGGGTTCCTCGTTGGGGTCAAAGGCTGGGATTGGAAATTGGTTCCCTGGTCTTGATTCATGGGTTGGTTGGGAAATAAAGGAAGTATCTGTCGTACTGGATTCGCTGCTTGGTTGAAATTAGGCTCTCCTCCTATATTTCCATACAGATGACAATTTGCTAGTTGTCTATCCAACTCTTCTTCCCACAAGGACCTAGCTTCTTGGTTTTGGGTATTTCTAACTATTAGCACTTACTGTTGGGCTTGTCTTAATCTTTTCCTCCTCTCTCATTTGCCTCGACTAAACCAACATCTCTTTTTAGGTGGAAACGGTTCTACAGCTTTGGCTTTGAAAAAAAAGATTCCCTCGGAATTAGTAGTGGATCCAGCGGTTGACTGGGAGGTTCCTTCATCTGTTGGAGAATGAGGTAGGTGACGATAAGCGTCAGAAGTACCCTGATCACTCATACTGTAAACTAAGAAAACTTGTCAGATTAACACAAAATAATCATAGAAGTTATATATATATCCTAACACAATAGGATAAAATTTTGGTATGTAAAAGAACACCTAAATGGATTAAACCAGTGGCATGGCTCTGATACCACCTTCTGTCGCAACCCCCGACCCCTACCCGGGAGCGGGAGCTGCAGGACACAGAGCTGGTGGTGTAACATCCGTCAATAACGGATTTACCAAACCCGCTCCGTTTATCAACCGAACAGTCAGTTAAAATTTTCGTTGCGAATTAAATGCCCAAAATAATTTTAAACGATACATAATCAATTATTATACGGGGATATATAATTTGTTTTTGAAAAACTGTTAAAAATCGCAAAATAAAAATGTTTTGTTTCTGCCGGGTTTCGAACCCGGGTCTGTACCGGTTCAACAAACAACTTATCACCCAGCCGATCAACCACTGCGCCACTTGTGATTTTTGTTAGTTATTAGAATTAATTAATTGATATCATGCGTTTCCGAATTCAAAACCGGCGCCCAAATCCGCAGACGCCGGAAAGTCCGAAGTTTTCGCCAATTGCGACAATTACTCTTTTTCTTAACGTTTATATTAACGACGACATCGGTTATAACCGATGTCTAGCTTTAATTCCGGTTCGTAACCGCTGAAATGACAAGGAAGTCAAGGGCAATAAGCAGCCTATAAATACAGAGCTTGTTTTCTCAATCCAAACAGTCTAATCTCTCAAACACTCTCTGAAACACTCACTAAAACACTCGGAATCAGTCGCTGCAAGTCGCCGGAATATTTCTGTTTCGTCGCCGGAAAACCGAGTCCTTAATCTCTGAGCTTTACTGAACCCCCTAAACTTTTACCGAAGTCACCCACACCCTTTGTAAGCTTTCTGAAGATTCTCTGCGGCAAGACACTCGTCGCCGGAAGAGATTGCTGTCGCCGGAGTTCTGCCGGAAAACAGAGGAATTCAATCGGTATACCTCACGCTCAATTTCTTCATTCTTTTTATGTAGTCTCACTTGTAATTAACCCTCTGTCACTAAAGAACATGTTTTAATCATCGAACCAGTCGATTTCCGATTCTGGTTAAAACCAGTGAAGAAGACGATGTTTCGGTAATGTTTAAGTATAATTAAAATCAAGTTATTTACCGGGTTAGACACACAGTCCAGCGGTGGACTGTGTGCACATTAAACGCAAAGGTCTCGAGTTCGAATATTGTTTCCACACACGCTGCCTTAATAAAAATTCTTTTTTTTGTTAACTGAACCGGATTGATTTTGTGTATATGTTAAGTATATTAATAACCGGAATAATAACCAAGTTAGACACACAGTCCAGCGGTGGACTGTGTGTATGTTTAATCAAAGCACACGAGTTCGAGTCCGGTCTTCTGCATCGACCCGGACAATTATTTTACCTTTTTAAATAAGTCAGAAATGAAAACAAATAGTTTGTATTTAAGTATAATAAAAATTGGATTATATAACATGTTAAACACACAGTCCAGCGGTGGACTGTGTGTTACACAACCCACAGGTCCCGGGTTCGAGACCTGTGGAGCGCACCGGTTCTCTTGATTAAAAATCGTTTTTAAAGTAAAGGATTTCTGTTTAATTCTAATTAATATATATATATATAATTAAAATCAGATATATAACGGGTTAGACACGTAGCTCAGTTGGTAGAGCTGCGTGCACGCGTACGGGAGGTCTCGGGTTCGAGCCTCACTCAGCGCACAACAATACGCACTCGAACCGGTCAACGGTCAACGGTCAAGTCAACGGTCAGAAAAAGTCAATTTTTATTATTATTTTTATTTAATTATTTTAATTAAAAATCAATTAAAAATACTTAAAACATAACATTTTTAAGGTTAGAAAATAGCCTCAAACTCACAAAATACACCCAACAATCCTACTAAATTAGATTAATAAAATCCGTTTACTTACCGAACCATAAATGCTATTTATCTAGGTTAATTTTACTCGTGGTTAAAACCATTTCGCGTGCATTCAACATCATCAACCGAACGCACCCAATGTGAGTGAATTCTTACAAATTCCCCTTTTTATTCATGTTTTGGGGTGTATCATGTGTCGCTTAAACTAATTCTCTTATGCAAACTCGTGCTATACCATTATATGATTTAAACTAGAATGTAAATATTGTTGGTTGTGATGTAGTACATAGTGTCAAGTTGTATGCAAATTATTTAGGCCCATCAGTTCCTCGTGGGAGACGAGTTGAACAACGCGTGCCTCAAAACTCATTTATTAGGCCCATCAGTTCCTCGTGGGAGACGAGTCGAACAACGCGTGCCTCAAAACAATCATTTGATGTATGTATGTGCAATATTTGATATTATGTGTTGTGTGAATAAATTTACATCTACATTTACACATATGTGGTTATGCACATTATTTATAATCAATTGGATAAACTTGTTCAAATGTTTTCCATAGGATTCACTCGCCAACTTTATGTTGATCCAAAAACCTTTTTACACATGATACAGGTGAACAGGTTGAAGCAAGGAAAAACATAGGAAATGCCTTAGAAGAGAACAAAGAAGCTTAGATTGATAGTTAGAACATGTTGTAACATTTATTGTAAATTTCCATTAAATTGTATTAATGAATATGAAACGTATAATAAATGTCATGAGCTTTGATGATAACCCAATCATGCCCCGATCACCTTTTCCGCTGCGGGTCGGGGTGTGACAGGTGGTACCGGTGTTTATTAATTTGGCAGCGGGATTACAACATCAGGATCGTAGTTAGGAAATAATTTATCACAGTTTCAAAACACCAAACTTTTATATTACACAAAATGGGATAAAACCCAAGTTTTAATTACAATACATTTGTAGGGATAAACCCTGACTTATGGAAAACATAAACTCCGTTTATTTAGATAACTTTTATAGCCACTTTTCTAAGCCTTCAGTGCTCTCCAACTGGGTTCTATTAGCTTCACATTAAGTTACCTGAAACGCGTTTTAAAAAGATTTTATCAGCAGGAAATACTGGTGAATACATCCCAGTATAATCAAAACAAGTTTTATAGCTTTACAGTTATTGAGAGCATCCGCATTTACAATGTGTATATCTACAGCATTACCCAATCAGTACTGTCACTCCTGACTTGTGGGTCATGTTACCCATTGGCAAAAATCCATTTGTCCAACGGTAACGGATTCAAATTTTGTATACAAAACCCCAACATAACGGCAGTAATTGTAGAATACATATACTCAATCATTGTTAAGCCTAATTAAAATATTTTGACTCACAAAAAGGTTTACAAAAAGAGAATGTACTCACTTTGAAAACTTAGGTATTCCTACGGAGTTCCTGGTGAAAATTCTTGATAACTTCCTGGAATTTCTATTTAACACATACAATGCACATGCGTTAGTAAATTAACCCAGGTCACTTTTAGCCATACAACCGAGACAGAACCCCGGTGTGCGTAGTCAGGCAGGGTCTTGACATGCGTCGGTGGGTCCTAAATCAATCGGGTAGGATAACCATACAGCACAAGATAGAACCACAACGTACTCAGTCGGGCAGAGCCTTGACATGCGTTGGCGGGTTCTAACTCGGGTAGGGTAACGGATTAGTGATCGTGGGTTAAGATACTTACAGCGGGCAGCACTTCGCAGGTTTAGGGGTTTAGGGGGAGGGGTTTTTGACAGAAACAGAGATTTGAGAAGGTATACGATCAGAGAATTCGATGGATTCTGAGCACTGGACTCAGTCCCACGCTGCTATATTTTTACCCGATTTTGACCTCCCCGCGCGTCGCGCGGGATGTTGGGTTCCTTCTCGCGTGGCGCCAGAGACACCTAGCTAGGCTAGGTCAGCCTCCTCATTAGCATAGCCTTGCCACATGGCGCAAAACGGTGACACGTCAGCTGGACGTCTCCCGCGCGTCGCGGGAGATGCCAGGGTTTCTAGCGAGTGTCGCCTGAGACGTCCTGGTGGAATTTCTTCGTTTTTCATGTCGAGTCTCGTGGTGCGTCTCCGGTTTGCCGGTTATGGCTCGGTTTGGGGTGTTTTGGAGAGTTGTTATGGTGGTTAAACCCTGCAATACAAGACAAAATATTCAGAAGCTTCCACGCCCACCACGGGGCCGTGTCCAGAGTAACACGAGCCATGGTCAACTATAAGATTTGCAGAATCTAGATAGTACAACGAACAGTTAACCACGGGGTCGTGCCAAGAGGCCACGGGGTCGTGTGGGGCCCTCTGCTGACAAATGCAATTAATGAAGAAAGAGAAGAATGTTGGCCACGGGTCGTGTCCGCTGGACACGGGGCCGTGGTCATGCATCTGTTCAGACTATAAATAGGGGTGCTTGGTTACCCACAAAGGCATCCTTTGGCAAACCACTTCTCTCTCACTTTGCCACCACTCCACCACCACTACAACACCAACACCCACCACCATCATCCATCTTCCATCTTTAGAGTGTGTAGTAATCTCGCAATCCAAGATAGATTGTAAGGGTTCTTGTCAAACAAAGGCCATGTTTGGCTAAATTCCTTACATCACTTGGTGAAGGCTAATCTTTTATGTATTACTTTTAGTTTTTAATCTTTCGGCACTTTTTATTTGGGTTTGTATTAATGACTTTAATAACTAGTTTCTTATGTTGAAAGTGAATTTTCCTAACCATTTCTTCATGATGTTATTGATTTGCTCATTCGTGTCTTTACGGTCTATATAAAGCGCGTTAACTACTTGGAAGGGGGTTAGAAGGGTGGTTTGGCAAAGTTCTTGTCTCGTTCAGTGTATAGATCCCACGAGGACTTGGTTCAAGCCTATTAGGGCCTCCTTCAATGCTCAACGGGTATTGGATGGCGGGGGCGCGAATGGCTTGAACCGCTCATATGTAAACTACTATTAATACTTTAAACCGGCTACTTGGGATTGTATCCCTGCTGACTCAAACCATTGGGTTGAGGGTAACGTCACCTTCAAAAGAGGGGTCTACTACTATAACTAAGATAATCTCTTAAAAAGTTCGAAAGTGCGAAAACTATCAAAGGATACATAAAAGAGATGTTGGATCCAAGTGATTCTATCTTGTCTATTTGTATTTAATTTTATTTTATTTATCTTTTTTCTTATCTTTATGTTTTAAAACTTTTATAAAAAATTTAGATTGATTAGACGTTGACGATTAAAGCGGTATTAAAAGCACTTGTGTCCTTGGACGATCTCGGTATCTTACCAACGCTATACTACGCTCACGATAAGTGCACTTACCCAAATGTATGTTTAGTGTTAGTAGAATATCGTGTTTTATAAATTTAAAACTTGACTATAATAAAAATATAGTACGCTTAGCACACACCATTACTACACTATATGATTCTTGTCACAATAACATAATAATAAAAATTTTGATTTTTGGGGATGTTACATTAACAGTGGCTTAACCAAACATAAACAACAAAACGAAAGTCACCTCACCGTAAGAATTGTTGGTTGGAGAAGAGGGCAGTCGTGAATTGCCGGAGAAATAAGAGGTGAACGGGCAGGCGCTGAAAAGTGGAAATGAAGAGGAGAGTGAGGTTTTATAGCTCAAACAAACATACAACACCATAGAACAAGGCACAACAACAATAAACACAAAAAATAAGTAAAATATAAAGTACAACACAAAAATACACAATCAAATTACAAATCAATACTATATAAATATAAATGATTTGGTATTGAGATAATTCATTATATAGTCGTGGTTTACTGGTTTTAAACGTTCTTGTCAAGTCAAATAATTCCAAAACGAAACAAATCTTAAGCCTAACATAAAAGTGCTCAACCCAAATGCAAACTTAAAATCACACTAATAAATATATGTTATTTCAAGTATACAATAAAGATTAAATATTTTTATATTCGTAATATATATTAATACATTTAACATACACACAAAATTGTTTTTATATGCAAAAATAAACTGGATGTGAAGAAAACAAATAGACACTCTTGCATACTAAGATGAATATACGAATGTAGTTTGTCAGGTACTCAGTTTACATCTAATGTTGTGGGGTGTGGTTGTGTCCTCCCGACCATCCTCATCCGCATATCACCTCCATCTCAGACTACCTTCTTCTCCATCCCTTCAAGGGGGTAGCGTTCAATGGCGAAGCTTGAAGTTTTCGCCGGGGGGGGGGGGGGTGTAAAACGTATATACCCAAAAATTTCTATAAAACCGGAGGGTCGAAAACGTACATACTCAAAAATTTCTATACGAAAACTACATGTACAACACTACTGAGCGAAAAGTTCGGAGGGTCGGCCGCTCCTCCCGGCCCCTTAAATGCTACGCCCCTGGTAGTGTTCCTATTCCCCTTTAATCAAAATCTTCCAAATCATCGTCAACGACGCATCAGGAAGATCGGGAGAAATCCTCCGAAGGCCCCGACTTTCAGTGGGGGGGAGGTCCTCTCCGTGGCTGAAGATCACATCACCTCCTCGACCCCTTCCCACACCCCAACAAATCCGATAATCTATACCTAATATATAAATAACTTGTGACACGTGTCATAGTTTTGTAAGTTCAGTGTTCTTTTTCTATTTTCTTTTATTTCACATTTTATATTATATTTCTTAATTTAAACTAAAAAAACAGTTAAAAAGCAATAGAAAGAGCGGAATATAATAAATTATTAATTAATAGTTTTTTTGCTATTTTTTATTTAACAATTAATAGTTTTTTCTTGCTCTTTCATTATTTAATATGTTAATACACAAATTTCTAACAAGGAAATATAATTATCAATACAATAATTTTCAAACGTTTTGAACACTAGTTTTATAATAAAAAAGGAATAGTGCCAGGTAGCTGGCCTGACACTCTCCCATTGGACCAGCCGTTTCCTGCACTCGCTCATTGGACCAGCCATTTATTATTTTTTTACACTATAAAATTACGGGTTTGCCCCTGGAATAGTGTCAGGCAGCTGGCATGGCACTCCCCCATTGGACCAAACGTTTATTATTTGTTTACGCTGTAAAATTACGGGTTTGCCCCCACTTTAAAATTACGATTTTGACCCCTGCTCAAAATAAAATTACGCTTTTGGCCCCGGCCAAAAATTACGATTTTGCCCACGACTCGAAAAAAAGGAATAGTGCCAGGCAGCTGTCCTGGCACTCCCCCATTGGACCAGCCGTTTATTATTTGTTTACGCTGTAAAATTACGGGTTTGCCCCTGGAATACTGCCAGGCAGCTGGCATGGCACTCCCCCATTGGACCAACCGTTTATTATTTGTTTACGATGTAAAATTACGGGTTCGCTCCCACTTTAAAATTATGATTTTGCCCCTTGCTCAAAATAAAATTACGCTTTTGGCCCCAGCCAAAAATAACGATTTTGCCCACGATTTTCACCCCTGTTCAAATGAAAAAAATATGTTCTCGGCCCCATCTTAAAATTACGATTTTCCCCGTTAAAAAAATTATGATTTCGGCCTCAGTTAAAAATTACGTTTTTGCCCATGTTCAAAATAAAATTACGTTGTTAGCTCCAACTCAAAATTACGATTATGCCCTCGGTTCAAAATAAAAATATGGTTTCGCCTCCCACCTAAAATTACGGTTATGTTTTTAGTTTAAATTTATATTACTGTGTTGCCCTAGGTTCAAAAGTATGAATTCGCCTTTGCACTGATTTACACTTTTGCCCCTGGTTTCAATTTTCAGTATTGACATCACTTTAGCTTTTGGCAAATTACGATTTTACACCAGTGAAAAAATATAACTTTCCATTAGTTAAAAATAACAGTATTGCCATTGTTTTAGTTTTTTTTAGCAAAGCTATAAAATTGTTTTGCTTTCCGTGTCAATGAGCTGCCTAACACTCGCTCATTATTCGACCACCGCCCCACAACATGGGCGGGGCATCTAACTAGTTTCATGAATAAAAGGATTTCAAAGACCTTATATGACATAATGCTTACCTAAAAAATATATAAAATAATTTTTTCTCATACTTTTAAAAATATATTAAAGTATTTTATACTAAGAGGGGACGGGGCACTGGCACAGGTACCCATGCGGCTTTCGAACCCATACGATAACACCACCGCCACGGGTAGGCCATACGGGTTCCGTGCACAACGCGCTAGAAAATGTAAAGGTTTGAGGGTTGGGGTGTTTAAGGTGTGTGTGATTGGTGGGTGAAGTAAAACAGTGGGATCCATGGTCCTAGGGTAGTTATGGGTATATGTCGCTAGTGATTTGTGGTTTTAAGATACTTTAAATGTAAAATTGAATGGCAGTGCGAAATTGGTCGGCTACGATAGTACCCTTAGATACCCGTTCCTCTAATTTAACTCTTTAACAAGTATTGAAAAAAATAAAAAAAAAATATTCATTGTTACTTGACTGACAGGCTGACCGGTCAAAACTGACATTTGGTTTGGATCCAGCAAGGAAATCGATAAATGTGAAAGACATAGATTAAACCAAGACGGCCCGACTGACGGAGTCATGCCCTGCATATCACAAATCATTTTTTATGTTACAATATAGCTTTATTATACAAATATTGGGAAAACCAAATATATCATTTTCTTTTTTGGTTGCAACTTTCTTGCTTTTATAGAAAAATAAACCTAATATCAATTGCATTTTGAGTTTTGGTTGAAACTTTCATGATTTTATAGAAAAATAAACCTAATATATCAATTGCGTTTCGAGAATACATAAATATGTCAAAAACTTAAAATAGCTCAAATCTGAACTTAAAAGAGTTTGAGTTTAACTCGTTACGAGTCTTGATAGAGAATGTTTCCTCCAACTTATAAAGAACTCTCTGATCTTCGGTTCAACCGAGTGCCAATGTGAGAGTTACATCAAATGTGGAAAAGAAACAGTCAGGAGAGGGTTAATGACCTGAATTGCATCCTGTCACATACTCATAAGAGAGAATATGAGCGGCTACTTATTCATTATTGAACTATGAACACTTCGGGGCTAAAATGATCATGAAAAAAAACCGACACTAGTTTAGCCATAGGATGTGAATTCTTCATGTAACGACACACTGATGTGAGAACAAATATTAGAGAAAAATGAATACTTAGATGTGTAAGTGTAACACTTGGGAGAGACTTACTTACGTGAACCGCATGTTGTCGCATACACACACACACGGAGTATGGTACTTTTGCATGTCTTTGTCAAAGAATAATGGACCCCAAAACGACATACTTGTATTGATAATGACAACCGAACGTGCGACTTGTGAAGCACCACGGCCATGTTGACACAATCGTGAATCGACTAGTCAAGATACCGTGGGTATGCCGGCACAATCCTAACACGACGAGTTAGGATATCGTGGGACTAAATTAACCTAACACCTAGGCTAGAGGTTTGAGATTGCTTATGAAAACTCCTTTAAGACTTTTTAAAAAGTTAATAAGTCATAATGGAGTGACTTTTCAAAACTTCTAATAACTTTTATTCTCACATACATTTAAAATTCCAAACACTATTAAATTTTCAAAAAGCTCAATAGATTATAACTTACCTAAAATAAGCAAATCTAAACACCCCCTTGGTACTATATCTCTTCTGGCAATAGATATCTGTATAAGACACGATTAGACCTGTTTACTGAAAAAATACACAACATGATTTTTTACATTTTAAAAAATAAATATAATTATGAGGTTAGGATCCATCATTTCTTCTTCTTAGTACATAAAACATAAAAGTGTGTTATAAACATGAGATATAAAGTAGTTAAACGAGTTGTATTCATTTTAATACTTATGTTATACGCGTCGTCAGAAGCCTGTTAAACCCGATAAGACACGATTTGCCAGCCTATCTCTTCAGGAACATTCATCCTTTTCAAACAGTTATCAAATTCCTTTTAATAGTATTTACTTTAATCCAACAAAAAAAAACTTTGCTTCCATTTTAAATATTTTAAAAACAGTTTAAAGCAAAAGAATAACTAAAAAAAGGTTCACAAATACAATGCGAAAATAAGTAACTTAATAGTTAATACATAGACACGTATAGAGTCCCATATATAAGTATTAGAGAAGACAGATGAACCCTCTCAATAAATATCTTTCACAACCATCACTTCTACTAGAAACAAATATCTTCACTATTAACTAATCAGTGAACTTCTCCGGCCGGCCACTCTTCACCTCAAACCGCCGGAACTCCGACACTCCGGCCGCCGGTTGCATCTTAATAAATATGTTCACAACAGTATGAACAATCAACACCGGTCATCATGTCAATCTCGTGCTCTGACTGCTTCTCCGATTTACTCTGCCGCGAGGACTCCGGCATATTATCCGGCGACGACCGGCCGGAGTGCTCCTACGATTTCGAATATTCCGGCGACTTTGATGATTCAATTGCCGAGTTTATAGAACAGGAGAGAAAGTTCGTTCCAGGAATCGATTACGTCGAGCGGTTTCAATCGCAAGTTCTCGATGCTTCTGCTAGAGAAGAATCGGTTGCCTGGATCCTTAAGGTATTACTATTATTATTATTCATATATATCTATATATCTTATCAGAGGATCATTTCAGAAGTCTAATAAACAATCTTTTTATCTGTATATTTTTATATTTATGGTTTTTTGTTATTCATTATATGTATTTACATGTAGTTTTAATATGTATGGAATCATAAAAATACATATAATAAATGATAAAAGTACTGTAAATATAAAAATATGTATATAAAAAGATTGTTTATTAGCGGTTTTGAAATTTCTCACACCATTTAGAGTTTTGAAATGATCCTGATTATATATACTGAAAAAACTCGACCCGATCTTGGTTTATGCGCTTGAATCGGATGATTTTCGGTTATCGATTCAATTTCTTGACGAACACGAAAAGTGTACCGGACTGTACGGTTGAAAAGTTAGTTACATATTTGTTACAAACGCACATCGCGTGTTGAATCTGAAATTTGATGAAACGAGTTTTGTGTTTGTAACAGGTGCAACTATTTTACGGATTTCAGCCGTTGACGGCGTACCTCTCCGTTAACTATCTAGATCGTTTCATCTATGGCCGTGGCTTCCCGGTGGTATATTCTTTAACCGTCACCGTTATCTCCGTTAAACATTTTAAACCTGCTTATGAGTATAAGAAGATTGGGAGTAACAACTGTTTTTTAAGTTTTTAACAACAAAAGGTAGTTTGGATTTATGATAAAATTGGTGCTTTTAAAAGCTAAAACTCATATTTATGATTTAAAATCTATCCATGTGCATAATCATTAATAGTTATAGAATAGAATATACCAAAGGTTATTAATTATGGTATTAAGGTTATTAGGAAACGGTTAATAAATAACCGATTTTAAATAGAGAACTGTTTGATCGGTTCAAAACACTCGCATGTAATGCATGATAGATAAAGTGGTATACAGATAATGAGGTTTATGTATTGTAATAAAACAAATAATAATTATGTTTTTCTTACATTCTTTTACCTTAAAATTGGTTGTTATTGAATGTTGTTAAGTTTCTTATTAGCAAAAAACCAAAAATTTATGTATAATTTACTTGAGATTCTTTGTTTTTCTTTTATAGTTAATATTAATAATTATACAATGAAAAAAAAAACTGTTTACTACCATTACTTTACAGAAGAGATTCATTGATAAATAAGGGGGACCGCATCCTTGCCATCACATTTTGGCCCTCTTTTTGTTTCTTTCTTTATTGTACTTGGCACAAAATTTCCTCACTTCGATAGAAATTTCTGGATTTTACTTTTTCTAACTAAGAGAATAAATTTTCGTCAATGAACTGGTGGTAGAGTGGTAATAGAGAGACCAGGTGTTTCAAGTGACTCAAGTTCGATTCCTGTATCCAACCATTTAGTTTCAACAACACCTGGTGATAATGGGAGATTAGGCGAGTAGGCAGTGACCGCTAGTTTGATCCTTAAACTGAGCAGATTTTATCTGTAGTGCCTTCAGGCGAGTCTTCACGGGCTTAGACCCTAGGTTAGGGTTTTCTTCAGTTCGAAAGCGAGTGTATCCCGATGTGAATTTCGCTAGTAGCTTATTTGGAGGATTCGTCTGCCCTTAAGAAAAAGAAGATAAAATTTCCCAATATCTTATTGAACATTTGAACAAGAATTGACATAACACATTTAAACAAGAATGGACATTGTTCATTTATTAGCTCCTCTATTCATGATGAAACCGGTTGAACCAATAAGGCAATAAAACTTGATAGTATTTGTCCTTTTATTTCCATCTTTTAGGTGTCATTTGTATGATAAAAACAACGTACTAATAAGAGAGGCCCCATATGATTTCATGTATTTAGCGACTTTTTACATTTATCATTATTTACCTACCAAATATTTATTAGATATGAGATGATGGATATAAGTGCGTGTGTTAATTAGTGCAAACGTCTTTATCATGGAATAATCATAGTGTGAAATAGGCCTCAACTGCTTTGCTGTCTATTTATTTGTCCACCTGTATCACATTTCTATAAAATTATTATATTCCCTTTATAAAAAAATTAAAATGTTTATCATTTTAGTTATGTTAATATGTTAACTATAATTAGTATCCATCCATTGTTTTAACCATATGCTTCCTAGTCAGATTTGAGTGTACTCGGGTCAGGCGGAGATTACTCGGGGAGTAATCGGCCTAGGCGAACAGTACTCGGGTCTCGGCAGCCTAACTTGTATCGAGTTCTTGGGGAGTACTTGGAGCCTAGGCGGGACTTTTATAACCATGGTTTTAACTGTGATACATAAAATGCATATATGTAATGTATAACGTATTTCTTTCGTTCTCTCACATTATGTTTGGATATTAGTACGTACAAATGTTTATACGATACTTTTTATTTTTTTATTTAAATCCAGGTTAATATTAAATGTGTTAATATATCTTTATTGCAAAATAAAACCAAAAAACAGACCCAATATTCCATAAAAAGGTAGCATTAAGATGTGCCTCTTTGTCTCTACTAGTCCCCCACGGAAAACACTAATTACATTAATATAATCATCAGATATTATTATTATTATCATTATTATTATTATTATTACTTTATCCTGTTTTCTAATTTCTTTTCTTAATAATTAACAGGCAAATGGGTGGCCCTTGCAACTCTTATCTGTAGCATGCTTGTCTTTAGCTGCTAAAATGGAGGAAACTCTTCCTTCTAGCCTTGATCTTCAGGTAATTTCACTAATTTTAACTTCATTAATATTTTATAATTAATATATCCTATATCTTCAAATTAATCTTTTAATCATCAAATCATTTTGTTTTACATAGGTTGAAGGTGCAAAATATATTTTCGAGCCGAAAACAATCCGAAGAATGGAGTTTCTTGTGCTTAGTGTTTTGGATTGGAGACTAAGATCCATTACACCGTTTAGCTTTATCGGCTTCTTTTCGCACAAAATCGATCCATCCGGAACATATACGGGTTTCCTTATCTCAAGGGCAACCCAAATTATCCTCTCAAATATTCAAGGTAACGCGGATATCTGATATCATCCCTGAGTTAACGATATTGCCATAATCGTCATTGAGTTAACGATACATTTTAACTGAGTTTGTCATTTGGATGGAAACGACAACAAAAATGATAAGTCAGCGGTCCAGTACAAAAAATTCTTATTTTAGATGTAACAATCTGTTTGTTATAATTTGTTACATCTACTTTTATTTAATAAAAAATATGAATAAAATAAAAACATTAAGATATTTTTACTTTATTAAAAAAACTAGACTAATATTTAATGGTCCGCATGCATGTAGGTGTTTGCTATTAAAAAATCAACCACTTTATTTACGATTTTAAATAATAACAAAAAATAATAATATATATTATCCATGCATCCGATTTATAAATATAATACCAAAACAAAAAAGTTGACCAAAATGTTTGACTATTGCAGAAGCTAGTTTACTTGAGTATTGGCCATCATGTATTGCTGCTGCAACAATACTTTGTGCAGCAAGTGATCTTTCTAAATTCTCACTTATCAATGCGGATCACGCCGAATCATGGTGTGATGGCCTGAGCAAAGTACGTCACCTTTCGCTTAAATCACTTGTACCACCTGCATAAAAACTTGTACCAACGAACGGTTTTTAAATTTTTCAGGAGAAGATCACAAAATGTTATAGACTCGTACAATCTCCAAAGATATTGCCGGTACATGTTCGAGTCATGACGGCTCGTGTGAGTACCGTGTCAGGTGAGTCAGGTGACTCATCGTCGTCTTCTTCTTCGCCATCTCCTTACAAAAAGAGGAAATTAAATAACTACTCATGGGTAGAGGAAGACAAAAGATGAAGAAGCTAAATAAAATAAATAAATCCGGATTCCTCACTATATTTTTTAAAGGAATCAACAAAAAATATATGAAAAAAAAGATTAACTAAGAGTGATTTTATTAATTTATTTAATAGAAATGCAAATTGTCATAATTCATAATTATGACTTTTGCTGATTCCCTAGGGAAAGGGGAGTTTGGTACATAGTATTTTGGTGTGAAAAAAAAAGGATTTGTTTAGTACAAAGTGGAGAGCCAGTCGTTGGTGTGTGAAAGTGAAAGTGAAGTGGGAAGTGTTGTTGAATTCAAAGGTGGTATTCATTGTTGAATGTTTCAAGATTGAGGGGTGGAGCGTATGTGGGTCCCTCCTTAAATATACATATAATATATATCACATATATATATATAATCACTAGTTATCACGGGCCCAGAATACTGATTATCGTTGAAGATTGATGATTGAAAGTTTACGGACTGTGATTGCCAATACCTGTGTGACTGAACCAGACAGGGGTCCTTGGTGACAGTGCATAGGGTGAATATCGAAAACGCTGTCGGATCAAAGTATAAATGGTTTTCGGTTTATAGATGAAACGTTTGCGAGCTTAAAAGGATTGAGGCAAGAAATGGGAAGAAGGATGAGAAAAAACGATCGACGACTGAAGCAAGAAGTTCTCTATTTCTTTTTGGAAAATTAATTTTGAGTTTTTTATTTTGTCATAAAAAAGAGAGATTTGATTTTGAGATTGGTTTGAGAGATAACATACTTAGATTTGTAAGTGTGTCTTCTCACACGTGTGCATGTGTGTGGTTTTTTTGGCGGGAAATGTATGGGCATCTTACCAAAAATGCTTGATTAGTCTCGATTTCTTGTTTAATTAACATTACATAACCCGGGACTTTGTTTTGTTTTGTTTTGTTTCGTTTCGTTTCTTTTATTTTTTCTGTAGTGATGATGTTAATGCGTGTGATTGTAAAGTTTCTTTAATTTATTTATAATTTTTTTGGTTGTATAATCTTTTTATGGGGTGAAAATGTCACTTTCTTGTGGTCTGAATTTGGCCTAACCGTACCAAAGGTCTTTGGGGCCTTTTATTAAAAAAAATATATATTTTCTATTTTTATTTTTTTGTTTCATTAAGCGTGTTTGTATATGTAATGTGGAATATTAATGAAATTATATAATTTCATCATGTTCCGGTTCCCTCTATTCTCTATGTCACGTGATTGACATGAAAGTTATTTGTAGGTTTCTCATTTGTTTTAAACCTCAAAAGGACATACTACTTTTTGGTGTGGAATTTCATGCATCTATGTGTATCATAATGTATATAATGGACCATACAAAAACCTTTAATCACATCATAAATCATACTTCATACCAACTAATATTGTTGGTTTTGTCTTGAAGACACGTAATGTTGTTTTTTGTTGCATAAGACTTTTTATAAGTTCACCAATCCTAGAATCATTCACTCAAACGTGCTTATAAGCTACTGGTCTCACTGGAAGCAGCATCTCTATCCCTTACAGGGTAGAGATAAGATTGTTTACATCTACCCTCCTTAGACCTTACCTTAGCTTTGTTATTGGTGGGATTTACTGAGTATGACGATGATGATGATGATAAGGGTATGTGTCGTGGTGGGTTAACGGGGCCACACCCTTGTCACGTTGGAAGGCGCCATGTGCAAGAACATCGCAACAACTGGGCTCCGAGGGGAGGGGGTGGGGCAGGGCAAGGGCCTTAGCTGGACTCGAGGGTGTGAGGCACTCTTGAGGATGTTTTCTTACATTTATTTTATTTTAAATATACAGTCAATCATATCTAACAAACTCAACCCTAATATCACATTTTACGTAAGTCCTAATAAAGACCCACAACACCCCTTTAAGCTCGCGGGGGTAAAAAAAAACATATATACCTATTGCATACATGGCAACACTTTTCCGTTTTAACGCCTCTTTTAAAGCCCTTGCACACGCCTCTTAACGCCTCTCTTATGCCACATATGATATGAAAATTACAAGGGTGTTTCAACTACGTTTTAATAAAATGAAAAATATAGTAAATTACACAAAAACTTTAGTAATCCATTTTTATTCATCTTGTAAATTTGTTTCTTTGATACAAAGACTCTCAAGGTGTTTAAGTTAAGGAATAAGTTAATTAGCATCTTAATCAAGATAAGAATGCTTTCTTAATCAATATATAAACTAGTTAATGACAAATTAGGCAAGCCAATAAATGTATGTGGGACTTAGTGTACTATGCATGTATGCTATGATTTGGGTTTAGTTGGGTCCCATGAGGTTTGGGTGTTTATGTTGAATATGACTTGTATATGGCCCTAATCTCTCTTCGCCACCATCTCCACCGTCCTCTCGTGACGGCCATCTATTCAACCATAAGATTTCATATTATTTTTTATTTTTATTATTATTATTATTATTATTATTATTATTTAAATATTTATTTTTATCAATAGTGATGATAGGAAATTGAATTTAAACACACAAACAACATCAACATGAATCACAAGGTGAAAGGATAGTAAACCGATACAAAAATATTGATGTGGTACACAATCTTGATGTGATCTAGTTACGTACGTTATCGGTTTCTATTATTGAATGTTGGTTTGTCACACCCCGACCCGCAGCGGAATAAGAGTCGGGGCATAATTGGGTTATCACCAAAGCTCATGATATTTACTAATATGTTTCATATTTATTAAAGTAAAATTTACATTCCCAATAATCCAAACATGTTCATACAAATACAAAGAAAAATAACCAACTAAACAATTCCAAGCTCTAAATCATTTTATTCTTCTAGGCCAATCCTATGTGTTTCTTGCTGCAGCTGGTTCACCTGTATCATATGTAAAAATGGGGGTTTTTGGGTCAACATAAGTTGGCGAGTGAACCTTGTTAGATAAACATTTATTATTGATTTTATTGTTATTTTATCAAGGAAAAATTGTGCATAATCATAAGTGAGCAAATGTAAATAATCAATCAGTAACAATGACAATCACAAACTATAACATACAATAACATATAATAACATACAATAACATACAAACATTATATAATAAATAACATGAATGAAACTGTGCGATCAAGGCTCAATCAAACGGAGCCGATCGTATTGCATGTACTGAAAATGATAAATGTCTGTGCGATCAAGGCTCAATCAAACGGAGCCTATCGTATGTTGGCACGCCAGGTTCACGCTCATAATGTAATGGGGAACATGCTCAACGCTCATAATGTAATGGGGAGCGGCGGCCTATGAAATTGCATGTACTGAAATAAATAAATTAAATCTGAACAATAACCACACAACATTTGAAACAAGCTGAATACACATTTGTTCATGATATGATGCATGCACAATGATTTAAATATAATAAATAGTAAGACACATGATACACCCCAAAAAAGTGATTAAAACGGGGAATTTGTAAAGATTCACTCACATTGGGTGCGTTGGATTGGAGATGGTGAGATGCGCACGAGTTGGAAGAGCTGAACAACGAGAATTAACTAACCTAAATAATAACGGAAAATATAGTAAATGAGTGGATTTTATTAAGGATTTTAATAGAATTTTTAGATATATTTTTGCGAGTTTAAGGCTATTTCCTATCTTTAAAAACATTATTTTTAAGTATTTTTAATTGATTTTTAAATTAAATTAAATTAAATAATTAAAAATATAAAAATATGTTGACTTTTTGGGTTGACCGTTGACTTTTTGACTTTGACTGTTTGACCGGTTTATTGTGTAATTGATATGCGCTGGGTGAGGCTCGAACCCGAGACCTCCTGTACGCGTGCACGCAGCTCTACCAACTGAGCTACGTGTCTAACCCGAAATAATTCTTGTTTTTAATTATACTTATATATTAACTCAGCTTATCCAAAATTCTTTTATTTTCAAAAACATTTTAAATCATCGAGCCGGTGTCACTGACAGGTCTCGAACCCGGGACCTGTGCTTTAACGTTACACACAGTCCACCGCTGGACTGTGTGTCTAACTTGGTTAATATACACATTTTTATTATACTTAAAAACTGACGAAAGTTAACCCGGTTCAGTTAGAAAAATAAAACGTTTTTATTACAGAGAGGCTGCGTGTATCAGGGATCGAACTCGCGGCGTGCGCGTATTATTTGCACACAGTCCACCGCTGGACTGTGTGTCTAACCCGTTTAAAATACCAATTTTAATTATCCTTATAATGTTAGCACAGTTCATCTTCTCCGTCAATTTTTACAGACAACAAATTACCCCTCTGTTTCTTGTTTTAAAACGATTAACACATTCATAAGACTAAGATGAAATGACAAAGACGGTGTTGGAAACAAACATACCGGAGGAATAATTTAACTCAGAATTCCGGCAAGGCGTCGGCTCTGTTTTTATGAACTTCAACTGAGCAAGCAAATTATCCGTTTTGATTAGCTAATCGTGGAATTGAAATGCTAAAAAACGTTAACAGGGTGTTTAAATGTCCATACGTTTCACAGCTGAAAATAAGGATTTCCAGAAGTTTTCCGGCGAACTGGAATTATCCGATAGCAGCGTCTGAATTTGGTTTCAATTGAAAGGTCTGAGTTAGAAATAGCTTAACAATTGATAGACCACGACGGTATTGAAAGACTTACCGTTTTGATGGAGAATACGGTTTTCCGGCGACTTGCAGAAACTTTCCGGCGAGTAAAATTTGGTTCTCCGGCGGACTGAAACTTGTGCGGAAATGTAATTGAGAGTCTGTAGATTATGTTTGAGTCGCGAAAGAGTACAAAGATGGAAGTAATACTGGAATTGAAGATTTTCGGTTATAAAAACCGATCCACTTCTAGAATTCAAGTTCATTCAAAGCAACTTGATTGAAAACGTCGGTATATCGGTTAAACTCAGTGAACCGCGAGTAATCAAATCGTCTTTGGGCGTTTGATGACCGATTTCAGTTACAGTTGGCGTAACCGGTTGATTTATGTTTGTCTATAAAACTAATTTGTTTCCTAGACTTGACAGAAAACAACAAGTGCGGAGTGGTTATGCGTGTGTGTGTTAAGTCTTTGAGTTCTCTTCCGGCTGACCCGGGCTCGAGTCCCGACAGCCTCATTTTATTTTTAATTATTTTATTTTTACTTTTTATCAATTATAACTTTTATAGATTAGTTTGTTTATTAATTATGTATCAGTAAAAATCAAAATAGGCATAAATACGCAACGAACATTATAACTTGATATTCGATTACAAATGGAGCGGGTTTGGAAAACCCGTTTTCGACAAATGTTACATGGTTCTTTTGATTTACACTTGTACCAGAAGTATATTATGATTTATGACAAGCCCTTCAAATTTGGCTTTAAGGTTATATGGTGTAGAATAAAGCCTTCATGTGTTAGTTAAAGCGTCACCTAGGCAGTGAAATCCATCCGTTAACTTAGTGGCGAAGCTTGAGATTTCCGACAAGGGGGCGGAAGTCACCGGACCTAAAAATTTCTATAAAACCGGGTGGTCGAAAACGTATATACCCAAAACTTTCTATACGAAAACTACATACTCTCCACTAATGAGCGAAAAGTTTGGGGGGTCGTCCGCCCCCTCCCGCCCCTTAAAAGCTTCGCCCATGCGTTAACTAGCATGGTGTGGTTTAACATAGTTTAACTAAAGGTTAAGAAATGAAATCTGATTGGTTAGCTCAAGGGTGGTCCCTAAAAAACAAGCTGATGTGGAGGTGAGACGTGAGGCCACACCACTCAGGTCAAGTGATCATACTCCTAAAGCTATCGGACTCGAGCTCATAGAGTTCCCACTTGACCTCCACTGACTCTTTTGAAGTGAGACCCTAACCTAAGTGTTTTGAGAGCATTCACAATAGAGTCCTTACCCCTTTCTCATACCTAAATTATAAGAAAATATTTTATTTTGTTCATTTTCACTTCTACATGTTGAAGTCCTCATCCTCATGTCCCATACTCTAAATTATATGAAAAATCAAAATAAACGCCTATTTAGAGGTTCGTTATTCATTCATCTCTTATATTTTGTTATGGTTATTAGTGGGAAACGTATTATTTAATTGAATTTATATATATATATTATATATATTTAGGAGAGTTATCTTGAGAATGCTAAATATTGCGAGAACCGTGAAGAACGAATGAAAAAACCAATCAAAACAATTTTTTTAATACAAACCTCATTATTATTAAAATACCACATCGTAATAAGAATTTACAACATCAAATAATTCATTTCTCCCTCAAACTCACTTTTATTAGATTTTTTTTACACATGTGTAAATGGCAAAATTACACATGTGTAAAAAAATTATTTACGAATTCACGTAAATTTAAACGTGTAAATTAAATTTGTAACATTGTATTCGAATAATAATGATAAGTGTAGAAAGAAATTTTACATTTGAATTGTTTTTTACCTAGTTTTCGTGGTTTTTTCATTCGTTCTCACGGTTCTCGCAATATTTAGCGTTCTCATTTAAACCCTCAATATATATATATATATATATGAAGAATCAACCGTGAGAGATTTTTAAAATGAACAAATTTCATGGACAATAACCTCTCCCCATCAAAAGTTACTATTTTTCTTTAATTATTTGTGCCCTTAAAAGAATCTATTATTTGCCATACAAGAAGAAACATGTAAGAAAATATCTAACCGGGTGCCTATATAAGTCAAACTAATAACATATCAACTCAAAACCAACCTCTGAATATAATAATATATGATTAGATATGTTTCCAATGGTGTTTATCCCTTTTAATTCATATTTTAGTTGCCTTAGTGTTCCCCTTCCCACATAACTTTAATACTACATACATGATGGGATATTGCACTTGATGTCACGTTGCACATGTAAGCTAACATGCTCTTGAATTATGTATTAATTTTCTTCCTATTTCACATCCGGTTTAAACTTTAAATTGTGGCCATAACAAACCAACTAGAGTAGGGTAACTTATCCACAATGTATACCGAAAAATCAAAGTTTTATATATTTTAAGGATATTTGATTAAATAACCTCAACTTTCACCAATTGGCCGATAACACTTTCAACTTTCGATTTGTACACCAACACTCTCAACTTTCAACTATTGGCTGATTATAACACTCCCTAACTAACTGAAGCCTAACCCAGATAGCTGATGTCAGTTGCCACGTCATTAAAAAATGTCATATCAGCTGCCACATCAGTTGCCACGTCATAAAAAAATGTCATGTCAGCTGCCACATCATCTGCCATGTTATCAAAAAATACCACATCAGCTGCCATGTCATATGCCACGTCAACAAAAAAGGGCCGCATCAGATGCCACATCAACAAAAACTAACTGGGTTAGGATTCAGTCAGTCAAGGAGTGTTATCGCCCAATAAGTTGAAAGTTGGGAGTGCTGGTATACAAATCGAAAGTTGAGAGTGTTATCGGCTAATTGGTAAAAGTTTGGATTGTTTATATCCAATATCCCTACTTTTAAAGAAAAAATCAAAGAATTGTATTCACTATCGACTATAAGTTAACAAGTCTGATTCATATTTCCTTTAGAAAAAGTCATATTTACAATAAAGATAAAGTAATTCGGGTGGTTGAGAAAAAAAAACGAACACTTTTAACTCCAGTAGTTCCATCAGTTTCTTTTTGTTTTGAAAGACTATTTTTTCTTCTTGTATGACTTGAACCTACGATCTCACACTTAATGTATTAAAATGTTTTGCCTTGTCATTAGACCACCAACACATTCACAGTGACAATAAACAATTTCTTGTTTTATTTTAAATATTTATAACTAGATATATATCTAATTAAAAAATAACTACTTTATATAGGCACAGTAGAAACTATTAAAGGAGTAAAAAATAGAAATGAATAGGTCAATTATGTCAGTGTGTCACTTTTTCTTCACTTCGCATATATATATATATATATATATATATATATATTATTTGTAACATTTTTTCGGTTTTTTTATTGGTATGACTAGTGATCCATCACTGATAAGAAGACCCATCTGGTTATGTATAGATTTATTCGAATTCCAGGTAACAATGGTCATGAAATTAAACACTGAATTGAATTAACTATCTTCAAAATGAAATAATGAATCAACCACACCGAGGATCCCACAAGCAATTTTTAATAGGAACCACGATATTATATATAACTATAACTAAAAAAAGTAAAAAAAAACTGTTTTGTATATTTACCCCATGGAAAATCGGTGCTATTTTTAAAGTCCATGAAGCTACAGAAACCCTTGTGCCAATCGATATTTCAAAGTTACACAGCTAAAGGCTGTTTTAAATGGACCACAAATGAAGAAAAAGTCAACTTAAAGTTAGAAAAAATAGTGTAAGGATATAAATTACTTAAAAGTTAAAATATATATATTTATTTAATCATAGAACGCGTTACCTATTTATTCACATGACTAATTATATGACGTTCACACTATCATAGAACGCGTTACCGATTTATTCACATGACTAATTATACGACGTTAACCAGTATGATAATGTAAAACGTGTTAAAACATGTTGCCAGTTTATCTTCTGTTTTGATGTAACTTGACAAGTTTTTTTACTGAAATGAAATTGCAGAATGTTTATTTTAAAAAAAACATGTTTGCGCTTGACAAATGACCTTCAACAAAATCGAAGGCAAAAAAATAAAAAAAAAACATTGGAAGCTTGATTCAATAGATCAATAAATCAATTTTTGTTATTATATAGGGAAAATGCCATAGAATAGTAACCAAGTTTCAAAAGTGTTCTAATTAGGTCACTCGTATCGTTTTTTTCCCAATTAGATAACTTAATACTCAAATCGAGTCGTGTCATTTTCCATGTGTCAGGAGAAAAATGGAGCATAAGATGCTAGGGTCGGATTATATTCATATATGAAATTTTATTTATTAAAAATAAAAACACTTTAATTACATTAAAATAAAAAAAAACAAGTTAAAATCCACGTCATCATTGGACGTTAGCATCAAACGAAAGGAAAAAAAGAAACAAAAATTCATATCACCACGGTTACCTAATGAAATGGTGAAAAAACACTTAATTTAATAAAAAAATGAATGTTGAGTGACCTAATTGGAACACTTTTGAAACTTGAGTGACCTAATTGAAACACTTTTAAAACTTGGTTATTATTCTACAAAGTTACCCCTTTATATATTGATAAGGATGATATGTGATATGATCAAAAGACGCATATATTTGATAAAAATATGAAAAATAATATAAAATCGTGAAACAAGATATAAGAAACATGTGATAAATTTGTGAAACAAGAGAAAACAATCCTAGAAATGTGGAGTTAATTCAGGAAAATCATTAGATTAAATGTTTTAATATTATTTTTAAGTGTTAATTATGATAATCGTCTCACTAGTTTTCCCAGCCTGTTATTTAGTTTATAATTTTAATTTAATTAATACACTTTATATTTGTATTTTATTGTTTATTTTCACTTTTAGCCTTTCTTTAAGTCGTTAAGACTATTAAATATTACCGTTTTTCAAACTCAATCTTAAACTATTTAAATATACTAGAATTTCTCTATGGTTTTATATAATTGTTTTTTTTTAATTATAGTCTTCTTTATGAACTTTTTTTTATATTATAGCCTAAAATATGTAATTTGTTTACATATTATCTAACTTTCATAATTCAAGGGTCAATTATTAATTATATAATGATACAAGAGCAAGATAAAATCAGCTTTAATAAAGCTTAGAAAATAAAATCCGATAGAAAATACCGATTCTATGGTTTAAAATGGATTGGGACTTAGGCTAGGAGATTTTATATCTACATTTGTCGTTCATATTTTTATGAAAACTCTACTTACAATAGCGAGGACCACACAAATATCAGATCGTCTATGGACAAGAGAGACAATATACTAATAAGGAACATTCAATCTCGCATCGTCAATCGATACATTTCGTGCACATTAGTTGTGGATGAGTGGAGAATTCTAGAGTTACCCATGCTTGACTAACTTAGAAATATGTGAGCTTCTTGTGGAAAAATGAGCAGTATTAATTGGTTAAGAGCCTAGATGTTACAAATGGCATCGGAGCTACTCTTGTATGGTTTATGATAGTAGGCGACTCTCACATATCTTATTGAGATTGTGGTGTAAATCTCATCAGTGATGATGAATGGGTGGGGGTGTTTAAACACCCTACAGAAATTCAGCATTAGATATGGACAATAGTGATACTTGGCTAAAAAGGAGTGATCGACTTCAAATACTCCATAGTTAAGTATGCTTGGGTTATCTCTTGAAAAGCCCAAGTCATCAACCAAACCAGCTTATCGAGCTCTCCACGAAGTAAGCGGAAAAAACTCGTTGTTACATAAAGGAAACTTGAAACTTTGTCAAGTGATAAGACTAAATAGTGTAATGAACTTCATGAAGAAGTTATATGATGCGTAACCATTGAAGGTCAATAATTGATTAGAGAAATTTGGAGAATTGATTTTTGAAAGTTGCTTGTAACTTCTCAATTCCTTTCACTTCATTTCAAAAGTGATCACTTACCGTCACATAGAACCGATGTGTATGTAGGTGTTATGCCACCATGTAAAGCATGTTATTGCACCATGCACCACCCTTATTTGACTTCTATTATATCATGGGGTATATATTCACTTCAAGGTTCTTCATTCTATGTCATCTTAGCATCACAACATTCTTCATTCTCATTTACTAACCATGGAAACACACATAATTCTCTATTCTCCACCCTTTTAATTTTTTAAAATAATAATACGTACTACTATAACAATTATTTAATATAAGATGATAAAAAGACATCTCAAAGCTGCTTACGAGACAAACAACTGTTTTATTTTGAATAAATTTCGGTTTTCATTAAAATTGTTACCAGGACGTAGAAATAAAAAAAACACATGCATTTAGACTTGTTTAAAAAGTTAACGAATACAAGATATTAGAAAATCAATCATATAAAACAATACATGAAAATATTATTTATAAAAAAGTTCAATTTTATGCAACCTCATCGCAGCGGCGGTACACCCCTAAAAGGTCTCAAATTTTACGCGTTGATGGGAGGGTACGGTGTTCATGTAGGAGTTCACGGCTCCGCAAGGCCACCTCAACCTTTCTCCTATGGGACGATGTAGACCGGATAGACTTGCATCATTTATAAATAATTATATTGTCAAACATTCCCCTGGTTTGTTATTTGACCATGTTATTAAGCCTTGGATAGTTGGATAACATATTGGTTAAGTGACGAGTCAAAACGGGTTATGACTTATGATTAAATTGAGTTCGGGCCAAATCAAGTTTTAACAAAAAAAAATAGGTTCTGGTAAAAAAAATCAATCTAAACGTATGAATGTGGTTCGGGTCAAAATAGGGTCAACTTGAAATTGTTTTATTACTCAATGTATCTATTAAGAAAAACTCGGATCTTTTGCCAAATACTAGTTTATGATTATGTATTTTGTAAACTTCATCTCAAACCACTATCCCTAAAATAGGTAACGTTATTTTATTTTCATATATTTTATAAGGATGTCTGAACTACTTCAATTAATCGTATGCTTGAATTTCTATAGTGATCGTCGTGTAATCGTAATCAATGGTTGGTTTAACCTTTTGACAATATTGTAAAGCCCGAATTATTGGGTCCAAAAGGAGATAAGTTTAGGTCATGATAGAAACTCTTTAGAAATTCAAAATCACTTTGTAAACTTATTAGTTAAGCTACACAAATTAGTTTTTATTTGTTATTAAGAAAAACAGTATTAAAGTTAGTGATTTTTTATAATCACTAGGTTATAGACACGTGTATTACACGGAGTTATCACAAAAATCGAACTATGTTAATCTGAAATACCATAATAGTCTATGTATTAACCTGGTTGAATACTTGAAAATATGTAATACACAAATTTGTATATTCTTCATATGACTGAAATTACGTATTACATTATGTATTATATATTATTATAATTATTTTTATTATTGTGTATCTTTTAAATATAACTTTTATTTAAAGTAAATGAAAGTAATTTTATTTATGTCATAAACTAGATTTGTTATTCTTATTAATGATTGTTATGCGGATTTAATTAAAATTGGTTATTATAAAATTATGATTTAAGTTAACAGTTTATATGACGAATAAAATATTTTTATTATTAATGGCTAATTTATTATGTCACAAATAGGTAAAAACGAAAATTTCTAATATTAAAATAGGATTAAATTACTATTTACTAATTAAAAAACATTTCTTTATTTATGGCCACGTAGCGGTTTGAGCAAAAAAAATGGTTATGCGAAATATGACGGTGACACGTGTTCAACTTTGTATTCATTTATTTATTAAGTAAAATTAGGTGGATGTGTATAAGATATAAAATTTATTTTATTATGTATCCATGTTTAGATTGATATGTTTATATGGGTAACTTAGATTATGTGTTCTGGAATAAAAATCCCAATCATAACTAGCAAACGTGCTCAGCATCATGTAGACAAAAAGACAATAACCAAATTATTTGATAACTAGTGTTAGGTGTTGTGAAATAACTAAAAATAAATTAAAGTAGAAAACTTTTTTTACGTCTGATTATAATTTAAATAATTAAAATGATTTTTTTTAATGTTTGTACGAATCCATAATAAGGTCAGGAACACAAAGACGATTACACACTAATGGCAGGTAGACGGGCAACAAGCTGCGCCGCTACCTCCTTTGAATAGCAAACCCTACCCTGCTAAACACAAAATTTTGCCCCTTAACGTGCGTGGTGTTACTATTACCACCTGCTGGACCCGTTTAAGGAAGCGCATTGCATCAGGGGCGAGAGCGCCAAAGGTATCGAAAGCGAACGGGACGAACACGTACTGATTCTCGATACAAGCTTTTTCGTGCTTAGCTACTTTGCCCGCCTCCGCCTTGGTTATCGCCTGGCACGCCACAAACCGTGGTCCCTTAGCCCAACGAGGGGAGACACACCTGTCAAATCGACGCACGCGTGTTTCCCTCCTTCCCACCAAAAAACAAGAATGTCCGCGGGCCGTAGGGTAGATCTCCCTTCTAATGGATCAGTCAAGAAGTTCACCGGAGCTTCCTTTTTTTCCAAAATCCCTGCCCGCTTAAGGACATCATGAAGCACATCTCGAACTAAATCATGTCGATATTTAAAGCCCGGTAATTCTTTGCAATGGACTGCATGCTCCCCAAAAGAATCCAAGCAAGCCTTCCGACATACGGGACACGTGTTATCAACCGGGAAAAGGGGTACCATCAGCCGTACTTGAGGATAGCCTGGTACTCCATAGCCGACATACATTGCCCTAAACCTTCGATGGGAACAACAGACAGGAAATCCTGAGCATGGGGGCTCGCAAACACTCGAACACAGCTCGCTGTCACGGGGACAGTGCAAACTTCTCTTCAATTGTCTTGACGATTTCACCATATAAGGCATTCGCCAAAATTTTTGTACTTTAAGGGGGGCGGTGTCTTTAATGTAGAAACCGCCAAGATCAAGATCGGGAAAGAAACTATGCAGAGTGTCCAACGCACCCCTATAATCAGAGTCTAACAACCCACCACCACATTCACGAAGGATGTGGTCTTGAAGAACCCGCGATTGGGCCCTTGAAGCCACAAAAGCGTACGAAGAGGCATCCTCGGCCGAGCAAATCCCAAGACCCCCAAAACTGGTCGGAGAGGAAGCTAACCTCCATTGGAGGTCTCCGAAAAAGGCACCCCCACAAACAACGATGTCCTCGATCGCATTACGGACCCCTTATCAAAAACAGAGACGGCTTCCCCGACATAAGAAGGCTGACACGTCCTAAGCCCAAACAACAGTTTAGCTACCCCCATGCACGAACGAAGCAGGAGGAGTTCGCTCTGAGGGTCCCGAAGACGTTTGACGCTTCCCATCAGCTCAACCGCACATTTGGCTCTTTTAAGGGCCAAACCACTAATAAACTGCTCATCTCTGCTGACAGCACCACCCAAAAGTTTCACACTATGCACCGGCCTAGCAATCTCCCACGGAAATAAACCCTCTTGGGTCTTCACCCCGTCACATGTAGGCCAAAAAACTTCAGTTTTTTTTATGTTGAGATGAAAGCCCAAGGAGGGGCCCTCCACTCTGATAATGTCTAAAGCCTTGGCAACCTGAGTAGCATCTCCCATAAGGGTCCCATCATCTAGATACTAGGCGTGAAAAAGAAGCTTGCAACGATCTCTGATTCGGAGGACAAGGGGGTGTAAAACAAGGGCAAAAAGGAGAGGCCTTAAAGGATCCCCCTGCTGAACCCCCGTAGAAGACCAAATATTATCATTCCCCACATGAAGCCTGGTTGGTTGCCCGTATAAAAAATCAACCCAAGCAGAGATGGATGGACACATTTTCCTTACCTCATTTAAAAGAGCAGTTCTATCCACAAGATTAAAGGCATTCGAGAAATCAACGGTAAGCATAGCCAACGACCCGTCTTGGTGGTGCGCATTTAAAAACCTATTCGCACTATGAAGAACCGCCTCAGCCCCGTTATTTGACCATATCCTTCCCCACACCCTTCATCGCTACCTTGGAGACCACTCTCCTCCAGATCGAACCCACCGCGATAGGCCTAATCCCATTATAAGGCTTGAGAAGGGGCGTCAGGGGAGCAGATGCAACAAACTCCTCGGACTCCCCCCCCCCCCCCCCCCCCCCCCCGCAAACATAAGTTAACCACAGCTGAAATCGCCCTGAGCAGACTAACCGCCATCACAGACCCTTCCCCACAGAGAGCGTCCAAAAGGTGTTGAGCCCTCAAACCATCTCTACCACATGACGTCCCTTTAGGGAAGAATTTAATACACCCTAGCACACTGTCGGACTCCACTATAAGGTGAGGCTCTGACGGTAAGAAAGCAGGCATGGTAGGGGGTGACATGCACGGGTGTTTATCTACGAGAGCTTTCATAGTTTTCTTATCAAGGGGTGCGACCCCAGAAGAATAAAGAACCTTAACCGCAGCGGTAAAATGACCATCGGCAACCTTACGTAAACACTGCTTGACACTAGAACTCGCATTCTCGTTGTTATTATCAACTATTTTATTACAACCCTTCGAACCCCCTTCATAGGTTGACAAACAAGATTGAATGAGAATGCCAAACCCTCACGTCACCCATTGGGCCAAGGGCCGCTGTATACTGAGACATTGCCATTTTCTGTTACCCGACTCTTATCCTGGCGGCTGATTGGCGTAAATACACGCAAGGTACACCGAGGTAATAATAGAAGTCGAATCCATGCATCAACCGAATCAGGCATAGCCATCACATTATCCAAAGCAGTAGTTAAGGCTTGGGCAAACGCCATGCGACAACTAAAGGGGATGCTCTTAACAGTTTTAATAGGAAGAGAGAAAACTCGGTCCAGGAGAGCAACATCAACACATACCTCTCCAGACGGGGTAACCTCCGTTGCGACACACGGTTTAGGGACCCCCACAATAAAACCCACTTCACCCCGAACAACCCGATCTTCATGGTGAACACCGCCGCTGGAAAGAATGAAGGCACATGCACTCCCAACATAACCATTGTTCAGACAACCTAAGAGCTTCAGAAACAGAAGTAAAAAGATTGTGGTCTTCAGCAATGGCATGCCTCAAAGTATCTCTTCTATCATCCGAACCAAAATAGTGACGTTTAATATGAGTCATAAGCCTCGGGATCCCCTTAGACTCAGCAAGCCCATCGGGCAACAATGGAACCCCTTGAAAGGGCAAGGCCAAAAACCATTCGACATGGCCTAAAAAACCGAAAAGGAAACAACTCCAACCAAGACACTTAGGCAATGTCTCCACCCCAAAACAAGAAAAAAAACAGACCTAGAGCTAACACCCTACAGTTCAAAGGCTTTTTAAACCCGAGCTCATTGAAAAGTTACACCGAGCATTTCATCGAACACCTTGTGGGCGCGAACCCCACAAGGAACCGAACACCCCACCCCTCTCACCTTGTTCCATAAATCAATGGTGTATAATCAAAATGAGCATTTAACTGTCTTCATATGTAATTGAATTTGAAGAAAAGTATAGGATTGTTTAGGTTTGTGATGTGAGAACGGAAATTAACTATCAGAGAGGAATAAACTAAACTGTTAAAAAAATGAAAGAATCTTATTCTAAAAAACGGAGTTGAAAGTTCTAGAAGGAGGAGGATACGTGGGAGTGGTGGGTGGTCTGATCAGTCGTCTGCGGTTGCATAAGTAGAAAAATAATTAGTTGTTAAATAACTAGGCTCCACGATGGGAGGCTGAACCATTTTGGATGGCGCTCGTTAATTGAATGGCGGTAGCTTAGATGGCGCTCCTCAATTAACGATCTGGCACGATGTTTGGTGGCCCAGGCAACTGACGTGGCATGAGAGGTTATTCCACGACACATAGCCTTACACAAATGGTTCAATGATCGTTATTTATATTTTTCAAATATCTTGATTATAAAAGAAAATATATAATTATCATTCTTAATAAAGTCAGTAATTTATTTTTAGTAATTTTTAAGTTAATAATATCTGGATATGCATAATTGTAAAGATGTCAATACAGTAGATTCGGTTCATGAGAGTTGTCACATTAAAAAATTTCCTGGCTTTGGATCACTCGTTGGCCATACATAAAAATAAAACCATTGAAACTTTAAGATTAGTACATTAAAGATAATGATTTCAATATATTACATAAAACAAAACATGATTAAATTTTGTATAGTCTAATCAATTGCTCCAAACAACTAATTAACTAATAAACATGGCTATAGTTTCAAACTTAGAACATGACTTTTACTTCTTAAAAATATCTTGAGTCTTAAGATATTGATTACTTTTTTAAATATGATACAGTGGAAAATATCATTGAAGATCTACTAATGGATGCTTTTTTTTTTTTTTGTAACTAAGTAGTTTAGATGTAATATCCCTACTTAGAGCTATATTTAATTAATTAATCCACCTCCACTAATCACACCCACAAACATCCTTTTCCAATAACCACCCACTAAAAAGTTGACATTAAATTTATGCATTTGGATTATTATGACCGAATTAGATATAAATGTATGCATGTACATACATACATTATACACATATTTTACATACAAAACTATATATATATATATATATATATATATATATATTATCTAGAGAACTCTAACAACTACATAAATACTTGAGTATTGTGCATGTCAAATACTATAAAGGTCTCTAGAAAAAGTGACGTTTATATGTTTACATAACTATCAGTGTTAAACTAATAGGTATATAATAGGAAAAAAAAAACTCATAGTAGTTAAGAAAACTATAAAACTCAAATGAATAGACCTCCTTTTATCACGGGTTACGTGTAACCCCGGTGACTGCCACGTGATACGTGTAACAACTTTTGCAAACTTTCAGTTTTTCCTGAAAAAATAAAAAGTGAAACAGAACCAATCTCAATCCTTAATTTTTTTAAATGGATGGTGGAGATGATGTTTTTAGAGTTTTTATAACTCAACTATATATATGTGTATACATATATTTGTTTACGCAATTCTCGCACATCTGGAGTCAAACTAGCTATGTATTGAATGATCATCATACCTAGGAGTATCAATTTACAAGCAACATATGTCTTTTAAACTCAAACAAATCAAGATGTATAGTTAGTTTTAAATATGTAAATGATGGGTTAAAATTATTAATACAACTCAATTTTGTCGTTATCAAATATTTTACTTATCTAATTGTACATTAACTTTTATTAATCAAATCCTATATTATATAAAGTGTAATAATATATATATTTTCTTAGTTAACTAGAAAGATATCAGACAAAAAGACAGAATTGGAAGGCCGAAAGAAATTTTATTGTAATTGTGAGTCATTCATATTAGTATAATCCACATTACGTGTTTGCTTGATTATTTTCTGCCATGATATTAGGATTCCCTTGTACATATGCTAAAGCTCATTAAAAATATTCACAATGTTTACGAACTTTATGCAGATAATACGACATGTATATTGTATAGCCCCTACCAAAATTAGTATATGTTTACAAAGTTTAAATAAGAGATACTAAACAAGTATATATATACGAAATTAAAATAAGAGAGGCTAAACAAGTATATATCTATGTACTGAAGAGTAAACATTATTTTAGAGGAATATGAGATTTAAATACCTTTAACTTTTAAAAGGATATTGTAATTGGTCGATAGCACTTCAAACTTTGATTTGTACCACACTACTCTCAACGTTTAACTTATTGACCGATAGCACTCCTAACTAACTTAACCTCAGCCCAATTAGTTTTTTTTGCTGATGTGGCACTTGTGTGGGGACGTGGCATCTGAAATGGATTTTTTATGACGTGGCGTTTGATTTGGCTTTTTTGATGATGTGACAGCTGACATGACACATGACTTGGCTTTTTTGATGACGTGACACTGATTTCGTGATGTGGCAACTGATGTCAGTAAACTAGGTTAATGTTTGGTTAGTTTGGAGGTACTATCGGTTAATAAGTTGAAAGTTGAGAGTGGTGTAGTATAAATCGAAAATTAAGAGTGTCATCAACCAGTTGATGAAAATTAAAATTATTTAAATCTCATATCTCTATTTTAAAATATAATCTAAAAACGGTAACGTAACATATGTTTTATCTGTTTGAAAATTAGTTATTTGGCAGCTCAATAGCTGAATTCAAAGTAGAATTAAAAAAAAAACAATTAGAATAATCGATACGAATGAGAGAAAAAAAATGTATATATAATAAGTTATAGGGGATGGATCATGAGAAAACTAGTTTAAATGAGAAAACCAAAAAACTAACTAAAAAAACCAAAAAAACATATCAATTTTTTTTTATTTTTTTATTAAAATTCGCTATATATATTATATAAAAAACTTAAAAAAAGCATATAATGCACATGTGTAGTACACATATAGTGCACATATGCAGTACAAGTTTTTTTTTTTTGAAAAAAAGTTTTTTTATACATAAAATGCAGTGATTTTTTATAAAAAATTGTAAAAAAAATGTACGTTTTTATGCTTTTTTTTTTGCTTTTTGAGTTAGTTTTCTCATTTATATGTAGTTTTCTCATGATCCTCTCCCATAAGTTATATATAATATAATAAATAGAAAACAAATGTATTTATAATACATATGTATTTCATATTTGTATATTCAGGTTGAATCAGTTCGAAAATCTTGTACTCAAAAACCGAAATCTGATTTCGAAGCGTTGCTAACCTAATTCAAAAATCAAATTCAAGTTTTGTACAATTCGAATGTAGATTTTTTCGAGTCCAATCATCCCTACGCATATCTACTTCTAATAAACGGCTAGCTGAACTCTCAATCTCTCGTGTATAAAATATCCATATACGTATATATATACACACACACACATTCATAATTCTCATAAATCAAAAGTATTCATCAAATTGTACATAGAAATACCAAACCAAAAGTATTTATCAAATTGTACAAAGAAATACCAATTTGTATTTTTCTACATGCGTTTCTAACTTGTACAACGACATAAGTAAATAACCTCAATACAACTTAATTGGAAGACACTCTAGTGTATAAGTTGATTGCCAAAACTTGGGGTCATGTTGATGTAAGGCTTACTCATCTCATCAAAATTATGAGGTGCCCAATTTTCAATATGCAAAACTTATTATGTTTCGATCATGACTCCCCATTATTTGATCCTCATGATAATAATTTTGAAATCTTGAAATGCCACTTACATGTATGCAATTCTCATGATTTTGTTTGTGTTTCTAAAGGTGAAAAAGTTAACAAGTTGCCCCCCTCACCTATGCAAGATTAGACATCCACATTTCCTACATATATATTTTGGTAACCATTTGCAACCAAGAAATTTGCATTCGATGTTACCAATCAATACGTATAAAGGTAAAAAGATAATGAGAGGTGATTGTTTTCGTTCAATATTTCACTAAGGGGTCCAAAATTATTGATGTTCTAAATTAAGAGCTAATTTTTTCTCGAATTTGATAGAAAAAGTATATTATCAAGCTGCATAGTTATACATGAAGTTTTTTGAAATATAGAAAGTGGATCAAATTCGAATAACTATACAAGTCCATTTAAGTTTTTATTTCGGCTCATAGAGCACTCACAATGTATCCCTTCTAGCAAGGTTCGGAATTTCGGAATCAACCAACAAGTTTATAATTCGGCTCTTAGAGCAGTTATAACGTAACCCTGCTAGCAAGGTTCGAAATTTCGGATCCCCCCCAACCAAGGTTGTGAAGTGGAATGGTGACCTATGGCGTCTGGTCGGCAACCATAGACCATGTCTGAAAGGAAAGGGTGGGACCCCTCTCTCACATATAATAAAAAATATTAATATTTTTAATAAATTTTAATCTGGTTTAAAATTTTATAGCGTAGTTAGAAAAATGAGTGTCTTTTTAGAAATCAGATGCGGCATGCTGAGGTGGAGGTTAGATTTTAGCGTTGTTATTTCAGTTAACATTCTTACATTGAAGATTGGATTTAAGATGAATTTTGTTCACCTCTTTAAGTTTATTCACGTTACTAAAACACATCTAGTTTCTATCGTTTTCTTTTTATGTGGACTTGAAAACGGTCGGACATATTATTATGAATCTCCCCAAAGAACAATATATGAAACTTGGAGTGTGTTAATGAAAATTTGGTTGTGGGGCATTTAAATTGTGCTCATGAGTTGGAGATTCTCTAATCTTTTGGGGTTTATGTTCTCTAGATGACGTGTGGTTGTATGTAATGTCGGTTGTGGGATGGTAAGTTTTTGTTTAAAAGATATATATATTATACAAAATGTCAATGTTTTAGTATCAATAATAATAGAGTGTAACTGTTTAAGAAAGTGGCATAGAGCAAACAACCCTAAAGAATGTGTCACATAAAAGACCTTAATGTATGTTCAATTTATGGGTATGTATCAGTCTAGATACTTTGAACATGGATTTTATACAATATACATAAATATTAAATAAATATACTAGTCTTTATTTTGAGTCAAAAAATAACATCCAGTGTCGTTTACAAAAAAAAAAAACAAGAAATGTAAAAATAAATGTTACATAAGCGTAAAGAATTCAAGCTATAATTTGTAATTGCAAGTATCGAATTTAAAATAAGAATTAGTTTGGTTGGGGATTCGTGTTTAACAAAGATCTTTAGAACATATTTCATGATTGGGTAAGACGATCGTCACTCTCCTAAGCTACAACAGTTGGAGTAGTGTGTATACTGTTGGATATGACTCGCACACCTTAAATCACTCCTATAAATAACTCTTGCTCGTTGAGGTGCATTTCATTATAAGAAAACAATTGTGTCGCATACTTGTATTAATCATGATCAATATAGCAAAATTATAACGAGTTTAAGGCCATAATAACATGATAGATCTGTCACCTTAAACAATCAAGGTCTTAGTGGGATACTTCGATTGATCTATATATGCAAAACATACGTTTAAACGTCGTAAAGAAGTCAAATACTATTAAACTAAATTTGAAGTAATATCAACCAACATATTGGTATGGTTCACATTTCTTGAAATCATGGGCACTTTTCTAGAATTGTAAACCAAGTGGCATATGACATGGAAAATTTAGTGGATGGTCCATTCCAAGCCTATCTAACATGTCATCTGACATTCTCTCTATTTCATAACCCCAAATCCTCTTTAAAGTGTGGAATCCAAAGTATGTGTGTACTATATATTCCAATGTAGCCTTATAAAAGCCAAAAGTGCTTTCTGTTTTCTCATTCACTATGAAATGTTTATAGGGTTTTGGTCTAAATACAATTGTAACTAGGGAGCAACCAATGCATCTCTTTATCAATAAGCTTTTAATAACTTTATTTATTCACCAATAAAGATAAAGATATAACCCATAAATTCATCTTTTAAATGAGCATTTTTAGCTTTTGGGATGCTACTTATAACAATTGCTTTGTAAAATTAAGTAAAAGTTTGATGTCCTTCAAAGTACTTAGGAATCTCTTCTAAGATTTGCCTTTTCACATATAAACCCTTTGCATTTTATCAACTTTGTTATTTCTTAAACAAATACATGCTTGCAATAATGAAAATACCTAATCTAGGTCTAGTTTTATATAAAATGATGATATAATTTCTTCAATTTGAGATCATGGTAGAATTTTTCAATAATCACAAGGTAGAAACCAAGACCACAAAACCCAAAATATTCCATGGGGCACTTGATGTCTTTATCAACCCTCCCTAATTTCTTTAAGGGAGACTATATAAACCAATAAAAAGAAAAAGGAGCCAAAAAGAAAATACTATTTGTACTTGACCTCCTCTTTTAAAACATTTTCTTTGTTTGATTTGATAATACATATGTGCACTATACTTGACAATGAATATACACATATAATATACATATCATCATCATACTCACAAAATCATCAATAACAAAATTAAGATAGGGTTTGAGGAGGGTAAGATGTAGACAGTCTTACCTCTACCCGTAGGAATGGAGAGACTGCTTCCAATGTGCCACACGGCTCGATAGTAGTTTTGCATCAAGCCTTGGACCTAAGGCACATAACACTTAGCAATTGGGACAAAGACCGATTGGTGCATGTACCCCTTGTTTTTCGGCTATAAACGCCACCACATGATGCATGATTAACCTTCCGTCGTTTTTAACATTATTTTCATGAAATTAATAAAATAACGCTAAAATTAGTGCAATTTCAATTTTGCCCCCAAAGACCCACACATATATACATAATATGCGCACCGCAAATGGGGCGTCACACATATAATATACACATTATATATAAGTTGAGTATAATTGCTCTAAATATAATATATGAAGACAATTTTTTAACTGCCTCCCTAACTCTATCTAAGTACGCATGATTACCACCCAAGTGCTACATACAAGTGTTTATTCGATTATCATGATTCTCTGCTTAAAATTTGTTCTACATTTAAATACGACACAAACACACACACATATATATATATATATAATACTGATATTATACGGTGGTACATATATTAAAAAGTATACAAATAAAGAGAAAAAATATATACCTTTTTAGGTGGAAATGTAATGGTAGGGTTTCCAACTTATATAGTAGCTTTGGATGCTATCTGTGTAAACATGCTTGTGCAGCAAAAAAAGCAGAAAATGAAGGGGAGCGTCTCCTACCATTTTTTGTCTCATTTCTTTTTTCTATTGCTAGATTTGTTTTTTTATTTGTAATCCACATCTTCATTATTGGATTTTGACTAATATTGTCTTTTTTAACCGGTTAAAATCATATGTCGCATTCGATATTACTTCAAGCATTTTGGTGTCGTAATGTGTTATGATGTGAACAAAGTTTTTCGAAGGGTGTGTCAAAATAGTGACGTATAAAACAAAGTCGGACTGTCTACTTTCTCGAATGCAGAACTTTAGGGGTCAAAATAGTAAAGCGTCCATAGATCATGTATCTCTTGAAGCTTGTTATAATGAATGGAAATACAAGCCTAGTGATGTTACTTTTCAAAATGTGTGGTGTTACTCGATTGTCATATACGTAAATTAACACATGAAAAAGAAAATTAGTGGGGGATTTTAACAAAAGTTTTTTCATACCATTGATCACAATGTAATCGCAGAGATTGTTTTTTCATGTTATATTCCCTAATGTTGGTAAGTTGCAAAAACCACAAAACTCTTGAGCTTTATTTATATGATATTTACGACTACAATATGATATAACATGACACACAATGTTTACAAACATAATATGATATAACGTGACATGACATTTAGAAACATTATATGATATAACATGAGACGTGTGTAATCTTTACAAACATAATATGATATAACATGAAACATTTATACAAGTATTGTGACTTTTGCTCAAACACACACAAAACTTTTCCGGCCTTGATATATATTATTATATCAAAATGAAATTAACTTATAAATCAATTGGCCCAAACTAGATATGTAGTCACTAGTCATTAACTTATTGGGCTTTACATTGAGTTATTAATTTACTATGAAAGTTGGACTTGTGCTTTAGTTATGCGTTTGATTCCGGTTACATGGGTTGGGTTAGAGGGGGTGGGTTTTTTTTAACGGCAAATTTCTTTTAGTCCATGTCGTATGTGAGACTTAAACCCAAGACACAAGTCCTAATTCAAATATTTAAGATACAAATTGTCGTACCACAAAAAGGGATCTTTGTAGAATGAGTTTAGTGTATTTAGCTTATATAAATATTATTCTTTCATCTAGACATACGAAATAACTCGCAAGTTAAAATATGTTCTTGAAGAAACATCAAGTTAATCCGCAGGTTAACTTGTTGGATTAGTCTCGTTCACAAAAGGTCAATATTCTTTTCTTCCTCGCCTAATGACTGCTTGATCCTACAAAACAACACAACACCGTGAAGTTCATTACAAGGAGGGGAGATGGGGGGGGGGGGGGGGGGTCTCCTTGTCAAACACAACAAGTGTGTGTATTAAGTTGGGGAGTACGAGAGTGATCCTTAAACCTGGAGGTGAAGTCCTCTGTTTATAGCCGAAGAGAGTAACGAAGGAGATGGGTTGATGGGAAGGGGAATGGGAAGATGGTGCACGATGATTGGATCCACATGGCTTGGCAGTTGTCCTTATTGCCGGGTCTGTCATCAGCTGTTAATGAAGATCACTTGTAATGGTCGTATTATGTCTTACTGCCATTCATGCTCTTGCACCGCAAGGCTTGCGCGGCTCTCTTGAAAGTGACTAAGTATTATGTTTGTTTGTTTGTTTTGGGTATGGTCCTCTGCGAGCGGAGTAGGCTGGTTGTTACGCGTGTCAACACAGATTTTAAGACCATACCCCTTCAGTTCTGGAAAAGTTTGTTTTAATGACCAGTTCGAGAATTATATAAGTGCTAACGCAACCTTCATAGAATCAATGAATCATGCAATTTAGGGGTGTTCACGGTTCGGTTCAAAACCGTGAAACCGCCCAAACCGGTCATCGGTTTGGTTTGACGGTCAGTTTTTTCATTAACTTTCGGTCGATCGGTTTAAAATTTTTTTAACCGTATTAAACGGTTTGGTTTGTTGTTTATGCCGAAAACCGATCGTTTAAAACCGAACCGGACCAGACCGACCGTATGTTTATAATATACACATTTTTTAAGTATTTCATATCATATACATTTAATTTAATTGTTTTTGTTTGAATTAGTTCAGCTGTTCAAATAAAGTTATGCAACTCTAATGCTATAAAAACTATAAATTGGACTTAAATTAATTTTAAGTGTTTGTTGATTCAATAATGATGACTATTATTAACAGTAGGAATTCTCATTAAGTTTAAATCTAATATATATTGAACCAGTAGAAATCATCTTGGTCCATTAGTAATGTAAAATCCCATCTTGTGTGAACAATACAAAAACATCAACAATCCTTATATCAACGTAATATAGACTTCAAGACATGATTATTGAGTGTGTTTTACTCATTTTATTTCTCTTCATATCTGCACTTTGCTCCACTTTTACCATAGGCAACTTTTTCTTGAACACATGAAGAATTGTTGTAGATATATGAACCCTTATATAATTATAACGCATGCTCCCACCACCGGTAGCATAAGGTTACTTCAAAGTTTTTGGTAGCCATTAAGTTATAAATCGACATGATTAAATACCAATAAGCACAAACCGTGAAACCAAACCGTTAGTAACGGTTCGGTTTGGTTCGGTTTTAAATTTCAACGGTTTGGTTTAGGTTTTCAATAACCAAAAACCGTTACTAACGGTTTGGTTTACGGTTTGACCTAAAAACCGTCAAAACCGGACCGTGAACACCCGCATGCATGCACGTGTGAGTTGTGACTGCCCAATTTGCATGACTAACTCTTTCATGTCTCTATTCCATTTCTGGCCCAATGAAAGTAGGCCTGATTTGGGTCTTTTTCAGACACATATAAGAGTGTTAAAAACCCACCCTATGATAAGTATTTTTTATTTCCACATAGTTTTCTCCATAATTCACAAATGATTAGTTACTCTCTTATAAGTTGGTCCTTTTGTTACCAATTGGAAGCCCTATATCACAAAATCAAATAACCAAATTATAAACAATAACCAAACCATTATGCTTTGGTTATGCTTTTGGTGATCGATTTCTATGGTTCCATAATGGTTGGCGATCTTGACCCACACACTTTCAAATGGGTTTATTTGGACTTCTAACGAACGGTTATGGGCTACATATAGTTCTCGACGAATCAGTATGGTCAACAATGTACGGAAAAAAGGGTGTGGGTCTTGTTGCGCAGAAAAAAACAAGAGGTCATATTGGTGTCCGTCTTCTTCACACTCCTAACGGCATATTCATCTCCCTCAACTCACCTTCTTCACACCCTTACCTCAATTTCTACCTCAACTGGACCCTCGACACCTCAAAATACACGCTTTCCGTAGCCTTCCTTGTGCCACCGCTTCTGGATGGATCTATTGGACCATGAATACCACCGGCAACAGGATAGTCAGAACACACTCGTTGGAAGCTTATCAAACATCCAATGGATGGATGGTGGTGAAGACAAGTCATATAAGTTCGTTTAGTTTGATTTTGATATGAAACTGGATTTTGGCATGAAGGTCAAGAGAGCACCATTTTCTAATGGAATGGTCAAAATATTTTGCGATAATATGTTATGAGAAAAAAGGGTGACAACTGCGAATCAAACTTATAAGAGTAATTTCTCTTCCAATTCATCAATACATATAACTGAAAACTGAATTTTAACTTGTATTTTTTCTATATTTTCAGCGATGTTTTGACCCCTACCCATTCTTGTCAAAACCTGTTCATACCGGAATGAAAATGACCACTTTCTTAAAACAGTCTGTTTTGACCCGAATTAGCAATAAGCACAGATTTTGTTTTTTCTATATATGTTGCATATTCAAGGCCACAAACTAGCAATAAATAAAATTAGTCTTAGTAAACATTAGGTAGGATGAAAGAGAAGACATAAGTCAGTCTGTAAAAGTTAAAAATTTTGGTCAACTCAGACCCAATTTGACTTTGACCAACTGGGACACATCAAAATGCTCTGCACTTCAGCACTTGGTACCTTGTAATTTCTATCCCCATGTTCATTGACCGCCTCCCCGGGTCTGCAACCTCCTCCTTTCAAGCTCAAGCTAAAAAAAAACAATTAAAAAAAGCATTAAAAAAATAACTGTAGAGAAAACTAAAAAGTGTATTTATTTTCTTTTAAAGAAATTATAATATGCATACATGGCTTAAGTATCTTTGGTTGTTGGGTTTTTTTAACCATATTCAGAAACCAAGGAACATAAACTTTAAGACGGGGCAAGATGCATGGGTCGGGTAACGGGTCAAAGCCAACTCAAGTCGAAATTGATCATCTTTTAGTATGTCCAAATGGGTTAGGTTGAAATGACCCGCAATCACTTTTTGACCATTTTTTTTGTAAACAATGAATTAGTTTAACTTGTCTAGAAAACCGCATTATTCCCTTTTAGCTAATTTTTTTATTTAGCCTATTTGAGATCAAACACAACCCATTTCATATTAAAACTAAATGGGTTGATATTGTAAGTAGTTTATGCTTTCAGAAACAGCATTATTACATCATCATCATACTCAGTAAATCCCACCAATAGGAAAGCTAAGGTAGGGTCTGAGAATGGTAAGATGTAGACAGCCTTACCTCTATCCCGTAGGAACAGAGAGGCTGCTTCCAGTGAGACCCTCAGCTCGATAGTAGTTTTGCATCAAGCCTTGGACATAAGGCACATAACACTCAGCAATTGAGACAAATGCCAATTAGTGCATGTACCCCCTTGTCTTTTGGCTATCGACGCCACCATATGATGCATGATTAACCATCCCCCTCTTTTAATGTTATTTTCATGAAATTAGAAACAACATTATTACAAAAATAAATCAAATCTACAAATATAATGATCTAGAAGATTGTATGCTTCAAAATAATCTTGGGCCTACTTTCAACCCATATAAACGGATCCCCTTTTAGTTGCTTCTTTATGCGACCCGTGTGAGATTGATAAGTAAATGGGTCAAAACATATATCTTACCACTTTCCTGACGCGCTCATTGGCAGCAGGAGTTCCACCAGTAACAGATTCAGCTAGATATGGACTGCTAACACGAACCTCATTCATCACCACTATCACTGTCTTGTCCCACCTAACCGGTAGCCTGAGTAAAATAAAAACAAAATACATAAAATAAAAATATACATATATCTAAAAAGGAAACTTATCAAATCCCTAGCCGTTTTGTCAATCATCTATTCATCTTACAGATAAAAGCAATTAGTGAACTGGGTATGATAATTAAAGTTGTATAATAACCATGAATGGGCCTGTGATCTACAATGAAGTTATATCCTCAAGTTACACATGAGGACACCAAAATTCATTTATTAAAAGTACCGTGAAAATATTTAAGCCTAACTGTTTGTTTTGATGCTATGGAGTAAAATGCTTTTTTGTCCCTGAGGTCTGGCCAGTTTTAGGACTTTCGTCCAAAGGTGAAAAAGACCGAATTGCCCTTTAAGTTAACAAAAAAGACGGTAATACACTTAACGGAGAAAAATGGATGGAGTTAACGAGCCGGAAGAAAATGGCAAGATTTCAAACCTTTTGGATCCAGATGCGAAAAAACAAACCTTTAGACGAAAGTCGCAAAACTGGCCAAACCTCAGGGACGAAAATGGCATTTTACTCAATGCTATATAAACATATATGGTATGATAGTACAAACAAACTTCTCTTATTTTGGCATTCTTTCAAATTGTAAAACTAATTAAGAGAAGTACCCTTAACAGACCACACAAACGATGACCAGTTGGTATATTTTCTGTTTACTGAACTACAAGGTTGTTCGCTCAGTTGGATATGTTTAAAGTGACTACAACTAGGGTTGTTCGCTCAGTTGGATATGTTTAAAATGAACCAAATAGACGAAACCAATCAGCTTTCAGTTTGAAAAATATGAAACACAACCTATCTTAAAACCAAATCAAATTACAATTCGGTTTCTCACTATATATATTGCTCATCGAACATAAGTATAAAACGTCAATAGTATCAACTGAGTTGTACAATTCAAAAAACTACAACCAATTTTGTTCATTAAACAGAAGTTTAATCCCTGTAGCACCAAAGGAGACATTTATGAAGGAACTAAAGGTAGGTTAGACTAGTGTGTGTGTGTAAAAAAAACATATCACTACAATTTATTCTGATTATTCGATGCATACGACCAAATCCAATCCAAGAACCATGATTAAAAGAAAGTAAGTTTAGGTCCAAACAAATTCAAATATCCAAAAATCCAAACCAAATAGCTCAACCCAAGATGTCCAATTGAAAAATTAGGTTATGTACAAATAGTGAACACCCCTAATTACTAGTTGAAGTGTAGAAGAATCATCATATATGTAATCAAAGAATTTCATTCTCAAATATACAAACACAGAAATGGAAACTAGTGGCCTATGCATTATGCAAGTAGGTAAAAGAATTGCCACCCATATTGCCAGACATGTAATAATGCCTATCGAATCATAATCAGCAATTACTGAGATCTAAACTTAAAAATCCCTTTACAGTATATAATAATTAATAAGAGCATTAAGTTCAAAAACTAAATCAAGCATGCTTTTCTAGACATCAGATAACACACCATCTCATTGTCATCATATCCTAGTTAGTAATTAATGAGACTTAAATGTATAAACCCTTTTCAGTATTTATCGAGAGCAGTAAGACCAAAAAAAAATTAGACATGCTTTTCTAGGTTTTACATTGTGATCAAAGGCACAAATGAAACAGGTGTGTGTGCGTGCGCATATATGCATCAAATACATATGAAGTTAATGAGTCAAAAGTACAGAAGAGAAACAGATGCATACGTTTTCGACAAAGCATCAAAGATGCTCTGAGCCTCAGCAGTAACACCAACCCCGATCCTTTCAACATCTATCTCCGCTTGCCTACAAAGACACAATCAAATACATCACTAATCTCAATTTCCCACAAACACCATTTAAGCATTTAATCATTTCACAAACACTTAGAAGACTATATTGATTCAAATTTGCTATCAACTAATGTAAGAAGCATGCTTCATTCAGTTATTCACATCCAAAAACACAATCAAACCCATTCAAACATTTTATCAAACACCTGGCTTGCAATCCAAAAACAAGTCTGTTTACTCACAAAAACTCTATTGATTTAAATTTGCTGTAAACTAATGTAATAAGCATGCTTCATTCAGTTCATAACACCCAAAATCACATCTTTCTGCCCAAATTCATTGAAACATTTTAACAAACACCTGGTGGGCATTCAATAACAAGTCAATCAACCCACCAGACAGCCGCATCCTCTTTAGATTGGAGTGAATGGAGATCAAGAAAACATTTCTTGAGATCAAGTGGGTCTTCAGATTGACCCAAAAAGGAAAACTCTTTGATGTAATTAGCTTTGAGTAACCTAATGTTGCGGCGTGATTGTGGGTTTGATCTCAAACCTTCTTGAAGAACAAGAATGTTCGAAGGGCGATCGTAGGTTATGATTTGACCTTCAAATTCGTCTCCAAATGTTGTTTTTATCGATAATAAACATCCCACTGCGAACTCATCTCCACCGCTGCTTCCATCCATCTTGAAAAGTGAAATTGTAAACTTAGAGGCTTTTTTGTTTCGTGTGCTTTAATTTTGTTTCGTGTGCTTTAAGGTTAACATTATAACAAGATTTGCGTATCATTTAATTTTGTTGAATAGTCCCTCAAGTAAGTCTAGATTCAATTTTGTCCCTTTTTTATTGTACTAACAAACCGATCACTCGGGTAAACTCAATAGTCAAGCGATAGCGATGGTGACTCAACTTGCCATCAATCCTGCGCAAATCAATTGGCTGAAGGCTCATTGTGGTAAAACTCTGGCTTAACACACTGTGCGAGAATTGAACCCATGACCTCCACCTTTGAAGGACATGGGCAGCCAATACACCATAAGGTTATTAGCCAATTTTGTCTTGTTTTTAAAGTTTTATAACGAGTGTGATATATTATTATTTTCTTTTTTTAAAAGAAGTAAAATGTCAATATCGTCCCTGAGGTTTGGATAGATTTGTGTGTTGGATCCATTTTTTTTACACTTGAACACCTGACGTTATAATTTTGTTGTCATTTCTATCTAAATCACAAACACAGTTAAAATGTATTATTGACTCATGGGCTTTTGGGATATTTTAACAATGTAATTTTACAAGTTGCGAAGCATAATAAACAACCATATTAAAGCTTACAGTATAACCCCTCAAAACTTACAATACAACCATACGTTGACATACAACCACATGTTGACATATCTCATACTCATAAAGTTGACCAAAAGATAAATTTATACAATTTTAAGAGTTAAATTAATTGCAACGTTTAAAACATATGATAAAATCTTTTAAAATATATTTAAACTTTTAAATCAACTCTCCCTTCCTCTCACCATGATTTTTAAAGGGCCGTAACTTTTCATGTTTAAAAAAAATTACACAATTGAGACAAATATTTTATTATGTTTAATTTGAGTGTGATTTAGCTAAACTAACTTCCCCCCACGATTCTTGAAGAGTCATAACTTTTTCATCTTTTTCTAAATAAAAATTACACCATAAAAACAAATATTTTATTCTATTTAACTTGAATATGATTTAAAACTTGTATTTGGTTTAATTCTATATCGAACCAAGCCATGAACTAAATGAAATGGTTGCAATTAAGCACCTCATTTTATTAATATGTTCAAACAACACACAAACACTCTCACTTCTCATCTCTCAAAATTTGAAGAATGATGCTACATCTAGAATTCTAAATTCGTCATTGTTATCATATTCATGCTTGTTCATCTTCACGTCAAAAATTGAATAATCATGCTGCATCTAGAATTCTAGATTCATGCTACATCTAGAATTCTAGATTCGCCATTGTTATCATCATATTCATGATCGTTCATTTTCACAAGATCAATTAGTTATCTGATCTGAACATGCTATACACAGATTGTTGTTGATCTCCGCATATCTTGATTGGATTTCATACACATACTCGTTCGGCTCTATTCTGGATCTGGTTGAGCTCTCATGTGGTCTCCAAACGCGCCGAATTTGGTTTTGCATCATTCATAAGTTGTTGTTCATCTTCAATCTATAATCTATTATATATCTATAATGTCGTTACCGTTGTGATCACTAAACAAAACCAATCCGGATGCAATAATATTTTCAACGGCGCCTTGCTACCATTCTAATCGTCAAACAAAATGAATCCGGATCCAATGGCATTAGATTTTCAATGTTGCAGCAAGAAGCCGCCAATGTTCTATTTTTCTTTCTTATAGATACTTGGTTTACCCGAGATAACATAAGAGCTTAAAAATGCATAACCACCATCATACTCTAGTTCTCGATTCTCATGTGCATTATCTATCACCACTAGTATCATTAGCACTAATAACAATATCAAGTTCCACCATGTTTCTCACCTTCCATAAGCTATTTACTAAATCACGCCCCGAGGTGGATAAACCAAGCTCAAGGCCATAGTTATTAATAGCGAATAGCAGACAGTAACGACAAGCTACCTACATGCTACGTAGCGATAGCGATGGAATAGTTGACGCTATTTTATGTTTAGCGATACACTAGAAGATAATTTTAGAAATATTTATATGTGTATTTTATAAGTATTTTATCAAAATACGTTGTTTTCAGATGTATATTAAATAAAAACGAAGATTCTGCTATTTTATAGACATGTATTATCAATACTTTATCAAAATACGTTGTTTTCAGATGTATAGTTAAAAAATAAAATATATGTTATTTTATAGGCATATATTATCTCTATCTATATTCAAAATAAAAAACAAACAAACTAGAGTCCCGCTATTTCCCACGCTACGAGGGCGCCAAAATCAGATTACGACCTTTAATCGCATCACCACGCTAAACGCTATAGCGAGCGCTATGCTCGCTATTAATAACTATGCTCAAGACCACCCATGTAATCACATTCGGCTCATCTCATTTAAGTATAACATGACAAATAAACCAATCAAGTTGATATGGTAGATGACTCATGCATGCATAGAGGAACAAACACAAGTAAAACTATTTACAAAGCATTCCCTTAGGTTTTTCATAACAAGAACATAATAGCATAGTACAAACTAGTAAAGTAGAAAAAAAAAAAAAAAAAAAACGCCTTCTAGTACCACCAAATCATTCACAAACTAGATGATCCAACCGATGAAGTTCCTTTACTACTTTCCACAAAACCCACAAGATTAGCATGTATATGCTTATCTATCTTCCCACCATTTTCAACTACAGCTTCCTTTTTATCTTCAACCATATAATAAGCATTCGTTTGATTTAAACGTAACTTAGGGTTTTGAGTACCATCGAAAGTAATCATATCCGTCAATTCATCAACCAAATCACGGGGTTTGGTTGTCTCGTTGTTAACTAAAGCGTCACAATCTAACAAAGACACAGGTTTTGGTTGCACAGTTGGGGGTCTAATTATGTTAATGCCGAAAAGTAGAGGGACTTGAGAGAAAGATAACATAAGAAAGTTCTTAAGAAGTTGGTAAACGTTACGGCTAGCAATTGCGTTTCTGATGACGAAGTAAAAGGTCACTGCTTGTTTCTCCAGATTGGTTAGGAAGTGCTTCCATGTCACGTTGACCGGACGCTGACCCGAAGCTTCCTGTCTACAGAGTTTGGTTAGATATATACATCATATGGATTTTAGTCTCGAAATGACAGCTTTATAGTTCATATACGGGTTGCAAAATGGGCGGGTCGGTAGGTTCAATGACGTATCTTTTTGTGGGTCGAGTCGTTTGACCTAGAGGTGACAGTTCCTGACATGAAGATAGAAGAGTTAAGGTTGGGTCTAAACAGGTTCGAGTCATATACGGATTGATCCGTTTAACAAATTGTTCGCGTTTAGGTTGGACAATCCGTTTACCCGCCAACCCATGTGACTTGTTTAATAAGAAGGTTATGCAGGTCATGTCGGTTACATGGGTTGAGCGTGCCCAGATGATACCAACCCACCAACCCGAACCCGACATGAATCGCCACCCCTGCTTTCCCCAAACAGTTTTTATCTGAATTCTTAATTTAAATTTATATATAAATAGTGTGTCAAAAATGATTTTACAAAAAAAAAAATCAATAATCTATTCGTTTCAATAACATTTAGGTCTTATGCATCAAGGAGATGCTTAGGGGTGTGGACAGTTCAGTTCGGTTTTCGGTTTTTGAATACCGTTCGGTTTCGGTTTTTATCGGTTTTAGCAATGGCTCGGTTCAGTTTTTCGGTATTTGGAACAAAATTACCTAAGATTCAAAAATAAAAAGTATAATCCTAGATTTGAGAATCTTTCTTAGACGTTTACATATAGGTTATTATATTTAACCTTTTTACTTAAGATTGTTCACATAAACCTAACCTTCTAATCTATTTTTATGTTTCTCCAAAGTTTTAATTAAGGCATTTGCTTTTATAATACTTTGAAAAGCATTTAATTTTATGTTAAATTTTGTTATTTCTTGTAAGCAATGGATAAATCATTTCAAAGATGAATAAACGTGTTAATGTTTTTATTATAAATACTTCACATTCAAGAATAAAATTAATAATTCCTAAATCAATATATAACAAACATTAAAAAAATGATTTTTAGGTTGTTCCGTTCGGTTTTCATAAAATGCAAAACCATAACCGAACTGTAAATTTCGGTTTGTTTATTTTTTCGTACGGTTCGGTTTTTTTCGGTACGGTTAAATAAGTTTTTACGGTTTCGGTTCGGTTTTCTACTCAACCCTACGACCCGTTAACATAATTCACCTAAATCAAGACATGGACAAGTAAAAGACTCAAAATTGCTACATCTAACTTATATGATGTATAGGCAATCAGTTCATTTATAACGGAATCGTGTTCAAAATGGACTTTTAAGGAAAAATTGTACTGTATTTAGTGGCGCATGAAACTGTTTTTGTATGACTCTATAAGGTTGCTGCATTGAGTCAGTCAACTGGACCCGTTACCCACCCCATCACAAATTGCAGTGGTGAGAGTTTTAGAGAAACTTACATAAGGTCTAACGTAAGGACGAACGGCAAACCCAAAAACAAAGCCAGCTAAACACGTAACTACCACACCAATACTCCAAGCTATGGTTGATCCCAGTACTGAAAATGTAATTTTTAAAAAGCATGTTATATTTCTACGTGAAAAAAAAAGAATTTTGGTAATTTATAACAATTAAATTTCGAGGATATTCTTAACGCTCACCGGATCCAGAAGAAGTGTCGGCACAATCCTCAGCCTTTAGATCAAGCTGACGGATCAAATTATTACCATGATCAGATATCAACAATGCACATCTTTGGGAATCAAAAGCCAGCTCAAAATCATCAGAAAACGAAGCGTTTTGTGCAGGTCCATCTGTTTTGCCTGTTTTTCTTGTGTTGCCTCCAGCAATTGTGGTCACGCCTATTATTTCATTAATTAAATAAAACATTACAACAACTATAATCCTTGAATTTCGCAGCTAACTTAAGGTAAAACTTGCTGATCAAGTAAAAGTGTAAAATCACGTGCTAGCAAGTTTTACTATTCTATTACAAGAAATGGTTCATTCAGTTTAGCTTTTGTGTTTACAACTAAATTCAAGAAACAGCGTCCATTTTGCTACTTATAAAAAGAGTAAAATATACGGATGGTCCCTGTGATTTACCAAAATTTTGGATTTGGTCCCTAGCTTTCCAAAAGTACACGAATGGTCCCTTTGGTTTGCACTTTGTAACACATTTAGTCCCCAACCAACAAATTTAAAGGTTTTAGCACGTCTAAGTTAAGGACTATATGTGTTACAAAGTGCAAACCACTGGGACCATCCATGAACTTTTGGTAAAACCCGGGGACTAAATGCGTTACAAAGTACAAACCACAATCCCATCTGTGTACTTTTGAAAAGCTAGAGACCAAATCCAAAACTTTGGTAAACCACAAGGACCATTCGTGTACTTTACTCTTATAAAAACATGCAAACTTATTATCATGTGTGACACCTTTGGCAAATCTCACATTGGTCGTTAATATGCGAAAAACCTATTATAATGAACGATTGGCCTCAGATATCACCAACGCATTTTGGGCGCTTTGTAGTAAATTAATAGAGAATTAAACAGGTAAACGACCTTTGGTATGATGTTTGACCTTTTGGAAAGTCACTACAAGGGTAACAAAAAATAAAACCACAACTAGGCAAATTGATTGATATGAAAGATATACAAATGGTATAGAGACACTCGTGTGCTGTTTAGATATGTTAGGTACTACACGTTATATGATTTGTGTATAGTTATTTTTATTACAAACGATACCCTTGTTAAGACATCTGATGTTGACCTTTTAAGAAGATAAAATCCTACAAATTCATATTTTGGTAAAACTTTCATTGGTACATACAAAGTTAAAAATTTAATTCAGCATTAGATATCAAAATACCTGATTTGCTTATTTTCCTAATGACATGGTTGCTCTGGTCTGCAACGTACATATTGTTTTTCTTATCAACGGCGAAATATTTGGGTTTATTAAACTCAGCAGAATCCAAATCACCATCCTTGTACCCAGCAACACCATTCGCATTACCAGCAAGCTTTTTCAACTCACCCACTGCAAACAACAAATAATCATATTACAAATCCAGCATCTGAAAGATACATGTATAAGTCCTATGTTGTCAAAAGTGCACAAGGTGCACGCTAGGCGCGGACAGATTCGCCGATACTTGAAAAGCGAGCTTTCAGGTTCTCAGGGGCAGGATCAGGGGACTTTTCGACTAATATCCGGCTAAAAATGGTAAAAGCCCCTAAATAAGGCTGGAAATTCATAGTTGTCGATAGCGAATAGCGACAAATAGCGACAAGGCACCTATAGGCTACGTAGCGAATAGCGACAAATAGCGACCGCTATTTATAAAATAGCGATACACTAGAAAAAGAATTTTTGAAAATTTTTATATGTATATTATATCAAAATACCCTAGTATATATGCTATTTTACATGTATATTTAACAAAAACCTATAAATCCAACTATTTTATAGCTATATCTAACTGTTATTTACACCAAAAAAAAATACCTAACTGGCGCTATTCACGCTATTGGTCGCTAAGACCCAGATGGCGACACTTGATCGCATGGCTACATAGCGCGCTGTAGCGGTCGCTAGAGCCGCTATTGACAACTATGGCTGGAATCAACCTAAATAAGCCTAGAATCAACATAAAACAGCCTAAACAAGCCTAAAACATGTCTAAACCCCTGAAAATGGTATTTTATGCTATGCGCCTAGCTTAGTAAAGCTCTCACTTTTAAAGCGCCTAGGCACCGGTCTCCGGGCTAGGCCTAAGCGCTTTGATCACTAATGTATAACACACATGAAAGAAGTAAGCAACAATGCACAAAAGTTCCCCCTTATGTAAAAAGACCAAAAAATTTTGAATACATAACTCAACGAAAAAGTGCTGCTGTTTCTCAAGTAATGGTTTTCATTACATATGATTTCATCTTAATGTTGATTTCCTTGTTCAACTATGTGTTCTAGCATTAATCATCTCAATTCTGTCTAGGGCCATAAATGAACCGAGTCTTCAGCGAACCGTTCGGTGGAAAGTTCGTTTAATAAATGAACTAACACGAACAAAGGTCACGTACATTCTATTCATGAACGTTCGGTAATAATGTTCGTTTTCATCCATTCAAGGTCATTTGTTTTGTTCAGTTTTTTTTTCAGTCATAGAAACTTAGATCTTTGAAACATTATTTTAAAGATCATTATGTTTATGCTTGTTATGTCGGTCTAACTTATGCCTTTGTTTTGGAATACTTATGTCTATGATTATTACATCATCATCATACTCAATAAATCCCACCAATAGCAAAGCTAAGGTAGGGTCTGAGGAGGGTAAGATGTAGACAGCCTTACCTCTACCCAGTAGGAATAGAGAGGCTGCTTCCGGTGAGACCCCCGGCTCGATAGTAGTTTTGCATCAAGCCTTGGACATAAGGCACATAACACTCAGCAATTGGGACAAAAGCCGATTAGTGCATGTACCCCATTGTCTTTCGGCTATCAGACCACCACATGATGCATGATTAACCGTCCCTCGCTTTTTAGCGTTATTTTCACGAAATTAATAAAATAACGTTAAAATTAGTGCACAAGTGTGTACTAAGAATATTGTTTGTTTTTAAATAATATATGTTTGTTTGTGTTCGTGAACCATTTGTGAACAAGTTCAATTATTAATAAACGAACACCAACAATAATTTCAGTTCGATATGTATTCGTAAACAGTTTGTAAACAAGTTCAATGCTAAACGAAAACTAACATGAAATCATAAATAAAACTGAAAACAATACTCCTTCAACTTATTTAATTTATTATACCTTGAGAATCGGAAAGCGAGACTGTGTAAAATGTACTGTGAAGGGAATCGAGGATGATGAGATCGGACGATGAACCGTACAGAGGGAAGACGGCGTAAGGGTTAACGTTAAGCTTGTTGCCGTCGAAAACCGTCGTAACGGTGTGACCTTCTTCCTCCAGTATAATACTCTCACCGGCGATCACTGTAATGGAAAATATTGTTGAGAAAAACACGTAAGTGTATTGAGTTTTGAGAAACGGTTACCTTTTGTTAGGTTTACGAGGAGAATAACGCCGGCGATGAGAAAGCTTGGAGAGGAAGAAGCCATGGAATTATTGGAAGATGGTGGTGAGTGAGAGCAAAGTGACAAAAGAAAACAAGAGTAAAGTGAGGCTAACTGACCTAACTTTTGTATAGATAAAGAGTAAATTGCATAAAACATCCTTTATGTTTACTCAAACTTGCAGATTCAGCCTTAATGTTTAAAAGTTGTTAAAAACAGCCTTTAAGTTTATTTTTGTTGCGGGTTCAATCCTTTACAGCTAACCACATTATTTTCTTCAGTTAAGTTCCCTCACATGCATAACATGTGAGGGTATATTCTCATTTTGGTTGATCTTCCACCCACTTCAGTTATAAAAAAAAAAAGTGTAATTAATCCTTATACGTGCGCCCCATTAGTTTATTAAAATATAAAACTAACTCACTCCTTCCCTCTGTCTTCACGACAAACCCACCCTCACCGCACCTCCGAGCACCCCAAACCCCTACCTTTGTAACTCCGATCACCCCAACTCCGACAACCGTTAATGGTGGAGTAGACTTGAATCTGATCTCAAAACCAATTTACCCAACACAATCAACATATTCAACAAATGAGGAACATCTTCAAGTATATACCCATGATCTCCGGTGACAATCTTCAGTTGAGACGACGCCGTTACCGGCGACGGACCCATACTCTTACTCCGATGAGTTATCTTCACTTTAGATTTCCGGTTATCCGTTTTCTGATTTATATTATTATTATTATTATTGAGTGTGTTTTACTCATTTTATTTCTCTTCATATCTGCACTTTGCTCCACTTTTACCATAGGCAACTTTTTCTTGAACACATGAAGAATTGTTGTAGATATATGAACCCTTATATAATTATAACGCATGCTCCCACCACCGGTAGCATAAGGTTACTTCAAAGTTTTTGGTAGCCATTAAGTTATAAATCGACATGATTAAATACCAATAAGCACAAACCGTGAAACCAAACCGTTAGTAACGGTTCGGTTTGGTTCGGTTTTAAATTTCAACGGTTTGGTTTAGGTTTTCAATAACCAAAAACCGTTACTAACGGTTTGGTTTACGGTTTGACCTAAAAACCGTCAAAACCGGACCGTGAACACCCGCATGCATGCACGGATGAGTTGTGACTGCCCAATTTGCATGACTAACTCTTTCATGTCTCTATTCCATTTCTGGCCCAACGAAAGTAAGCCTGATTTGGGCCTTTTTCAGACACATATAAGTGTTAAAAACCCACCCTATGATAAGTATTTTTTATTTCCACATAGTTTTCTCCATAATTCACAAATGATTAGTTACTCTCTTATAAGTTGGTCATTTTGTTACCAATTGGAAGCCATATATCACAAAATCAAATAACCAAATTATAAACAATAACCAAACCATTATGCTTTGGTTATGCTTTTGGTGATCGATTTCTATGGTTCCATAATGGTTGGCGATCTTGACCCACACACTTTCAAATGGGTTTATTTGGACTTCTAACGAACGGTTATGGGCTACATATAGTTCTCGACGAATCAGTATGGTCAACAATGTACGGAAAAAAGGGTGTGGGTCTTGTTGCGCAGAAAAAAACAAGAGGTCATATTGGTGTCCGTCTTCTTCACACTCCTAACGGCATATTCATCTCCCTCAACTCACCTTCTTCACACCCTTACCTCAATTTCTACCTCAACTGGACCCTCGACACCTCAAAATACACGCTTTCCGTAGCCTTCCTTGTGCCACCGCTTCTGGATGGATCTATTGGACCATGAATACCACCGGCAACAGGATAGTCAGAACACACTCGTTGGAAGCTTATCAAACATCCAATGGATGGATGGTGGTGAAGACAAGTCATATAAGTTCGTTTAGTTTGATTTTGATATGAAACTGGATTTTGGCATGAAGGTCAAGAGAGCACCATTTTCTAATGGAATGGTCAAAATATTTTGCGATAATATGTTATGAGAAAAAAGGGTGACAACTGCGAATCAAACTTATAAGAGTAATTTCTCTTCCAATTCATCAATACATATAACTGAAAACTGAATTTTAACTTGTATTTTTTCTATATTTTCAGCGATGTTTTGACCCCTACCCATTCTTGTCAAAACCTGTTCATACCGGAATGAAAATGACCACTTTCTTAAAACAGTCTGTTTTGACCCGAATTAGCAATCAGCACAGATTTTGTTTTTTCTATATATGTTGCATATTCAAGGCCACAAACTAGCAATAAATAAAATTAGTCTTAGCAAACACTAGGTAGGATGAAAGAGAAGACATAAGTCAGTCTGTAAAAGTTAAAAATTTTGGTCAACTCAGACCCAATTTGACTTTGACCAACTGGGACACATCAAAATGCTCAGTACTTCAGCACTTGGTACCTTGTAATTTCTATCCCCATGTTCATTGACCGCCTCCCCGGGTCTGCAACCTCCTCCTTTCAAGCTCAAGCTAAAAAAAACAATTAAAAAAAGCATTAAAAAAATAACTGTAGAGAAAACTAAAAAGTGTATTTATTTTCTTTTAAAGAAATTATAATATGCATACATGGCTTAAGTATCTTTGGTTGTTGGGTTTTTTTAACCATATTCAGAAACCAAGGAACATAAACTTTAAGACGGGGCAAGATGCATGGGTCGGATAACGGGTCAAAGCCAACTCAAGTCGAAATTGATCATCTTTTAGTATGTGTCCAAATGGGTTAGGTTGAAATGACCCGCAATCACTTTTTGACCATTTTTTTGTAAACAATGAATTAGTTTAACTTGTCTAGAAAACCACATTATTCCCTTTTAGCTATTTTTTTTTATTTAGCCTATTTGAGATCAAACACAACCCATTTCATATTAAAACTAAATGGGTTGATATTGTAAGTATGTTTATGCTTTCAGAAACAGCATTATTACATCATCATCATCATACTCAGTAAATCCCACCAATAGGAAAGCTAAGGTAGGGTCTGAGGATGGTAAGATGTAGACAGCCTTACCTCTATCCCGTAAGAACAGAGAGGCTGCTTCCAGTGAAACCCTCAGCTCGATAGTAGTTTTGCATCAAGCCTTGGACATAAGGCACATAACACTCAGCAATTGAGACAAATGCCAATTAGTGCATGTACCCCCTTGTCTTTTGGCTATCGACGCCACCATATGATGCATGATTAACCATCCCCCTCTTTTAATGTTATTTTCATGAAATTAGAAACAACATTATTACAAAAATAAATCAAATCTACAAATATAATGATCTAGAAGATTGTATGCTTCAAAATAATCTTGGGCCTACTTTCAACCCATATAAACGGATCCCCTTTTAGTTGCTTCTTTATGCCACCCGTGTGAGATTGATAAGTAAATGGGTCAAAACATATATCTTACCACTTTCCTGACGCGCTCATTGGCAGCAGGAGTTCCACCAGTAACAGATTCAGCTAGATATGGACTGCTAACACGAACCTCATTCATCACCACTATCACTGTCTTGTCCCACCGAACCGGTAGCCTGAGTAAAATAAAAACAAAATACATAAAATAAAAATATACATATATCTAAAAAGGAAACTTATCAAATCCCTAGCCGTTTTGTCAATCATCTATTCATCTTACAGATAAAAGCAATTAGTGAACTGGGTATGATAATTAAAGAAGTTGTATAATAACCATGAATGGGCCTGTGATCTACAATGAAGTTATATCCTCAAGTTACACATGAGGACACCAAAATTCATTTATTAAAAGTACCGTGAAAATATTTAAGCCTAACTGTTTGTTTTGATGCTATGGAGTAAAATGCTTTTTGTCCCTGAGGTCTGGCCAGTTTTAGGACTTTCGTCCAAAGGTGAAAAAGACCGAATTGCCCTTTAAGTTACAAAAAAGACGGTAATACACTTAACGGAGAAAAATGGATGGAGTTAACGAACCGGAAGAAATTGGCAAGATTTCAAACCTTTTGGATCCAGATGCGAAAAAACAAACCTTTAGCCGAAAGTCGCAAAACTGGCCAAACCTCAGGGACGAAAATGGCATTTTACTCAATGCTATATAAACATATATGGTATGATAGTACAAACAAACTTCTCTTATTTTGACATTCTTTCAAATTGTAAAACTAATTAAGAGAAGTACCCTTAACAGACCACACAAACGATGACCAGTTGGTATATTTTCTGTTTACTGAACTACAAGGTTGTTCGCTCAGTTGGATATGTTTAAAGTGACTACAACTAGGGTTGTTCGCTCAGTTGGATATGTTTAAAATGAACCAAATAGACGAAACCAATCAGCTTTCAGTTTGAAAAATATGAAACACAACCTATCTTAAAACCAAATCAAATTACAATTCGGTTTCTCACTATGTATATTGCTCATCGAACATAAGTATAAAACGTCAATAGTATCAACTGAGTTGTACAATTCAAAAAACTACAACCTATTTTGTTCATTAAACAGAAGTTTAATCCCTGTAGCACCAAAGGAGACATTTATGAAGGAACTAAAGGTAGGTTAGACTAGTGTGTGTGTGTAAAAAAAACATATCACTACAATTTATTCTGATTATTCGATGCATACTATAATTCAATCTGAATTCCTTGATCTCTATTGATGAAGAAGGGAACAATATATAATACAAGAGACCCTAACTAATTCCCCGGAAATCAGGGATACACAATCAATCATTACCAAAAATACATAAGGAAAGTGTACACAATAAATACATAGAATACAAAACGGATATTCATCCGCTAATACGCCCCCGCAGTCGTAGCAGTAGGTCTTCCGATGCATAGACTGGACCGAAATCGTTGAAACAATTGGCGTGGAAGACCCTTGGTGAATATGTCAGCGTATTGATAGTCTGCTGGAACATGAGGAACTTTGACAGAACCCATACGAACCTTTTCGCGAACAAAATGTATGTCAATCTCGATATGCTTGGATCGTTGATGTTGGACCGGATTCTGAGATAAGTAGACAACAGAGATATTGTCACAGTAGACAATTGTGGCCCGGGTAATGGGAAGATGGAGTTCGAGAAGTAGGTTTCTGAGCCATGTTGTTTCTGCAACGGTGTTGGCCACACCTCTGTATTCAGCCTCGGCACTGGAACGTGAGATAATCGCTTGACGTTTTGATGACCAAGAAACCAGATTATCACCGAGGAAGACACAGTAGCCTGAAGTAGACCTTCGTGAATCAGGGCAGCCTCCCCAATCCGCATCAGAATAGGCTGTGATATGAGCTGATTTGGATGGTAAAATAGAGATTCCATAGTCTAGTGTACCCTTGAGGTATCGAAGGAGCCGTTTCATGAACTGGAAATGAGGATCTCGAGGGGAGTGCATAAATAAACATATTTGTTGCACTGCATATGATATATCAGGCCTTGTGAAGATTAAATACTGCAGTGCACCAGCAAGGCTACGATATAAGGCACCATCTGAGAAGGGTTCTCCAGCAGTTGCACTTAGTTTAGAATTGGTGTCAGTAGGTGTGGCACATGGTTTACAATTTTCCATTTTAGCACGAGCTAAGATCTCTGCTGCATATGTGGCCTGAGAGAAGAACAGGCCACCATGTCGTCGGGTTACCGCAATCCCGAGAAAGTGATGTAGTGGTCCGAGATCAGACATGGCAAATTCCCTGGAAAGAGTGGCAATGAAGTGCTGCAAAAGTGTCTGATTGGAGGCTGTCAAGATGATGTCGTCTACATAGAGAAGTAAATATGCCATTTGATCACCCTGTTTGTAGACGAACAAAGAAGTATCACTCGTGGTAGACCGAAAACCACACTTTTGAATATAGGAAGCAAATCTGAGGTACCACGCACGTGGAGCTTGTTTTAGCCCATATAAAGACTTTTGAAGTCGACAAACATGCTTTGGATTTTTACTGTCAACAAACCCAGGTGGTTGAAACATGTAAACAGTTTCATTAAGGTCCCCGTGTAGGAAAGCGTTCTTGACATCCAGTTGATGAATGGGCCAAGAACGTGAAGTTGCTAAGCTGAGGACGGTACGAATCGTAGTGGGCTTAACCACTGGGCTGAATGTCTCGTCACAATCAACACCCACCTGTTGAGATTTGCCATTTACAACCAAACGCGCTTTGTAGCGCTGTAATGTACCATTGGCATGATATTTGTGGCGAAATAGCCACATACATCTGATAATATGAGCATCTGCAGGTCTTGGCACAAGCTCCCATGTATTATTAGCTATTAATGCCTGGTATTCGTCGGTCATAGCCGAGTGCCAGTTCTGGTCGGTCAAGGCCTGGGTGTGGGATTTGGGTAGTGGGGAAATGTTGTGCTCGGAGGTGGCTAAGAGGGTGGGATCTGTTGAGGGTAGGTAACCAATTTTAGACCGGGTCTGCATAGGGTGGGTAGAGGGTGGCTGAGGCAGGTTAGATTGTGAAGGAGCTAGGGTGCTAGGTGCATGTTCTGGGAAGAAAACAGGTCTGGATGCATTAGAATCAGATCTGTTTATGCGGCTGTAAGTGTGGGTAAGGGGTGGGGAATGTGGCTGTGAGACCGTGGGGGTGGGGGTGGGTGTGGAAGCATGGGCTGGAAAAAAAATGGGTCTGGATGTTGCTGGGTCAGACCTGTTTAGTCGGCTGTAGGTGTGGGTTATGGGTGGGGAAGATGGTTGGGAAGTAGTAGTGGTTTCGGTTGTGGGAGGAGAGGAGGTGAAATGAAACGGGGTACTCATGGGTGAGGGTTCCGAATCAGGGTGAGATAATGGGGTGGTATGAGGTGTAGGTGGGGTAGAGAAAGGAAATGTGGATTCGTCAAAGGTGACGTGACGGGATAAAGACACGTCCAGTTGAGGGGTCTAAGCATCGGTATCCACGATAATTCATAGGATATCCGAGAAAGATGCACGGAGTGGAACGGCGGGCTAGTTTGTGGGGTCGAGTGGCATTGTGATTTGGAAAACAAGCACACCCGAAGGTGCGAAGGTGAGTGTAGGTGGGATGCCGGTGATAGAGTTTGTATGTGGGGGTTAAAAAGTTATGGAGTTTAGTAGGAAGAATGTTATGTAAATAGACGGCAGTGTGAAGTGCTTCAACCCAGAAATTTGAAGGTAGGGAAGCATGGATAAGGAGGGACATAATGATGTCATTAATTCGTCGGATCATACGTTCCGCCTTACCATTTTGTTGTGAAGTTTGGGGACATGAAAACCGAAATTGAAGGCCGTGAGTGAGAGCGAATGATTTAAATTTGGAATTATCAAACTCACCACCCATGTCACACTGAAAACTTTTGATATATTTATTAAATTGGGTTTGGACAAGGCGGTGAAATTGAGTAAATTTGGTGAAGGTTTCGGATTTATATTTGAGTGGATAAGCCCAAACAAATTGGGTATGGTCGTCAATGAGGACCATGTAATATTTGTAACCTGTTTTGCTAGGTATAGGTGAAGTCCACAAGTCACAATGTATAATGTCAAAAGGTTGGAAAGTAACGGAATCAGAATCATTAAATGGTAAACGCTTATGTTTAGCGATTTGACAAGAGTTGCAAAAGAAATTGTTCTTAGATTTATTACAAGAAATTAAATTACGAGAAACTAAGAAATCCATAATAAAATTGCCAGGATGGCCAAGGCGATCATGCCAAACATTAGAGAGCGAAGAAGTAAGCAAAGCGGAAGCAGGTTTGTTGGTTGTGGTGTTGAAGGAGTACAGTGGGCCGGTACTATTGTGGCGGCTCAGGAGCGTCCCATTCTTGTAGTCCTTCACAGAAAAGCTAAAAGGGTCAAAAGACATGGAAACCATATTGTCAGTAGTGAATTTACGAACTGAAACAATGTTTTTGATAATATTTGGGGTGTAAAGGACATTTTTAAGGGTGTAGGGTCGGACCCGTGAATTGGGTGAGTTAATGGTTGTATGACCGGACCCGTGAATTGGCACACGGTTACCATTACCAACATACACAGAATTAATAGTAGTAGTACAAGGAGTGTGAATATTACCTGGTTCGTGTGTCAAATGATCAGAGGCACCAGTGTCAGCACCCAATTTTCGTCTCCCGAGTCCAGTGCTATCGCCTGGAAAGCTGCCCCTAATTCTGATGGTTCCAGTGGGTTTACATCTGCCAAGTGGGCCTGAGCAGGTGGAGTGGACCAGGACTGTTGCTGTTGTGAACTTGGGCCAGTGGCCTGTTGAGGCTGACCAGGAACAATTGGCCAAGATGGGCCTGCCCAACTGGGCTGAGTTGGGTAGGGACATGGTGGGGCCGCAGCCCACCATGGTGGCCAGTAGGGGGATGGACCTGGGCTCCAGACATTGGGTCGGACCAATTGATAATGGGCCGAAGACTGGGAAGAACCACGAGGCTGGTTGCGGTTAGAGGGCTGCTGATTTCCACGACCTGTTCGATGTTGCTGTTGACCCAAAGACTGCTGAGGCCTTTGATATTGACGTCTTGGCTGCTGTCGGTTGTTGTTGCGATAATGAGGGGGGTCCCGGCGGGCCGTAGGTGGCTCGCGAGACACTTGGGCAACAACAGCTGGGTTGGAGGCAATAGAGTCCCGTGCTTGTTGGCGACGCAGATCTGAGTCGAGCATGTCGCAGGCATCTTCCCATGAGGGAAGGGTGTTATTGATGATAGAGGCTTGAACATCGAATTCCGGTGGTAAGCCGCGAACCAGCTGCAGGACAAGGCGTTCTTCTGTGACTGGTTGTTCAACAGCTTTCAGTTGGTCAGCCAGATACTTGAGACGCTGACAGTAGTCTTGGAGGCTGGGCATGGAGCGCAAGGTAAGATTGACAAACTCTGTTTCAAGGGCTGCTGCACGGGCGCCCTTGTTGTTCAGAAAAATTTTCCGAATCCGGGTCCATGCGCCATAAGCTGTTGTTTCCTCATCAAGAATACGTGCCAGCAGGTCATCTGAAAGTGTCCCATAGATCCACTGAAGCACAAGAGAGTCAATTTTGGCCCAGTTGGCGTAGTCCGGATCTGTTTTGGCAGGCGGTTCAGTGCCATCAATGTGGTGTAACACCTCGTAACCGCGTGCATGCAGGGTGAACAGCTTGACCCATGATGCATAGGTGACTTTGGAACCATCCAAAACACGAACTTTGTGCTGGATGTTAGTCACCGAATAAGCAGGGTGAAGGCTGTCAGTGTTCTTGGAGGATTCTGGTTTGTCTGCCATCGAGATGAACAAAAGAAGGAAAAAGAAAAATCGGCTGCAGGGTCCGTGGACAGGGGCTGCTGCGATTTGGTTTTAGGTCAGAGCAGTAGGCTCTGATACCATATAATTCAATCTGAATTCCTTGATCTCTATTGATGTAGAAGGGAACAATATATAATACAAGAGACCCTAACTAATTCCCTGGAAATCAGGGATACACAATCAATCATTACTAAAAATACATAAGGAAAGTGTACACAATAAATACATAAAATACAAAACGGATATTCATCCGCTAATACATACGACCAAATCCAATCCAAGAACCATGATTAAAAGAAAGTAAGTTTAGGTCCAAACAAATTCAAATATCCAAAAATCCAAACCAAATAGCTCAACCCAAGATGTCCAATTGAAAAATTAGGTTATGTACAAATAGTGAACACCCCTAACTACTAGTTGAAGTGTAGAAGAATCATCATATATGTAATCAAATAATTTCATTCTCAAATATACAAACACAGAAATGGAAACTAGTGGCCTATGCATTATGCAAGTAGGTAAAAGAATTGCCACCCATATTGCCAGACATGTAATAATGCCTATCAAATCATAATCAGCAATTACTGAGATCTAAACTTAAAAATCCCTTTACAGTATATAATAATTAATAAGAGCATTAAGTTCAAAAACTAAATCAAGCATGCTTTTCTAGACATCAGATAACACACCATGTCATTGTCATCATATCCTAGTTAGTAATTAATGAGACTTAAATGTATAAACCCTTTTCAGTATTTATCGAGAGCAGTAAGACCAAAAAAAAATTAGACATGCTTTTCTAGGTTTTACATTGTGATCAAAGGCACAAATGAAACAGGTGTGTGCGCGTGCGCATATATGCATCAAATACATATGAAGTTAATGAGTCAAAAGTACAGAAGAGAAACAGATGCATACGTTTTCGACAAAGCATCAAAGATGCTCTGAGCCTCAGCAGTAACACCAACCCCGATCCTTTCAACATCTATCTCCGCTTGCCTACAAAGACACAATCAAATACATCACTAATCTCAATTTCCCACAAACACCATTTAAGCATTTAATCATTTCACAAACACTTAGAAGACTATATTGATTCAAATTTGCTATCAACTAATGTAAGAAGCATGCTTCATTCAGTTATTCACATCCAAAAACACAATCAAACCATTCAAACATTTTATCAAACACCTGGCTTGCAATCCAAAAACAAGTCTGTTTACTCACAAAAACTCTAATTGATTTAAATTTGCTGTAAACTAATGTAATAAGCATGCTTCACTCAGTTCATAACACCCAAAATCACATCGTTCTGCCCAAATTCATTGAAACATTTTAACAAACACCTGGTGGGCATTCAATAACAAGTCAATCAACCCACCAGACAGCCGCATCCTCTTTAGATTGGAGTGAATGGAGATCAAGAAAACATTTCTTGAGATCAAGTGGGTCTTCAGATTGACCCAAAAAGGAAAACTCTTTGATGTAATTAGCTTTGAGTAACCTAATGTTGCGGCGTGATTGTGGGTTTGATTTCAAACCTTCTTGAAGAACAAGAATGTTAGAAGGGCGATCGTAGGTTATGATTTGACCTTCAAATTCGTCTCCAAATGTTGTTTTTATCGATAATAAACATCCCACTGCGAACTCATCTCCACCGCTGCTTCCATCCATCTTGAAAAGTGAAATTGTAAACTTAGAGGCTTTTTTTGTTTCGTGTGCTTTAATTTTGTTTCGTGTGCTTTAAGGTTAACATTATAACAAGATTTGCGTATCATTTAATTTTGTTGAATAGTCCCTCAAGTAAGTCTAGATTCAATTTTGTCCCTTTTTTTATTGTACTAACAAACCGATCACTCGGGTAAACTCAATAGTCAAGCGATAGCGATGGTGACTCAACTTGCCATCAATCCTGTGCAAATCAATTGGCTGAAGGCTTATTGTGGTAAAACTCTGGCTTAACACACTGTGCGAGAATTGAACCCATGACCTCCACCTTTGAAGGACATGGGCAGCCAATACACCATAAGGTTATTAGCCAATTTTGTCTTGTTTTTAAAGTTTTATAACGAGTGTGATATATTATTATTTTCTTTTTTTAAAAGAAGTAAAATGTCAATATCGTCCCTGAGGTTTGGATAGATTTGTGTTGGATCCATTTTTTTTACACTTGAACACCTGACGTTATAATTTTGTTGTCATTTCTATCTAAATCACAAACACAGTTAAAATGTATTATTGACTCATTGGCTTTTGGGATATTTTAACAATGTAATTTTACAAGTTGCGAAGCATAATAAACAACCATATTAAAGCTTACAGTATAACCCCTCAAAACTTACAATACAACCATACGTTGACATACAACCACATGTTGACATATCTCATACTCATAAAGTTGACCAAAAGATAAATTTATACAATTTTAAGAGTTAAATTAATTGCAACGTTTAAAACATATGATAAAATCTTTTAAAAATAATTTAAACTTTTAAATCAACTCTCCCTTCCTCTCACCATGATTTTTAAAGGGCCGTAACTTTTTATGTTTAAAAAAAATACACAATTGAGACAAATATTTTATTATGTTTAATTTGAGTGTGATTTAGCTAAACTAACTTCCCCCCACGATTCTTGAAGAGTCATAACTTTTTCATCTTTTTCTAAATAAAAATTACACCATAAAAACAAATATTTTATTCTATTTAACTTGAATATGATTTAAAACTTGTATTTTGGTTTAATTCTATATCGAACCAAGCCATGAACTAAATGAAATGGTTGCAATTAAGCACCTCATTTTATTAATATGTTCAAACAACACACAAACACTCTCACTTCTCATCTCTCAAAATTTGAAGAATGATGCTACATCTAGAATTCTAAATTCGTCATTGTTATCATATTCATGCTTGTTCATCTTCACGTCAAAAATTGAATAATCATGCTGCATCTAGAATTCTAGATTCATGCTACATCTAGAATTCTAGATTCGTCATTGTTATCATCATATTCATGATCGTTCATTTTCACAAGATCAATTAGTTATCTGATGTGAACATGCTATACACAGATTGTTGTTGATCTCCACATATCTTGATTGGATTTCATACACATACTCGTTCGGCTCTATTCTGGATCTGGTTGAGCTCTCGTGTGGTCTCCAAACGCACCGAATTTGGTTTTGCATCATTCATAAGTTGTTGTACATCTTCAATCTATAATCTATTATATATCTATAATGTCGTTACCGTTGTGATCACGACACAAAACCAATCCGGATGCAATAATATTTTCAACGGCGCCTTGCTACCATTCTAATCGTCAAACAAAATGAATCCGGATCCAATGGCATTAGATTTTCAATGTTGCAGCAAGAAGCCGCCAATGTTCTATTTTTCTTTCTTATAGATACTTGGTTTACCGAGATAACATAAGAGCTTAAAAATGCATAACCACCATCATACTCTAGTTCTCGATTCTCATGTGCATTATCACCACTAGTATCATTAGCACTAATAAAAATATCAAGTTCCACCATGTTTCTCACCTTCCATAAGCTATTTACTAAATCACGCCCCGAGGTGGATAAACCAAGCTCAAGGCCATAGTTATTAATAGCGAACAGCAGACGGTAACGACAAGCTACCTACATGCTACGTAGCGATAGCGATGGAATAGTTGGCGCTATTTTATGTTTAGCGATACACTAGAAGATAATTTTAGAAATATTTATATGTGTATTTTATAAGTATTTTATCAAAATACGTTGTTTTCAGATGTATATTAAATAAAAACGAAGATTCTGCTATTTTATAGACATATATTATCAATACTTTATCAAAATACGTTGTTTTCAGATGTATAGTTAAAAAACAAAATATATGTTATTTTATAGGCATATATTATCTCTATCTATATTCAAAAAAAAACAAACAAACTAGAATCCCGCCATTTCCCACGCTACGAGGGCGCCAGAATCAGATTACGACCTTTAATCGCATCACCACGCTAAACGCTATAGCGAGCGTTATGCTCGCTATTAATAACTATGCTCAAGACCACCCATGTAATCACCATTCGGCTCATCTCATTTAAGTATAACATGACAAATAAACCAATCAAGTTTGATATGGTAGATGACTCATGCATGCATAGAGGAACAAACACAAATAAAACTATTTACAAAGCATTCCCTTAGGTTTTTCATAACAAGAACATAATAGCATAGTACAAACTAGTAAAGTAGAAAAAAAAAAAACGCCTTCGAGTACCACCAAATCATTCACAAACTAGATGATCCAACCGATGAAGTTCCTTTACTACTTTCCACAAAACCCACAAGATTAGCATGTATATGCTTATCTATCTTCCCACCATTTTCAACTACAACTTCCTTTTTATCTTCAACCATATAATAAGCATTCGTTTGATTTAAACGTAACCTAGGGTTTTGAGTACCATCGAAAGTAATCATATCCGTCAATTCATCAACCAAATCACGGGGTTTGGTTGTCTCGTTGTTAACTAAAGCGTCACAATCTAACAAAGACACAGGTTTTGGTTGCACAGTTGGGGGTCTAATTATGTTAATGCCGAAAAGTAGAGGGACTTGAGAGAAAGATAACATAAGAAAGTTCTTAAGAAGTTGGTAAACGTTACGGCTAGCAATTGCGTTTCTGATGACGAAGTAAAAGATCGCTGCTTGTTTCTCCAGATTGGTTAGGAAGTGCTTCCAGGTCACGTTGACCGGACGCTGACCAGAAGCTTCCTGTCTACAGAGTTTGGTTAGATATATACATCATATGGATTTTAGTCTCGAAATGACAGCTTTATAGTTCATATACGGGTTGCAAAATGGGCGGGTCGGTGGGTTCAATGACGTATCTTTTTGTGGGTCGAGTCGTTTGACCTAGAGGTGACAGTTCCTGACATGAAGATAGAAGGGTTAAGGTTGGGTCTAAACAGGTTCGAGTCATATACGGATTGATCCGTTTAACAAATTGTTCGCGTTTAGGTTGGACAATCCGTTTACCCGCCAACCCATGTGACTTGTTTAATAAGAAGGTTATGCAGGTCATGTCGGTTACATGGGTTGAGCGTGCCCGGATGATACCAACCCACAAACCCGAACCCGACATGAATCGCCACCCCTGCTTTCCCCAAACAGTTTTTATCTGAATTCTTAATTTAAATTTATATATAAAGAGTGTGTCAAAAATGATTTTACAAAAAAAAAATCAATAATCTATTCGTTTCAATAACATTTAGGTCTTATGCATCAAGGAGATGTTTAGGGGTGTGGACAATTCAGTTCGGTTTTCGGTTTTTGAATACCGTTCGGTTTCGGTTTTTATCGGTTTTAGCAATGGCTCGGTTCAGTTTTTCGGTATTTGGAACAAAATTACCTAAGATTCAAAAATAAAAAGTATAATCCTAGATTTGAGAATCTTTCTTAGACGTTTACATATAGGTTATTATATTTAACCTTTTTACATAATATTGTTCACATAAACCTAACCTTCTAATCTATTTTTATGTTTCTCCAAAGTTTTAATTAAGGCATTTGCTTTTATAATACTTTGAAAAGCATTTAATTTTTATGTTAAATTTTGTTATTTCTTGTAAGCAATGGATAAATCATTTCAAAGATGAATAAACATGTTAATGTTTTTATTATAAATACTTCACATTCAAGAATAAAATTAATAATTCCTAAATCAATATATAACAAACATTAAAAAAAATGATTTTTAGGTTGTTCCGTTCGGTTTTCATAAAATGCAAAACCATAACCGAACTGTAAATTTCGGTTTGTTTATTTTTTCGTACGGTTCGGTTTTTTCGGTACGGTTAAATCAGTTTTTACGGTTTCGGTTCGGTTTTCTACTCACCCCTACGACCCGTTAACATAATTACCTAAATCAAGACATGGACAAGTAAAAGACTCAAAATTGCTACATCTAACTTATATGATGTATAGGCAATCAGTTCATTTATAACGGAATCGTGTTCAAAATGGACTTTTAAGGAAAAATTGTACTGTATTTAGTGGCGCATGAAACTGTTTTTGTATGACTCTATAAGGTTGCTGCATTGAGTCAGTCAACTGGACCCGTTACCCACCCCATCACAAATTGCAGTGGTGAGAGTTTTAGAGAAACTTACATAAGGTCTAACGTAAGGACGAACGGCAAACCCAAAAACAAAGCCAACTAAACACGTAACTACCACACCAATACTCCAAGCTATGGTTGATCCCAGTACTGAAAATGTAATTTTTAAAAAGCATGTTATATTTCTACGTGAAAAAAAAAAGAATTTTGGTAATTTATAACAATTAAATTTCGAGGATATTCTTAACGCTCACCGGATCCAGAAGAAGTGTCGGCACAATCTCCAGCCTTTAGATCAAGCTGACGGATCAAGTTATTACCATGATCAGATATCAACAATGCACATCTTTGGGAATCAAAAGCCAGCTCAAAATCATCAGAAAACGAAGCGTTTTGTGCAGGTCCATCTGTTTTGCCTGTTTTTCTTGTGTTGCCTCCAGCAATTGTGGTCACGCCTATTATTTCATTAATTAAATAATACATTACAACAACTATAATCCTTGAATTTCGCAGCTAACTTAAGGTAAAACTTGCTGATCAAGTAAAAGTGTAAAATCACGTGCTAGCAAGTTTTACTATTCTATTACAAGAAATGGTTCATTCAGTTTAGCTTTTGTGTTTACAACTAAATTCAAGAAACAGCGTCCATTTTGCTACTTATAAAAAGAGTAAAATATACGGATGGTCCCTGTGATTTACCAAAATTTTGGATTTGGTCCCTAGCTTTCCAAAAGTACACGAATGGTCCCTTTGGTTTGCACTTTGTAACACATTTAGTCCCCAACCAACAAATTTAAAGGTTTTAGCACGTCTAAGTTAAGGACTATATGTGTTACAAAGTGCAAACCACTGGGACCATCCATGAACTTTTGGTAAAACCCGGGGACTAAATGCGTTACAAAGTACAAACCACAAGCCCATCTGTGTACTTTTGAAAAGCTAGAGACCAAATCCAAAACTTTGGTAAACCACAAGGACCATTCGTGTACTTTACTCTTATAAAAACATGCAAACTTATTATCATGTGTGACACCTTTGGCAAATCTCACATTGGTCGTTAATATGCGGAAAACCTATTATAATGAACGATTGGCCTCAGATATCACCAACGCATTTTGGGCGCTTTGTAGTAAATTAATAGAGAATTATATAGGTAAACGACCTTTGGTATGATGTTTGACCTTTTGGAAAGTCACTACAAGGGTAACAAAAAATAAAACCACAACTAGGCAATATTGATTGATATGAAAGATCGGATGTTACAAATGGTATAGAGACACTCGTGTGCTGTTTAGATATGTTAGGTACTACACGTTATATGATTTGTGTATAGTTATTTTTATTACAAACGATACCCTTGTTAAGACATCTGATGTTGACCTTTTAAGAAGATAAAATCCTACAAATTCATATTTTGGTAAAACTCTCATTGGTACATACAAAGTTAAAAATTTAATTCAGCATTAGATATCAAAATACCTGATTTGCTTATTTTCCTAATGACATGGTTGCTCTGGTCTGCAACGTACATATTGTTTTTCTTATCAACGGCGAAATATTTGGGTTTATTAAACTCAGCAGAATCCAAATCACCATCCTTGTACCCAGCAACACCATTCGCATTACCAGCAAGCTTTTTCAACTCACCCACTGCAAACAACAAATAATCATATTACAAATCCAGCATCTGAAAGATACATGTATAAGTCCTATGTTGTCAAAAGTGCACAAGGTGCACGCTAGGCGCGGACAGATTCGCCGAGACTTGAAAAGCGAGCTTTCAGGTTCTCAGGGGCAGGATCAGGGACTTTTCAACTAATATCCGGCTAAAAATGGTAAAAGCCCCTAAATAAGGCTGGAAATTCATAGTTGTCGATAGCGAATAGCGACAAGGCACCTATAGGCTACGTAGCGAATAGCGACAAACAGCGACCGCTATTTATAAAATAGCGATACACTAGAAAAAGAATTTTTGAAAATTTTTATATGTATATTATATCAAAATACCCTAGCATATATGCTATTTTACATGTATATTTAACAAAAACCTATAAATCCAACTATTTTATAGCTATATCTAACTGTTATTTACACTAAAAAAATACCTAACTGTCGCTATTCACGCTATTGGTCGCTAAGACCCAGATGGCGACACTTGATCGCATGGCTACATAGCGCGCTATAGCGGTCGCTATAGCCGCTATTGACAACTATGGCTGGAATCAACCTAAATAAGCCTAGAATCAACATAAAACAGCCTAAACAAGCCTAAAACATGTCTAAACCCCTGAAAATGGTATTTTATACTATGCGCCTAGCTTAATAAAGCTCTCACTTTTAAAGCGCCTAGGCACCGGTCTCCGGGCTAGGCCTAAGCGCTTTGATCACTAATGTATAACACACATGAAAGAAGTAAGCAACAATGCACAAAAGTTCCCCCTTATGTAAAAAGGACCAAAAAATTTTGAATACATAACTCAACGAAAAATTGCTGCTGTTTCTCAAGTAATGGTTTTCATTACATATGATTTCATCTTAATGTTGATTTCCTTGTTCAACTATGTGTTCTAGCATTAATCATCTCAATTCTGTCTAGGGCCATAAATGAACCGAGTCTTCAGCGAACCGTTCGGTGGAAAGTTCGTTTAATAAATGAACTAACACGAACAAAGGTCACGTACATTCTATTCATGAACGTTCGGTAATAATGTTCGTTTTCATCCATTCAAAGTCATTTGTTTTGTTCAGTTTTTTTTTCAGTCATAGAAACTTAGATCTTTGAAACATTATTTTAAAGATAATTATGTTTATGCTTTTTATGTCGGTCTAACTTATGCCTTTGTTTTGGAATACTTATGTCTATGATTATTACATCATCATCATACTCAATAAATCCCACCAATAGCAAAGCTAAGGTAGGGTTTGAGGAGGGTAAGATGTAGACAGCATTACCTCTACCCAGTAGGAATAGAGAGGCTGCTTCCAGTGAGACCCCCGGCTCGATAGTAGTTTTGCATCAAGCCTTGGACATAAGGCACATAACACTCAGCAATTGGGACAAAAGCCGATTAGTGCATGTACCCCAGTGTCTTTCGGCTATCAGGCCACCACATGATGCATGATTAACAGTCCCTCGCTTTTTAGCGTTATTTTCACGAAATTAATAAAATAACGTTAAAATTAGTGCACAAGTGTGTACTAAGAATATTGTTTGTTTTTAAATAATATATGTTTGTTTGTGTTCGTGAACCATTTGTGAACAAGTTCAATTATTAATAAACGAACACCAACAATAATTTCAGTTCGATATGTATTCGTAAACAGTTTGTAAACAAGTTCAATGCTAAACGAAAACTAACATGAAATCATAAATAAAACTGAAAACAATACTCCTTCAACTTATTTAATTTATTATACCTTGAGAATCGGAAAGCGAGACTGTGTAAAATGTACTGTGAAGGGAATCGAGGATGATGAGATCGGACGATGAACCGTACAGAGGGAAGACGGCGTAAGGGTTAACGTTAAGCTTGTTGCCGTCGAAGACCGTCGTAACGGTGTGACCTTCTTCCTCCAGTATAATACTCTCACCGGCGATCACTGTAATGGAAAATATTGTTGAGAAAAACACGTAAGTGTATTGAGTTTTGAGAAACGGTTACCTTTTGTTAGGTTTACGAGGAGAATAACGCCGGCGATGAGAAAGCTTGGAGAGGAAGAAGCCATGGAATTATTGGAAGATGGTGGTGAGTGAGAGCAAAGTGACAAAAGAAAACAAGAGTAAAGTGAGACCAACTAAGTAACTTTTGTATAGATAAAGAGTAAATTGCACAAAACATTCTTTATGTTTCCTCAAACTTGCAGATTCAGCCTTAATATTTAAAAATTGTTAAAAACACCCTTTAAGTTTATTTTTGTTGCGGGTTTAATCCTTTACATCTAACCACATTATTTTCTTCAGTTAAGTTCCCTTACATGCATAACATGTGAGGGTATATTCGTCATTTTGGTTGATCTTCCACCCACTTCAATTATAAAAAAAACTGTAATTAATCCTTATACGTGCGCCCCATTAGTTTATTAAAATATAAAACTAACTCACTCCTTCCCTCTGTCTTCACGACAAACCCACCCTCACCGCACCTCCGAGCACCCCAAACCCCTACCGTTGTAACTCCGATCACCCCAACTCCGACAACCGTTAATGGTGGAGCAGACTTGAATCTGATCTCAAAACCAATTTACCCAACGCAATCAACATATTCAACAAATGAGGAACATCTTCAAGTATATACCCATGATCTCCGGTGACAATCTTCAGTTGAGACGACGCCGTTACCGGCGACGGACCCATACTCTTACTCCGATGAGTTATCTTCACTTTAGATTTCCGGTTATCCGTTTTCTGATTTATATTATTATTATTATTATTATTATTATTATTATTATTATTATTATTATTATTATTATTTATTACCACTTATCAACTAATAGCAACGATTGAACCATTGTTGCTTACAGTATGCACGAACGATTGCACATCAAATCTTTAAATTTAGTAACAAAACTTTAGATATAGGATCTGTATAAATAGTTCCAAGTGGGAAGTGATCAGGAAGCTACATATGGTACACCAAATTAGGCTAGAGTAAGTTTGATTATTTGTGAATCCTTCAAGTTTGACTTTGGGTCAGCTGATTGGTTGCATGTGGGGGTGCATGATGGAAGAAAATGAGATGAATTTTGAAGAGTTTGTGGGGAAGGAGGACAATAACAATGGATGATGAAACTGATAATCAGTTGAGGGCTTGTATAAAATTGAACCATTGCAGCGGTTATCGCCCCCAGATCTTGTAGTGCTTCGTCTTTCTATAATCGGCCGGTACAGAGTACCGACCCGATCGAGTCACCGGGGAATCCATGGATGAGGGTTTCAGAGCCATCGTCAAGAATTGCACGAAACTCACTCGGCTAGCCGTTTCTGGTTTGCTCACGGACAGTGATGGTGGGGTTAATTTAGGTTGCCTTCAACCAGTGGTGGCAGTGATATTCTAGGTAGTTGCAGGTTAAAGAGAAAGAAGGGGAAGAAGACATGAGGTGGGGGTGGATAGGTGGGGCCACTTGTGACTCGATCAACCAAAACGATTAAAATTTGTGTTAATCTTTAGCGGCCACTTGTAGGGCCACTTTTTTTTTAATTGAAGTGGATTGAAGATCAATCAAAATGACGAATATACCCTCACATGTTATGCATGTGAGGGAACTTAACTGAAGAAAATAACGTGGTTAGCTGTAAAGGATTGAACCCGCAACAAAAATAAACTTAAAGGTTGTTTTTAGCAACTTTTAAACATTAAGGCTGGAACCTGCAAGTTTGAGGAAACATAAAGGATGTTTTGTGCAATTTACTCATAGATAAATTATTCTTTAATTTTTTTAATTTTGTAAAGATAAATTATTCTTTAACTTTTGTAATTAAATAAAACTAGGGTGGTAGTCATTTGCGCGCGTTGAGGAGAGATGCGGTTAGAATTCAGTAAGTCTCATATACCATGACGTTGAGGAGAGATGCGGTTGGAATTCAGTACTTCTCATATACCATGACAATTGATGATAAATTCGTAAAATTAATCAAAATGATATATCTAAATGTGTTGGGTCATTTGTGACGTAACTTGGCTCTAACATCAAGATAATAAGAAAAGGTAAAACAATATGAAAAATTACAAAGTTAAAAAAGATAAACAAAAAAGAATATGATAGGAACTCCGTCAAGTTCGATGTACTCGTTATAGAAAGGAAAAAGAAAAGTTAGAAAAATGTCCAAAAAATATTGACCTGTTCATTAAAAAGCTAAACTAAAAAAAATAAAAATAAAAGTAAGTGTAAGTTAGCAAAGCCAATGGTTCACGTAAGCATGAGCTCACAAAAAAGTATATAAATGTTAGTAGGGGAGTAGCTTAGTTGATACCCGGGGGTGCAACCATGACAGCTGATGATAAATTCGTAAATTAAACGAAATGATATATCTAAATGTGTTGGGTTATTTGTGACGTAACTTGGCTCTAACATCAAGATAATATGAAAAAGGTAAAACAATATGGTATATAACAAAATTTAAAAAGAAAAACAAAAAAGAATATGATAGGAACTCGGTCAACTTCGATGTACTCGTTATAGAAAGGAAAAAGAAAAGTTAGTCCAAAAGAGTGTTGACGTGTTCATTAAAAAAAGCTAAACTAAAAAAATAAAAATAAAAGTAAGTGTAAGTTAGCAAAGCCAATGGTTCACGTAAGCATGAGCTCGCAAAAAAGTATATAAATGTTGGCAGGGAAGTAGCTTAGTTGATACCCGGGGGTCACCCAATGCTTCGGTTAGAAGTGTAAAATTTCAGATTTTTTGTTCAATCATTTTAAAATTATAAAGTATCGTCCCCCAATTATTTTGCCTAAATATTTATATAATATATAAATTGGGTCCCATGACTTTTCGCCCCCTCCCCGGAACTTTTGGTCAAGCTCCGCCGCTATATATTAGCACCGCCCATGGCTCAAATTAGCAGAGGTCGCTATTAAACTTCTTTTCTTTTATATGTAGATATTGTTATCTTTCGTATCTATTGTCTATATAACTAATGACATCTTTTCAAGCTGATTGATTTTTTACTATAATTTCGTATTTACGCAACTATTAGAGATTGATAGATTCGCAAGAAGATATGTGGTTTTTTCGGCTTTCATTGATTACCTGTTTTTTTTTTTTTTTTGCATTGAGGAACAAATGGGATTATAGGTGATTCTCGCGCATTGGATAGATGGGAAGAATGAACGGGTTTGGACAAGCATTTGTGCATTATCCTAACGATAAATCAAAAGGCCATGACATTTTTGTTGAATACAGATTCTCTTTTGAAAATAGGAATTTTTACATATATCCTCTTACTAAGGACCTTATTACATATTTACTTAACCCTTCAAATCATTTACATATTTCCATTTCTCACATGAAATTACTCTATTACCCTTTTCTTATGTCTATCAAACCACACAAACCCTCCTGCACATCAAACGACTATTCTTCTCCTGGTTCTTCTTTCCTTTGGCAACCCTACACATGTTCTCTTTCCCCTTCGCAAACTCTACACGGGTTCGACTCATACAAGTAAGTCGGTTTGTATTGCAGAAAAATGATCGGTTTGTATAGCCAAAAAAACGCTGCAAATTAACCCTACACTTGTTACGAGTTCTGGTTCGTATGGCAAAAAAAATGGTTTCTTTGTTGAAGCTACCAATGTGTAGGGCCCGAATTAATGTATAAGGATTGTTTCTAGAATACCATACCGTTTGAGAAACTAAAACACTTTGCATGATGATGTATGATGAGAAATTATGGTAAAGCAGTACTCATTATATTATTTTAAGTGATGAGAAATTAAAACTTGATATAATCTTATACATTGAGTAGCAAGCATAGGAATTAGAGAAATATGATTGAAGGTATTAGAAAGGGGATATATGTAGATACTCATTTAATAAATTCATTAAGGGTAAAATAGTAATTAAATAATATAAATTTTAGTGAAAAGGATAAATATGTAATATATATGGTTAAGGAAGGGGAAATATGTAATATAAAGGATTTAGGAAGGGGAAATATATAATTGATTTTAGAGTAAATTGCACAAAACGTCTTTAAGTTTCACCAATCTTGCTGGTTTCAGCCTTAATCTTTAAAAGTTGTCAAAACCAGCCTTTAAGATTAATTTTGTTGCAGGTTTCATCCTTTATCACTAACTCAGTTACTAATCCATGTTAAATGGCCTCACATGCATAGCATGTGAGGGTAAACCGTCTTTTCATCTCTCTCTCTCCACTTTCTTTATCTTCAACCTCCAAAATCACCATAGCTTCAACCCTTCATTGTTGACAGCTGGAACGAAGTGAGAGAGAGAGTTTACTGTGATTAGGGAAATTCCCAGTGAAATTCCTTTCTTGTAAAATACGGGGTTTGTCCCGATATTATTAATAAAATAATCTGGTGTTTTCCATTTTAAATGGTCCTGTTAAGATTTCCGCTGCCAAATAAATACCAATACCACGGGTTTCTGTCCCGCGGCTTCCGAACCGGCAAAACGGGTCGAGGGCCGTGACAGTTTCTTCGGTAAAATACCCCCAATCGCAGGGGTTTGTTGATGAGAGTATGGATTTGAAAGGAAATAACAGGGAGTTGGATACCACCTCTGCTGACTTGGAGGGTTCTGAGAAAACGATAGATGTGGTGGGTGTTCAGCAGTCAGCCACCTCTGCTGCCCAGTCGTTGGTGAACAGGTAGGTGCCATTGCAGGGGTCTCGTTTGACTCAGAGATGGAGGATGGTTTGGCGGGTAAATCAGGATGTCTCATTGGGTTAGGCTCAGATGAACACGCTGCTGTTAATGCAGCTGAAGAGGCTGTGCAGAGTCAAAACCCAAAAATTGGAAGGAACGACATAGCTGTCAACAATGGAGGGTTGAAGCTATGGTGGTTTTGGAGGTCGAAGATAAAGAAAGTGGAGAGAGAGAGAGAGATGAAAAGATGGTTTTACCCTCACATGCTATGTATGTGAGGCCATTTAACATGGATTAGTAACTGGGTTAGTGATAAAGGATGAAACCTGCAACAAAATTAATCTTAAAGGCTGGTACATCATCATCATCATACTCAGTAAATCCCACCAATAGGAAAGCTAAGGTAGGGTCTGAGGATGGTAAGATGTAGACAACCTTACCTCTATCCCGTAGGAACAGAGAGGCTGCTTCCAGTGAGACCCTCAGCTCCATAGTAGTTTTGCATAAAGCCTTGGACATAAGGCACATAACACTCAGCAATTGAGACAAATGCCAATTAGTGCATGTACCCCCTTGTCTTTTGGCTATCGACGCCACCATATAATGCATGATTAACCATCCCCCTCTTTTAACGTTATTTTCATGAAATTAGAAACAACATTATTACAAAAATAAATCATATCTACAAATATAATGATCTAGAAGATTGTATGCTTCAAAATAATCTTGGGCCTACTTTCAACCCATATAAACGGATCCCCTTTTGGTTGCTTCTTTATGCGACCCGTGTGAGATTGATAAGTAAATGGGTCAAAACATACATCTTACCACTTTCCTGACACGCTCATTGGCAGCAGGAGTTCCACCAGTAACAGATTCAGCTAGATATGGACTGCTAACACGAACCTCATTCATCACCACTATCACTGTCTTGTCCCACCTAACCGGTAGCCTGAGTAAAATAAAAACAAAATACATAAAATAAAAATATACATATATCTAAAAAGGAAACTTATCAAATCCCTAGCCGTTTTGTCAATCATCTATTCATCTTACAGATAAAAGCAATTAGTGAACTGGGTATGATAATTAAAGAAGTTGTATAAATAACCATGAATGGGCCTGTGATCTACAATGAAGTTATATCCTCAAGTTACACATGAGGACACCAAAATTCATTTATTAAAAGTACCGTGAAAATATTTAAGCCTAACTGTTTGTTTTGATGCTATGGAGTAAAATGCTTTTTTGTCCCTGAGGTCTGGCCAGTTTTAGGACTTTCGTCCAAAGGTGAAAAAGACCGAATTGCCCTTTAAGTTAACAAAAAAGACGGTAATACACTTAACGGAGAAAAATGGATGGAGTTAACGAGCCGGAAGAAAATGGCAAGATTTCAAACCTTTTGGATCCAGATGCGAAAAAACAAACCTTTGGACGAAAGTCACAAAACTGGCCAAACCTCAGGGACGAAAATGGCATTTTACTCAATGCTATATAAACATATATGGTATGATAGTACAAACAAACTTCTCTTATTTTGGCATTCTTTCAAATTGTAAAACTAATTAAGAGAAGTACCCTTAACAGACCACACAAACGATGACCAGTTGGTATATTTTCTGTTTACTGAACTACAAGGTTGTTCGCTCAGTTGGATATGTTTAAAGTGACTACAACTAGGGTTGTTCGCTCAGTTGGATATGTTTAAAATGAACAAATAGACGAAACCAATCAGCTTTCAGTTTGAAAAATATGAAACACAACCTACTTAAAACCAAATCAAATTACAATTCGGTTTCTCACTATATATATTGCTCATCGAACATAAGTATAAAACGTCAATAGTATCAACTGAGTTGTACAATTCAAAAAACTACAACCTATTTTGTTCATTAAACAGAAGTTTAATCCCTGTAGCACCAAAGGAGACATTTATGAACTAAAGGTAGGTTAGACTAGTGTGTGTGTGTAAAAAAAACATATCACTACAATTAATTCTGATTATTCGATGCATACGACCAAATCCAATCCAAGAACCATGATTAAAAGAAAGTAAGTTTAGGTCCAAACAAATTCAAATATCCAAAAATCCAAACCAAATAGCTCAACCCAAGATGTCCAATTGAAAAATTAGGTTATGTACAAATAGTGAACACCCCTAACTACTAGTTGAAGTGTAGAAGAATCATCATATATGTAATCAAAGAATTTCATTCTCAAATATACAAACACAGAAATGGAAACTAGTGGCCTATGCATTATGCAAGTAGGTAAAAGAATTGCCACCCACATTGCCAGACATGTAATAATGCCTATCGAATCATAATCAGCAATTACTGAGATCTAAACTTAAAAATCCCTTTACAGTATATAATAATTAATAAGAGCATTAAGTTCAAAAACTAAATCAAGCATGCTTTTCTAGACATCAGATAACACACCATCTCATTGTCATCATATCCTAGTTAGTAATTAATGAGACTTAAATGTATAAACCATTTTCAGTATTTATCGAGAGCAGTAAGACCAAAAAAAAATTAGACATGCTTTTCTAGGTTTTACATTGTGATCAAAGGCACAAATGAAACAGGTGTGTGTGCGTGCGCATATATGCATCAAATACATATGAAGTTAATGAGTCAAAAGTACAGAAGAGAAACAGATGCATACGTTTTCGACAAAGCATCAAAGATGCTCTGAGCCTCAGCAGTAACACCAACCCCAATCCTTTCAACATCTATCTCCGCTTGCCTACAAAGACACAATCAAATACATCACTAATCTCAATTTCCCACAAACACCATTTAAGCATTTAATCATTTCACAAACACTTAGAAGACTATATTGATTCAAATTTGCTATCAACTAATGTAAGAAGCATGCTTCATTCAGTTATTCACATCCAAAAACGCAATCAAACCCATTCAAACATTTTATCAAACACCTGGCTTGCAATCCAAAAACAAGTCTGTTTACTCACAAAAACTCTAATTGATTTAAATTTGCTGTAAACTAATGTAATAAGCATGCTTCATTCAGTTCATAACACCCAAAATCACATCTTTCTGCCCAAATTCATTGAAACATTTTAACAAACACCTGGTGGGCATTCAATAACAAGTCAATCAACCCACCAGACAGCCGCATCCTCTTTAGATTGGAGTGAATGGAGATCAAGAAAACATTTCTTGAGATCAAGTGGGTCTTCAGATTGACCCAAAAAGGAAAACTCTTTGATGTAATTAGCTTTGAGTAACCTAATGTTGCGGCGTGATTGTGGGTTTGATTTCAAACCTTCTTGAAGAACAAGAATGTTCGAAGGGCGATCGTAGGTTATGATTTGACCTTCAAATTCGTCTCCAAATGTTGTTTTTATCGATAATAAACATCCCACTGCGAACTCATCTCCACCGCTGCTTCCATCCATCTTGAAAAGTGAAATTGTAAACTTAGAGGCTTTTTTTGTTTCGTGTGCTTTAATTTTGTTTCGTGTGCTTTAAGGTTAACATTATAACAAGATTTGCGTATCATTTAATTTTGTTGAATAGTCCCTCAAGTAAGTCTAGATTCAATTTTGTCCCTTTTTTTATTGTACTAACAAACCGATCACTCGGGTAAACTCAATAGTCAAGCGATAGCGATGGTGACTCAACTTGCCATCAATCCTGTGCAAATCAATTGGCTGAAGGCTTATTGTGGTAAAACTCTGGCTTAACACACTGTGCGAGAATTGAACCCATGACCTCCACCTTTGAAGGACATGGGCAGCCAATACACCATAAGGTTATTAGCCAATTTTGTCTTGTTTTTAAAGTTTTATAACGAGTGTGATATATTATTATTTTCTTTTTTTAAAAGAAGTAAAATGTCAATATCGTCCCTGAGGTTTGGATAGATTTGTGTGTTGGATCCATTTTTTTTACACTTGAACACCTGACGTTATAATTTTGTTGTCATTTCTATCTAAATCACAAACACAGTTAAAATGTATTATTGACTCATTGGCTTTTGGGATATTTTAACAATGTAATTTTACAAGTTGCGAAGCATAATAAACAACCATATTAAAGCTTACAGTATAACCCCTCAAAACTTACAATACAACCATACGTTGACATACAACCACATGTTGACATATCTCATACTCATAAAGTTGACCAAAAGATAAATTTATACAATTTTAAGAGTTAAATTAATTGCAACGTTTAAAACATATGATAAAATCTTTTAAAATATATTTAAACTTTTAAATCAACTCTCCCTTCCTCTCACCATGATTTTTAAAGGGCCGTAACTTTTTATGTTTAAAAAAAATACACAATTGAGACAAATATTTTATTATGTTTAATTTGAGTGTGATTTAGCTAAACTAACTTCCCCCCACGATTCTTGAAGAGTCATAACTTTTTCATCTTTTTCTAAATAAAAATTACACCATAAAAACAAATATTTTATTCTATTTAACTTGAATATGATTTAAAACTTGTATTTTGGTTTAATTCTATATCGAACCAAGCCATGAACTAAATGAAATGGTTGCAATTAAGCACCTCATTTTATTAATATGTTCAAACAACACACAAACACTCTCACTTCTCATCTCTCAAAATTTGAAGAATGATGCTACATCTAGAATTCTAAATTCGTCATTGTTATCATATTCATGCTTGTTCATCTTCACGTCAAAAATTGAATAATCATGCTGCATCTAGAATTCTAGATTCATGCTACATCTAGAATTCTAGATTCGTCATTGTTATCATCATATTCATGATCGTTCATTTTCACAAGATCAATTAGTTATCTGATGTGAACATGCTATACACAGATTGTTGTTGATCTCCACATATCTTGATTGGATTTCATACACATACTCGTTCGGCTCTATTCTGGATCTGGTTGAGCTCTCGTGTGGTCTCCAAACGCACCGAATTTGGTTTTGCATCATTCATAAGTTGTTGTACATCTTCAATCTATAATCTATTATATATCTATAATGTCGTTACCGTTGTGATCACGACACAAAACCAATCCGGATGCAATAATATTTTCAACGGCGCCTTGCTACCATTCTAATCGTCAAACAAAATGAATCCGGATCCAATGGCATTAGATTTTCAATGTTGCAGCAAGAAGCCGCCAATGTTCTATTTTTCTTTCTTATAGATACTTGGTTTACCGAGATAACATAAGAGCTTAAAAATGCATAACCACCATCATACTCTAGTTCTCGATTCTCATGTGCATTATCACCACTAGTATCATTAGCACTAATAAAAATATCAAGTTCCACCATGTTTCTCACCTTCCATAAGCTATTTACTAAATCACGCCCCGAGGTGGATAAACCAAGCTCAAGGCCATAGTTATTAATAGCGAACAGCAGACGGTAACGACAAGCTACCTACATGCTACGTAGCGATAGCGATGGAATAGTTGGCGCTATTTTATGTTTAGCGATACACTAGAAGATAATTTTAGAAATATTTATATGTGTATTTTATAAGTATTTTATCAAAATACGTTGTTTTCAGATGTATATTAAATAAAAACGAAGATTCTGCTATTTTATAGACATATATTATCAATACTTTATCAAAATACGTTGTTTTCAGATGTATAGTTAAAAAACAAAATATATGTTATTTTATAGGCATATATTATCTCTATCTATATTCAAAAAAAAACAAACAAACTAGAATCCCGCCATTTCCCACGCTACGAGGGCGCCAGAATCAGATTACGACCTTTAATCGCATCACCACGCTAAACGCTATAGCGAGCGTTATGCTCGCTATTAATAACTATGCTCAAGACCACCCATGTAATCACCATTCGGCTCATCTCATTTAAGTATAACATGACAAATAAACCAATCAAGTTTGATATGGTAGATGACTCATGCATGCATAGAGGAACAAACACAAATAAAACTATTTACAAAGCATTCCCTTAGGTTTTTCATAACAAGAACATAATAGCATAGTACAAACTAGTAAAGTAGAAAAAAAAAAAACGCCTTCGAGTACCACCAAATCATTCACAAACTAGATGATCCAACCGATGAAGTTCCTTTACTACTTTCCACAAAACCCACAAGATTAGCATGTATATGCTTATCTATCTTCCCACCATTTTCAACTACAACTTCCTTTTTATCTTCAACCATATAATAAGCATTCGTTTGATTTAAACGTAACCTAGGGTTTTGAGTACCATCGAAAGTAATCATATCCGTCAATTCATCAACCAAATCACGGGGTTTGGTTGTCTCGTTGTTAACTAAAGCGTCACAATCTAACAAAGACACAGGTTTTGGTTGCACAGTTGGGGGTCTAATTATGTTAATGCCGAAAAGTAGAGGGACTTGAGAGAAAGATAACATAAGAAAGTTCTTAAGAAGTTGGTAAACGTTACGGCTAGCAATTGCGTTTCTGATGACGAAGTAAAAGATCGCTGCTTGTTTCTCCAGATTGGTTAGGAAGTGCTTCCAGGTCACGTTGACCGGACGCTGACCAGAAGCTTCCTGTCTACAGAGTTTGGTTAGATATATACATCATATGGATTTTAGTCTCGAAATGACAGCTTTATAGTTCATATACGGGTTGCAAAATGGGCGGGTCGGTGGGTTCAATGACGTATCTTTTTGTGGGTCGAGTCGTTTGACCTAGAGGTGACAGTTCCTGACATGAAGATAGAAGGGTTAAGGTTGGGTCTAAACAGGTTCGAGTCATATACGGATTGATCCGTTTAACAAATTGTTCGCGTTTAGGTTGGACAATCCGTTTACCCGCCAACCCATGTGACTTGTTTAATAAGAAGGTTATGCAGGTCATGTCGGTTACATGGGTTGAGCGTGCCCGGATGATACCAACCCCAAACCCGAACCCGACATGAATCGCCACCCCTGCTTTCCCCAAACAGTTTTTATCTGAATTCTTAATTTAAATTTATATATAAAGAGTGTGTCAAAAATGATTTTACAAAAAAAAAAATCAATAATCTATTCGTTTCAATAACATTTAGGTCTTATGCATCAAGGAGATGTTTAGGGGTGTGGACAATTCAGTTCGGTTTTCGGTTTTTGAATACCGTTCGGTTTCGGTTTTTATCGGTTTTAGCAATGGCTCGGTTCAGTTTTTCGGTATTTGGAACAAAATTACCTAAGATTCAAAAATAAAAAGTATAATCCTAGATTTGAGAATCTTTCTTAGACGTTTACATATAGGTTATTATATTTAACCTTTTTACATAATATTGTTCACATAAACCTAACCTTCTAATCTATTTTTATGTTTCTCCAAAGTTTTAATTAAGGCATTTGCTTTTATAATACTTTGAAAAGCATTTAATTTTTATGTTAAATTTTGTTATTTCTTGTAAGCAATGGATAAATCATTTCAAAGATGAATAAACATGTTAATGTTTTTATTATAAATACTTCACATTCAAGAATAAAATTAATAATTCCTAAATCAATATATAACAAACATTAAAAAAAATGATTTTTAGGTTGTTCCGTTCGGTTTTCATAAAATGCAAAACCATAACCGAACTGTAAATTTCGGTTTGTTTATTTTTTCGTACGGTTCGGTTTTTTCGGTACGGTTAAATCAGTTTTTCACGGTTTCGGTTCGGTTTTCTACTCACCCCTACGACCCGTTAACATAATTACCTAAATCAAGACATGGACAAGTAAAAGACTCAAAATTGCTACATCTAACTTATATGATGTATAGGCAATCAGTTCATTTATAACGGAATCGTGTTCAAAATGGACTTTTAAGGAAAAATTGTACTGTATTTAGTGGCGCATGAAACTGTTTTTGTATGACTCTATAAGGTTGCTGCATTGAGTCAGTCAACTGGACCCGTTACCCACCCCATCACAAATTGCAGTGGTGAGAGTTTTAGAGAAACTTACATAAGGTCTAACGTAAGGACGAACGGCAAACCCAAAAACAAAGCCAACTAAACACGTAACTACCACACCAATACTCCAAGCTATGGTTGATCCCAGTACTGAAAATGTAATTTTTAAAAAGCATGTTATATTTCTACGTGAAAAAAAAAAGAATTTTGGTAATTTATAACAATTAAATTTCGAGGATATTCTTAACGCTCACCGGATCCAGAAGAAGTGTCGGCACAATCTCCAGCCTTTAGATCAAGCTGACGGATCAAGTTATTACCATGATCAGATATCAACAATGCACATCTTTGGGAATCAAAAGCCAGCTCAAAATCATCAGAAAACGAAGCGTTTTGTGCAGGTCCATCTGTTTTGCCTGTTTTTCTTGTGTTGCCTCCAGCAATTGTGGTCACGCCTATTATTTCATTAATTAAATAATACATTACAACAACTATAATCCTTGAATTTCGCAGCTAACTTAAGGTAAAACTTGCTGATCAAGTAAAAGTGTAAAATCACGTGCTAGCAAGTTTTACTATTCTATTACAAGAAATGGTTCATTCAGTTTAGCTTTTGTGTTTACAACTAAATTCAAGAAACAGCGTCCATTTTGCTACTTATAAAAAGAGTAAAATATACGGATGGTCCCTGTGATTTACCAAAATTTTGGATTTGGTCCCTAGCTTTCCAAAAGTACACGAATGGTCCCTTTGGTTTGCACTTTGTAACACATTTAGTCCCCAACCAACAAATTTAAAGGTTTTAGCATGTCTAAGTTAAGGACTATATGTGTTACAAAGTGCAAACCACTGGGACCATCCATGAACTTTTGGTAAAAACCCGGGGACTAAATGCGTTACAAAGTACAAACCACAAGCCCATCTGTGTACTTTTGAAAAGCTAGAGACCAAATCCAAAACTTTGGTAAACCACAAGGACCATTCGTGTACTTTACTCTTATAAAAACATGCAAACTTATTATCATGTGTGACACCTTTGGCAAATCTCACATTGGTCGTTAATATGCGGAAAACCTATTATAATGAACGATTGGCCTCAGATATCACCAACGCATTTTGGGCGCTTTGTAGTAAATTAATAGAGAATTATATAGGTAAACGACCTTTGGTATGATGTTTGACCTTTTGGAAAGTCACTACAAGGGTAACAAAAAATAAAACCACAACTAGGCAATATTGATTGATATGAAAGATCGGATGTTACAAATGGTATAGAGACACTCGTGTGCTGTTTAGATATGTTAGGTACTACACGTTATATGATTTGTGTATAGTTATTTTTATTACAAACGATACCCTTGTTAAGACATCTGATGTTGACCTTTTAAGAAGATAAAATCCTACAAATTCATATTTTGGTAAAACTCTCATTGGTACATACAAAGTTAAAAATTTAATTCAGCATTAGATATCAAAATACCTGATTTGCTTATTTTCCTAATGACATGGTTGCTCTGGTCTGCAACGTACATATTGTTTTTCTTATCAACGGCGAAATATTTGGGTTTATTAAACTCAGCAGAATCCAAATCACCATCCTTGTACCCAGCAACACCATTCGCATTACCAGCAAGCTTTTTCAACTCACCCACTGCAAACAACAAATAATCATATTACAAATCCAGCATCTGAAAGATACATGTATAAGTCCTATGTTGTCAAAAGTGCACAAGGTGCACGCTAGGCGCGGACAGATTCGCCGAGACTTGAAAAGCGAGCTTTCAGGTTCTCAGGGGCAGGATCAGGGGACTTTTCGACTAATATCCGGCTAAAAATGGTAAAAGCCCCTAAATAAGGCTGGAAATTCATAGTTGTCGATAGCGAATAGCGACAAGGCAGCACCTATAGACTACGTAGCGAATAGCGACAAACAGCGACCGCTATTTATAAAATAGCGATACACTAGAAAAAGAATTTTTGAAAATTTTTATATGTATATTATATCAAAATACCCTAGCATATATGCTATTTTACATGTATATTTAACAAAAACCTATAAATCCAACTATTTTATAGCTATATCTAACTGTTATTTACACCAAAAAAATACCTAACTGTCGCTATTCACGCTATTGGTCGCTAAGACCCAGATGGCGACACTTGATCGCATGGCTACATAGCGCGCTATAGCGGTCGCTATAGCCGCTATTGACAACTATGGCTGGAATCAACCTAAATAAGCCTAGAATCAACATAAAACAGCCTAAACAAGCCTAAAACATGTCTAAACCCCTGAAAATGGTATTTTATACTATGCGCCTAGCTTAATAAAGCTCTCACTTTTAAAGCGCCTAGGCACCGGTCTCCGGGCTAGGCCTAAGCGCTTTGATCACTAATGTATAACACACATGAAAGAAGTAAGCAACAATGCACAAAAGTTCCCCCTTATGTAAAAACGACCAAAAAATTTTGAATACATAACTCAACGAAAAATTGCTGCTGTTTCTCAAGTAATGGTTTTCATTACATATGATTTCATCTTAATGTTGATTTCCTTGTTCAACTATGTGTTCTAGCATTAATCATCTCAATTCTGTCTAGGGCCATAAATGAACCGAGTCTTCAGCGAACCGTTCGGTGGAAAGTTCGTTTAATAAATGAACTAACACGAACAAAGGTCACGTACATTCTATTCATGAACGTTCGGTAATAATGTTCGTTTTCATCCATTCAAAGTCATTTGTTTTGTTCAGTTTTTTTTTCAGTCATAGAAACTTAGATCTTTGAAACATTATTTTAAAGATAATTATGTTTATGCTTTTTATGTCGGTCTAACTTATGCCTTTGTTTTGGAATACTTATGTCTATGATTATTACATCATCATCATACTCAATAAATCCCACCAATAGCAAAGCTAAGGTAGGGTCTGAGGAGGGTAAGATGTAGACAGCCTTACCTCTACCCAGTAGGAATAGAGAGGTTGCTTCCGGTGAGACCCCGGCTCGATAGTAGTTTTGCATCAAGCCTTGGACATAAGGCACATAACACTCAGCAATTGGGACAAAAGCCGATTAGTGCATGTACCCCATTGTCTTTCGGCTATCAGGCCACCACATGATGCATGATTAACAGTCCCTCGCTTTTTAGCGTTATTTTCACGAAATTAATAAAATAACGTTAAAATTAGTGCACAAGTGTGTACTAAGAATATTGTTTGTTTTTAAATAATATATGTTTGTTTGTGTTCGTGAACCATTTGTGAACAAGTTCAATTATTAATAAACGAACACCAACAATAATTTCAGTTCGATATGTATTCGTAAACAGTTTGTAAACAAGTTCAATGCTAAACGAAAACTAACATGAAATCATAAATAAAACTGAAAACAATACTCCTTCAACTTATTTAATTTATTATACCTTGAGAATCGGAAAGCGAGACTGTGTAAAATGTACTGTGAAGGGAATCGAGGATGATGAGATCGGACGATGAACCGTACAGAGGGAAGACGGCGTAAGGGTTAACGTTAAGCTTGTTGCCGTCGAAAACCGTCGTAACGGTTTGACCTTCTTCCTCCAGTATAATACTCTCACCGGCGATCACTGTAATGGAAAATATTGTTGAGAAAAACACGTAAGTGTATTGAGTTTTGAGAAACGGTTACCTTTTGTTAGGTTTACGAGGATAATAACGCCGGCGATGAGAAAGCTTGGAGAGGAAGAAGCCATGGAATTATTGGAAGATGGTGGTGAGTGAGAGCAAAGTGACAAAAGAAAACAAGAGTAAAGTGAGGCTAACTTACCTAACTTTTGTATAGATAAAGAGTAAATTGCACAAAACATCCTTTATGTTTTCTCAAACTTGCAGATTCATTCTTAATGTTTAAAAGTTGTTAAAAACAGCCTTTAAATTTATTTTTGTTGCGGGTTCAATCCTTTACAGCTAACCACATTATCTTCTTCAGTTAAGTTCCCTCACATGCATAACATGTGAGGGTATATTCGTCATTTAGGTTGATCTTCCACCCATTTCAATTATAAAAAAAAGTGTAATTAATCCTTATACGTGCGCCCCATTAGTTTATTAAAATATAAAACTAACTCACTCCTTCCCTCTGTCTTCACGACAAACCCACCCTCACCGCACCTCCGAGCACCCCAAACCCCTACCGTTGTAACTCGGATCACCCCAACTCCGACAACCGTTAATGGTGGAGTAGACTTGAATCTGATCTCAAAACCAATTTACCCAACACAATCAACATATTCAACAAATGAGGAACATCTTCAAGTATATACCCATGATCTCCGGTGACAATCTTCAGTTGAGACGAAGCCGTTACCGGCGACGGACCCATACTCTTACTCCGATGAGTTATCTTCACTTTAGATTTCCGGTTATCCGTTTTCTGATTTATATTATTATTATTATTATTATTATTACCACTTATCAACTAATACAAACGATTGAACCACTGTTGCTTACATTATGCACGAACGATTGCACATCAAATCTTTAAATTTAGTAATAAAACTTTAGATATAGGATCTGTATAAATAGTTCCAAGTGGGAAGTGATCAGGAAGCTACATATGGTACACCAAATTAGGCTAGAGTAAGTTTGATTATTTGTGAATCCTTCAAGTTTGACTTTGGGTCAGCTGATTGGTTGCATGTGGGGGTGCATGATGGAAGAAAATGAGATGAATTTTGAAGAGTTTGTGTGGGAAGGAGGACAATAACAATGGATGATGAAACTGATAATCAGTTGAGGGCTTCTATAAAATTGAACAATTGCAGCGGTTACCGCCCCCAGATCTTGTAGTGCTTCGTCTTTCTATAATCGGCCGGTACAGAGTACCGACCCGATCGAGTCACCGGGGAATCCATGGATGAGGGTTTCAGAGCCATCGTCAAGAATTGCACGAAACTCACTCGGCTAGCCGTTTCTGGTTTGCTCACGGACAGTGATGGTGGGGTTAATTTAGGTTGCCTTCAACCAGTGGTGGCAGTGATATTCTAGGTAGTTGCAGGTTAAAGAGAAAGAAGGGGAAGAAGACAAGAGGTGGGGGTGGATAGGTGGGGCCACTTGTGACTCGATCAACCAAAACGATTAAAATTTGTGTTAATCTTTAGCGGCCACTTGTAGGGCCACTTTTTTTTTTAATTGAAGTGGATGGAAGATCAATCAAAATGACGAATATACCCTCACATGTTATGCATGTGAGGGAACTTAACTGAAGAAAATAACGTGGTTAGCTGTAAAGGATTGAACCCGCAACAAAAATAAACTTAAAGGTTGTTTTTAGCAACTTTTAAACATTAAGGCTGGAACCTGCAAGTTTGAGGAAACATAAAGGATGTTTTGTGCAATTTACTCATAGATAAATTATTCTTTAATTTTTTTAATTTTGTAAAGATAAATTATTCTTTAACTTTTGTAATTAAATAAAACTAGGGTGGTAGTCATCTGCGCGCGTTGAGGAGAGATGCGGTTGGAATTCAGTAAGTCTCATATACCATGACGTTGAGGAGAGATGCGGTTGGAATTCAGTACTTCTCATATACCATGACAATTGATGATAAATTCGTAAAATTAAACAAAATGATATATCTAAATGTGTTGGGTCATTTGTGACGTAACTTGGCTCTAACATCAAGATAATAAGAAAAGGTAAAACAATATGAAAAATTACAAAGTTAAAAAAATAAACAAAAAAGAATATGATAGGAACTCCGTCAAGTTCGATGTACTCGTTATAGAAAGGAAAAAGAAAAGTTAGAAAAATGTCCAAAAGAATATTGACGTGTTCATTAAAAAGCTAAACTAAAAAAAATAAAAATAAAAGTAAGTGTAAGTTAGCAAAGCCAATGGTTCACGTAAGCATGAGCTCACAAAAAAGTATATAAATGTTAGTAGGGGAGTAGCTTAGTTGATACCCGGGGGTGCAACCGTGACAGCTGATGATAAATTCGTAAATTAAACGAAATGATATATCTAAATGTGTTGGGTTATTTGTGACGTAACTTGGCTCTAACATCAAGATAATAAGAAAAAGGTAAAACAATATGGTATATAACAAAATTTAAAAAGAAAAACAAAAAAGAATATGATAGGAACTCGGTCAACTTCGATGTACTCGTTATAGAAAGGAAAAAGAAAAGTTAGTCCAAAAGAGTATTGACGTGTTCATTAAAAAAAGCTAAACTAAAAAAATAAAAATAAAAGTAAGTGTAATTTAGCAAAGCCAATGGTTCACGTAAGCATGAGCTCGCAAAAAAGTATATAAATGTTGGCAGGGAAGTAGCTTAGTTGATACCAGGGGTCACCCAATGCTTCGGTTAGAAGTGTAAAATTTCAGATTTTTTGTTCAATCATTTTAAAATTATAAAGTATCGTCCCCCAATTATTTTGCCTAAATATTTATATAATATATAAATTGGGTCCAATGACTTTTCGCCCCCTCCCCAGAACTTTTGGTCAAGCTCCGCCGCTATATATTAGCACCGCCCATGGCTCAAATTAGCAGAGGTCGCTATTAAACTTCTTTTCTTTTATATGTAGATATTGTTATCTTTCGTATCTATTGTCTATATAACTAATGACATCTTTGCAAGCTGATTGATTTTTTACTATAATTTCGTATTTACGCAACTATTAGAGATTGATAGATTCGCAAGAAGATATGTGGTTTTTTCGGCTTTCATTGATTACCTGTTTTTTTTTTTTTTTTGCATTGAGGAACAAATGGGATTATAGGTGATTCTCGCGCATTGGATAGATGGGAAGAATGAACGGGTTTGGACAAGCATTTGTGCATTATCCTAACGATAAATCAAAAGGCCATGACATTTTTGTTGAATACAGATTCTCTTTTGAAAATAGGGATTTTTACATATATCCTCTTACTAAGGACCTTATTACATATTTACCTAATCATTTACATATTTCCATTTCTCACATGAAATTACTCTATTACCCTTTTCTTATGTCTATCAAACCACACAAACCCTCCTGCACATCAAACGACTATTCTTCTCCTGGTTCTTCTTTCCTTTGGCAACCCTACACATGTTCTCTTTTCCCTTCGCAAACTCTACACGGGTTCGACTCATACAAGTAAGTCGGTTTGTATTACAGAAAAATGATCGGTTTGTATAGCCAAAAAAACGCTGCAAATTAACCCTACACTTGTTACGAGTTCTGGTTCGTATGGCAAAAAAAATGGTTTCTTTGTTGAAGCTACCAATGTGTAGGGCCCGAATTAATGTATAAGGATTGTTTCTAGAATACCATACCGTTTGAGAAACTAAAACACTTTGCATGATGATGTATGATGAGAAATTATGGTAAAGCAGTACTCATTATATTATTTTAAGTGATGAGAAATTAAAACTTGATATAATCTTATACATTGAGTAGCAAGCATAGGAATTAGAGAAATATGATTGAAGGTATTAGAAAGGGGATATATGTAGATAGTCATTTAATAAATTCATTAAGGGTAAAATAGTAATTAAATAATATAAATTTTAGTGAAAAGGATAAATATGTAATATATATGGTAAGGAAGGGGAAATATGTAATATAGATGATTTAGGAAGGGGAAATATATAATTGATTTTAAGGATTGGGTAAATATGTAATAAGTTCATAGCAGGGATATATGTAAAAACCCTTGAAAATAATACATTTTTCTGTTGTCCTTATGGAAGAAGACTATATATCTTAAAAGAGTAAATTGCAGAAAACATCCTTTATGTTTCCTCAAACTTATAGGTTCCAGCCTTAATGTTTAAAAATTGCTTAAAAATAGCCTTTAAGTTTATTTTTGTTGCGGGTTCAATCCTTTACAGCTAACCACGTTATTTTCTTCAGTTAAGTTCCCTCACATGCATAACATGTGAGGGTATATTCGTCATTTTGGTTGATCATGTGAGGGAACTTAACTGAAGAAAATAACGTGGTTAGCTGTAAAGGATTGAACCCGCAACAAAAATAAACTTAAAGGTTGTTTTTAGCAACTTTTAAACATTAAGGCTGGAACCTGCAAGTTTGAGGAAACATAAAGGATGTTTTGTGTAATTTACTCATCTTAAAACTACACATAATAAATTACATATTGTTTTTAGTTATGTTACATTTTATGTCATTTTAATGTATAAGGAAACCAAATTGTAAAATGATTGACCTAGCTTAGTTGTTAATATAACTTGGACGGTTTAATTTACTACTTAATCAACTGCTTTCATCTAGTTAGACCAATTTAAAGCAAACATATCAATTTTCAAATGAGTAGTCATGTATGTAAGACATTAGAACAATTAGCAGTTTACAATAAATTTATGGTAGTAATCAATTGTGTTTGGCATTGAGAATTGTAACAAGTTGGTATTATAATGTGTATGACTCTTTATCATTTTTCTTCCTATGAGATGCTTTTCCAGTCTCAACCCAACTATATGTTTTTCTGCACCTTTGGGTGCTTTTACTATCAATTCTTTATCATTCCATGGTCGCTCATTATTGTTACCACACTAGCTAGCCTGGACACTGTATTGATCATGTGTTCATATGTACTTCATTCACTCATAGTTCTAAGCTCGACGTTTTTGGTTATTCACTCTTGTGTCATCCACGTATACTACTTTGTCCTCACCTCCACTTCTTTCTCGTTACCACACTCGTTAGGCCAAACATTGTATATTTGTATACTACTTTGTCCTCACCCTAACAAAATTTTAAAGGCCGTTACTTTTTAATTGTTTTAAATTACATTATAAAACGGATATATATTTTTTTAATTGTGTATGATTTAACTTTATTTTTTTGTTTTAAAAAAGTAACATGATATGCGATTACATACTGTTTTTAACTTTATTTATTGTTTTTTCGTTATTTAACAACGATAATAGAGTAAAACCAAAACCCCAAGGATTTGAAAACGTCAACCATGGAAACGTAACTTGAAAACGTATCCAATAATCATTCGAACTATTTATCTGTCGGAATAGTCTATAAGACAAAACTAATCACTGAAAATCCTAATTTCCCCTTATGCAATGTTTAGCTATTTATTTTTTTAACTGAAAATTTGGATCACTGACGGACTCGATCATATCCATCTTCACCAGACATAATATTTATACACCAATTCAAACACTCCGAAGATGCCATTACGCAAATTTGGTCCATAAATCTTATCTCACCCGAAGATCCCATTACGTAAAATGGTTGCAGTTAAGTACCTCGTTTTATAAAAATGTTCAAACACTCCCACTTCTTTCTCCTCTGTCAAAAAATGAACAAATTACACTACATCTAGAATTCTAGATTCGCCATTGTTAAATCTCAAATTCATCTTCACCTCAGCACAAGGAGATCAACTGGTTATCAGATCTTAATACAACACACACAGACTGCTGTAGTTGATCTCCACAGATCTCGATTGGATTATCATCTTCTACACAGTTACACTCGTTCTGGATCTGGTCGAGCTCTCACGTGGTCTCCAAACGCACCCAATCATGAATCCTTTTTCGTCCGAAACGCGTTTAAGGTGAGTTGTTGTTGATCGATCTGTTTTGACCTAATTATGATGATTGTGATCTCGAGTTTAATTGGATTATCTGTGCGGATTAACATTATAATGAACTGTTGGAATGTTTAAGTTGCTAAATTATGAATTATGTGAATAGCTGAAGTTTAATAAGATAATGAATGATAATAAGGTGTATAACTAGATATATTAATGGACTATGACAGCTGAAGTTGTTTGTAGTCACTTATTGTGAAGGTTGTGTTAGACTGTTAGGAATCGAACACGAGCACACGCAAAGAAACTGAAAGAAGAGACACCCGGTTTAACGTGGTTTCGGTCGGTGTGACTTATGCTCACGGGCTGCAACTAGTACTTTTTTATTTAGGTGCTCACAGAATTACAATGCTAAGAACATATGTAGTTAATATCCGATATATCAGTGATATATCGGTCCCCTACCGAGATAACGGTGCAAAATATTGGTCAGAATATCGGTACCGATATATCGGCGATATTGACCGATATATACCTATTCACTGACTTTCCCGAAATTAGTACCTTTCTTCTTATTGATGCTATTAGTGTTTTAAGTCTTAATTGTTAGTTTAATTGTTAAATGTTAGTGTTTTAAGTCTTAGTCAATAGTCAGTTCCTACTTGCTCCATTTGTTAGTGTTTTGCAAGTTGCAAAAGGTTAATTTGTTAATGATAGGAGAGTATACGGAATTGTTAGTGTTAAATTTTTATATATAAATTTAGCATGATATTAAATTACCAATATCCCACCAATATTCCACCGCGATAACCGATATCTCAAATATCGGTCCTTGACCGATATCCGATATTTTACCGCATTAACTACTTAGCTAAGAACAGTATTTAAAATAGAAGATTAGGATTTAGGGCTACAAACTTTCTAATCAAGATAACTTAATTATCTCAACAGGTTGATCACAAACCTAGACACACATCATCCTGATAACACATTGGCTAATGAATAGGCAATTTACGGAATTAAATTAAGCTATTATGATAAAGTCCAAGGATGTATAGCCACCTAATTAACTAAAACGGAAGATGTTGATGACCAAACTACCAAGGGATCGTATGGGGCTCACAAGTCACAGTCACAACCTTTGAGGGATGAGTTCATGTGCAAATATGAATATATAGCAATCATAATGGACTAATGGAACTAGTATGGACAACCACCACCACCACAACAAGAACATACGTGATAAAATCTTGCCAATAGCAAAGCTATTAGTAGGGTCTGGGGAGGGTGGGATGTAGCCTGTAGGCAAACCATGCATGTATCCTAGAGGATAGAGAGGCTGCTTACAGAGAGACTTTCGGCTCCAATCCAAAACCCTATCTGGACATGAAAAGTATATTAGAAAGTAACATAGAGTGCGTCACATAACATCTAAGCAGCAGAAAACAAAAAGGAAATAAAAAGAACTAAAACCATCGAGTTAGTAAGCTATAAGTATAGACGAATGACGAACATGTGTAATAATAATAGTCAGTGTTGTAAGAGTCACTAGGCGCTAGTCGGGCGGTGGGGTACCGACTAGCGATTAATCGGGATTAATAGGGATTAATCGGAATTAATCGGATCGAGATTTTTATATGTAATTTTTAGTTATATATACACACACACATTTTTATATGTAGTTTTTCAAAGTAGACATGTTTTAACCACCCATTGACCCATTTTTTTAAAGTAATTTGAAGGAATTTATAAGGTTTGGTTGAAATTTGGATAGGCTGTTTGGCCAGAATAAGACCGCCATTAACCGCCTAGAGATTAATCGGCCATTAATCGGTGAACCTCTGATTAGTGATTAATCGGCGACTAATCGGGGACTAGTCGGGATTTTTACAACCATGATAATAGTTAAAACATCATAGAGACACGAAGACAAGTAAAAGGTTATCAGGAAAGTCTAAAAGTCAATGAGACGTGGCACAAAGTTTCTTCCAACATTAAAGATTTTTGTATGCATGTAACATGTGTTCTATGAATATGAAGAAAAACTTAAACATTCACTTCATCCATGTTGCTTGCAATAAGCTAATCAGTTTTGTATCCTTTCCTGCTAAGAGACTTGTTGTAACTTTGGATAACAAATTATACAATAACAAATTACAGAGACATGAAACTGAAAGAGTGATTTTCTTGTCTTCATACCCATTTATAAGATTAACCATACATGCATTTCAAATTGGACTTAAATGTGATGGGTTCCTAAAGTAGATAATTTTAAAGTTCCTTACATTTTTTTGTTGTAAAAGACACAACTATGAAACAACCGATTTAGAAAGATGTAAAAATGAAGAAGAAACATAATACTATTCAATCCGTTATGTTAGTCTTGTTAATGAATCATCCTTGATGCTTTTGAGTTTAGGAGACATAACCGACAATTCTTTTAAGTTTCATCACCATGTGTCTTTTTTTGGGACAATGCTTAGATTGCCGGATAATGATTATTAGTATGATTATTTTTGCAGGGACATGATTAGGGCAATACGAGCCTGTAAAACTGCAGCAGAGGAGCGTGCGGTTGTTAGAAAAGAGTGTGCTTCTATTCGTGCAGCAGTTAGTGATAACGACAATGATTATAGACACAGAAATTTGGCAAAGCTCATGTTTATTCACATGTTAGGATATCCCACACATTTCGGACAAATGGAATGCCTCAAGTTAATCGCAGCCCCCGGTTTTCCAGAGAAGAGAATCGGATATCTCGGACTTATGTTGCTTCTAGACGAACGACAAGAAGTTTTAATGCTAGTCACCAATTCGTTAAAGCAGTACGCACCTATCGTTACTTCTTGTTAGTGATTGCCATATCAAATCATTTACATATGAATGGGTCAATGTGGGTTATATGGCACTGATGGGTCATATAACGAAATTTAGCTAAAAGGGAATGGGTTGAAACTTGGTTTTAAAATGCCCCGGGCAATGCGCTGATGAGAGCGCATTGCCACAGCTGATACATTGCGTTTACGTGATGCGAGAAAATTGCGTCGAGTTCGCATAATGTGCTCTGATGCACGTACGTTGTTTATTATGTTTTTTTCCAGATTTTATGAAATGGGTTGGGGTTTTTCCGTAATTAATATTTTAGCATGCTTTATCTGAACCATTATGGTTCCTAGACACTTTTTGTGGTCTAGAAACATTTTAGTATGCTTGATTTGAACCAAAAAGCACAACTCTTATCTTCTTATCACGACAATGGTTTTAGTTTAAGTATGTTTTCTTTTATGTTATGTATAAATATTTTTTAGTATAGTTTTGCAAAGAGCGCGTCGCATACGTGATGCGCTCGCATCAGGCATCGTGCATCAGATTTTTGGACCAAACGCATCAGGGCGCATCACGCAATTTAAAACCAAAGGTTGAAAGTCGCTCAAAGTGCATTTCTAGTGCTTACAGCCTCCTAACCTGCTTTAATTTGTAGTTAGATTTGTAGTAACATAGTTATTGTAATCATACTGAACATATTAACTATTTATAAAAAAAAGGGCGAAAAAGTTTTCAAGGTGAAGGCAATCCGACTTGACCCCTTTCAATCCCTAAAAACAAACTGTTGTGAACCCAAACCTGTTTTGATATGTTACCCAACCCACCCATTTTCTCAACTTTACTTATATAGTATATCATATTATGGCAACATAATTGTTTTCTAGAAAGTGTTTCCAGTGATAAAATAAAGCCTCTGTTGTTATTTTGCAGAGATCTTAACCATACGAACCAGTATATTGTGGGACTGGCTCTTTGTGCATTGGGCAATATATCTTCTGCTGAAATGGCTCGTGATCTTGCACCTGAAGTTGAAAGGCTACTGCAGTTTCGAGATCCAAATGTTCGGAAGAAAGTAAGTTAACGAAAGTATCACGCTCACCGCACAGCCAAGGGTGTCTAATCAGTGGCGAAGCTTGGGGGGTCGTTTTTTTCTTAAACCGGGGGGGCGAAAATGTATATACCTAAAAAATTCTATACGAAACGTACATACATAACACTACGCATCGAAAAATTCGGGGGGGGGGGGGGGCTCCCCGCCCCTAAAGAGCTGCGCCCCTGTGTCTAATGGCTCTAATTTGGATTCTACATGAAAATAGTTCAGGAGTATCCTGTTTGCATTAACACTTCTATATTTTGATCTGATGTTAGTTTTGCGAAAAAAATTAAGAGTAAAATGCCATTTTTGTCCTTGAGGTTTGGCCAGTTTTGCGACTTTCGTCCAAAGATTTGTTTTTCCGCATCTGAATCCAAAAGTTTGAAATCTTGCCATTTTCAACCGGCTCGTTAACTCCATCCATTTTACTCCGTTAAGGCAGGTAATTTCGTCCTTTTTGTTAACTTAAGGGTATTTTCGTCTTTTTTGAATACTTGTACATTATGCTAAATGCTTGTACATAAAGTGAAAAGACCGAATTGCCCTTCAAGTTAACAAAAAAGACGAAAATAACCCTGCCTTGACGGAGAAAAATGGATGGAGTTAACGAGCCAGATGAAAATGGCAAGATTTCAAACCTTTTGGATCCAGATGCGGAAAAACATACCTTTGGACGAAAGTCGCAAAACTGGCCAAACCTCAGGGACGAAAATGGCATTTTACTCAAAAATTAATATAGAAATAGGTACTTACCTATGCTCTTACATGTACAGGCAGCATTATGCTCTATAAGGATAATAAAGAAAGTTCCGGATCTTGCAGAGAATTTTGTAAATCCTGTTGCTTCCTTACTCAAGGAAAAACATCACGGGGTTCTTTTAACTGCGATCCAGCTTTGTGCGGATTTGTGTACAGTGAGTGAAGAAGCCCTTGAATATTTTAGGAAGGTATGTTGACCTTTTCTGATTAATAGTTTGACCAGAGTGTATTGATGACAAGTTCTTTTATATACAAGCTTGCAACATTGTTAATGAGAAAAGAAAAAATATTATATTTAAAGTTCCATAAATTTCTCTTGAATGTAGAAATGCACAGAGGGATTGGTTAAAGTTTTGAAGGATGCAGTGAACAGTCCGTATGCTCCTGAATATGACATTTCTGGAATTGCAGACCCATTTTTGCAAATAAGATTATTGCGTATTTTACGTATCTTGGGTCATGGAGATGCTGATGCTAGCGATCTCATGAATGATATTCTTGCACAGGTCAGCTTCCATCCTTTATGTGACATGTTAAATTCTTAATAAGTTGTCGTGAATGATGTTGTGATATTAAAATAATTATATAATATTTTCTTAAATAAAAATGTACTAACCAGCCTGAAATAAGTTCTCTCACAATACGTCTCTTGCTTGAACTTACTGTTTAGGTGGCAACAAAAACAGAATCAAACAAGAATGCAGGAAATGCAATCCTTTATGAATGTGTAGAAACTATTATGAGTATTGAAGATAGCGGTGGCTTGCGTGTTCTTGCAATCAATATTTTGGGTCGGTTTTTGTCAAACCGTGACAACAATATCAGGTGAAATGTCTCCTCCGGTGTATTAAATTGCAATTTTTTTTTCTTTTCTTTTGGTATTTCCTGAAGTGTAGTACCTTGCCTTTTATATTCTCTTTTGATTACATGAGGTGTTTACTGTACATATTTTACTTTTTCGTTTGAGTTGCATGTAAACATGAAGAAGAACTATGAACATTCTAAAGCTGAAATACCAAACTTAAATCTTGTTTGACAAATGATTTACATGAGTTATTACATGTGATTTCTGTTGTATTCATGATATGTTATAGGCTTGTAGGGAGTTCCTTACTGCTGCTTTTTAGTTCAGTAATTGTGAACATTTGAGTCTTACAGATATGTTGCATTGAACATGCTGATGAAAGCAATATCAATAGATGGTCAAGCCGTGCAAAGACATCGTGCAACAATATTAGAATGTGTTAAGGTAATCTTATTCTTCATAAATAACGAGTACATTGTACATATATAAAGATTAAAGAGTATGGAATATGGATAACTGAATGCTGCACAGTAGATCATTTTACTTCTTGGACACTTAAAAATAAATCTTTTAGTTACTTCAGTCCACTAGATTGACATCTCACAACATGTTTTATATATTCAGGATTCAGATGCTTCAATCCGTAAGCGAGCTCTTGAACTTGTGTATCTTCTCGTCAATGAAACCAACGTAAAACCGTTGACCAAGGAGTTAATTGATTACTTGGAAGTAAGTGACCAGGATTTTAAGGGTGATCTTACTGCCAAAATTTGCTCCATTGTGGAAAAGTAAGTGAAGGTTTCATTTTTACTAATCCATAATTCTCTTGTTGGTTTTATACTTACAAAATATTTATACTTTATACCACCACTATATCCATGGTTTGTCCTAGGGGTGTGCACGGTTCGGTTTTATGGTAAAACCGAAACTGTAACCGAAATTTTTGGTTTTCGGTTATTAAAAACTGTTCGGTTTTAGCAATGGTTCGGTTTTTTGGTTTTTTCGGTTTTTGGAACAAAATTACTTAAAATTTAAAAACAAAAGGTATAAACCATGATTCAAGAATCTTTCTTAGATATTTACATTATAGCTATTATATTTAACCTTTTTAATTTATATTGTTCGCATAAACCTAACCTTCTAATCTATTTTTATGTTTCTCCAAAGTTTTTATTAAGACATTTCTGCTCAACCCTAGTTTGCCTTAAGAACAAAGAACCACTGCAGACCAGATCGATTTCCGTAAATATTTTAAGTTATCTTATGCTTACTAAGCATTAATCTCTTTTTCTAGGCTTTCCCCAGAGAAAATATGGTACATTGATCAGATGCTAAAGGTTCTTTGTGAGGTATGCATTTTTGTACTAGGTTTTCCAAACGATAATTTTCTTTGTCCCTACTTGATTTTGAACATATGCTTTGGAAAATGCGCGTAACAAGTTTAAACGAGATCACCGATGTTCTTTTCTGGTAAAGGGATCGGCTTTTTATGATCTTTTTCTTGGCTTTCTGTTTGTTAGTTAGTTTGTTACCATGGTATCCGTTAAGTCCTGTTCATAGTATCCTCAATTTTAGACATTTTTTGAAAGTTTATTTATTCTTTTATCTAAAATAGGTCAAATCAGAAGAATTAGCTAAAAGGGAAATGTGTCAAACGGGTGAAAGTCACCAAGGTTGATTATTGGTGCATACCACCTTAAGGTGTTCTATTAGAAGAAAAGTTATTAGTTATGTATAAGAAACCTAAAGAATGGAGAAAAAGTGTTTGTGGTCAACCCGACCCAAGCACGTTTTGACTTGTACTAATACTAAAATGCATTTTAACCTGAATCTGTTTTGACCCGTAATCCAAGCTGCCAATCTTTCCACCTCTAGTAAATAACCTGTAATACTCTTGTGTTAATGCTTTTAACAGGCTGGAAATTATGTAAAAGATGAAGTATGGCATGGTCTAATCGTTGTGATAACCAATGCAAGTAATCTTCATGGATATACAGTTAGGTCACTCTACAGAGCCATCCAAACATCAGGTGACCAGGTACCATGAATTCCCACTTAATGAGCTTGTTTATTTGATTTATAAAAAAAAAAATAAGGTGAAGTAATTGTTCAATGAGTAAAATGCCATTTTCGTCCCTGAGGTTTGGCTAGTTTTGTGATTTTTGTCCAAAGGTTTGTTTTTTCGCATCTGGATCCAAAAGGTTTGAAATCTTGTCATTTTCATCCGGCTCATTAACTTCATCCATTTTTCTCCGTTAAATCAGGGTATTTCCGTCTTTTTATTAACTTAAAGGGCAATTCAATCTTTTGAATACTTGTACATTATGCTAAATGCTTGTACGTAAACTTAAAAAGACTGAGTTACTCTATAAGTTAACAAAAAAGACGGAAATACTTCTGACTTAATAGAGAAAAATGGATGGAGTTAACGAGCCGGGTTAAAATTGCAAGATTTTAACCTTTTGGATCCAGATGTGGAAAAATAAACCTTTGGACGAAAGTCGCAAAACTAGCCAAACCTCAGGGACGAAAATGGCATTTTACTCTTGTCTAATTATAAAGTAACAGTAGTTATGTTTATAGACGTTACTTCTATGTTATTCAATGTTGTAGTTATTTAACTTTTACCTTAATGATTTTTCTAATTAAAAAAAACTGAATAATAAAACCAATTAAATGTCATAATCAATGTTGAACTCAATTTAAAGGTCTCAATGAGATTGTTTTAAAAATGTATATTTTTCATAAATTAATTATTACTTTTTATGTTGAATACATAATAAATATGTGATTTAGTTACAATATGAAAAAGTATTAATGTATATTATTTACCTGCTTTTAAAACAGGAAGCAGTTGTTAGAGTTGCTGTATGGTGCATTGGAGAATACGGTGACTTGTTGGTAAACAATATAGGAATGCTTGAGTTGGAGGAACCTATAACTGTGAGTTTGCACTTTAATTGGTTAATAATCTATTTAATAATTTGAGTTTATCTCCAAAGTTATCCCTATCATCATATATTTTTGCTATTGCTGTAAAGTTTAGCTTTTCGTGTTCTCTTTAAATCTATGTTTGCACAGGTAACAGAGAATGATGCAGTGGATGTTATAGAGGTTGCTATCAAACGCCATACGTCTGATCTTACCACCAGGGCAATGTGTTTAACTGCTTTGTTAAAACTGTCTTCACGCTTTCCTTCTTGTTCACAGTAAGTTTAAAAAAATATCCTGATTGCTGATGTCATAAATATCCTGATTGCTGATGTCATAGTTTGTTATTTTTAGGAGAATAAAAGACATTGTCAATCAATCTAAAGGAAGCCTTCTGCTTGAACTGCAACAGAGATCAATCGAGTTTGATTCCATAATTGAGAAACATCAAAATTTAAGGTATGAATCATCTTCTTCTAGTCATTAGTGGTCTTTTAGCATCTGCTTGATACACATTTGTTTTTTTGTTTTTGTTTTTGTTATTTTTCAAAATAGGCCTAGTTGCATAAAAAGGTAACATAACTATTTGTTTGCCCAGAGAAAACCATTAAATTTCAAAATGCTTTAAATTAATAATTCTTCAAATATTCAAAAACTAACTTCAGTAACCTTACTAGAGCTGTTCACGGTCCGGTTTTCACGGTTTTTAGGTCAACCGTGAGCCAAACCGTCACTGCCAAAATTTTAGCATGTTTTTGATGTACCAACTTCAGTAACCTTACAAAATTTGATGAGTTTTAGCATGTTCTTGATGTACCAACTCCCAATTGTATATATTCTCTCGTAATACAGAATTACAAACAAGAGAAATATCGAGCATAAACAAAAACATAAGCAAAATGTATTTCAAGAACAAAAAAGAAAACTTACCTATTCAAAATTGAGATTGGGCTTAGCTCACTATACTATAATTTTATTAGAGTTAACCCATTTATAAATTTAACTAGACTTGTATAAAAAAGGTAAAATATTATTTTCAAAAAATTAAATATAAGAAAACTACGGCCGGTCCGGTTTTATACGGACGGTTTTCGGTTAACCCATTTATAAATTTAACTAGACTTGTATAAAAAAGTAAAATATCATTTTAAAAAAATTAAATATAAGAAAAGCTTACGGTCCGATCCGGTTTTATACGGCCGGTTTTCGGTATAAACCGCAAACCAAACTGTTTCTCACGGTTAAGCTTTTGAAACCGACCAACCGAAAGTTAAGACAAAAAACGATTGTGAAACAAACAAATGACCGGTTTGGACGGTTTCAAACCAACGGTGAACACCCTAAATGTTACTAGGTGAAATATGTCTGGCTGTCTGCTTTGGCTGGAAAATGGCTATTCTACTACATTGTATCATTTTTTTGAACTTTGATGGGTTTTTTGGCATAATATAGTACCTTTGTGTCCAGTTATTTAGACAGGTAGACAGCCATCTTTTACCAGAAAAAAAAACGAATAAAAGTCAAAACCTCGATAAACCCCAGAAGTTTTAGAATATACATATATGGCAATCCTTACAGTAATGTTGACCATTTTCTGTTTTGTTATGACATGGTGTTGACGTGTCAGTAACTTTGAACGAGTTGGTTTTATTTCCTGATGTGGTGCTGGGGTAGCATCTGGAAACTGATTAAAAAACCATTTAATAAAGTGCCTTATAAGGAAATTGTTATTTTAAATACCCTTATCAGAATCTTTATGTGAGTTCTAACTAATATATATTTACAATTTTAACCATTTTAAAGGTCTGCACTGGTTGAGAGGATGCCGGTTCTTGATGAAGCCACTTACAGTGGAAGGAGGGCTGGTTCTCTGCCAGCTGTCACTTCCACATCACAGGGCAATCCACTTCAGATTCCTAACGGCGTTCACAAAACTGTTGATGCCCCGTTATTGGACTTGCTTGATTTAAGTGCAGATGAACCTGCACAGCAAAATTCTTCAAGTCCTAATTTTCTTCAGGACCTACTTGGTGGAGATATCTTGTCATCTGCATCTCAGTCAGGTTATATTCAGTACTTGTGTAACTACCTTTTGTTTTCTGCTGAAGTATTGTATATTAATTAGGCCTGTTAACGAACCGAACATTCATGAACTGTTCGTGAACTTGTTCGGCGGGAAGTTCGTTTATTTAATAATCGAACGAACATGAACACACGTGTGTTCGTTCATTTATGTTCGTGAATGTTCGTTTGTTTACATTTGTTTATGTTCGTTCGTTTATGTTAGTTTCAGTTTAAATACATATTAGTTATATCTATATAAATGTTAAACATAAATGGGAACCTTCTAATTACTTACATAAGTATAACTAATTGGTGATTGGGCTTTCTATTAAAAATGAGTTTTCCAATGGAACCTATCGTAATTAATTACTAATTTATATAAAAATTACTTTATGTTCGTTTATATTTAGTCAATTATGTTCAATTTATGTTTGTTCAGTTATGTTTATTTGTGTTGTTTATTGTTTGTTAAATTATGTTCGTTTAAGTTTGTTTGTTTATGTTTGTTTACGTTCGTAAACTGTTCGTTTAGGTTTTAATGAACGAACATCAATGAACACGAAACATGCGCATTTTTTCTTAATAAACGAACATTAACTTTTGCTTCTTTATGTTTACTTGTATCATTTCAGTTACAACTCAGCCACAGAAAAGTGGAGCCGATGTTCTGCTGGATTTATTGTCAACCGGGCCATCTCTGCCTCAAAACGGATCATCTACAGCTGATATATTATCGATAACTCAAGATAATAATAATAATAAAACTTCAGTTAATGCTTTAGATGGTCTTTCATCACCAGCACAAGGCTTACCTGCATCATCTGTTATGGATCTGTTAGATGGATTCGGTCCTAGCCCTACAGTGCCTAGTAAGTATTGTGATATGTTTGGTTTGCAATAATTGGGTTAAGTAACCTTTTCTTAGAGTAAAATGCCATTTTCGTCCCTGAGGTTTGGCCAGTTTTGCGACTTTCGTCTAAAGGTTTGTTTTTCTGCATCTGGATCCAAAAGGTTTAAAATCTTGCCATTTTCACCCAGCTCGTTAACTCCATCAATTTTTCTCCGTTAAGTCAGGGGTACTTCTGTCTTTTTTGTTAACTTAAAAGGCAATTCGGTCTTTTTCTATGTACAAGCATTTAGCATAATGTACAAGCATTCAAATGACTGAATTGCCCTTTAATTTAACAAAAAAGATGAAAATATTCCTGACTTAACGGAGAAAATGGATGTAGTTAACGAGCCGGATGAAAATGGCAAGATTTCAAACCTTTTGGATCCAGATGCTAAAAAAGAAACCTTTAGACAAAAGTCACAAAACTGGCCAAACCTCAGGGACAAAAATGGCATTTTACTCCTTTTTTTAATCATTTGGATATATTTAACCATGGACTTTGTGAACAGACGACAATGGCCCTGCTTATCCACCATTAGTTGCGTTTGAGAGCAGTTCATTAAGCCTCGTTTTCAATTTCTCTAAGCAACCTGGAAGCCCACAAATAACCGAAATCAAGGCAAAATTTACAAATAAGTCCTCTGACACCTATACAGATTTCATCTTCCAGGCAGCAGTGCCAAAGGTAAGGGAAAATTACGTTTATTTACGTATAAGTTCAATTTTCTTTTTCTCGGAAATAAGCTACATATTAGTTTAACTAAATCTTATTCTCAAGCTATGCTGTTAATATCAGTGATATATCGGTTATCGGTCCACATGTAAAATATCGTTGTCGAAAATCGGTACCAATAAATATTGGCAATATTGACCGATATATCACCGATATTTGACCGATATATCACTGTATTGTTAGTGTTAAATTGTTATATATATAAATTCTGTATGATATTAAATTACCGATATCTCCACCGAGATAACCAATATCTCAAAGATCGGTCCTTGGCCTATATCCAATATTTTACCTCATTAACTGCATAGTATTCAAGTTTTAGCTGAATTTTCAGATATTATAAGATTTTTTTTAAAGAATTTAAACGCATCTAGACTTCTTGCATTGTTTGATATGTTGTATTTTACAATCCGCAGTTCCTTCAGTTGCATTTAGAGCCTGCTAGCAGCAATACTCTTCCTGGAAGCGGCAACGGGTCAATAACACAAAAATTACGAGTTACCAACAATCAACATGGCAAGGTATCCACTTCGTTTTTTTTTTTTTGTTTAAAACTGTACATTATCATCCGAAATTATTCAATACATATCATATGGTACTCTTCTTTTTTTTCATTTTACATTATTTTTTAAATTATGTTTTCACCAGAAATCACTTGTGATGCGTATCCGTATAAGCTACAAACTGAATAACAAAGACATGTTGGAGGAAGGGCAAATCAGTAATTTCCCCCGTGACTTGTGAAGACCATGCATGAACTGAACTGGTAGCATTTTGTGCAATTTTTGGTTCAATTGTTGTTTTCCTTAATATTTTTCTTATTTTTTTTCTTCATATATTTGGAGTTAGACATAGCTGTTTGAAAAGTGGTTTTTGTATATTATGAACAAATATATTCTTGTATGCAAACTTTGTGAGGATCAGATTTTGCCATCATAGGCATAGACAGGAAGTGATGATGATGATTATTCATGGGTGAACTTTATTTTATTTGACCTAAGTTATAGATCTATAATGTTTTTGGTGTATTGTTTTAATATTAGTTCTAGAATGGTTTATTTCTGTTAACGAGAAGGGCAATTCGGTCATTTTATATGGCTGAATTGCCCTTCTAGTTACCAGGTCCAGAATGACATATCAAATGACCGAATTGACATTCTCGTTAACAAACAAAATGAATGAAATTAACCCAGTGGACTAAAATTGCAATGGTGAAACTTTTTGGACCCAATGCGAAAAATGAAACTTTTGACTAAATTGGCAAAATTGCCTAAACCACAGACTAAAATGACATTTAACTCTATGTTTTATTTCATTTCATATGGTGAACTATATCTTTCGATTTAACAAACTTCGTTCCGATATGACCTGCTAGAAAAAGATGTGGAAAAAAATCTGTTCATGAACCAAAACTGTATCGCTCCAGGAAAGCGGTTTGAGAGAAACCGGTTTGAAACAAACCGAACCGATGGTTTGTAATTGGTTTGTGAACTGCTCTTTCGAAAATGGTCAAAACCGAATCAAACCGGATAAACCTGGTTTTCGAATCCAACTAGTCCTTTCTACCCTTTAAAAACCGGTTTCAAACCGAATCGATTTGACCAAAAGCCGAGGTTTTTTAAAAATCAAACTGGCCAAAAAGTTGATTTGGGCACCTCTAGTTCCCCAAAAGGCATGCCTTGAATGACATATTATTCGTGCTTTGTTTATTCTTTACACTCGAATTCATGCAACGAAATCATAACTATTAAACATATTGACGTCATTGTCACTTTTTTGCTTGTAATTTTTTTAAAGGATACTGGCTTTAAATAACCTAAACTTTCATCAATTGGTTGGCTGAGAGTGCTCTCAACTTTCCATTTCTACACCACTTCCAACTTTCAATTTATTGGCCGATAACACTCTAAACTAACCCAACACTAACCCAGTTTGCTGACATCAGCTGTCATACCATCAAAAATGCCACGTCAGTTGCCCCATCATCAAAAAAGCCAAGTTAGACGCCACGTCAGCTGCCACATTATAAAAAGATCCACTTCATATGCCACATCAGCAAAAAACTAACTAGGTTAGGGTTCGGTTAGTTTGGGAGTGTTATCGGCTAATAAGTTGAAAGTGATGTGGTACAAATAGAAAGTTAGGAGTGCTATTGACCAATTGGGAAAGTTAAGTTATTTAAATCCAATATTTTTTTTATAAGATATATTTGTAGTTAATAATCTTTTTGAATGTTTAATAGTTGAGTGTCGTTTTTTTCTATATTATCAACTTACTTTATTTATTATTCCAATGATTGAATACTGATTGCATTTTAGTTGCAAAATTGTTGTAAGCTAATCACTATATCTATTAAAATATTAAACAATAGTGTGTGTCAAAATATTAAACAATAGTGTGAGTCAAAGTAAATGGTCTTGGCAAAACTCAATGGATGTTATGAAAAAAAACAAGTATAGTGATAAAAAGCTCTTTTACTCCCATATTTTTATAACTTTTATGTATTTATTTTATAAAATAGTTAGATTATTTAAATTATAATATTAATATATCATTAAAGTATTATATTATAATATTACATGTTTTATGAACATGAGAGTGCGTGAGAATGATGTATGCGTTTGTTAATTTTATATAAAAGGGTTGCTTCATTCTGTATATATTATGTAACAAGTTGATTCTTATGGGGAGAAGTATCATGACTTTTGTTGACTAAAAAATTCTTTTATTATTAATCAATTAGTGTCCCCAACATCTTTCACATGCATTGTTGAACCATAGTGTTTATACATAAATAAAAATATGATTTGAATCTTAGAAGTTAGAATCTCGATAATCCTACGTCGGTCATACTAAATCATTTACGGCTCATTAGGGTTTTTTCTTCTATTTTATCCATTGTGTCTCAAGCCTTTACTTAGGGGTTGTTTGTTTCAGCTCTTAATGGTTCAGACATCTTACTAGTTCAACACTTAATGATCCAGACTGTTTGTTTCGTGAACAAATGTCTGAATGGTTCAGACGTTTGCCTCTGAATGGTTAAGCATTATACTGAGTAATGATAAGGTCTCTTATCTGAAATGGTTAGATATTTGTCTCTTAATGGTTAAGCATTATATTGATTCTAATGGTTTAGACCTTTTACTGATTCAATATTTAGTTATTCAAAATTTGTCAAACAACCCTTTAAGGTCCGAGGAGAGACATTTTCCTCCACTTTGATGCCACTAGCCCATATGCCCTTGAGTAGGCCCATTAGGTAAAGAATAAATAAAGCTTATCAACAATCCATTCAAAATGGAAGTTCAATCAAACTAATCCAACAAAAATACATGAATTATTTTTGTAAATCAGTTTCTATTAGAGATCAAACATGAGGATTACATGTTGGAGGCTGATTTTGAATACTTCCCCTAAATCAGTAAATCAAGATCTTTAGGGCCTACTTTATAAACAAAAAAATGAGCCAGGACCCAAACTTTTAAAGATTCTTTATTTAGAAAATTATTCTTATATTTATTTAACTCTTTATTCATAGTATTATTAATTATTTGTATATACATATGTACACATATGTAAAATAATATAAAAATTTTAACAGCTTAAATCATTAACTAAAAGATGGATCCCAATTAGGATAGGGAGAATAGTTGTTTGGTGTAATTAACAATGATATATATAGAATGCGACTAGAGTTATTATTAAAAAAAAGTTTAAGAAAATAAAGAAAGACTAAACAATAAAAAAAGTTTAAGAAAATAACGAAGACTAAAAATAAAAAAGTTAAGAAAATAAGAAAGACTAAACAATAAATAATGAAACCGAACCTAGGTAAAAGGGTTAGGTAAAAGCCCAAAACAATAGGAGTCTAATAACTTATTACGCTAACATTTAGCTATTATTATTTAGAGTAAATTATTTTTTGAATCCTTGAATTTTAGTGGTTTTAACATTTAGGTATTATTATTTAGAGTAAATTATTTTTTGAACGGTGATTTTCTTATGAGTGATCCATTGTCATACGGTCACACTTGCCACTTAAGGCAAGCCTAGCCCACAAGGCCCGCACCAGACTTATGTTGTCTGAACCGGGTCCACGCTGGTTTTGTCCGTGCGTGAGCTACCGCTCCTCCAGAAGTAGTTAAAACCAATAAAACACATAGACTAAAAAAGTAATTTTCTCTATTAGTTATATTTTAAATTAAAAATGTCTCAAAATGGTCTTGCCACTAGTGCTTTAGAATCCAATATAGGTTGTGTCACCACTGAAAATTATAGCATTCTACAAAAAGTGTTGTGCTATAAAACTCAATATTTCAACAATTTACTTTAAGCCTTTAAGGGTTTTCCAAAACATATAATGTCTTTTGAGTGTTTTCTAGTCGCACACTTCAGTTGTCATAGTTATTAATTATAAAGTATATGGTCTCCAAATATAAGGTTTGTATGGTCATTTCACACAAGGGGCAAAATAGAAGCTAGTGGCTAAACAAATTATTTGATGTCATAATATATGACCCACAAGTTATGAAGGCATGAATTGTTTGTCAACCCTTGTGTTAAATCATCAATACCTCTCATCATATACCCCTCACTCTCCCCTTTTCATGGATCCCACTTCATAATTGCACACTCACTCAAAAACAAAATAATATAAAATTTGAAAAACAAAATAATATGTACCAACAAGATGTCTTGGAATACCTAGTCATGTTATGCCAAAGACATGCATAAGATTGGTTTGGCTCAAAATCAATATTCCTTGAATCTCATTTCATAGTTATATATGAGTGAGTGTTACGGCCGTAATAGTATAGGGACTTGAGATGTAAATGTTGAACAAAATAGGAGGTTTTTGTATAGTTAGTTCGTTAATATGGTACTTACAAAAATACGATGGAATAGAATTGATACTGATGAATTGAGTAAAACTCGTCTTTCTCTAGTTTACGTTATCTCTCTAAATCGATAGTAACAATGAATCTTGGAATTTTCATCGATATGGGTCAAATAGGTCGGTCGAAATGGGCTAGGTAAAATTAATAAAGCTGAATCGTAATATAATTTCAAAGAAAATAAGACCTGCTAATAAAATTACACCAGCTAGGCTAAAGTTTAAAATGATCGGATTCTAAAAGACATGAAAAGTATTTGTTCTTAAAAATTGGTAAAAACGGAAACCATTGGGAGTGAAATAAAGACGTTTTAAATAAGTAGTTTGAAGTTGTTTATTCCAAACTGCTTACGTAAAATAATAATATGCAAATAAACACATCTACACCTGTAAGCAACCCCAAACACCCTTAGAATCGTTTGGACGAAGATGAAATATTTATAACAAAAACGAATCTGCCAAACTCAACATAAATAGAACAAGACATCTAAAGTGAAAGGTCTCAAGACATATACCAAACATGTTATAAAGGGCCAAAATACTAAAATAAAAGGTTAATGTTATGAGTACATGTTGAAAGCTTTAATAAAGTGAATCATGAAAAAGAAAAGAAGAATCATGCACAGAAATCTCCACTTAACTACAGAAAATTAGAACTATTGACTTTTGAAAATTGGTCAACTATGACTATTATTTGCATACAACAAAGGCAAACTATAAAACTAACATCAACATATGAATTAACTATGTGGTGTAACACAATGAATTTGACCTTTTTGATGATTATTATGATCTTTCTTTGACCAAAGCCAAATCTTGGAAACTGAGAAGCTCTCACCTTTGCTTCTATTACTAATCTTCTTCCCATCACTACCTCCATCAATTGAAACATGACCTTTATCTTTAATTCCAAAACTACCCCTACTACTATTAGGAACAAACTCCACTTTCAAATTAAGATTTCTCACAACATATTCATAAGTTCCCATTGAATAACATCTTCTTGCATCAAAATTACCATTACTTGTTTCTCCAACTTCTTTTTCTTCCCTTTTACCACCATTATTTGTTGCTCTAAACTTCCCAAGTCTAACTGGATACACCCTCTTTTCAGTACAAATACTACCCTCATGTTGCTTGAAATTACCAAAATACCCTTGGTTCTCAACACTAACATTATCATCATCATCATCATCTTCTTGTTCCCTTGAGTAACCAAACTCAAAAACTGGATTTTCAACAGAAAATCCAGGTGAGAAAAGTGTTCCTCTACATAATGGACATGTGGAATTTGACAACAACCAAGTGTCAATACATTGCATATGAAAAGCATGACTGCATAAAGGTAGTAACCTCAAGTTGTCCTTTTGTGTAAATTCACATAAGCAAACAGCACAATCAAAAGGCTCTTTTAATCCCATTAATTCTTTGTAAGAAAACACTGGGAGTGCATCAATGAAAGCTTGATCTAAACCACAATCATGGAGGTTAAAAAGCTGTTGTAACTGTCTTTGATATGCATCACCATCATCATGTAGATTACCAGTTTCTTGAAATCTTGAAGATTGAAAATGGGAATTTGAAGATAAAGATAACAACTTTTTCTTTTTTATCAAATATTTCACAAGTAAATGAAGCAACCCACATATGAAAAACATAAATGCTATCACTATTATAATGTTTCTAGCAAAAAGCACAGTTTCATTAGTTTTTGAATTTGTTGGAGGAGGGTTAACAGGAGGGGGTGAAGAAGATGAAAGGAGGCGCATTTTAAGTAGGCGCATTTTAGCAGATTTGAACAGCTTCAAGAACCATGAAAATTGACAAATGGGTACAAGTTTTTTTGAAAAAGAAAGGATTTTTATTTGATTATTTTAATCTTTGATCCAAACCCAGCTCATGAAACCAATAAAGAATCAAGAAAAAACAGCTAAAAGTTGTAATTACAAGAAACCACTTGACTAAAGCTAACAAAATGCAATAAAAATCAGATCTTGATTCAAGAAAACACATGGGTGGTTAAAAAAATCCAAACTTTAACATAAAAAAGTTTACAAAGATTCAAGATTTTGGAATACCCACCTCGGAATCTCAGAATAAGATCAATATTTGCTAAATTGAAGGAGAAAAACACTTGCTTAATGAGCTGAATCTGTTGGTACAGTGGTGAATTTATGGATAGATGATGTGTTCATGTGTTGATGGGTGGAGGTCTTAAATGGGCTTTTATAATGGTGTGTTTTTTGGTATGACGGTAGAGTGAAACCCAAGGGCATAGTTGTAATTTACTTAATTATTGTTTAAGGTACTGTGTTTTCTTTATGTATAAATCACTCATCAAGAAGGAAGGGTTGGCTTGTGTGTGAATGTACAGGGCCCAACTGGGCTTTTGTTGAAATCTTGGTGAAAGTCAAATTATGCAATTTATAGTAAATGTTTGTTTCCTTCAAAATCTCACTTGAACCACTCATAATTTTGCTTAATTATTATTGTTGCAAGTTGAAATTTATGAATTTATATGTTTAGATAATGAAAAGCCAATGATCCTTGATTAAGTTGGCAATGCTAATTGGGTTACATGTGATGTGAGGCTAGAGAGATATACTAAGTTTGAATTACGTACGTGGCAAGACTTATGAGGGAACTTGTTGGGACAACGGAGATTCGCAGGCCTGGTTATTGGGCCGGGCGGCCCGGGCGAAAGCCGAGGCCCAAAATTAAAAGGGCTCGGAATGTGAATTTTGTTTACTTATATTATATGAAAATTGGAGCCTTAATCTAATAATATATTTGTGGGTGTTCCAACCGGTTGAAATTTGATTTAATTCCCCAAGGTTTGGTGTTCAATTCTTAGGAGTCCTATTTTTTTATTTTTTATTTTACCATTTTTCTAATTTTTTGTAGCTGACACTTTGAGTTTTTTGTATTTGTTTCATGGTATAAATTTTGTTAATGATTCAACTTTTCAGATTCTATTTTTTACACATTAAACTTAAGTTACCCATAAATCAATACTATAGTTTTATGTTTATATGTTGATGCTTACTTGTGTAGTTAATAAATTGTACCAATATTGCTAGTATGGATCTTGGATTTTTGATTTTTTTTAGCTATTGGATGTTGATGGGTGATGTAGCCGCTAGTCCGCTACAAATAGTTTTTATCCAAAAACGCTAGGAGAGTCCCAGGATTCGTTTAATTAAGTTCAATCATTTTGCTACACTACTTTTATTTTGTTTATTTTTATAACAATTATCGTCGTATTGTGGTTTCTTCATATAAGGAGTGGGCCCAAACTTTTTTGTTTCGTCCGAGACCCAAATTTTTTTTATCATTCTCGGTAACGGCCCTGGAGATTCGAGTCCCAATCTCTATCGTTTCAGAATCATGGAAGTTCTCACCCTCACTGATTCCTACATGGAGGCGCCCTTGGTGTAGGTGAGCCCTTTAGAACCCGGGTCTTGTGGGTTTTCAAAAGCGAGGTTGCCACTTGATCAAGCCGTTCACAGATATGTGTGTACATATATATATATATATATATATATATATAGGTTTAGGTTCCTATGAAAACTATTTTTTGTAAGAAATGTGACAATGCATAAAAATTGACATGTAGTACTAGACATCATGTTTTGGAACTTAGGCATGATGTTTTGGTTGTTTTGGCAAAAAAACACAAAATAACAATTTAACACAATGCAATAATTATAGGCTTAAAACTTAAAACACCAAACCAAGAACGCTAAGTATAGGATTTTAAGTGTTAAGCAGTGTGTTTAAGTCGTTTTTTTATTTATTTTATGTCTACAATATATTGCATTGTGTTTTAATTTGTTATGTTTGGTGTTTTTTTTGCCAAAACATCATGCCTAAGTCCAAACATAATATCTACGTGTCAATTTCTATGTCTTCTCACACTTCTTGCGAGATACGTCATTTTTACAAGAACCTCACTCTGTATATAATAAATAGTGCGTTTTAGCATATATATATACATAATCATACATATATATATATATTGCCTTGAGAAAATGTGTGGTCCTTTGGTTCTCTCTCAATCTCAATTGCCCTTTGGTTCTCCAAAGGGTGAGACCCGGATTCAAATCTTGTTGCCAATGATATTTTCCTTAAAAGCAAGTCAGAGGATTTTACGAGCTAGTTCAATTTCCTCCTGAAACGGTTGCCGCTGAGTCTAAATACGCCACCCTTAGGAAAAAAAGTATTTAACTTACAATATAACTCAATACTAATAATTGGTAGCATGGTAAAGTTTAAAGTCAACAACAACAACCGTTGGAAAATCCCGCAAACATATTTTATTTCTTGATGTAATCTACTACATTTTATTTTATTTCCAAAAACGTGTTACAATTTTAAAACATGTTCTGTTATTTTTGAAAATAATTTGAATTTTCCAAACACTTGAATTTATTTAACTAGGATACCTTAAAACATTATAACACCATAAATATTGTATTTTATACCCTTTTCATAATTTTTGGTTATTTAAAAGTAAAACATAAATATTGTATTTTATACCCTTTTCTTAATTTCTGGTTATTTAAAAGTAAATAATCGGTGGCAAGACATAATTGATCAAATACTTAATAACTTTTTATAAAAATAAATCTAGAAACTGGTATACCTCAATCAGTATCATTTTTTTTAATATCAATGATTGGCAATGAAAGAAAAGTAAATTTAAAGATGCATCTTGCTATAAAAGTTTATGTGCAACTTAAGATAAAAATTGTCTTGATTTATTAACCTAGCAATCAGCCTGGTTTTCACTTGATATCTTCCCCCAACAAACTCGAGACTTACAAATTCACCTTAATAATTAGCTATAAAGATATGTTAGTCATTCATGTAGAGTAAATTTTACTCGAGTTAGTTTACTTGTATAAAAATCGAGTCAAGTTCAAGTTTGTTTCTTCTTAAAAGTCTGATAATTTTGTTGTCGAGTCAAACACACAATCAATTAACTTTTAAGTAAAAAAATACGGGAATCATATAAACGATGTACATATTGTTTTAGTTGTGCTACATGAGACAATTATGTCACAACATAACCGTCTCTTTTTCTCTCTCACTACATATAACCATGGTCACAAAAGTTGCAAGGCGGTTCCTAATCGGAGTTGAGAGTCATCGGGGAGTACTCGGCCTAGGAAGAAAGTACACGGGGAGTACAAGGCCTAGGAGGGGAGTAATCAGTCCTCGGTAGCCTACCTTTGCGTTGTATATATATTGCCTCACACGTCTGGGTAAAGGGGGATATGACCCCAAATCACATAAAATTCAACCCGGGGAAGAGTCCCACGACCATGCACTGTAGCCACGGTTGTGGCTCATGGTGACAAATCTCAGAACCTTCTAGAATTAGTCCAGAACGGATAAACCGTTGAGACACGTGGCAGCCATGGTTGTGCACTATAGCACGGGCATGCCTATAACTGCCAGTAGACACGGATCTACAAAAAAATGACAACGGACATACCAGGGGAGACACCTCTTGACCGTGCACTATAGCCACAACCATGGGCAGTGCCTAGTGGCTTTCTATATATAGAAGCAGCCTTCGACACTTGAATCATCTTTTCAATCCTTTCCACATGACAATTACGCCCTTTAATATTATAGTGAGAAGCCTTTGGAGCTTGGGATCACTCCATAAACACTTATAATAGCACAATCAATAGAGGGAAACCCAAAACCATGATCCCTTCCATGTGAGAGCAAGCTTGATGGCTACTCTTGACTAAATTTCTTTGTGTTACTACGGTGAAGATGAAACTTATTATACTTAATAGTTGTTTTTAGTAAACTGATGCGTCTGTGTTCTTGATAATTCCATCTACTCTTTTCTTTGTTTATGAACATTTTATTAATTAACTTAGTCTTTAAACTTTTGTAGGCATTTTGTCAATGTTTTAAAACCGGTTTATACCGGTCGGTTAAACCGGATGCCGGACGCTTGGCCGACACGATCATAACGGTAAATTGAGGGAAAGACAAAGAAGTTGTATCGCCGGTAAATTGGGTTATACCGTATACTGCTACCGGGTCAAAGGTTAAAATTTAGACTTTTAATTTTCATGAGCAAAAAAATGTGATGATTTACCTTCTTAGTAACCTAGCGCCCAAAAAGGTACAAATAGTGTACTTTTGGATTATTTTTTTATTATGGATTAACTTTTATAATATTTTTTTATTATGAAATGATGTAGTTTTGGATTATCTTTTGAGTAAAAATTGTCTTTATGGATTTATAGGATTAATTAGTCAACCCGGCTGAACCGCCCGGTTCAACCGGTTGAACCATTTTTGAGCCTAACCCGGTACAATTTAAAAACTGGTTTTTAAAACATTGCATTTTGTTGTAAAAGGATGGCCTGAACGCAAACGACGCCGTTTCAATAAGAATAACAAGAGAAACAGTAGACCCTAATAAAACCTTTGGCAAAACGCTACCAGTAACCAAACGAATGTTATGCACCCAAATCCTGTGGCGATTTTCACTTCATTGCCGCCGTACTTCGCCGCCGTTTAACACCGTTCTCCGCCACCTATACGCATCACTACCGTCAACGCAACCACAGATGGGTAAAGCTGCAAACAACGCCCCCAAATCTACACTATCTATTGCTAAAGATGATGCATATCTTCAATCAGTCATCCCCAAACGAATCCAGATGTTTGAATCCATCAAAACTGAACAAATTGCACATCTTAAGTCAATTTCCGGTGACCCCATTAAGTAAGTCTCGGTTTTGACGTCGTTTGACTGTTTTTTTTCTTTCAAGCATATCGTCGAACAGTTGGTGTGCATTATCAAATTGCGTTACTTATTTATTTAATTTTGTTTTTTGTTGGTTAAATAGGATTACATTACCTGATGGGACTGTGAAGGAGGGAAAGAAGTGGGAAACAACTCCTTTCGATATCGCAAAGGAGATATCGAAGGGTTTGGCTTCAAATGCTTTGATTTCTCAGGTGGATGGTGTGCTGTGGGACATGTCAAGGCCTTTGGAAGGTGATTGTCAGCTCAAGATATTCACTTTTGAGAGCGACGAGGGGCGTGATACTTTTTGGCATTCGAGTGCTCATATTCTTGGGCAGGTAATGATGTGAAAGTGAATCTGATGTTTGGGGATTGAGTTGTGGATAAGATTTGATAATGATGGTGAAATTGTTTGATTTGTTTTTGTTTAGGCTTTAGAACAAACATATGGATGCAAGTTGTGTATTGGGCCATGTACTACAAGAGGAGAGGTATGTTTTTATTATTTGATGTCTTCACTTCAAGTTTTATTAGCTGTTTTGGTTGTAAAAGGATTTGATTATACTGGCGATTGGTTGTTTAGCTAGTGTAGATCATAGTTATTAATAGCGCTCATGTGTCACTATCTATGCAGTTAATGCGGTAAAATATAGGATATCGGTCAAGGACCGATATTTGAGATATAGGTTATCTCGGTGAGATGTCGGTGGGATATCGGTAATTTTAATATAATGTAAAATTTATATATATAGCAATTTAACACTGGTAATTCAGTGATATATCGGTTTTATCGGTCAAATATCGGTGATATATCTGTCATATCGGTCAATATCGCCGATATTATCGGTACCGATATTTGAGACCGATATTTTACTAGGGGACCGATATGACCGATATAACCGATATATCACCGATATTAACTGCATAGGTCACTATTTGATTTTGGTGTCTCCATAGCGGGCAAATAGCGGTATTTTAGGTTTTTTTGTTAAGCATACATATATAATATACATATAAAATATTTCTAAAATTTTATATAGTGTGTCAGTGTCGCTAAACATAAAACAGCGCCCGAATATTCCATCGCTTGTCGCTATCGTCCGCTATTCACTATGAATAACTATGGTGTAGATGTATGTCTTTTATTCAGAGAAGGTTTCCTTTAGGATATGTTAGCAACAGACTTTCACTTTGTTTATGGTTGTCTTATTAAGTAGAATATTTACTAAAACCATTGCAGTTCTTAAAGTTTATTATTTTTTGGTAATTTCATCTGATATGTAACAGTCTGTGTTATAACAATAGGTCTTATTGATTATTTTCATGGGATTGTTGTTGTAACAGGGGTTTTACTATGATGGTTTCTATGGTGAACTCGGCTTAAACGATGATCACTTTGATCGAATTGTTTCCGAGGCAAAGAAAGCTGTTACGGTACTTTATATCTCATTCTTATAGAAGTTTATTGGTTAGCTTATTGTTAGTATGTTATATAAGATACATTTTTTGCCGTTTCATATGTTACACATGCCAAATTAAATCATGAAAATACAAGAATTCATGCTCTTATATTTCTTTTTCAGGAAAAACAACCTTTTGAGCGAATTGAAGTTTCACGAAAGCAGGCTCTTGAGATGTTTTCGGACAACAAGTTTAAGGTGAATTTTTTTATATATTTTGGAGTTTTATTATACCGATGATTGCATCATATTTTATTGGATTTTATTATTATTGTCATCATCAGGTTGAGATCATTAGCGATCTACCTGAAGACAAAACTATCACAGTTTATAGGTGCGGTCCATTAGTTGATCTGTGCCGTGGACCCCACATACCGAATACACAATTTGTCAAAGCAATTGCTTGCTTAAAGGTGTGGTTTTCTAAGATGTATAGATTTCTAAATGTTGAAGCATAGATGCATATTTATCTGTTTTTTTTATATATGTTAGGCTTCGGCAGCGTACTGGAGGGGAAACAAAGATCGTGAGAGCTTACAAAGAGTTTATGGGATATCTTATCCCGATCAAAAGCGTCTAAAGGTTATTTTGCTTTATCACTTGAATGTTGAATTATATATTAACTTGTTAATTATTATGATTTTTTTTTACTTCTGGGTGATATATTTTTGGTGAAATTTTATGCCGGAGGTGGGGGTGTACCTTTTAAGTATTGTTTTGATTAACAAAAAATAAAATTTTTTTTTCGTATGCACCTCCTTCAAAAAAAATATTACGTTTATTGTCTGGGTTTTAGTGATGGTGGGTGATTGTAACATTATTCATATCAATAGATATACATAAATCATAGTTATCAAATGCGTTAGCAATACAAGTACGGGCCTGAGAAAAAAGCGCAAGCAAATAAATAAAAAAAAAAAAAATAATATTTCGATTTGAAAAAAAAAACACTTTCTTCAAATTGAGAAGCCATAACCTGTAGTCCTGGGGAATATGAATCAAAATTTAAATGATAAATACATATGAATTAAATCGTAAATAATTTATATGAAGCAATGAGAAAGGTTGACTATAAATCCTCATAAGGTCGAAAATACCTGTAGTATTGTATGTTTTTCCAGCAAAAAAAGAGCAGAAGATTATGAACGTTTGTTTATCAGAATAGGTTGTTATATACAACATGATTATTGTATAAAAAGACATTTTAAAATATAAGATTTGATTTGGTTGAGTATGAATATATGATTTCCAAAAAAAAAAGACAAATATCTAAAACAATCACGTGGCTTTTTTTTTTTACTTTGGCGGGAAAAGCGAGCGCTTTCGATAAGTGTGACATAAATAAGGGAATTGTATTCGGTTATAATTGCTTGTAATTATCTTAGGTGGGTTTCTAAAATATGATATCCCTGGTATGTTTTTATATATACCAATTATGTTATTATTATTAATATTATTATTATTATTATTATTTTTATTTGATTTTGTATCGATCGTAGTTTAATAATAAAAAGTGTCGTACTGTCGTATAATTTTATGCAACTTAGCATTGTCCTCCTGTTCTGTTCGGTCTGCTTATTCGGTTTACCATGGTAAAAACAAACCTGTGAATTAAAGTCGTCAGATTTCTAGATTCTGTGAATTGAGTTCTGATTACGAGGTTTAACATGTTCTTTCAGGAATACATTGCCTTACTGGAAGAAGCCAAAAAATATGATCACAGAGAATTGGGCAAGAAGCAGGAACTTTTCTTTTTCCATCACTTAGGTGAGTTGACCCGTTTACCCATCCACTTGTCGACTTACTGTACATGCTAATTTCGTTTATATATGTTTCAGCCCAGGAAGCTGTTTCTTTCTTCCCCATGGTACTCGTATAACTGAGAAGTTAATGACATTCATACGAAACGAGTACCGTAAAAGAGGTTACATGGAGGTGAGTTTTTAATTTTTTTAATTTTTTGTTTCATCTATGAATTCTTTAATTAATGTGAATGTACTCAAATTTAGCATATTGTGGCAAGTTAAACGCTGTAATCAGAATTGTAATTGTGTAATTAGGGTTACATGAGCTGGGTATTTATATAGAACACCATATTACACATCAAGTCCCTATACTATATTACTTTGTCTAATATGGCGTTGCTTTTGCAGGTTACCACACCAAATATGTACAACATGCAACTGTGGGAAACCTCAGGTCATGCAGCCAATTACAAGGAGAACATGTTTGTGTTTGATGTAAGTCACCTAAGTTTAATAATGTTGTCAATTTTCATACGTGTTATGTTATATTTTAAAAAATAAAAAATATATTGTAATATGAACTAAACAATTGGGTGAACTGCTGTAGTGCTCAGTTTCATAGTTGTCAATAGCGGGATTTCAGTTTTATTTTAAATATAAATAGTGATTAAATATAGCTATAAAATAGCTGGATTTTAGTTTTTGTTAAATATACATGTAAAATACAGGGATTTTATATAATAATACATATTAATTTTAAATTATTTTTTAGTGTACCGCAATTTATAAAATAGCACCCGCTACTTATCGCTATGTAGCATATAGGTACCTTATCGCAATTTTCTAAATAGCGATATACTAGATTTTTTTTTTTAAAAAGTTATGTGTATTTTATCATAATACCTTGGTATATGCTATATACGCTATTTGTCGCTATTCACTGTTAACAACTATGCTCAGTTTTAAATGTTAATTACTCTGTGATCAAGCTAAACTTGATCTTTTTAGGTAATTTTGATTCGGTTCAAATATACACTTACACATAAATATTGCTTGAGATATTCTTTTAAATTTTAATTACGCTTGCCAAAGCAAACTTTATGGACTATAAGTCTAATTTTGAGTTTTAAAAGGTAACATCAGGGAAATGTGTAAAAAATAACCGCCACAATTATCTGAAATCTGAACAAACCACAGGTGCATATTGCAGTTTACTCTATTTCCTTGTTTTTGACAGATGTACAACTGGCTTTTTGCGGATAAATTTTTAGATCAAATTTCATGTTGTTGCATTGCTTTTTATTTATGCAGATTGAAAAACAAGAGTTTGGGCTTAAGCCTATGAATTGTCCAGGACATTGCTTGATATTTGACAACAGAGTCCGTTCTTACAGGGGTCGGTTTTTTTGCTATATTTTAAGGATATGTTTTTTTAATACTATCGTTAAAGCTGGAGTAACCTATAAGCTATTACAACGCTCATCATTTCCATTTTACAGAACTTCCACTCCGTATAGCTGATTTTGGAGTTTTACATCGCAATGAAGCCAGTGGTGCATTGACTGGTTTGACTCGTGTTCGCAGATTTCAGCAGGTAATGCAGTGATGTTTTTCTTTGATTTATACGCTCAGACATTTACACCATTTTTTCGTGTAAAAGAGCATATTTATGGAATAAGCTCACACAAAATTTGTTTTCACTTCAGTGAATGTTTATTTTTACTTAATTAATTTAAAAGTAATATCTAACTAATTTATTAATAATTATAAATGAGTAATAGTATTTTAGAACCATATTTATGATGGTACTCATTATAAAGGTCTCCGTAGTCAGTTAGATATATTTTTTATAAATTATCTTCATTTTTGTGCTAAGGGTATTATTCAATATGGTACTCATTTAAACTCTCAAACTCTCAATGAGATTGTTTGTCATATATTTGTGTTTTTATGCATATCATATTCTACCCAAAGGTTTTATTAATTCAATGATCCGTATTTTACATTGTCAATTAATACTGTATGTTATACAAACTCTTATTCCTACAATCTGACCGTGTTTTCTTCTCTTAGGATGATGCCCATATTTTCTGTAGAGAATCCCAGGTAAGATGGAATATAATCAGCTAATACTTCGTCTAACGCTTCTTTCTTACATTTTTTTTTGACTTTTTATTATTTTGTTATTTTTACAGATAAAAGAGGAAGTCAAGAGTGTCTTAGAATTCATCAACTACGCCTATGATGTATTCGGCTTCACCTTTGACCTAAAGCTATCAACAGTATGTGCATCCGGTTATATCTTATTGTTTTTTAGCTTATTGTTTACTTGGTATATCCAATTTGACATGCATCATTTTCTATGAAAATACCACCACTGTTCATAAGCTATGCAGTTAATCTCGGTGATATATCGGTCCCCTAGTAAAATATCGGTGCCAATATTATCGGTGATCTTGACCGATATAACCGATATATCACTGATATTTGACCGATATAACCGATATATCACTGAATTATTAGTGTTAAATTGCTATATATAAATTCTGCATTATATTATGATTACCGACATCTCACCGAGATAACCTGTCTCAAATATCGGTCCTTGACCAAGATCCGATAACTTACCGCATTAACTGCTTAGTTCATAAGTTTAAGCGAATAGGCTTTATTTGGAACTGATTTTTTGTGTTGACGTAAAAAAATGAACTTTACATACAAATCGTAAACTATCTTTTTTACTGGGCTGGTAGGGTTAGACTTCTGCTATGATGGATATATTTGCTACATATGCTGTGAAATCAACTATGATCTACCTTTTAGTTACTTTCATATGGGCTGTATATATTTGTTGAAAAATTGTTTTATTTTGTTATCTATAGAGGCCAGAGAAATATCTTGGAGATCTCGAAACATGGGATAAAGCTGAGAAAGCACTTGAAGACGCGTTGAACGAGTTTGGGAAGCCATGGCAGGTTAAACACCAAATTTATAACAATATATAAGAATTTGGTTCTAGAATTTTTTAAAACTTATCTGCTTATTTATTCTTTTTTTGGTAGATCAATGAAGCAGATGGGGCATTTTACGGTCCGAAAATTGACATATCAGTTTCTGATGCAATGAAAAGAAAGTTTCAATGTGCAACTTTACAGGTTCTTTTCAACACCGATGACCGAACCATTATATGCTATTCTGATTTTTTTTTCATGAGCTTAATTATTGAACTACGATATATTCTTTCTACAGTTGGACTTCCAGCTCCCTCAACGCTTCAACTTAACATATTCCGCAGAAGACGAGACCAAAAGGGAGAGACCCGTTATGATACACAGAGCTATTTTAGGGTCTGTTGAACGTATGTTCGCTATACTTTTGGAACATTATAAGGGAAAATGGCCTTTTTGGCTTAGCCCCCGTCAAGCAATTGTTTGTCCTGTTTCTGACAAGTCCCAAGAGTATGGACAACAGGTAATTTATTGCAAAATGTTAGCGAATAATATCAGAATATTACTTAAGAAAAAAAGTTCTATGCCCTGCTTCTGATGTTAGTTTTGCTAAAAAAATTAAGAGTAAAATGCCATTTTCGTCTCTGAGGTTTGGCCAGTTTTGCGATCTTCGTCCAAAGGTTTGTTTTTATGCATCTGAATCCCAAAGGTTTGAAATCTTGGCATTTTCATCTGGCTTGTTAACTCCATTTTTCTCCCTTAAGTCAGAGGTATTTTTGTCTTTTTGTCTAACTTAAAGGGCAATTCTTTTCACTTTTGTAAAAAGGCCGAATACCCTTGAAAAGACTGAATTGCCCTTTAAGTTAACCAAAAGACGGAAATACACATGACTTAACTGAGAAAAAGAGAAAAATGGATGGAGGTACGAGACGGATGAAAATGGCAAGAGGTATTTTTGTCTTTTTGTCTAACTTAAAGGGCAATTCTTTTCACTTTTTGTAAAAAGACCGAATACCCTTGAAAAGACTGAATTGCCCTTTAAGTTAACAAAAAGACGGAAATACACATGACTTAACTGAGAAAAAGAGAAAAATGGATGGAGGTACGAGACGGATGAAAATGGCAAGATTTCAAACCTTGTGGATCCAGATGCGGAAAAACAAACCTTTGGACGCAAGTCGCAAAACTGGCCAAACCTCAGGGACGTAAATGGCATTTTACTCTTTTTCTTAAATAAACGACCTTTAACATCATTGCTCGATATTCTTTTTTTATTAATTTGTCAGGTAAAGAGTCAGATTGAAGAAGCTGGTTATTATGTCGATATTGACTCATCTGATCGAACAATCCAGAAAAAGGTATTTTAGACATTCTTTTCATTAGGATTACTTGTAAATAAGCCTATAATTCTGCTTATTGTTTTTTAGCACATGCTAGCTCAAACTGCCGAACACTCTTAAAGTAGCTTATTGTGGTTTCAAAACGGAATAATAAGCAGATAAAAAGTTCATTGTTATTGCTGCTTGCTATTATAGCTTATTATTTTGTTATAAATCGGTGTGTAGGTACGAGAAGCTCAGTTGGCGCAATACAACTACATACTGGTTGTTGGTGAAGAGGAAGCCAATAATGGCAAGGTATGTATCTCTTATCAGATTATTAAATTTTGTAATGCAGTTTAGTTGGAGGGTTATCTATGTGTTGGACCAAAACACCCTTTCATTTAGGGCTGCAAACGAACCGAACGAACACGAACAAGACCTTGTTCGTTTGTTAAAAAATATGTGTTCATGAACACTTACTGAACGAGATTTTATGTTTGTGTTCGTTTGTTTATTGTAGGCAACGAACGAAAACGAACGTTCATGAACACAAACTAATTTTTATGAACACAAATGGAAACAAACGAACACAAACAAGCGTACATGAACAAAATATATATGATAAAGTGGCACTTATTAAATATTTTATTTTCCAAAATTTTGAAGTATTTTAATATAATATAAAAACTAAAAACACTAATGAACTATCAAACACATTCGAACATAAACGAACACGTTACCGAACGTCCTTGACAGAAATTTGACCACAAATGAACCAACGCGGCCCCTGTCATGTTCGTTCATTTAACAAAACGAACAAAATTTCTTGTTCGTGTTCGTTTGTTTAATAAATGAACGAATTTCCCGCCAAACGGTTTAGAAACTGTTCGCTGAACGCTTGGTTCGTTTGCAGCCTCCTTTCATTAGTGGCACTTTGTGATGTATATCAGAGATATCATATGTGGAGGCTACACATATATAAGAATAACTTTTAGGATGGGAATGTTTTCTTCTCGGAAAAAGGATCTTATATTGTAGTTTTTTTGGTTATATTGTAGTTATACAAACAATTATGATTTTTATTTATTTGCAGGTAAGCGTGCGGGTGAGAGACAAGCAAGAACATTCAGTTAAGACAATTCCAGATCTCCTTAAACATTTCAAGGAAGAAGTCGAAGCGTTTCATTAGTAATACCAAACATACGGAAACTTGAATGCTAGATTTTTAAAAAGTATGATTTGATTTAAATTTGTGAAATTTTTACAGTTGTCACAGAAATTAGTAATTGTGTTTGTTTCAATGGTTATTCAGGAATTTGCTAAATTAGTATCTAGAGTAGTATTATAAAAAAAATAATTTATGATTTGATAAACTTAATCATGTTAATACCAGTGTTTTCAAAATCGTTATTGATGTAAGCTGACCCGTTAAAACTGTGAAGCGACAGAAGCGATTTTTTAGACTAGAGGGTGTGGTATGAAGCCCCCAGGGGCTTTATCACGCCACATCACACGGGGCTTTAAAGCCCCTCTCTTTAACTTGCATGCAATGGTTGAAAGCTCCTTATAAACAATATAAAAAAAGAAAAAGGAAATAAAAAAAGAGAGAAATCTGATTGGTGCAAAAAGAATGGGTCCCACGTGCATTCTTAATAGGATCGGTTACCGGGATGGCGAAGATGCTATGCCCCCCCCCTCCCCCCCCTCTGATGCCCAGGGGATGGATAGGGGCGTTAAAGGGCGCTAAAAGTGGTGATGTGGCCAAGTGGGTATACCACACCCCTCGCCTTAGAATGACTTTTAATCCTAATATTCTAATCTGCTCAAATCACTATAAACACACCAGAAAGATCCCCTAATATGATCAAATTTGATTTGTTTGTCATCGTGTTCAAAGAAACATTTGTGATCAAATTTATTTTTTTCCCTCCGTGAGTGTGCATTGAAAAAACTTTTTGAGCTTTGAACACCAAAGTTTACATGTGTATATACTTTCACCACCAATCCAAAAGTCAAGTTATTTCACCATTTAAGTTGCTACACTTAGTCGAGTGGCAATGAAGATAAGAACTAGGCCTCACTTGAGGTCGCAAGTTCGAATCCGAGCCACACAGGGTTTTGTCCAACTTGTGTTACGCCAAAGAGTTTAGACTCTTGTGGTGGCGCAACTGGTATCAAGTGGTATCAGGTTGTGGTTCCTCTGAGAAATGGTTTAGACCCGTTAAGCAGGTGTTATGCCCTCTATGAAGAAATGTTGTGCGCTCTCGAACCAGAGTCGGGCTCGCAAGCTGACCTGCAGCCACCCAGTTCAATATGAAATTCGCCGTTCTAAAAAAAGTTATTTCACCATTTTCGGCCATGTTTATGTTTTTGACACTAATATCAAAGTTGAGTGTCATACTTTGATCTTTTTATATTTAAGGCACTTATTTGAAACTTCTTATAAACTTTTATTGCCACATCATTTATTACAAAACACCTAATCTGTAATGTAGGCTAACAAAGTACACTTAAGAGTATTTAACCAACCATGATATGTATCACACTCAAGTATTTTTCATATTTTTACTATATTAAACGGCCCGGTATGAACGCTTTCAATACAAAACAAAACTAAAAAATAAAGATGGTGAGAACTATATAAACACTTGTAAACATTGTTGCTCATGTATTTGTCACAATCAAAGCGACACGTGCATATATGTTTATCTCTTAGTTCTTTATTTAATAAAGGACGCTACTCTGTGGTAACTCGTAAAATATAGTACGAAAGGTAAATCGAAAATTTGCGAAAGATGAAAAGTAGAAAAACTGTGAGGTTAAATTTTAAAGGAAGAGAAGTTTTGGCCTTAAGGTGAACAAAATCAATTTTGTAAATTAAATTTGCAACAAATAGAAAGACTTGAGTTAAAAAGTAAATTTTTTTTGATAACCTCCCAAAGCCAAGGGTATAACTATAACTACCTTAAAATTAAAGTTGTTGCTTATTTAAAGTGTATAATTTAAACTAGTTACATATTGAAGAACCATATATATACTATAAATAAATAAAAAGGACATTAATATATGATTAAACTAGTACAAAGGTAACTCAACTCATGTTATTAACTTATACTAATCTAATTAATTAATACCTATTATTGGTCATACAACTGCTTACATTTAACCATGATGTTGAAAACTTTGATGATGATGACCATATGGAGACATAGAACTGCTACACTCTCCAACATCTTTAATCTCCACATCTTCCTCCTCCACCAACTCTTTCTGCGGTGGCACCGCCACAAAATGAGGTTGCGCCGCCTCACAGTAAGGCGGCGGGGCTTCCATTAGCGATGAAGAAGCCGGAACCACTGAAGGGAGTTTCGATAGGAGCGCCTCAAGGCTGCTCATGGAAGGAGTTATGTTCATTGGTTGATTGTAAAGCGACGGCGGCTCCCCACTGCCCTGGAAAGGCCATGCTTCTGGCATGTTGTAGCATTCTGATTTGTAAGGGTATGATGAGGATGAGGGGTGTGGTAATAGTACCCCTGGAATGCTCTCTATGTAGGTCAATTTCTTTCTTAGCATCACAATATAGCTTAAATCTTCAGTCACCTTTTGATATCATTTACATAATTAAAGTGTTAGACACAAAAAGATGCATAGTATAATTATTGTATTGTTTTAGATTTCTTACTAAAACTATATATATATATATATATATATATATTTGAAAACAACAACTTTCATTAAGCAAAAGCTAGCAAGAAGCTCACCGTTCAGGCTTACAAATTGAAAGCAACCTAATCTTTCCACGAAAGATCGGTAATCAGAGAAACCTAGTTTTAATCCAAATATAAGCTAAGGATTTTATATCCTCCAAAACTTTAGCTACACTTGCTTTCTTGCCCGCAAAAATAGCTTCGTTATTTATATATTTATTGTCCTAAAATAAAAAGTTAGTAATAACCGGTTACCAACATCAAACTAATATTTTTTTGAACGGCAAAGTTTACTTCTACCCTAACTATTTATTTAGAATAGTTTATTTTATGCGCACATAATTAAATTTTCAGTTTAGATAAATTAATCTAAACGCTTACATTTGTATAAAAAAAAGTAATAAATCTAAACGCTTATCATTGTATCAAAACGTATAACAAATTGATCCTAACACTATTATTATTAACTTAATAATGTATTTTTTGATAAGAAACTAACATTCTAAACTAACAGTCTTCAATCACCTTTAGATCCATTTGTGATCCAGTAATTTTAACACAAAAAGTTTCCAATATGAGTAAATTGCTAAAATCGTCCCTGAGGTTTGGGCATGTTTGCCATTTTCATCCAAAACAACTTTTTTGTACTAAATAGTCCTTCACTTTTAGAATTTTTGCCAATTTCATCCAAAAGTCTAATTTGCTTTATTTTTTGTGTCAAATATTTGGATGAAAATGGCAAAAATTCTCAAATCTCAGGGACAATTTTGGCAAAAAAGTTAGATGTTTGGATGAAAATGCAAAAAAATCCCAAAAGTGAAGGGTAATACGCTACAAAAAAGTTGTTTTGGATGAAATTGGCAAACATACCCAAACCTCGCGAACGATTTTGGTAATTTACTCTTCCAATATTTTTCACAATTTTGATCAAGTAATTTTAAGAGAGTTGAGATAGAGAACCTTATTAATGGATCCTAGTTGAATAACACCTTCTCTAACAGCAACCAATGCAATGGTCTGAAAATAAACATTAAAGTTATTTGGATATAACTTAACTAACAAATTGAGTAAAGTGCAATTTTAGTCCCTGAGATCTGATCAAAATTACCACTTTAGTCCAAATACTTTTTTCTTGCCATTTTAGTCCAAATAGTTTTGTTTTCTGCCATTTTAGTCCCTAATTTTGTCATTTTCATCCAACACACTAACTTCTTTCAAAAAATTTAGTTAACATAGGTGAATTTTGGTCAAACCACATTTTTTTTGCAAGTGCGATAGTATGGAGATGGTATTGTGCCGGTTTACAATGAAGATGACGGCGGTGGTGTTGGTTGATGAGTGGGTGGCGGAAAAGTGGCCAGTGGTGGTGGAAATGGTGGGTGGCGGGGTGGGTGGGTTGGTGGTGACGGTGCAGGCAGGTGGTGGCGATGATAGAAGGTTGTGATGGGGTGGGTGGTGATGGTCGATGAAAATGGTAAAAAATGACAAAAGTCATGGACTAAAATGGTAGAAAACAAAACTATTTGGACTAAAATGGCAAGAAAAAAGTATTTAGACTAAAGTGGCAATTTTGATCAAACTCAAAAACTAAAATGGCAATTTACTCAACAAATTCCATATAAATATTGTGTACCTTTATACCAGCTTGAAATTGGGCCTCCCATGTCCTAGGATACTGTTTTTCAAGCAAATAAAGGAAAATCCATAAATAAAAATGACTTCGGTTAGTAATTTTGAGATTTTAATTAGTAGATTCTAGGTATTTTATTTAATTAGATTATAGTTTATAATCATTCAACAAAAATTAAAATCTTTACCTTCTTAAAGCAAGCTGTATTGACATTTTTTTTGCTAGAAAAGTTACGCAAATGATTCATTTTGGGTCTGTAATTATAAATTTTTACTTTAAAATAACCAGCCTTTTGATTAATTGATCATGAGTTAGTTAATTGTTGCACCCGTTATTTGTCGAGCATCTTTATCGCTACACAGAGGCGGCCCAACCATTCTGGGCCCAAAACCAAACAAAATATGGGTTATTTTAAGAAAAATGGGCCCGTCTGTACCTTCCAAAAGTTTTATTCATTAAGCATCACACTTAAGTAAATAACAAATAAGTTAATTATAAACAAAAGATATTTTAAATAGTAAAAAAATATTGAACTAATATTTATTTGAAAACAAAAATATTTTTAAAAACAAATTGGATTTTCTATATGCATATTTTTGGATGTTAGTCAACATGGAATTTGTTTATCTACAAGCAAAAGTTATACATACTATATTTTGTTTATCTAAAAGCAAAAGTTATACATACTATATTTATATACATTTATAATTTATAAGTTGGGGGAATAGTGTCTGGCATCTATATATACATTTATAAGCTGGGGAAATAATACCAGACAGCTGCCTGACACTCCCTCATTGGTCCAGGCATATCACGATTTTAACCCATGTTAAAAATTACGAATTCGCCCCTGCTCAAAATTATGATTTTGCCCCTGATTAAAATTACAGATTTCCCACCGCTTTAGCTTTTGGTAAATTACGATTTTACCCCAGCACGAAATTTTGTCCCCAGTTAAAAATTGTTATATTGTCATCTTTTTCGTTTTTTTTAAAGATGTGTGGGGGAATAGTGTCAGTATGCTGTATGGCACTCCCCCATTGGCCGGGTATGTTACGAATTTACCCCTAGTAAAAATTACGAATTTGTCCCTGTTCAAAATAACGATTTTGCCCTTGGTTAAAGGTTATAGTATTGCTATAATGTCATGGCTTTAGCTTTTGCCCAATTACGATTTTACCCCAAAAAAATTACAATTTTTGCTCTTTGTTCAAAATTACGTTTTTTTCATCGTTTTAGTTTTTTTTCTTGCAAAACTAAGATGGTGTTTATCTTAGTTGGTTAAGAAATATTCAGCCTACTGCCCTGCAACACGGATAAGGCATCTACTTGTTACTATACATATCAAAAGTTTTTAAATGGGCTTTAAAAATTTGGGTGCCCAAAAACCTTTACTCCATTGGTCTCACATAATTTAATGAAGCATTGCAAGCTCCCGAATTGTTAGGGACAGCATTTGGTGTAATTTAAAGTTATCAAGGCTAGGGACCGCATTGCAAGACTACAACCATTCGTCTCACATAATTTACTAATTTAATGAAGAGTCATTCATTTATTGTAGCATATAAAATTTGACCAGAACAGTTGTCACAAATGATTAAATGAAAATATTCCAACTATCTTAAAAACGTGCTTAAAACTGTTTGAAATAAAAATAAGAACGTCTATGGCTTTATAGCCTAGTGATATTCTAGGATGGGATAAGGCTTTTCGATCAATAGGTCATGGGTTCGATTCCCACAAGAGGGGTTTTTTTTCCATATTTATTTGATTTCCCCTTGAATTAGTGTATACGCATTATGCCTAGTGGAGATGGATATGATCAGGTGGTTTCGCTGGTGGCACGATGATACTCCAGTGATCCGTCAGTAATTCAAATTTGACGTTCAAAAAAATAAAAAAAATGATGGGATTTTATATATTTGTTAAAAACTTGATAACCTGCTTCAAACCTAGTTTTTTTCTGTATTTATTTTCTTCTTAAAAATATATAAGATTAAACTGTTTAATTACAAAAAAAAATAATGAACTGTAGGCGTTTATGCAAAAAAGTAATGAACTCTAGCTCAACTGGTAGGAGGATTTGAGTTCTTCTGTGAAGACTCAAGTTCGAATCTCACTTGGTGCAAAGTAGAGTGAGACACTGGTGGGCAATGATAGGAGACCTAGGGATACCTGGGTTCGATCCTTGAGCCAAACGGGTTTTACCGGTAATTTCACCGTCGTGCCTACGGGCGGGTGGGTTACCGGGTTTTCCCCGGAAGTGGTGGTGACCGACTCGGGTTACTCTTGGAGTACTTCGTCTGTTCAGTGGGTGCCCCGAGAGTACTCGAGATTGATTTGTTGGCCGTTAAAAAAAAAGAATTATTTTGTCCCAAATGATTTAATGAAATTCTAATTATTTATTAAACATGTCCTTGTAATTGTTTGAAACAGAATCATTGATGGGATTTGAATATTTACTGAAAATTTGATAATCTGCTAATAAAAATTATTAATCCAAACAACATTGTACTTGAACTGTATAAAAATTATTAAATTCTAAACAATATTGTACTTAAACTGTTTAATAAATATATATATTGACCATTTATAAAAATATATATATATATATAACTTTTGAAACCTTTTAAATACAAATAATATCTTAGGGAAGGTTAACGTACAAGAACACCTTATCATGTGACGGTACCCGACCACCATATATCACGCGTAATTATGAAAATAACGTGCGTAATTATAGTTAACCCAACTCATGCGTAATTAGGGTTTAACCCAACCATGTGTAATTATGCAAATAACGTGCACAATTATGTATTATAACGTATGTAATTTTGCACAGTTAATTACTGTTATGTCACCATGTTCAATTGAAGGCCTAGATTAGATCAGATGTGTGGTTGAGATGCTCTCGTATGCATCAATAAGGTGGTCTTGTATTCATTATTGTTTTATTAAACAACTTCATAAAAAATAGTTTATTAAGAAGTTTAATCACAAATGATTTGCCAAAATTTTAAGCATTCAAAATGAGAGTAAACTATCTAATTATGGATAATCTAATAGTGTTTTTTTATGATCAATTAAAACAGTTTAATCACAAAAAATTTAATGAATACTTAGCATTTATACAACAAAAATAGTTAAGCTCTACTTACTGAGTCTGCTGAGTTATTCCAAGTAGACAAGAAATTAATTTCTTGATCAGTTGGATCTTTAAAAATCCACTTATGACTGTGATCTGCTGCAACTTTTCCAATTAATCTGAAAGAACAAGAAAGAAAAAAAAATAAATAAACACCAACAATGATATTTTAATCAGTGTTTTGAAAACCAACTAGACCCGTAAAACATATCTAAACCAACAAGTTTTAAGTGAACCGAGCAAAAAAACACCAACGATGATGTTTTAATAGTGTTTTGAAAACCAAACCAGACCCCCGTAAAACATATCTAAACCAACAAGTATTAAGTGAAGCAAGCAAAAAACACCAACGGTGATGTTTTAATCAGTGTTTTGAAAACCAAACCAGACCCGTAAAACATATCTAAACAACAAATTTTAAGTGAACCAAGAGAAATATGTTTGGAAACGTCGGCTAGCCTCTCACTTTGCGGATCAACTGGTTTTTTAGACCAAACAAGTCGGTCAAACCGCCTTTGTTTTAGTTGCTACCTTGTACTTATTACAAATAATTAGCATGTACCCAATTAGCTGCTTGATAAATAGAACATGAAACTATATAGCTAGGTATATATATAAAGCATGATAGTAATAAATTTTAAAAAATACCCTTCCCCATAGTTGTAAATTTCATGGGACATCTTGAAGAAAAGCTCAGGTTGAAGACCATGGTATTGTTGGTATTCTTGGTTACTTGTCTCTCCGGCTGTTGAGGCTGCAAAATTACAGAAACCATCCTCCCATGCTAATATCCTGTTTTTATATATATATATATATATATATATATATATATATATATCAAGTTAAAAATGAAAAGTTAAATAATTAACCAAGATAATGAATAATTATTAAAAAGTTATGACAATAATAAGTTGGATTAAAATAGAATAACTAATGTACCAATTTCTTCTGTTGCCTCTTGACCTATCATATGTTCCTCCTTGAGTATCCCATCTATAATTAATTAATTAAGAAACATACATCAACAACATGAGAGACATATAAATACAATTGCATAATTTTGTGTATGGATTTTTATTAATTTATTTTTGACGAGATAAACAAAAGTAAGCTACTATAATTAATTAATCAATTAAGAAAACATAACAACAGGAGAGACATATAAATACAATTGCAAATTTTGTGTATGGATTTTTATTAATTTGTTTTTGATAAGATAAACAAAAGAAAACTACTAGAATTAATTAATTAATTAAGAAAACACAACAACATGAGAGACATATATAAATACAATTGCAAAATTTTGTGTATGGATTTTTATTAATTTATTTTTTATCAGATAAACAAAAGAAAACTAAAAATAAAGATTACTTTGGTGGAGGGTAGTTTCTAGGCAAGATCCTCCAGAAAACAGCATAGACCCACTGTGAGTTTTCATGGATGCAAAAGCTTCTCAATGTGTGTTGAAGGAGATGAGTTAATGTTGATTGATTTAGTTGCTCATCCATTGTCTCTCAACTCTCTCTCTAGAACACACACTTGTATCTATCCTTTTCTCATGAAGAAGGGAAACTAAACCAAACAATCTTTTCTCCCTTAATATTATGTCTCCTAAAACCTATATATACATACCAAAGGGACTATAGTCTAGAGGTAAGAATGTGGTAATGTGTGATGGAAAGAAAGTTTGAGGGTTTTAGTTCCATGATCAGCAAAATGTGTGAATTATTAATTTTGTGAAAATAACATTAAAAGAGGGGATGGTTAATCATGCATTATGTGGTGGTGGTGTTGATAGCTGAAAGTAAGGGGAGTGCAGACACTAATCGGCCTTTGTCTTAATTGCTGAGTGTTATGTGCCAAATGTCCAAGGCTTAATGCAAACTACTATCGAGTCGAAGATCTCATTGTAAGCAGCTTTTCTATTTCTATGTGGTAGATGTAAGACTGTCTATATCTTACCCTCTTCAGGCCCTACATTTAAAAGATTAGTGAATGTGTGAATTAGCTATTCTAAAATAAATTAAAACATAATATATATATATATATGTGTGTGTGTTGATATATTATACTAAGCTCTCATACACAAAAACACATTTTCTAGGATTTAAGTGCATTCTCTCTTTTTTGTGTTATCTTGACATACCATCTCTCTCTATTATTAGTTTGCATGACGAGAAAAAGAAAACCAGAAAGAGACGGAGTGCTAAGAATTATAAAAGTGGATTGAGAGGAAGATTGTCTTGTTTTTATGATTAATTAATTATGAAATAATATGCATATATGCAATGTTATTATATATGTATATACACACATACATGGTAAATATTATATACTAGCTATTTAGCTACATGCTTATTTTGTCAATCACTATTTAGCTACATGCTTATTTTGTAAATCTATTACATGTTTCACGCACATGCCTAAGGGGTGTGTTACACATATGTTGATACATATAGATGATTTTCATCATGATGCATAAATCATATATTCTAACTGTTTTGCATTTGGAAATGTTTTTATTTTTAACTTTATCCCCCTCATCATTTTTATGTGGTGTCAGTTTTGCAGTTTGTCTTTGTCCTTTTACAGTGGTATCAGCTAAAACTTGCAACAAATAATGTGAAGTAAGATGATTTGTTTTTACGTTCATAAGAATACCGTATGATAATATAATAATAATATAATTATTATATTATTACCACAAATATACACTTAAAAAGGCAGTATTTATGAACAAAATATATGCGTGGGCGAAATTTTATTCGGTGTTAATTATTGGGTTAAGTTATTATATAAAAACTTTTAAAAAAATAAGAAGTGTACAAAGACACAATTAATCACACAAGATGACACAATGTCAACCAAAATATAAAACAATGTTGAAAAATATAACACAATGTTGAGGAAAAAAGACACAATCAGTCGCAAAAAATACACAATGATGCAAATATAGAAAAGAAATAATGATAAATAAAAGACACAATAATAATAAAAAAATTCTAAAATCTACAACCTATAAATCCAAAAGTGAAAGCCTAAAATCTCACATTGTAGAGTTCGATAAGACAGTTTCAATGCCACTTGAATGAAGTCAACTGGAGTCTGTTTGATATCCTTTGTACGATTTCTTATTTTTAGAACCCTTTGTATTTGATCCTAAACCGTCATCTACTCATCTATATCTATTTTTTTAAACGGCATGGAACGACGTGTCAACCACCGTGACACCAGGCGCTGTGGCCAAGGTCGATTACTCGACCGCTGCCAGCCCCTTGGCTCTCCCAGATGCACGGAAACCCGACCTCCGCCCGCCCGAAGGCACGACAGTGGAATAATTGGTAAAACCTCGCCTCCCATCCAAGACAAACCAACTCCACCCGTATTTGCCCTTCACCTGGATACTGCAGAAAATAATGAGGAGAGTAGGAGTCGAACCTAGTCACAAGAAACACCAAGTTTTTCCCCAACAACTCCACCACTATATCATTGGCTCATCTATATCTATTTCTAGAGTGTTGTACTTATAAATGATATTATTATATTATATTATTATTATTATTATTATTATATTATTTGCAATAAATGTGAATCAATGGCATGAAAGGAATTATTTCTTTGAAAAACAAAAAATATTTGTAGAGGCCCACGGTACTTCACCATTTTCGAAGCCCCCCTTTATAAACTTCACCTATCCAAGTCACATTTAGGGTTTTGATAAATACAAAGAAACACAAATACATGTGCATGCATTGGGTATAAAGAATTTAGATATCTCTTATCTTTATTTTTATAATTATATTAAAAATTATTATTTTTTAATTAAATAATATTTTTATAATTTATCATTATCTTTTCTCTCCTTTACTCACAATCACTTTTAAAAATATTAAAAAAACTATAGAGATGAACAGTGTTTCTCATATATTTACAGATGAACAATTACATTTTTTCTATCCTACACTCATAACCACTCCTTATAATATAAATAACACACTCACATATATATGGGGGATCCATTGTAAATGCTCTCAGTATTGGTTATAATCGAAACCAAATGTTCGTTTTACGATTTTTATCGATCTAAAATATGTGTCTAACTGTCTAAGAATCTCATTAATTCTAAGAACAAATAATATAGTTTGATATGAGCAGGCTAAGAGCATACACAATGGATTTTTTAAATAAGAAATAAAAAATAGTAATTTCTCAGATAATTATATAAATAGGGATAAAAAATCATTAGAATACTTTTAGTTCCTTTTACTTGTGGAATTTTCTATACATTCGGTTATTCATTCTTAATATATTAAATTGTTTTTAGTACAATACAAATTTAAATGCTGTAAAATGTAAGGTATCAACCGACACCATGTAAGTGAGGCCATGTACTATCATGTATCTTTATGGATCCCCAGTCTTATGAGTTATCAACATGACCAAACCTTATTCTTTCCACACCATTACACATCATCAGTCACATATACATACATCATGTAATCTCTATATGTCCTCTCTCACAAACACATCCCAAACTTTCTTTTCACACCGACACCCTTCTTATCTTCAGTCCCATGAAAATTTAGTGAACTCCCTACCCCCTACTCCATATTTTTTTTAACGGCAAGAAACGTTTTGTCAACCACCATAACACCGGGCGCTGTGACCAAGGTCGACTACTCGACCGCCGCCAACCCCTTGGCTCTCCTAGATGCGCGGAAACCCGACCTCCACCCGCCCGAAGGCACGACAGTGGAATAATCGGTAAAACCTCGCCTCCCATCCAAGACAAACCGGCGCCACCTGTATTCGCCCTTCACCTGAATGCCGCAGAAAATAATAAGGAGAGTGAGAGTCGAACCTGAGTCACAAAGAACACCAAATCTTTCCCGTCCACTCCACCACTATCTCATTTGGCCTCCTCCATGATTATTGATTAATTAATATTGCTACAAACAAGACTTTGTTGATTAATTAATATGCTACAAACCAGATTTTGTTTACAATATCAGACAATGTGATCAATTATTAATTGATTGATTAATATTGCTACAAACAAGACTTTGTTTACAGTATTAGACCATGTGATTAATTAATAAAGTCTTTATGGGGCGTTATCTGACAAGTGACGAAAAGTGCATAAGAAAGGCTTTATGGGTGTTATATCTAGTCGTAAAGCTCCATACTCACCGTTACTCAAATATTAATTTTCTACTTTTTTATAATTAATTTTTAACTTTATAAAACTAAAAACCATTAACAAAAAGTAAAAGAACCATTTCATTAAATTAAAAAACATTACAATAAAATTAAAAAAACTCTAAAACTCAAAGATTATATTTTTTTATTCGCTCCTTTTGTTGTATTGTCATCTTCAACGTTTTTCCGGTTAGTTGGTCGTGCGGTTTCAAGTAGAATTCAAAGTTTTTTTCCCATTGTCTATCCCACATAATCTCGGTCACTTCCCGGTTCTCTTCCATACGTTGAGCCCCTAGGTCGCGTGTGTCTTGAAGGCATGGGTTCATATCCGAAAAGGCATTAGTCAAGTCGGATCCCACCGACAATGACTCCGGCCTCCTCAATCTTGCACCGTTTCTTCTTCCGGCGGGTCGTGCTACCTCTTCCGCCGACTCATCCGCCCCTTCCTCCCCGGTGAATAACAGATTAACATCTTTACGTCCATGTTTCGAGGGTCGGACTCGCGTGGTTTTCGATCTCTTTAACGGCCTTCTATTTGCCGACCGACCCGAAGTAGCTCCTACTGTGGTAAGGACGTTGGCTCATTTGGCGATATTACGAAGAGCTTGCCAGCACTTCAAGTATGAGAAATTACCTTGCCGGCTTGATATTCTATTAATCGTCGTTATGACCATTTTTCCATCCGTTTTTTACCTGTTGGTAAACGGATTGAAAATTTGTACACTTTTTGTTGATATCGGTCCACTTGCACAATATTGAATTCGGTAGCCAGTAGTTCTCCCCCTACCCATGAGCCCGAAAAAGAGTTCTCGGATTCGGTTCCAAAACACGCTTTTATTTTGGTTGTTTGCTAAAAAAAACAAAATTAATACAAAAAAATAGTACCAAACCCTTTAAAAAGTTTTAAAAAATATTACCTATTTCGGGTCTTCCAACACGTCGAGCCAAGCTCGAGTTAATATATACTCCTCTTTATCATCCCATGGTTGTACGTTTTTTTTCGTTTGGGTTTCGGTTTCTTTTTATGGTAGCGTTTGGTTTTGTTTTGTTGCGCTTCCTCTACTACCGGTTGCAGCTCTGTTTGTGTATCTGGGACGAAGTCGGGCTCGCATAGTGGCGAGCCGAAGGCTTTAGACGACCCGATTCCTCCCATGTTGTAATTCGGGTTCCAACCGTATAGATTTGGGTCCCATGAGAGAGGTTGATTCAGTAGGTTCATAAAAGCCGGTTTGATTATGATTGTACTCGACAAAACCGGATCCGTAGGGGGTAGGTCTAGTGGGAACCAGAGAAACGGGTTGGCCGTTTGATTCGTGTCCGCACTAGAACGCGGAGAAACAAAACAGCGGTTGCAGAGATGCATTGTATAAAAACCTAGATTTTTATAAAATAAAGATAGAGAGAAAATGGTGGTAGAGTGTGTAGGTTTTAAAAAAAATGAGTTGAAAAGGTGATTATATATAGAAATTTAAAAGAATTTAATTTTTAAATTAACATGACCGTTCAACGGTCAATATTTTTGAAACTTTCAAGTTTACGGCATTATGCATTTCATGAGAAGACAAAAAACCCAAACCATAGCACCGGCCGTAGCAGTGTGGCCAGGTGCTATCGGTCCCTCATCCGCAATATGCCGCCCGCTACAGATGGCCTTATCACGTACATCATATTATATCAGTTAACATTTACTAGCCATTGTAGACAAACTAGTTTTTGCCCGCCCACGTTGCGGGGCACTAAGCCAACTATTTCTCTTCCACAACATGTACGTCTGTGTTTCGTTTACTTGTACGTATTACTCATAACACGATCTCAAAAAAAATTGTATCGAGTAAATCAATTAATACAAAACACTACCATATTTTTGCTAAAAATAACTAAAATGCTGGAAGACTATAATTTTAAATTGGGGTCAAAATTATAATTTTTCAGGACAAATGAATGTGTTTTAGGCAGTCTCCTAGCACGAATAATAATTACACTGAGGCAACCAATTAAAACAAAACACCACTATAGTTTTGTCTAAAAAAATATTGTTGGCTGAGAGAAAAAAAAGCCAAAACCAATGGCAAAACTGTAAATTTGAACGGGGCAAAATCGTAATTTGGCTGGACCAATGGGGAAGTGCCAGGCAGCTGTCTGACACTATCCCCTCCATGGTGAATGTACTATACTAGTTCACGCCCCACCCGCATTGCGAGGCGGTAAGCGGAATATTTCTCAGTTTAATAATATGCACGCATGTGTTTCGGTTACTTGTACACACTATTTATAACACTATCCCAATAAAATTAGACATAAATAAAAATATGCGTATCAAAGAATTTTTGTTTTAATAAATTTTAAGAATTATAAAGTAACTTTATTAAAGCCCAAGAGTAGTAGCGCTTATCCACCACTAGCTAACGGTCACTATTCCCTGGGTAGATTCGTTATGGTAGCAAAGGGAATAGGCTAAAAGATGAAATATTAAAAGGAATAAAGTAGAAGGACTAAAGATGTACACTACCAAAACTTAAAGAACAGGGACTAAACACGCATATAAACAAAGTTAACCAGTAAGAAGAAAGTTTTTTTTTTCTAAAAAAAGGGCTAAAAACGTATATTAGCGATACAAAACGCGATAATCAATTACTTAAAAGAATAAAAGTAAATGGACTAAACATGTACAATACCAAAGTTTAAGCTGAGTGACAAAACACGCATATAAACAAAGTCAAACAATACGAAGATAACTTAAAAAAAAACAGAGGGCCGAAACCCATGTATTAGCGAAGCTGAAGGTTTAAAAGTTAAATATAAAAATAACCGATCAATGAGGGGGTGTCAGGCTGTCTGGGGATATTCCCCCTCATTATTATTGTGGTTATAGGTAAATTATTATTATTATTATTATTATTATTATTATTATTATTGTGGTTATAGGTAATTATAGGTAATGTAGTTATAGGTAATATAAATATAAATACTTACGGTGATTTTATACTTGGTAAGATTTATTTGGATCCGTTTTTTTTATTTTTTATATATGCAGGAAATAAGAATATCCTAATTTTTTTATTAAAAGAAAACGAAATTTGTACATCAATATAATATAAGTATTAAAAAGCTGTTTCTACTTTTTAACAAGCTATAACATTTTTGATATACTAAACTGTATCAAAATAACTTTTTTTTTAAATTTTCATAAACTAGTTAGTTTTATAATATAATGGGAACAAATCTTTCTTTCTATACTAATAAATGAAAATCTTTTTTAGACACGTGTCACTTCCTTGTGCCTTCTCACCTAATTTTCCTCTTTATCTCTTTTATTAAATAATAATAATAATATTATTAATATTTTTTAACAAAATATTAGATAAGAATACATATTTGTTTTTCTATAAATAATTTAAAAAATAAGAGAAGGATAAATTTTTGTTTTTATTATGATCATATTAAATAATAATAATAATAATATAATTTTAAACAAAATTTTAGATAAGAATAAAACATTTGTTTTTATTCTAATCATATTAAATAATATTAATAATAATTTTAAACAAAAAATAAGATAAGAATAAATTTAGTCAACACGTACAATATACGAGTTTTTTTAAGATATATCCTTTTTACTTTTATTATATAAAATTACATTTATACAACCCGTGTAATACACGGGTTCTAACTTAGTTTAATCAATAAATATAAATTAAAAAAGCTGCTATATATTTACAAATTATAGCTAATTAAATAAAGCAATGATTGTAATTTAATCGATTACAATACATGATTGAATAATATAATATAAGTAAATTAATAAATTAGATTAAGAAAAATTACTTGTTACATATATTGTACTATTATAGAATTTAATTTATATTCAAATAACTTTCTCCTTTCACTCTCAGTAAAGTTACTTGTAAAAACTGAAAGAAAAATAGTAGAATCTGAGTGAGTGATGAACTGGACCAACCATAGTGACAAAAAAGAAGTAGTTGTCTGACATTTATAACAGTGCTTTTGACAAACTTTTTTTTTCTACCATGGTGATTCATAAATACAGGTATTGTTGTATTTTTATACTTCTTTTATTATATATATTTATAATTAAAAATTTATATCAACTACATAACCTTTAATTACTTCTTTACACAGAAAATTACAAAAAACACAGTCACTTATTATATATAATCCTTTAAATGTAATATATAAAACATTTTTTTAACTACATCCTTTTCTCTTTCCCGCTATATATTTATCTTCTATCCATTACCTAAATATGCTTCCGGGTATGTTTTGACACTTATACTAAGTCTGAATGAAAGAACTCTAATCTGAATTGGTTAGACATTTGCCTCTAAACGGTTAAGCACTATACTAGTTCTTAATGGTTCAGACTTCTTACTAGTTTAGCACTTAATGGTTCGAATATTTTATTGGTTCAACACTTAACCATTCAGAAGTTGACAAACAACCCCTTTACATACCTTATCTATTTATAAACTTGATTTTTCATTTCTAAATGCACAAACGGCTGTAAGTTTCTATATAAAAGGTTATAAGTTTGAATTATGTTTTACTTTTGGTGAAAAAAATACGTGTGGAGTTAGATTTTTTTTTTGAAACGATGAAACTTTTATAAAAATATAAAAAATTAGGTCAGCAAGAAACTGAAATATAAAAGTTATAATATTAGTTACTTAGTTGCAACCAAGACAAACTATTGCAAATAATAAAATATTCCTTTATTTTAATATTTATGTAATTCCATTTTGTTTTATTTTATGTAGTAACAGGTGGATTATTTGCCCAATATTTTATGGGATTACGTATAGGAGAAATATAATGGAGTTTGCAGGGACAAATTCTGGTAGTATGACGTAAGATGATCAAGACTGTTTCTTGGGTTGCACATTTGTTCTTTTTAACAATTTTTTATCGTATTGTTGGCACATTGGCCTCTTTGAATCGACACAAGTAATATGTGTCTTATAGTAATACGGGTCATATAGACATATGCGACCCGTATTATCTCGTTTCAATTTTTAAGGTCTGAAAAAGGCTGACATTGTCTTCCCATGTCTGCTTAATACGAGTCGTATAGGCGTATACAACCCATATTGATACCAAGTTGTCTTTCAGACCTAACATATAAGGTTCACATGCAAACACTATACGGGTCGTATAAGCCTGTATGACCCGTAATAAGTACGAGCTTAACTTTTTGTAAGTGTTGAGTGACAGAAAGTGATGGATAGAACATTACGTCAGCCCTATACAGATCATATAGGGTTATATGACCCTTATTGGGTCAAAAAAATGTCTTCTTCTTTCTGCCTACATATTTGACGAAGCAGACGAAGGAAATCAAACTTCTTCTTCTTCTCCTTCTCTCGTTCTTTTCTTGAACGATTCCACTATGTCTTGGTTCTACCTCAATTACTTTTTTGGCGAGTCATCCCACGACAACACGAGCACGTTTATTCCAGAAATCAGTGTGGTACAGTATTTATTAATTTATTTTGTTTGTTTTACTTATGAAATACTTACCACGCCGTTGTTTTAGGATGGGTCAGCTGTCCTAGATTCTTACAATGGGAGAGTAAATGATGATCACGCGGAGGAGGTCGTGTCCGGCTTTCATTCCCATCAAAAGGAATCGTTGTTGCCAGACCTGAACGAGGTAAGCACTTATCTGTATTTGGGGGTGAATTTACCTTTATCGTTTACCCGTTGTTTTTTTAGTTTGTTGTGCCTCGCGAACCGTTGTTGCGAGACCTGAACGAGGTAAACATATGTTTACATATTTTTAGTTAGTTGTAGATGTATCGTCATCTTTTAACCGTTGGTTTTTTTCAGGTTGTTGTTCGTAGAGGCGATTACGGATATGGGTTTCTGGATTATGAATACGGTTATGGTGCCGCGTCCGGACAAGAAAACTATGGCAATAAGTTTTTCTTTAGTGATGCGTTGTACGTACAACAAGACGTTGGTGAGTATTCTTTCGGTCAAGAGTCATTGGGTGGCGAGCAACCCGCTTACCCTATATATAAAATTGATCAGGTATGAATGATATATATTATAAATCTTTTACATTTATTGTTAAAAAAGTTATTGCAAATGTTATATATATTTTTTCCTTTATAATGTTTAGGATTTTCTATCCCGTAAAGAGTTGAAACTTTGGGTAGAAAAGAGGGTGTCTAGAAAACAAATACGTTATTGTTACTAGACGGTCTAAGGATCACTGGATATGACTCCAATGTTTCCGTAGCGGTGAACATGAGAGTAAGGCCCCGGTTAGGAAAACCGAGAGCTAAAAATGCAAATGCACTTTTATTGTGAAAGGTAGACTCCACCAAAGTTATTGAGCTTGGCGGATAGGTTATCTTCACAAGGATTATATCGAGAAACATAACCACGACCCTGCTTAACATATGGAGGGTTACCCGTATGCCAAGAGACTCACTCCTAATGAGTTTAGATTGGTGCAAGAGCTGACAGAGTAATACATACAACCCCACACAATCTGGAAAGCTTTAGCCGAACAGAACCCTAAAAACAAATGTGTTCCGAAGGACATACACAACGCTCTTCAAAAGATCAGGGCCTCAAAGTTCGATAAAAATGACTCCCATGCAGTGACTAGAACAAATCCTCAAAGAGAAAAAGATGACCTATTACATATAGGTGGACCCTGTAACATCCGCCAAAAACCGGATTTACCAAACCCGCTTCGTTTATCAACCGAACAATCAGTTAAAAATTTCGTTGCGTATTTAATGCCCAAATTAATTTTAAATGATACATAATTACTAAGTATATTAGAATATAAAATTTATTTTAGAAAATGTTCTAAAAATAATGAAATAAAAATAAAATACTGCTGCCGGGTTTCGAACCCGGGTCAGCCGGAATCTAAATCCAAAGACTTAACACACACCCAAATCACCACTCCGCCACTTGATCATTTTGTGAAGTTCTGGGGAACAATTAAGTCATATATGCAACTGAAAGTCAACCTGTTACGCGAACTGAAACCGATATCGGCTTTCAAACCGATCAAGACGTTTGATCTCTCGCGGAATCCTGATCATAACCGATAAAACCGATATCTTAAATCAATTCGACGTTAATGAACTTAAATTCAGGTGTTTTTGGTTTTTATAACCGAAAACTTTTATTCTGAAATTATTTCAACAAAACACTCATTTCGCGATCCAATTTCATTCCCAAAGCTTCTAGCTCTGTGTTTATTCTATTTTCTGGTCGTCGGAAGTGCTTTCTGATCATCGCCGGAATTCTCTGCAAGTCGCCGGAAAACCAAGACTCAACTCAAACCGGTAAAATACCTCGACTTTACTGTTTCAATCAATTGTTAGAACCTTACTAACATTAACCCATCGCTCATAAATCAACCACACACGACATTGCTGGACTTTCTGTTTTCACCGGAAAACTCCTGGATTTGTCGGAAACTCGCTGATTACCGGTATGCTCATTGAAACATACTGATAATCATTACTCATTAGTTCAGTTTCACATCTAATCCCTCCAATCTGTTAATTGATTCTAACAGCCGAAGGTTCCAAAACAGAGCCGACGAGCTTCGCCGGATGTTCTGAAGAAGACGATCTGTTCGGTATTTTCTTTCCCCAAACTCTTCGGTTCAATGCTTTCAAATTGTTCATCTTGTTCATTAACTGAATTAATCACGTATCAGTTGCTTTGATTGATGTCTGTGTTTGAAACGAAGAAGACGAGTTCAGAGATGACATAAGATTAATTAAAATCGGAATTATAAACGGGTTAGACACACAGTCCAGCGGTGGACTGTGTGCAAATAAAAAACATACACGTCCCGAGTTCGATTCTTGATACACACCTTTGCAGTAATAAAATGCCTTTTTTTTGTTTAAAACTGAACCGGGTTAACTCCGCTATATGTTAAGTATAATAAAAACTAGGATATTTACCAAGATAGACACACAGTCCAGCGGTGGACTGTGTGCCAAACTAAACCACAGGTCCCGGGTTCGAGACCTGTGGAGCGCACCGAATCGTTATGTTAAAATCTTTTTAAATAAATGATTTTCGGATTAATCTAATTAGTATATAAATATAATTAAAAACAGAAATATTTCGGGTTAGACACGTAGCTCAGTTGGTAGAGCTGCGTGCACGCGTACGGGAGGTCTCGGGTTCGAGTCTCACCCAGCGCATACATGCACACTGACCGAACCGGTCAACAGGTCAACAAGTCAACGGTCAACGCAAAAATAAACAAATTTTTTTAATTTATTTAATTTAATTTAAAAATCAATTAAAAGTACTTAAAAATAATATTTTTAAAGATAGAAATAGCCTTAAACTCACAGAAATATATCTAAAAATTCCATTAAAATCCTTAATAAAATCCACTCATTTACTATATTTTCCGTTATTATTTAGGTTAATTATTTCTCGTTGTTCCGCTCTTCCATTTCGTGCGCATCTCATCATCTCCAATCAAACGCACCCAATGTGAGTGAATCTTTACAAATTCCCCGTTTTAATCACGTTTTGGGGTGTATCATGTGTCTTGCTATATATTATATTTAAATCATTGTGCATACATCATATCATGAACATGTGTATTCAGTTTGTTTCAACTGTTGTGTGGTTAGTGTTAGATGCAATTTTATCATTTTCAGTACATGCAATTTCATAGGCCGCCGCTCCCCGTTACATTATGAGCGTTGAGCATGTTCCCCATTACATTATGAGCGTGAACCTGGCGTGCCCACATACGATCGGCTCTGTTTGATGGAGCATTGATCGCACAAACATTTTTCATTTTCAGTACATGCAATACGATCGGCTCCGTTTGATTGAGCCTTGATCGCACATACATTTTTCATTTTCAGTACATGCAATACGATCGGCTCCGTTTGATTGAGCCTTGATCGCACAGTTTTATTTATGTTATTTATTGTATGATGTTGGTATGTTAATATATGCTATCATATGTTATTGTATGTTATAGTTGTGATTGCAAATTGCTACTGCCTGATTATTTACATTTGCTCATTTATGATTATGCACAATTTTTCATTGATAAAATAACAAGTAAATTAATATTAAATGTTTATCTAACAAGGTTCACTCGCCAACTTATGTTGACCCAAAAACCCCCATTTTTACACATGATACAGGTGAACCAGCTGCAGCCAGAAACACATAGGATTGGACTAGAAGAATAAAATGATTTAGAGATTGAAATTATTTTGTTTGGTTATTTCTTTGTATTGTATGGACATGTTTGGATTATTTGGAATGTAACTTTGACTTTAATAAATATGAAACATATTAGTAAATGTCATGAGCTTTGGTGATAACCCAATTATGCCCCGACTCTTATTCCGCTGCGGGTCGGGGTGTGACAGACCCTTCCACCAAGGTCGCTGAGAATACATTTTTTGGTCATGAAAAGTCCTATGAATTGTGGCGGGCATTCCCGCATGTTCTTATGATGACGCGACCTACAAAAAAAAAACATGTACAATCTCCCATTTGTGGAAGTTGTGGGTATGCCATCGACAAACCAAACAGTTTGTGTTACACATGCATTTTTTTCAAACAAGAAGGAAGTAACGTATGTCTGAATCCTGGAGAGGATTAGGTCTATGTTGCATGAGTGCATGGAGCCGCGTGTAATTCTTACGGACAGAGACCATGCCCTGCTAAACGTGTGCCAAAAAAATATTCCCAAGCGCAAACATATATCTCTGCAGGTTCCACACTTTACTTATTATCGTAAAATATTGCGGGAATTCCTTTACTCTGTCAGATTGGAAGGACTTTACTCGTGAGTGGAAAACAGTGTGTGAAACTCCGAACCAGGACTTATACGAATATAACCTCGACAACCTTCATAGACACCTTATCAAAGAAGAACGTAAACGTTAGTTTTGTTTTAAATTTATATATTCATTTACATAGATACATAATTTGAATATTTTTATTTTGTTTAGACATTTTTGCTTTCCTGTGGGATAATTGGTTAGTCATCCCGACATAAATTTATATCAGCATGGACCAATCAAAGGCTAACCTTTTACCCAAACACGACAAATACGATCGGCTCTGTTTGATAGAGCATTGATCGCACAAACATTTTTCATTATCAGTACATGCAATACGATCGGCTCCGTTTGATTGAGCCTTGATCGCACAGACATTTTTCATTTTCAGTACATGCAATACGATCGACTCCGTTTGATTGAGCCTTGATCGCACAGTTTTATTTATGTTATTTATTGTATGATGTTGGTATGTTAATATATGCTATCATATGTTATTGTATGTTATAGTTGTGATTGCAAATTGCTACTGCCTGATTATTTACATTTGCTCATTTATGATTATGCACAATTTTTCATTGATAAAATAACAAGTAAATTAATATTAAATGTTTATCTAACAAGGTTCACTCGCCAACTTATGTTGACCCCAAAACCCCCCATTTTTACACGTGATACAGGTGAACCAGCTGCAGCCAGAAACACATAGAATTGGACTAGAAGAATAAAATGATTTAGAGATTGGAATTATTTTGTTTGGTTATTTCTTTGTATTGTATGGATATGTTTGGATTATTTGGAATGTAACTTTGACTTTAATAAATATGAAACATATTAGTAAATGTCATGAGCTTTGGTGATAACCCAATTATGCCCCGACTCTTATTCCGCTGCGGGTCGGGGTGTGACAGATTGGTATCAGAGCCTTGACTATAGGGATATAGGATAGGTTATTAGACCCTTAGAGCCTATACTATAGTTGATTAGAAACTTATAAGATTTTTGTGTGTTACATGCCAAATTTCATGATGTTTATATGTTTTATGTTAAATGTTACATTCAATATTATGCAAGCATGTTCATAAGTATGTATTATCATATAATGCCTATCATGAATCATATTCTCATAACATATCACATCCATGAAAGCACACACCACATCATGATTGCTTTTACAATGATTTTTGTGTTTTCAAATCTCATCAAAGTGAGTTTTCATGACGGGCATGTAGTAACTGGAAGGGTACTAGTACCGGTAGTCGGAACGTCCTTTCTAGGCTGGCATTCGTATAAATCCAAAATAAAGGACCAGTTTGCCTACCTGGGAACTAACGATGAGAGTACGAAGTACCTATTAGGCCAAAGCATGCTATACCAAACGTCGTGTGAGCTAACCCCACTTTGAGTTGTCATTGTGTCTACACCTGGACACATTCCGACCATACATCTCATAAACATATTTTGTGGTTTGCATTCGGGTGATGCGAGTGTTAAATCGCCAATACTAATGTGAATCCTACCAAGCCAATAGCCATGGGGGCCCACATGACTATACAGGTGAAGGTATGGGGAACATTTGAGGCCCAACATGAGCAAACCCAAGACATCCTATGGATGTAGTTGCATTATTGATATTTATGTTATTTTCATTTTTCTAAAGACACATGACACCTAAAAAGACTCCATAAACTCACAATCTTCTTATGTACGTTCCTGTAGATGTCGGCTAGACAACAGCGAGGGGGTAAAAGATCAGGAAGATCTCACGAACGCTTGGCCGCACAAATCGCGAAACAAATGGCCACGGTGCTTCCTGACATTGTGGTCCAAGTACAACAAGCCCTCGCCACAAATCCCACTAATCCTCCCCAACAGAATGACCAAAACATCGGCAACCCTCCTACCAGCAAGTGCACATACAAACATTTCAAATCTTGTGATCCTCCTAAATTTGAAGGGACCGAAGGTGTCACTGCTCTCCTCCATTGGTTTGAGGAGATGGAAAACACTTTCCTCAACTGCGATTGTCCTGAGGATCGCAAGGTTCGATACGCCACCGGGAGACCATTTGGGGTAGCTCTCACTTGGTGGAATACTGAAAAAGGGAAGAGGGGAATCGATGATGCAATGGCCTTAACTTGGGAGGAGTTAAGGAAAATCATGACTAGGCGTTTCTGTCCTAGGAGTGAGATTAAAAAGTTGGAGGACGAATTTCATTCTTTAAAGCAAAAGGAGGGAGATCATACCATCTACAACAAGAGGTTCTTAGAGTTGAACCAAATGGTCCCTAACTTGTTCACCTCAACTTATCGCTTGATCGAGCATTATATTCAAGGTCTTCCCTCGAAAATTCAAGATTCAGTTCTCAGCAGTTCACCAGCAACACTTGAAGCTGCTATGGAACTAGCCACTGAACTGACCGAAAATCGCATTCGAAACGGTAAATTCAAAGAGGAGAAGAAGAAAGCCCCCATTGAGGCTCAAACTTCAAACCATTCTGGTTCCTCCTCGAAGTTTACTGGTAAAAGGAATCGAGCACAGGAAACTTCGCCGTCACACAAACCAATTACCCTATTCCTGCTGCACCCATTACCCAAGTCGCCCCTTCATCTGCACCATACAAAAGACCATACTCTGGCCCGTTACCAAAATGCAACCGTTGCCAATACCACCATTCTCCTGATCATCCTTGCCAATATTGCACCGGCTGTGGTCGCGCAGGTCATACTGTTCAAACCTGTCGCATACCTCAGCGAACGAACCGCCACCAGCCTTCAACCCAAACCCACCAACAAATAATGGGTCAAGCCCAACAACCCCTACTACTACCACCTACCCAACATTTAGCCCAAACATACTATCAACCCAACTATCCCATGGTACAACCTATGCGGGCTTGCTACAATTGTGGAGATCCAAGCCATTTTAGAAACACTTGTCCACGTTTGGTGAACATCATTCATGCCCAAGCTCAAGCAAATCCGGTGAATCAAGCTAACCAAGCTCCACCACCTGCAAGAGGAAGAGCTTATAACATCAACGCCAATGCTGTTGAAAATAATAACGGCCCAAACGAATCACCCAACTAATTTTTCCTCGCTAAGAATCAAGACTCAACTCTAATCGTCTAGTTTTAATGTTTTCTTTATGTTATCTCAATCTTTCCGTATTCCAGTTGTAAAATTTGGGAATTATGTATCCAAGAATTTTAATGCGATTTGATATTACAGTTTTGTTCTATACTCATTGATTTAACATTTATATCATCATACATCTCGACGTATCTCAATCTCATCATTTAAAGAAGTTGGGTTGTGTCACACTTTTACATAGACTGACCCCTTCGTCATAACCAACGAGAGAGGTACTGTCATCATTTAGTCATGTATCATCTCAGAATTTAGACTCAAGTTTTGTTCGTTGTGTTGTTTATGTTTTAGAGTCACATAGAACTGATCATGATTTACTGATAAAGCCAACGAAATTTGACAAGAATATGGTGGATACGCCGCTGGTACTTCCTATATATAAGTATTCTTGGCAAAGGATCAAAAGCATTACCAGGAGGTTATGAAAAGTTTCGTGTAGGTTTAAATATCGTCATGGTTGAAGTTTTTGTTTTATGATATATACCTTAACATTACAAATGTATCAGTTCCCTCAAAACTATTATACATAAAATCGTAAGCGAGATCAAAGATCAAAATCCGAGAAGCTCAGCATGCTTCAGTAACAGAAAGGAGACGTACGCAAGGAGCTGTCTTGTGGAGCTGAACTTAAAATTGAAACTAAATCCGACGGTATTCTATACTGTCTAGATCGCATATGGATTCCTGACCACAATAACCTTCGTGATATTTTTTTTCTCTCTTATGAATGAGGCGCACAAAACACGATATTCTATACACCCAGGAGCCGACAAGATGTATCAAGACCTTTGATACACCTACTGGTGGCCTGGAATGAAAAAGGATATTGCTGATTTTGTTTCCAAGTGCCTTTCATGTTCCAAAATAAAAGCTGAACACCAAAGACCCTCAGGACTTCTGGTCCAACCTAAAATACTTATATGGAAGTGGGAAAATATAACCATGGACTTCATTACCAGGTTACCTCGCACTTCTGGTTGGTATGACACTATATGGATAATAACTGATCGATTTACAAAATCAGCTCACTCTATTCCTATCCGCAAAGATTTTAAGAACGAAAAGCTAGCTCGTATTTATATCAGCGAAATCGTAAGCCGACATGGAGTACCGTTAAGCATTATTTTCTTATCGTGATGGTCGTTTCACTTCACGAACATGGCAAGCAGTACAAGCCGCTATGGGTACGCGATTAGATCTCAGTACCGCCTATCATCCTCAAACTGATGGTCAATCTGAATGCACCATTCAAACTCTTGAAGATATGCTTCGAGCATGTGTCATAGACTTCAAGGGAAATTGGGACGCTCATCTACCATTAGTCGAATTTTCGTACAACAACAGCTATCATTCAAGCATCGGCATGGCACCTTTTGAAGCTTTATATGGTCGTAAGTGCCGATCTCCAGTATGTTGGCACGAAATTAAGGAAGCTCAAATCATTGGTCTAGAATTGATCCAAGAAACCGCAGACAAGATCCATCAAATCCGAAACAATCTTTTAGCGGCCCAAAGTTGTCAAAAGAGTTATGCAGACAAACGACGGAAGCCTTTAGAGTTTACCATTGGTGATCATGTACTTCTAAAAGAATCACCGTGGAAGGGAGTAGTTCGTTTTGGTCAAAAAGGGCAAGCTAGCACCACGCTACGTAGGACCTTTCAAGATACTCGAAAGAGTAGGACCTATAGCTTACAAGCTTGATCTACGAGAAGAACTCAACAGGATTCATCCCACATTCCACGTATCAAACTTGAAGAAGTGTCACGAAAACCTTCACATTCCTCTGGAAGATATTCAGATTGATGAATCTATGCATTTTATTGAAAGACCTTAGAGATCATGGACTTCGGAGAAAACGACTTCAACGAAGTCGCATTCCAATTATTAGGGTACGCTGGGAGTCGAAACGGGGACCTGAGTTTACTTGGGGACGTGAAGACTCAATGCGCGAAAAATACCAGCACCTTTTTCCTACTACTATTACTTAAATTTCGGGACGAAATTTCTAAAAGTAGGGGGTACTATAACATCCGCCAAAAACCGGATTTACCAAACCCGCTTCGTTTATCAACCGAACAATCAGTTAAAAATTTCGTTGCGTATTTAATTACCCAATTAATTCTAAATGATACATAATTACTAAGTATATTAGAATATAAAATTTATTTTAGAAAATGTACTAAAAATAATGAAATAAAAATAAAATAGTGCTGCCGGGTTTCGAACCCGGGTCAGCCGGAATCTAAATCCAAAGACTTAACACACACCCACATCACCACTCCGCCACTTGATCATTTTGCGAAGTTCTGGGGAACAATTAAGTCATATGCAACTGAAAGTCAACCTGTTACGCCAACTGAAACCGATATCGGCTTTCAAACCGATCAAGACGTTTGATCTCTCGCGGAATCCTGATCATAACCGATAAAACCGATATCTTAAATCAATTCGACGTTAATGAACTTAAATTCAGGTGTTGTTTGGTTTTTATAACCGAAAACTCTTATTCTGAAATTACTTCAACAAAACACTCATTTCGCGATCCAATTTCATTCCCAAAGCTTCTAATTCTGTGTTTATTCTATTTTCTGGTCGTCGGAAGTGCTTTCTGATCATCGCCGGAATTCTCTGCAAGTCGCCGGAAAACCGAGACTCAACTCAAACCGGTAAAATACCTCGACTTTACTGTTTCACTCAATTGTTAGAACCTTACTAACATTAACCCATCGCTCATAATCAACCACAGACGACATTGCTGGACTTTCTGTTTTCACCGGAAAACTCCTGGATTTGTCGGAAACTCGCTGATTACCGGTATGCTCATTCAAACATACTGATAACTATAACTCATTAGTTCAGTTTCACTTCTAATCCCTCCAACCTGTTAATTGATTCTAACAGCCGAAGGTTCCAAAACAGAGCCGACGAGCTTCGCCGGATTTTCTGAAGAAGACGATCTGTTCGGTTTTTTCTTTCCCCAAACTCTTCGGTTCAATGCTTTCAAATTGTTCATCTTGTTCATTAACTGAATTAATCACGTATCAGTTGCTTTGATTGATGTCTGTGTTTGAAACGAAGAAGACGAGTTCAGAGATGACATAAGATTAATTAAAATCGGAATTATAAACGGGTTAGACACACAGTCCAGCGGTGGACTGTGTGCAAATAAAAAACATACACGTCCCGAGTTTGATTCTTGATACACACCTTTGCAGTAATAAATGCCTTTTTTTTTGTTTAAAACTGAACCGGGTTAACTCCGCTATATGTTAAGTATAATAAAAACTAAGATATTTACCAAGATAGACACACAGTCCAGCGGTGGACTGTTTGCCAAACTAAACCACAGGTCCCGGGTTCGACACCTGTGGAGCGCACCGAATCGTTATGTTAAAATCTTTTTAAATAAATGATTTTCGGATTAATCTAATTAGTATATAAATATAATTAAAAACAGAAATATTTCGGGTTAGACACGTAGCTCAGTTGGTAGAGCTGCGTGCACGCGTACGGGAGGTCTCGGGTTCGAGTCTCACCCAGCGCATACATGCACACTGACCGAACCGGTCAACAGGTCAACAAGTCAACGGTCAACGCAAAAATAAACAATTTTTTTAATTTATTTAATTTAATTTAAAAATCAATTAAAAATACTTAAAAATAATATTTTTAAAGATAGAAATAGCCTTAAACTCACAAAAATATATCTAAAAATTCCATTAAAATCCTTAATAAAATCCACTCATTTACTATATTTTCCGTTATTATTTAGGTTAATTATTTCTCGTTGTCCCGCTCTTCCATTTCGTGCGCATCTCATCATCTCCAATCAAACGCACCCAATGTGAGTGAATCTTTACAAATTCCCCGTTTTAATCACGTTTTGGGGTGTATCATGTGTCTTGCTATATATTATATTTAAATCATTGTGCATACATCATATCATGAACATGTGTATTCAGTTTGTTTCAACTGTTGTGTGGTTAGTGTTAGATGCAATTTTATCATTTTCAGTACATGCAATTTCATAGGCCGCCGCTCCCCATTACATTATGAGCGTTGAGCATGTTCCCCATTACATTATGAACGTGAACCTGGTGTGCCCACATACGATCGGCTCCGTTTGATTGAGCATTGATCGCACAGACATTTTTCATTTTCAGTACATGCAATACGATCGGCTCCGTTTGATTGAGCCTTGATCGCACAGACATTTTTCATTTTCAGTACATGCAATACGATCGGCTCCGTTTGATTGAGCCTTGATTCATAAATACAGGTATTGTTGTATTTTTATACTTCTTTTATTATATATATTTATAATTAAAATTTTATATCAACTACATAACCTTTATTTACTTCTTTACACAGGAAATTACAAAAAACACAGTCACTTATTATATATAATCCTTTAAATGTAATATATAAAACATTTTTTTAACTACATCCTTTTCTCTTTCCCGCTATATATTTATCCTCTATCCATTACCTAAATATGCTTCCGGGTATGTTTTGACACTTATACTAAGTCTGAATGAAAGAACTCTAATCTGAATTGGTTAGACATTTGCCTCTAAACGGTTAAGCACTATACTAGTTCTTAATGGTTCAGACTTTTTACTAGGTTAGCACTTAATGGTTCGAATATCTTATTGGTTCAACACTTAACCATTTAGAAGTTGACAAACAACCCCTTTACATACCTTATCTATTTATAAACTTGATTTTTCATTTCTAAATGCACAAAAAGTTGTAAGTTTCTATATAAAAGGTTATAAGTTTGAATTATGTTTTACTTTTGGTGAAAAAAATACGTGTGGAGTTAGATTTTTTTTTTGAAACGATGAAACTTTTATAAAAATATAAAAAATTAGGTCAGCAAGAAACTGAAATACGAAAGTTATAATATTAGTTACTTAGTTGCAACCAAGACAAACTATTGCAAATAATAAAATATTCCTTTATTTTAATATTTATGTAATTCCATTTTGTTTTATTTTATGTAGTAACAGGTGGATTTTTTGCGAATATTTTATGGGATTACGTATAGGAGAAATATAATGGAGTTTGCAGGGACAAATTCTGGTAGTATGACGTAAGATGATCAAGACAGTGTTTCTTGGGTTGCACATTTGTTCTTTTTAACATTTTTTTATCGTATTGTTGGCACATTGGCCTCTTTGAATTGACACAAGTAATATGTGTCGTATAGTAATACGGGTCATATAAACCTATGCGACTCGTATTATCTCGTTTCAATTTTCAAGGTCTGAAAAAGGCTGACATTGTCTTCCCATGTCTGCTTAATACGAGTCGTATAGGTGTATACAACCCATATTGGTACCAAGTTGTCTTTCAGACCTGACATATAAGGTTCACATGCAAACACTATACGGGTCGTATAAGCCTGTATGACCCGTAATAAGTACGAGCTTAACTTTTTGTAAGTGTTGAGTGACAGAAAGTGATGGATAGAACATTACGTCAGCCCTATACATATCATATAGGGTTATATGACCCTTATTGGGTCAAAAAAATGTCTTCTTCTTTCTGCCTACATATTTGACGAAGCAGACGAAGGAAATCAAACTTCTTCTTCTCCTTCTCTCGTTCTTTTCTTGAACGATTCCACTATGTCTTGGTTCAACCTCAATTACTTTTTTGGCGAGTCATCCCACGACAACACGAGCACGTTTATTCCAGAAAGCAGTGTGGTACAGTATTTATTAATTTATTTTGTTTGTTTTACTTATGAAATACTTACCACGCCGTTGTTTTAGGATGGGTCAGCTGTCCTAGATTCTTACAATGGGAGAGTAAATGATGATCACGCGGAGGAGGTCGTGTCCGGCTTTCATTCCCATCAAAAGGAATCGTTGTTGCCAGACCTGAACGAGGTAAGCACTTATCTGTATTTGGGGGTGAATTTACCTTTATCGTTTACCCGTTGTTTTTTTTAGTTTGTTGTGCCTCGCGAACCGTTGTTGCGAGACCTGAACGAGGTAAACATATGTTTACATATTTTTAGTTAGTTGTAGATGTATCGTCATCTTTTAACCGTTGGTTTTTTTTCAGGTTGTTGTTCGTAGAGGCGATTACGGATATGGGTTTCTGGATTATGAATACGGTTATGGTGCCGCGTCCGGACAAGAAAACTATGGCAATAAGTTTTTCTTTAGTGATGCGTTGTACGTACAACAAGACGTTGGTGAGTATTCGTCGGAAGTGCTTTCTGATCATCGCCGGAATTCTCTGCAAGTCGCCCGAAAACCAAGACTCAACTCAAACCGGTAAAATACCTCGACTTTACTGTTTCAGTCAATTGTTAGAACCTTACTAACATTAACCCATCGCTCATAATCAACCACAGACGACATTGCTGGACTTTCTGTTTTCACCGGAAAACTCCTGGATTTGTCGGAAACTCGCTGATTACCGGTATGCTCATTCAAACATACTGATAATCATTACTCATTAGTTCAGTTTCACATCTAATCCCTCCAACCTGTTAATTGATTCTAACAGCCGAAGGTTCCAAAACAGAGCCGACGAGCTTCGCCGGATTTTCTGAAGAAGACGATCTGTTCGGTTTTTTCTTTCCCCAAACTCTTCGGTTCAATGCTTTCAAATTGTTCATCTTGTTCATTAACTGAATTAATCACGTATCAGTTGCTTTGATTGATGTATGTGTTTGAAACGAAGAAGACGAGTTCAGAGATGACATAAGATTAATTAAAATCGGAATTATAAACGGGTTAGACACACAGTCCAGCGGTGGACTGTGTGCAAATAAAAAACATACACGTCCCGAGTTCGATTCTTGATACACACCTTTGCAGTAATAAATGCCTTTTTTTTTGTTTAAAACTGAACCGGGTTAACTCCGCTATATGTTAAGTATAATAAAAACTAGGATATTTACCAAGATAGACACACAGTCCAACGGTGGACTGTGTGCCAAACTAAACCACAGGTCCCGGGTTCGAGACCTGTGGAGCGCACCGAATCGTTATGTTAAAATCTTTTTAAATAAATGATTTTCGGATTAATCTAATTAGTATATAAATATAATTAAAAACAGAAATATTTCGGGTTAGACACGTAGCTCAGTTGGTGGAGCTGCGTGCACGCGTACGGGAGGTCTCGGGTTCGAGTCTCACCCAGCGCATACATGCACACTGACCGAACCTGTCACACCCCGACCCGCAGCGGAAAAGGTGATCGGGGCATAATTGGGTTATCATCAAAGCTCATGACATTTATTATACGTTTCATATTCATTAATACAATTTAATGGAAATTTACAATAAATGATACAACATGTTCTAACTATCAATCTAAGCTTCTTAGTTCTCTTCTAAGGCATTTCCTATGTTTTCCTTGCTTCAACCTGTTCACCTGTATCATGTGTAAAAGGGTTTTTGGATCAACATAAAGTTGGCGAGTGAATCCTATGGAAAACATTTGAACAAGTTTATCCAATTGATTATAAATAATGTGCATAACCACATATGAGTAAATGTAGATGTAAATTTATTCACATAACAAACAATATTGAATATTGCACACACATACACCAAATGATTGTTTTGAGGCACGCGTTGTTCGACTCGTCTCCCACGAGGAACTGATGGGCCTAATGAATGAGTTTTGAGGCACGCGTTGTTCTACGAACTGATGGGCCTAATGAATGAGTTTTGAGGCACGCGTTGTTCTTACGAACTGATGGGCCTAATGAATGAGTTTTGAGGCACGCGTTGTTCTTACGAACTGATGGGCCTAATGAATGAGTTTTGAGGCACGCGTTGTTCTACGAACTGATGGGCCTAATGAATGAGTTTTAAGGCACGCGTTGTTCAACTCGTCTCCCACGAGGAACTGATGGGCCTAAATAATTTGCATACAACCTTGACAACATGTAATACATCACAACCAACAATAGTTACATTCTAATTCAGATCATATAATGGTATAGCACGAGTTTGCATAAGAGAATTAGTTTAAGCGACACATGATACACCCCAAAACATGAATAAAAAGGGGAGTTTGTAAGAATTCACTCACCTTGGGTGCGTTCGGTTGATGATGTTGAATGTACGCGAAATGGTTTTAACCACGAGTGAAATTAACCTATATAAATAGCATTTTGGTTCGGTAAGCAAACGGGTTTTATTAATCTATTTTAGTAGGATTGTTGGGTGTATTTTTGTGAGTTTGAGGCTATTTTCTAACCTTAAAAATGTTATTTTTAATTAAAATAATTAAATAATAAAAATAAAAATAAAAAATTTGACTTTTTTTCTAACCGTTGACTGACCGTTGACCGTCGACCTGACCGTTGACCGGTTCGAGTGCATATTGTTGTGCGCTGGGTGAGGCTCGAACCCGAGACCTCCCGTACGCGTGCACGCAGCTCTACCAACTGAGCTACGTGTCTAACCCGTTATATATCTGATTTTAATTATATATATATATATATTAATTAGAATTAAACAGAAATCCTTTATTTTAAAAACGATTTAAATCCAGAGAACCGGTGCGCTCCACAGGCCTCGAACCCGGGACCTGTGGGTTAGCGTACACACAGTCCACCGCTGGACTGTGTGTCTCACTTGGTTATTAACTCGGTTATTAATATACTTAACATATACCTAAAATCAATCTGGTTCAGTTTGCGAAAAAAGGAATTTTTATTAACGCAGCGTGTGAGGAACAATACTCGAACTCGAGACCTTAGCGTTCAATGTGCACACAGTCCACCGCTGGACTGTGTGTGTAACCCGGTAAATAACTTGATTTTAATTATACTTAACCATTACCGAAACATCGTCTTCTTCACTGGTTTTAACCGGAAGTGACGATTGACTGGTTCGAAGATTAAAACATGTTCTTTAGCGACAGAGAGTTGATTACAAGTGAGATTACATAAAAAGAATGAAGAAATTGAGCGTGAGGTATACCGATTGAATTCCTCTGTTTTCCGGCAGAACTCCGGCGACAACAAGCTCTTCCGACGACGAGTGTCTTGCAGCAGAGAATCTTCAGAAAGCTTACAAAGGGTGTGGGTGACTTCGGTAAAAGTTTAGGGGGTTCAGTAAAGCTCAGAGATTAAGGACACGGTTTTCCGGCGACATACAAAATATTTCCGGCGAGTGAGTTTTCGCCGAGAAAGGGTGCGATTTGAGAGTGAAAGATTTCTGGTGAGTTGTGGGTGAATTTATAGGGTAGTATCGAGATGTATGGGGTCTGAATTCGGTCTCAATTCGAAGTCAGCCGTTCTCCGGCGGTTACGGCTGATTTCGCGGGTTCAGACGTCGGTTATAACCGTCGTGGGAGTTAATTCTTCGGTTAACTTGAGCGGAGACGTAAATTAACGGCGAAGTCGTCGGGATTTCCGACGACTGCTAATTGGGCGCAATTACTGAATTTAACTTCCGAACTTGAATATTTGAATTAATTGTTTCCTGTTATTATCATAAAATCAAAGCGGCGGAACGGTTGATTGGCTGGGTGATAAATCTTTGTTGACCGGTACAGACCCGAGTTCGAAACCCGGCAGAAACAAAACATTTTTATTTTGCGATTTTTAACAGTTTTTCAAAAACTAAATATATATCCCCGCTTAATAATTGATTATGTATTGTTTAAAATTATTTTGGGCATTTAATTCGCAACGAAAATTTTAACTGACTGTTCGGTTGATAAACGGAGCGGGTTTGGTAAATCCGTTTTTGACGGATGTTACAGAACCGATCAACAGGTCAACAAGTCAACGGTCAACGGTCAACGGTCAACGCAAAAATAAACAATTTTTTTATTATTTTTTATTTATTTAATTTAATTTAAAAATCAATTAAAAATACTTAAAAATAATATTTTTAAAGATAGAAAATAGCCTTAAACTCACAAAAATATATCTAAAAATTCCATTAAAATCCTTTAAAAATCCACTCATTTACTATATTTTCCGTTATTATTTAGGTTAATTATTTCTCGTTGTTCCGCTCTTCCATTTCGTGCGCATCTCATCATCTCCAATCAAACGCACCCAATGTGAGTGAATCTTTACAAATTCCCCGTTTTAATCAAGTTTTTTGGTGTATCATGTGTCTTGCTATATATTATATTTAAATCATTGTGCATACATCATATCATGAACATGTGTATTCAGTTTGTTTCAACTGTTGTGTGGTTAGTGTTAGATGCAATTTTATCATTTTCAGTACATGCAATTTCATAGGCCGCCGCTCCCCATTACATTATGAGCGTTGAGCATGTTCCCCATTACATTATGAGCGTGAACCTGGCGTGCCCACATACGATCGGCTCCGTTTGATTGAGCATTGATCGCACAGACATTTTTCATTTTCAGTACATGAAATACGATCGGCTCCGTTTGATTGAGCCTTGATCGCACATACATTTTTCATTTTCAGTACATGCAATACGATCGGCTCCGTTTGATTGAGCCTTGATCGCACAGTTTTATTTATGTTATTTATTGTATGATGTTGGTATGTTAATATATGCTATCATATGTTATTGTATGTTATAGTTGTGATTGCAAATTGCTACTGCCTGATTATTTACATTTGCTCATTTATGATTATGCACAATTTTTCATTGATAAAATAACAAGTAAATTAATATTAAATGTTTATCTAACAAGGTTCACTCGCCAACTTATGTTGACCCCAAAACCCCCCATTTTTACACGTGATACAGGTGAACCAGCTGCAGCCAGAAACACATAGAATTGGACTAGAAGAATAAAATGATTTAGAGATTGGAATTATTTTGTTTGGTTATTTCTTTGTATTGTATGGATATGTTTGGATTATTTGGAATGTAACTTTGACTTTAATAAATATGAAACATATTAGTAAATGTCATGAGCTTTGGTGATAACCCAATTATGCCCCGACTCTTATTCCGCTGCGGGTCGGGGTGTGACAGATTGGTATAAGAGCCTTGACTATAGGGATATAGGATAGGTTATTAGACCCTTAGAGCCTATACTATAGTTGATTAGAAACTTATAAGATTTTTGTGTGTTACATGCCAAATTTCATGATGTTTATATGTTTTATGTTAAATGTTACATTCAATATTATGCAAGCATGTTCATAAGTATGCATTATCATATAATGCCTATCATGAATCATATTCTCATAACATATCACATCCATGAAAGCACACACCACATCATGATTGCTTTTAAAATGATTTTTGTGTTTTCAAATCTCATCAAAGTGAGTTTTCATGACGGGCATGTAGTAACTGGAAGGGTACCAGTACCGGTAGTCCGAACGTCCTGTCTAGGCTGGCATTCGTATAAATCCAAAATAAAGGACCAGTTTGCCTACCTGGGGACTAACGATGAGAGTATGAAGTACCTATTAGGCCAAAGCATGCTATACCAAACGTCGTGTGAGCTAACCCCACTTTGAGTTGTCATTGTGTCTACACCTGGACACATTCCGACCATACATCTCGTAAACATATTTTATGGTTTGCATTCGGGTGATGCGAGTGTTAAATCGCCAATACTAATGTGAATCCTACCAAGCCAATAGCCATGGGGGCCCACATGACTATACAGGTGAAGGTATGGGGGACATTTGAGGCCCAACATGAGCAAACCCAAGACATCCTATGGATGTAGTTGCATTATTGATATTTATGTTATTTTCATTTTTCTAAAGACACATGACACCTAAAAAGACTCCATAAACTCACAATCTTCTTATGTACGTTCCTGTAGATGTCGGCTAGACAACAGCGAGGGGGTAAAAGATCAGGAAGATCTCACGAACGCTTGGCCGCACAAATCGCGAAACAAATGGCCACGGTGCTTCCTGACATTGTGGTCCAAGTACAACAAGCCCTCGCCACAAATCCCACTAATCCTCCCCAACAGAATGACCAAAACATCGGCAACCCTCCTACCAGCAAGTGCACATACAAACATTTCAAATCTTGTGATCCTCCTAAATTTGAAGGGACCGAAGGTGTCACTGCTCTCCTCCATTGGTTTGAGGAGATGGAAAACACTTTCCTCAACTGCGATTGTCCTGAGGATCGCAAGGTTCCATACGCCACTGGGAGACTGTTTGGGGTAGCTCTCACTTGGTGGAATACTGAAAAAGGGAAGAGGGGAATTGATGATGCAATGGCCTTAACTTAGGAGGAGTTAAGGGAAATCATGACTAGGCGTTTCTGTCCTAAGAGTGAGATTAAAAAGTTGGAGGACGAATTTCATTCTTTAAAGCAAAAGGAGGGAGATCATACCATCTACAACAAGAGGTTCTTAGAGTTGAACCAAATGGTCCCTAACTTGTTCACCCCAACTTATCGCTTGATCGAGCATTATATTCGAGGTCTTCCCTCGAAAATTCAAGATTCAGTTCTCAGCAGTTCACCAGCAACACTTGAAGCTGCTATGGAACTAGCCACTGAACTGACCGAAAATCGCATTCGAAACGGTAAATTCAAAGAGGAGAAGAAGAAAGCCCCCATTGAGGCTCAAACTTCAAACCATTCTGGTTCCTCCTCGAAGTTTACTGGTAAAAGGAATCGAAGCACAGGAAACTTCGCCGTCACACAAACCAATTACCCTATTCCTGCTGCACCCATTACCCAAGTCGCCCCTTCATCTGCACCATACAAAAGACCATACTCTGGCCCGTTACCAAAATGCAACCGTTGCCAATACCACCATTCTCCTGATCATCCTTGCCAATATTGCACCGGCTGTGGTCGCGCAGGTCATACTGTTCAAACCTGTCGCATACCTCATCGAACGAACCGCCACCAGCCTTCAACCCAAACCCACCAACAAATAATGGGTCAAGCCCAACAACCCCTACTACTACCACCTACCCAACATTTAGCCCAAACATACTATCAACCCAACTATCCCATGGTACAACCTATGCGGGCTTGCTACAATTGTGGAGATCCAAGCCATTTTAGAAACACTTGTCCACGTTTGGTGAACATCATTCATGCCCAAGCTCAAGCAAATCCGGTGAATCAAGCTAACCAAGCTCCACCACCTGCAAGAGGAAGAGCTTATAACATCAACGCCAATGCTGTTGAAAATAATAACGGCCCAAACGAATCACCCAACTAATTTTTCCTCGCCAAGAATCAAGACTCAACTCTAATCGTCTAGTTTTAATGTTTTCTTTATGTTATCTCAATCTTTCCGTATTCCAGTTGTAAAATTTGGGAATTATGTATCCAAGAATTTTAATGCGATTTGATATTACAGTTTTGTTCTATACTCATTGATTTAACATTTATATCATCATACATCTCGACGTATCTCAATCTCATCATTTAAAGAAGTTGGGTTGTGTCACACTTTTACATAGACTGACCCCTTCGTCATAACCAACGAGAGAGGTACTGTCATCATTTAGTCATGTATCATCTCAGAATTTAGACTCAAGTTTTGTTCGTTGTGTTGTTTATGTTTTAGAGTCACATAGAACTGATCATGATTTACTGATAAAGCCAACGAAATTTGACAAGAATATGGTGGATACGCCGCTGGTACTTCCTATATATAAGTATTCTTGGCAAAGGATCAAAAGCATTACCAGGAGGTTATGAAAAGTTTCGTGTAGGTTTAAATATCGTCATGGTTGAAGTTTTTGTTTTATGATATATACCTTAACATTACAAATGTATCAGTTCCCTCAAAACTATTATACATAAAATCGTAAGCGAGATCAAAGATCAAAATCCGAGAAGCTCAGCATGCTTCAGTAACAGAAAGGAGACGTACGCAAGGAGCTGTCTTGTGGAGCTGAACTTAAAATTGAAACTAAATCCGACGGTATTCTATACTGTCTAGATCGCATATGGATTCCTGACCACAATAACCTTCGTGATATTTTTTTTCTCTCTTATGAATGAGGCGCACAAAACACGATATTCTATACACCTAGGAGCCGACAAGATGTATCAAGACCTTTGATACACCTACTGGTGGCCTGGAATGAAAAAGGATATTGCTGATTTTGTTTCCAAGTGCCTTTCATGTTCCAAAATAAAAGCTGAACACCAAAGACCCTCAGGACTTCTGGTCCAACCTAAAATACTTATATGGAAGTGGGAAAATATAATCATGGACTTCATTACCAGGTTACCTCGCACTTCTGGTGGGTATGACACTATATGGATAATAACTGATCGATTTACAAAATCAGCTCACTCTATTCCTATCCGCGAAGATTTTAAGAACGAAAAGCTAGCTCGTATTTATATCAGCGAAATCGTAAGCCGACATGGAGTATCGTTAAGCATTATTTCTGATCGTGATGGTCGTTTCACTTCACGAACATGGCAAGCAGTACAAGCCGCTATGGGTACGCGATTAGATCTCAGTACCGCCTATCATCCTCAAACTGATGGTCAATCTGAACGCACCATTCAAACTCTTGAAGATATGCTTCGAGCATGTGTCATAGACTTCAAGGGAAATTGGGACGCTCATCTACCATTAGTCGAATTTTTGTACAACAACAGCTATCATTCAAGCATCGGCATGGCACCTTTTGAAGCTTTATATGGTCGTAAGTGCCGATCTCCAGTATGTTGGCACGAAATTAAGGAAGCTCAAATCACTAGTCTAGAATTGATCCAAGAAACCGCAGACAAGATCCATCAAATCCGAACAATCTTTTAGCGGCCAAAAGTTGTCAAAAGAGTTATGCAGACAAACGATGGAAGCCTTTAGAGTTTAACATTGGTGATCACGTACTTCTAAAAGAATCACCGTGGAAGGGAGTAGTTCGTTTTGGTAAAAAAGGGCAAGCTAGCACCACGCTACGTAGGACCTTTCAAGATACTCGAAAGAGTAGGACCTATAGCTTACAAGCTTGATCTACCAGAAGAACTCAACAGGATTCATCCCACATTCCACGTATCAAACTTGAAGAAGTGTCACGAAAACCTCCACATTCCTCTGGAAGATATTCAGATTGATGAATCTATGCATTTTATTGAAAGACCTTAGAGATCATGGACTTCGGAGAAAACGTCTTCAACGTAGTCGCATTCCAATTATTAGGTTACGTTGGGAGTCGAAACGGGGACCTGAGTTTACTTGGAGACGTGAAGACTCAATGCGCGAAAAATACCCGCACCTTTTTCCTACTACTATTACTTAAATTTCGGGACGAAATTTCTAAAAGTAGGGGATACTGTAACATCCGCCAAAAACCGGATTTACCAAACCCGCTTCGTTTATCAACCGAACAATCAGTTAATAATTTCGTTGCGTATTTAATGCCCAAATTAATTTTAAATGATACATAATTACTAAGTATATTAGAATATAAAATTTATTTTAGAAAATGTACTAAAAATAATGAAATAAAAATAAAATACTGCTGCCGGGTTTCGAACCCGGGTCAGCCGGAATCTAAATCCAAAGACTTAACACACACCCACATCACCACTCCGCCACTTGATCATTTTGTGAAGTTCTGGGGAAAAATTAAGTCATATATGCAACTGAAAGTCAACCTGTTATGCCAACTGAAACCGATATCGGCTTTCAAACCGATCTAGACGTTTGATCTCTCGCGGAATCCTGATCATAACCGATAAAACCGATATCTTAAATCAATTCGACGTTAATGAACTTAAATTCAGGTGTTGTTTGGTTTTTATAACCAAAAACTTTTATTCTGAAATTACTTCAACAAAACACTCATTTCGCGATCCAATTTCATTCCCAAAGCTTCTAATTCTGTGTTTATTCTATTTTCTGGTCGTCGGAAGTGCTTTCTGATCATCGCCGGAATTCTCTGCAAGTCGCCGGAAAACCGAGACTCAACTCAAACCGGTAAAATACCTCGACTTTACTGTTTCAAGCAATTGTTAGAACCTTACTAACATTAACCCATCGCTCATAATCAACCACAGACGACATTGCTGGACTTTCTGTTTTCACCGAAAACTCTTGGATTTGTCGGAAACTCGCTGATTACCGGTATGCTCATTCAAACATACTGATAACTATTGACTCATTAGTTCAGTTTCACATCTAATCCCTCCAACCTGTTAATTGATTCTAACAGCCGAAGGTTCCAAAACAGAGCCGACGAGCTTCCGCCGGATTTTCTGAAGAAGACGATCTGTTCGGTATTTTCTTTCCCCAAACTCTTCGGTTCAATGCTTTCAAATTGTTCATCTTGTTCATTAACTGAATTAATCACGTATCAGTTGCTTTGATTGATGTCTGTGTTTGAAACGAAGAAGACGAGTTCAGAGATGACATAAGATTAATTAAAATCGGAATTATAAACGGGTTAGACACACAGTCCAGCGGTGGACTGTGTGCAAATAAAAAACATACACGTCCCGAGTTCGATTCTTGATACACACCTTTGCAGTAATAAAATGCCTTTTTTTTTTGTTTAAAACTGAACCGGGTTAACTCCGCTATATGTTAAGTATAATAAAAACTAGATATTTACCAAGATAGACACACAGTCCAGCGGTGGACTGTTTGCCAAACTAAACCACAGGTCCCGGGTTCGAGACCTGTGGAGCGCACCGAATCGTTATGTTAAAATTTTTTAAATAAATGATTTTCGGATTAATCTAATTAGTATATAAATATAATTAAAAACAGAAATATTTCGGGTTAGACACGTAGCTCAGTTGGTAGAGCTGCGTGCACGCGTACGGGAGGTCTCGGGTTCTAGTCTCACCCAGCGCATACATGCACACTGACCGAACCGGTCAACAGGTCAACAAGTCAACGGTTCAACGCAAAAATAAACAATTTTTTTTTAATTTATTTAATTTAATTTAAAAATCAATTAAAAATACTTAAAAATAATATTTTTAAAGATAGAAATAGCTTAAACTCACAAAAATATATCTAAAAATTCCATTAAAATCCTTAATAAAATCCACTCATTTACTATATTTTCCGTTATTATTTAGGTTAATTATTTCTCGTTGTTCCGCTCTTCCATTTCGTGCGCACTCTCATCATCTCCAATCAAACGCACCCAATGTGAGTGAATCTTTACAAATTCCCCGTTTTAATCACGTTTTGGGGTGTATCATGTGTCTTGCTATATATTATATTTAAATCATTGTGCATACATCATATCATGAACATGTGTATTCAGTTTGTTTCAACTGTTGGTGGTTAGTGTTAGATGCAATTTTATCATTTTCAGTACATGCAATTTCATAGGCCGCCGCTCCCCATTACATTATGAGCGTTGAGCATGTTCCCCATTACATTATGAGCGTGAACCTGGCTGTGCCCAGATCGACTCCGTTTGATTGAGCATTGATCGCACAGACATTTTTCATTTTCAGTACATGCAATACGATCGGCTCCGTTTGATTGAGCCTTGATCGCACAACATTTTTCATTTTCAGTACATGCAATACGATCGGCTCCGTTTGATTGAGCCTTGATTCATAAATACAGGTATTGTTGTATTTTTATACTTCTTTTATTGTATATATTTATAATTAAAATTTTATATCAACTACATAACCTTTAATTACTTCTTTACACAGAAAATTACAAAAAACACAGTCACTTATTATATATAATCCTTTAAATGTAATATATAAAACATTTTTTAACTACATCGTTTTCTCTTTCCCGCTATATATTTATCTTCTATCCATTACCTAAATATGCTTCCGGGTATTTTTGACACTTATACTAAGTCTGAATGAAAGAACTCTAATCTGAATTGGTTAGACATTTGCCTCTAAACGGTTAACACTATACTAGTTCTTAATGGTTCAGACTTCTTACTAGTTTAGCACTTAATGATTCGAATATCTTATTGTTCAACACTTAACCATTCAGAAGTTGACAAACAACCCCTTTACATACCTTATCTATTTATAAACTTGATTTTTCATTTCTAAATGCACAAAAGGCTGTAAGTTTCTATATAAAAGGTTATGAAGTTTGAATTATGTTTTACTTTTGGTGAAAAAAATACGTGTGGAGTTAGATTTTTTTTTTAAACGATGAAACTTTTATAAAAATATAAAAAATTAGGTCAGCAAGAAACTGAAATACGAAAGTTATAATATTAGTTACTTAGTTGCAACCAAGACAAACTATTGCAAATAATAAAATATTCCTTTATTTTAATATTTATGTAATTCCATTTTGTTTTATTTTATGTAGTAACAGGTGGATTATTTGCCCAATATTTTATGGGATTACGTATAGGAGAAATATAATGGAGTTTGCAGGGACAAATTCTGGTAGTATGACGTAAGATGATCAAGACAGTGTTTCTTGGGTTGCACATTTGTTCTTTTTAACATTTTTTATCGTATTGTTGGCACATTGGCCTCTTTGAATCGACACAAGTAATATGTGTCGTATAGTAATACGGGTCATATAGACCTATGCGACTCGTATTATCTCGTTTCAATTTTCAAGGTCTGAAAAAGGTGACATTGTCTTCCCATGTCTGCTTAATACGAGTCGTATAGGGTATACAACCCATATTGGTACCAAGTTGTCTTTCAGACCTGACATATAAGGTTCACATGCAAACACTATACGGGTCGTATAAGCCTGTATGACCCGTAATAAGTACGAGCTTAACTTTTTGTAAGTGTTGAGTGACAGAAAGTGATGGATAAACATTACGTCAGCCCTATACAAATCATATAGGGTTATATGACCCTTATTGGGTCAAAAAAATGTCTTCTTCTTTCTGTCTACATATTTGACGAAGCAGACGAAGGAAATCAAACTTCTTCTTCTCCTTCTCTCGTTCTTTTCTTGAACGATTCCACTATGTCTTGGTTCAACCTCAATTACTTTTTTGGCGAGTCATCCCACGACAACACGAGCACGTTTATTCCAGAAAGCAGTGTGGTACAGTATTTATTAATTTATTTTGTTTGTTTTACTTATGAAATACTTACCACGCCGTTGTTTTAGGATGGGTCAGCTGTCCTAGATTCTTACAATGGGAGAGTAAATGATGATCACGCGGAGGAGGTCGTGTCCGGCTTTCATTCCCATCAAAAGGAATCGTTGTTGCCAGACCTGAACGAGGTAAGCACTTATCTGTATTTGGGGGTGAATTTACCTTTATCGTTTACCCGTTGTTTTTTTAGTTTGTTGTGCCTCGCGAACCGTTGTTGCGAGACCTGAACGAGGTGAACATATGTTTACATATTTTTAGTTAGTTGTAGATGTATCGTCATCTTTTAACCGTTGGTTTTTTTCAGGTTGTTGTTCGTAGAGGCGATTACGGATATGGGTTTCTGGATTATGAATACGGTTATGGTGCCGCGTCCGGACAAGAAAACTATGGCAATAAGTTTTTCTTTAGTGATGCGTTGTACGTACAACAAGACGTTGGTGAGTATTCTTTCGGTCAAGAGTCATTGGGTGGCGAGCAACCCGCTTACCCTATATATAAAACTGATCAGGTATGAATGATATATATTATAAATGTTTTACATTTATTGTTAAAAAAATTATTGCAAATGTTATATGTATTTTTTCCTTTATAATGTTTAGGATTTTCTATCCCGTAAAGAGTTGAAACTTTGGGTAGAAAAGAGGGTGTCTAGAAAACGAATACGTTATTGTTACTAGACGGTCTAAGGATCACTGGATATGACTCCAATGTTTCCGTAGCGGTGAACATGAGAGTAAGGCCCCGGTTAGGAAAACCGAGAGCTAAAAATGCAAATGCACTTTTATTGTGAAAGGTAGTCTCCCCCAAAGTTATTGAGCTTGGCGGATAGGTTATCTTCACAAGGATTATATCAAGAAACATAACCACGACCCTGCTTAACATATGGAGGGTTACCCGTATGCCAAGAGACTCACTCCTAATGAGTTTAGATTGGTGCAAGAGCTGACAGAGTAATACATACAACCCCACACAATCTGGAAAGCTTTAGCCGAACAGAACCCTAAAAACAAATGTGTTCCGAAGGACATACACAATGCTCTTCAAAAGATCAGGGCCTCAAAGTTCGATAAAAACGACTCCCATGCAGTGACTAGAACAAATCCTCAAAGAGAAAAAGATGACCTATTACATATAGGTGGACCCTGTAACATCCGCCAAAAACCGGATTTACCAAACCCGCTTCGTTTATCAACCAAACAATCAGTTAAAAATTTCGTTGCGTATTTAATGCCCAAATTAATTTTAAATGATACATAATTACTAAGTATATTAGGATATAAAATTTATTTTAGAAAATGTACTAAAAATAATGAAATAAAAATAAAATACTGCTGCCGGGTTTCGAACCCGGGTCAGCTGGAATCTAAATCCAAAGACTTAACACACACCCACATCACCACTCCGCCACTTGATCATTTTGTGAAGTTCTGGGGAACAATTAAGTCATATATGCAACTGAAAGTCAACCTGTTACGCCAACTGAAACCGATATCGGCTTTCAAACCGATCAAGACGTTTGATCTCTCGCGAATCCTGATCATAAACCGATATCTTAAATCAATTCGACGTTAATGAACTTAAATTCAGGTGTTGTTTGGTTTTTATATTCAGGTGTTGTTGTTCGATATCTCGGGTTCTAGTCTCACCCAGCGCATACATGCACACTGACCGAACCGGTCAACAGGTCACAACAAGTCAACGGTCAACGCAAAAATAAACAATTTTTTTTTAAATTTATTTAATTTAATTTAAAAATCAATTAAAAATACTTAAAAATAATATTTTTAAAGATAGAAATAGCTTTAAACTCACAAAAATATATCTAAAAATTCCATTAAATATCCTTAATAAAATCCACTCATTTACTATATTTTCTGTTATTATTTAGGTTAATTATTTCTCGTTGTTCCGCTCTTCCATTTCGTGCGCATCTCATCATCTCCAATCAAACGCACCCAATGTGAGTGAATCTTTACAAATTCCCCGTTTTAATCACGTTTTGGGGTGTATCATGTGTCTTGCTATATATTATATTTAAATCATTGTGCATACATCATATCATGAACATGTGTATTCAGTTTGTTTCAACTGTTGTGTGGTTAGTGTTAGATGCAATTTTATCATTTTCAGTACATGCAATTTCATAGGCCGCCGCTCCCCGTTACATTATGAGCGTTGAGCATGTTCCCCATTACATTATGAGCGTGAACCTGGCGTGCCCACATACGATCGGCTCTGTTTGATGGAGCATTGATCGCACAAACATTTTTCATTTTCAGTACATGCAATACGATCGGCTCCGTTTGATTGAGCCTTGATCGCACATACATTTTTCATTTTCAGTACATGCAATACGATCGGCTCCGTTTGATTGAGCCTTGATCGCACAGTTTTATTTATTTTATTTATTGTATGATGTTGGTATGTTAATATATGCTATCATATATTATTGTATGTTATAGTTGTGATTGAAATTGCTACTGCCTGATTATTTACATTTGCTCATTTATGATTATGCACAATTTTTCATTGATAAAATAACAAGTAAATTAATATTAAATGTTTATCTAACAAGGTTCACTCGCCAACTTATGTTGACCCAAAAACCCCCATTTTTACACATGATACAGGTGAACCAGCTGCAGCCAGAAACACATAGGATTGGACTAGAAGAATAAAATGATTTAGAGATTGAAATTATTTTGTTTGGTTATTTCTTTGTATTGTATGGACATGTTTGGATTATTTGGAATGTAACTTTGACTTTAATAAATATGAAACATATTAGTAAATGTCATGAGCTTTGGTGATAACCCAATTATGCCCCGACCCTTATTCCGCTGCGGGTCGGGGTGTGACAGACCCTTCCACCAAGGTCGCTGAGAATACATTTTTTGGTCATGAAAAGTCCTATGAATTGTGGCGGGCATTCCCGCATGTTCTTATGATGACGCGACCTACAAAAAAAAAACATGTACATTCCCATTTGTGGAAGTTGTGGGTATGCCATCGACAAACCAAACAGTTTGTGTTACACATGCATTTTTTTCAAACAAGAAGGAAGTAACGTATGTCTGAATCCTGGAGAGGATTAGGTCTATGTTGCATGAGTGCATGGAGCCGCGTGTAATTCTTACGGACAGAGACCATGCCCTGCTAAACGTGTGCCAAAAAAATATTCCCAAGCGCAAACATATATCTCTGCAGGTTCCACACTTTACTTATTATCGTAAAATATTGCGGGAATTCCTTTACTCTGTCAGATTGGAAGGACTTTACTCGTGAGTGGAAAACAGTGTGTGAAACTCCGAACCAGGACTTATACGAATATAACCTCGACAACCTTCATAGACACCTTATCAAAGAAGAACGTAAACGTTAGTTTTGTTTTAAATTTATATATTCATTTACATAGATACATAATTTGAATATTTTTATTTTGTTTAGACATTTTTGCTTTCCTGTGGGATAATTGGTTAGTCATCCCGACATAAATTTATATCAGCATGGACCAATCAAAGGCTAACCTTTTACCCAAACACGACAAATAGAGTCGAATGTGTGTTAAAAATATGACTGCTTGGAGACATGCTTAAGCTTAAATGAACGTGTGTTAAAAATGTATGTTAAATGTGCACACACTTACTAGCACCCTAGTGGCTAAGAATCAAGACTACTTTTTGCACCCATTGGTCATAAGTTGACACTATTCACCTGATAAGTTAATCATAGCAAGATGCCAATAAAGGTGTTCATAGATTCGATAACATATATATAAATATACAGGAATGATATAAAGAAAACTTACTTGAGTTTAAGAAACTCAATCTTCATCATTCATCTAAGAAATCTACGGTTTAGATTGACTGTTACAAAAAGTTGTTTTTTCTGACACGTGTTACAGACTGACAAAAGTATGTAACAGTTTTTTGCTTTTTCTCTTTCATATCTGACACAAAAGAATGTTTACAGGTTTGTCTGTTAGATAAAAAATTCTCTATAGCTTGTAACTTTTTTTACATGCACTACACATTGAAAACTCGTAATTTCTAATTTCGAAAATGTTACACTTCATAACATTTGCAAAATCTGTTGTTGAAAAAAAACTGTAACATATGATGTTACATATAATGTAAACAGGTGAAATGTGTAACATATACTCTTCTCTCTCCTGACAAAAAAAGTTATGTATCAGATTTTGAAAAAGATGTAACATGTGACAAGATTAGATTCATCCATTAAGTTTCTTGGGTTTTGTAAACTCATTAGGAATTTTCTTGATATAATTGCCCTATACATAACTACATAACCGATAAACCTAGAATGAGAGTCCATAACATTTGGCGCCAACATATTTTAATAGTAAGATTACAACAAGGGTGAAGGAAGCTTTTACCATGCTCAACAGTTTTATATTTGTGAGTGTGGTAATATTAGTCTCAACCAAAATCTAAGAGAAGCTATAGTTGGAATTTAGTATACACTGTTTAGATATATTCTTTTCTGTGAAATATATTAAATAACAAAAGTATATATTTTTAAACTCTCGTCACATTACAGAGACAACAAGTCCATAACCAAATAATTGCAAACTTATTAAGGTTCAGTAACATATAATTAATGCAATCATAACTTTTTAAATATTGTTCTTTTCTTTTAAGTTTTCAGGTATTTTTCTTTCATGAGATACGCGCAGCATAGTGTGGGCGGGGGAGTGCGATCGACCCCTCGAACTTTTCGCTCAGTAGTGAAGAGTTTGTAGTTTGCGTATATAAATTTTTAAGTATATATGTTTTTACCCCCTGATTTTATATAATTTTGGGTATATACGTTTTCAACCCGCCGGTCGAAACTCTCAAGCTTCGGCACTGGGTCAGCTGACAAGTTCTTTATTAAAACATGAACGAAGTATTATTATGTTTTGAAATACTATAATAATTTGTAGTGAACTGTGAACAAAGTTAAAAACAAATTAGATAGTAACTCTATCGTATAACTAAATGCGCTTCCTAGTAACCTGGTTTACAAATTGTGATAAAACTCACCATATAACTTCGTCGTGTATTACGCACCTACCTGTATCTCAACGTAATACTTCTAGTTGAATGGCTAAGGGACTGTCTGGCAACTCCTGAATGAGTAAGTGATGAACTGGTAAGAGGTCTGAACCATATTAAGTGCTGAACTAGTAAGAGGTCTTAACCATTCTGAACTAGTAAGAGGTCTTAACCATTAAGAGCCAGTATAATGCTTAAACGTTCAAGGGCAAAACCTCTGACCAATTCAGATAAGAGGTCTTAACCATTAAGACTCAGTATAATGCTTAACTATTCAAAGTCAAATGTCTGAATCATTCAGACATCTGCTCACGAAACAAACAATTTGAACTATTAATTACTGAAAACCATTGAGAGGCTCATTAAGAGCTAAACAAACAAAATATGTAGTTTTTATATAACTTTTCATTTTCAGTAATAAAGTATAAAATTTGGAGATAAAAACGTCACAAATTGGATTGTTAGGTTTTTACAATGGCACAAGGTATATAATAATTGGGAGATGGGCATGCAATGGTCTTTTTTAAGAGAGAGCCACCGAATCCTTCCATCAAGTTATCCATTTTTTAATTTTTTTTTTTGAAATATCTATATCTATATTCTATTTAATCTTTATTAAAAAAAATTAGAATATCTATATCTATATTCTATTTATACTTTATATAATAAAACAAAATGTCGAAGTATACTTACTAATTTAAAACATCCAGATACACTAAATCCAAATTTATGGCACGACTCTTTTAATATATCAATTCTTTCAACACAACTTGAAAAAATCCTATAATTTTATGGAAAGAAGACCCGTTATTTATTCATCGGTGAAGATGAAGATACTAACCATCAGTACCCTATTGGTGAATTTCGTGTTTAATTCGGGCATGGGTAATGACATCACCAATGTAACGGAGATCACCAAAGGCCACACGCCACTGGCGGATCAACGAGTGAAGATTCATTAACGAGCATTTACAGATCACCGATGACCATATAACTGGTTGATCAAAGATAAAATGTCCAGTGACGGATCACCAATTATATGTCACTAATGTATTTTTCACTGACACATCACTAACGGTCTTTCATGACGTCAGTTAGTTTGATCCCGCGGGGTCGCTGAAGATTTTTTTGGTAGTGTTAAATTTTTAATTGTAATGTATAAAATGGTTGTACATGAATTCATTCACATGTGTACATGTATATATATTACAAATACAAATATATGTGCACAATTATTTGCAGATAAGAAAGGAGGCAAAAATCTCAGTATCTCACTCCTCCAAAATTCCAATGAAATCTTCTTATACGTAGGCTTATTTTTATCTCCTGTTTATTCTAATCATATTTTAATATTTTGGAATGTCTAAAATTGTTCTGAAATATCTTCTTCTATTTATTAAAATTTAAAAGCCAAATACATAATTGCAGTGAATTTTTTGAGGTGATAAAATCACAACCCCATAAGCATAAGTGATTGGTTTGTCCCAACTCTGATTTTTAATTTTTTAATCTTTCTAATATATACAAAATGTTCAATTTCCAACGAAATTGGTGTGCCTGCAGTTCCCGGCACCATCCAAAATCATAAAAACGCTCATATAAACATATACTAATAGTGGATTTTATTAGAAAGAGTAAATTGGCAAAATCTTCACTGAGTTTGGATATTTTTGTCAGTTTCATCTAAAACATCTTTTTTATACCATATTGTCTTTCATTTTTGTGATTTTTTGTCCTTTTTATTCAAACATATGATATGGGTTATTTTTTCCGGCAGATATTTGGATCAAAATGGAAAATTTCTCAAACCTCAGGTTACGATTATGGCAAAAAAATTAGACGTTTGGATGAAAATGACAAATTAGCCCAAAAGTGAAGGACAATATGGTACAAAAAAAGTTTTTTTAAATGAAACTGACAAACGTGCCCAAAACTCAGGAACGATTTTGGCAATTCACTCTAGAAACCAAAACGCTAACAATATACTTACCAACTTAGAGGAAATCAAAAGCTAACCAATTTGTCCATTCTACAGAAAACATTTTTGCTCTATTTCACCTTAGAGGAAATCAAAAGCTAACCAATTTGTCCATTCTACAGAAAACATTTTTGCTCTATTGTTCACCAAATATAACTAGTAGCTTTAATATCCGCCATAAGCCTTGCAATTTCAATCCTTTTGCCTGAGAAGACGAACTCATTGCGAAGTTTCCAAATACTCCAACATGCTATTAACATAATAGCATAAACATACACTTATATGCATAATACATTGCACCGAATATGACATCCTAGTGATTAAATGGTGTGCTCTTCAACCAAAACACTAGGAGCTCAAATCTTAGAAGGTGTAGACCAATGGCGAAGCTTGAGATTTCCGATTGGGGGGTCGAAAACGTATATACCTTTAAAATTATCAAACCGGGGGGTCGAAAAAGTATAGACCTAAAAATTTTATACGAAAACTACATACCGGACACTATTGAGCGAAAAGTTAGGGGGGAAAGTGTGGACATTAGTGTATTTAACTATTAGTCCTAGGAAAATCTTGAAGTTATAGGTCAAAAAGAAGCATGCATGATGTATACATATGTACTTGCATGAGGATATACCTACATACATATATATACACACATATGATCAGTTATGATATGATTTGAATACTGTGATAGTGTAAATACTAGGATGAACATAATTAAGTTTCAAATAAAACAAGAGTTGATACATGAAAAAGAAATACTATGTACTTGTAAAAATATAGTTAAAAGGTAGTTCAGTTTTCGTGTATTTAAAGGGAATTTAACAATTTATAAAAATAAAGCCGATGCGTAAAATTTCTTCGCTCATATCATAAGCGTTTTAAGGTAAAAATGTGTCATAATAAATATATACAAGATAGAAAATAAAACTAAAAAAAATAATCCTTCGTTATTTCTCATGTTAAACACATTTAAACAATAACCTTAGTTAATATACACACATGTTACGTACGTCTAAGTTTTGATATGCACATGTACATATAATATTAAATTTTGTTTATGTGCGGCATCTCAATGCCTCCTAGATACGACTATGATTTTTATTTTTATTTTTGTATATTCCACATCAAAAGAATAAAAAATACATATATATAAGACATCAAAAATATTCTATTAAGTACTTAAATTTCCTCTAAAGTGTAATTGTACTTCTTGCATCCGTTCTAGTAGTTTAGACTGTCCATAGTGGGCGGTATCTCCCCCAAACACGCCCATAAACGCCACCGCCACCGCCCCCGCCGGCGTGTTTGGGCGTTTTGTTTCACAAAATCTTCGGCAGTGTGTTTTTAATCACGCTGAAATGGCACGAGGGTTTGATATTTTGACCAATGACTTGCTCCTATTCTTTGTTTGGCCAATAACAAATTTTAATGGTTTTTTTTTATTTAAATTCTATTTTAACACCCTTTTAACATGATGCCCACATTCCCACTACACCCATTTTAGAAAACGCCTCATAATGCCCATTACTGTCTGGGCTACCACATGGCACAAAACGCCCAAGGTTGAGGTGTTAACCACTACACATGGTCTTACATATATATAGTTTGTGATTTAGTCTCTACCTAATTACTAAAGAGTATATAATATATTTTTTTAAACAACTTAAATTACATTAAATTCGTCTTTGACGAGACTCAAACCCTTAACCTTAAGAGAAGAAACACCTTAACTTCAATGACTTTGCTAATTAGACCAACCCTCACTTCATAAAAATATTACTTGATAGTATAATTTGTTTGATAAAAGGGTCTCATTTTTTTTAATATATTTCATTAATTTTACTGAGTTATAGGTAGTTTTGGTTGCTTTTGGGAATGTCACCGAATGTGTAATTGTGCACTAATACAAAGATAACTTAAACTCTCGTTACAACTAATTTATGCACCATTTTCGACCAAATTTAGCTATAAAAAATTCCATATCAGAAATATCCAATTTTCTCATTGTACTTTTTTTAATAAGATGCCCTTTTTTCAATACCTGAAAGTGTGTATTGTGTCACGTGAATGCATAAGATGTCAAAATCTTGGGTTAAATATTTCGACAACTTTTGCTTCCATACAAAAAAAAAAAAAAAGGAAAGCAAATAAAAGGATACGCATATATACAATGCTCACCCTTTCCATTCCCTGTAAAAATCTTTTCTCTCAGGGTAAAAACTAAAAACAGAATTCATATTTTTGCAGAATCATTCATAACTTGCTGTAAATATTATATGGAAAACTATATTTATATTAAGGGATATTAGATTTATATATTTCACAAATTAACCGATACTACTCCCAACTTTTGATTTATACTACACTACTCCAGCTTTCAACTTATTAGCCGATAACACTCTCAAACTAACTTGCTCAGTTAGTTTTTTGCTGATGTGACACTTGTGTGTTGATGTGGCATCTGACATGGATTTTTTTGATGACGTGGTATATGGCTTGGCTTTTTGATGACGTGGCATATGACTTGGCTTTTTTGATGATGTGGCACTGGTTTGGTGATGTGGCAGCTGATGTTGGAAAACTGGGTTTAGTTTGAGAGTGCTATCGGCAAATAAGTTGAAAGTTGGGAGTGATGTGGTGCAAATCGAAAGTTGAGAGTGTTATCGGCCAATTCGTAAAAGTTGAGGTTATTTTAAAATCATACATCCGCTAGATCGACTACTAAATTTTACAAAAATGTCTAATATGGGACTGGAACGCGCAACCACTTAAGAGACAACAACTGCTATACTCATAGGGTGGAAGGAGTGCCTTCGGGGAAGTGGAGCGGGGATTGAGTTTGCCGATCGGGTAGATGCACCGGGTGTTTGAGCGGTGAGCGGGAGGGGTGTATGCGGTGAGTGGTCACCGAATGGTGAAGAAGAGAGAGCAGGGAGAGAGAGAGGGGGTTAATGGTGGGCCCCACCCTCATTAAACCAATCACAAATTTATCTTTTAAAAAAAATTGTTTACCACTTTCCATGTATTTGAGCACTCATAGTGTTTGAGTGTAAAATGGAAAGTGCAGTGGGGAGTTGACATTGACATGATATTATTGGCTACAAATTTTTTTACACTATCCATTTGAGGCACTCCTTCCACCCTTAGAGCATTCACACCCTATACTCTAAATTTCGTGAGAGTTTTTATATTATAAAAGGTGGTTGTAAGTAGTTGTGAGTGAATGAGAGAGAAAATGTTACTGTTCATCTGTGTATTTGGGGAACAATATTCACCATGTGTAATTTTTTAATATATTTTGAAGTAGTTATGAATGGAGAGGAGAAAATATAATGATAAAAGTATAAAAAATACTATTTTAATGAAAGAAAAGAAAAATATAGTTGTTTTTAATGTATAAGGTAAAAAATGATGAATATGATGTAAATGCTCTTAGTACCTTTAAACTACAAGCCTTTTAGTATTTATGTTTACGTCTTAAAGTTGTATCAACCTTCATCAATAAAGGTTAAGATCTTTGCAGGGGGGACCTAGCTTATACGAAGGGGCAACCCCGCTACGGCTTGGCGCTTCGGCGGAAGTGTAAGATTATTGTAAATTTTGGAAAATTTTGACGTTTTTCCGATTTCGTTACGGCTTTTTTTATAAAACGTTACGGCTTAACGGGTTTTTAGATCCGCCACTGGATCTTTGATTTGCCTTATACAACACGATTGTGATAAATTTAAACTATCCTACTTTTCTCTTTCTTTTGGTTGTCAGATCCAAAACATAATATTTACTTTATTAGTCAGCAAAGATAATATCTAATTGTGAGAGTTTTGTTTTTATGCAAACATACCCTTGGCTCATATGTCAATCTTGATATTATCAAAACCAAGAGTATACATTTTTTTAAGCTTCTCTAAACTATTCAAATCCTCTCGGTGTATAAACGTAACAACACATAGAAATACATTTGTTTGGGAATATCAAAGTAATAAAGAAAAATAAAAATTAATCTAAACTAAGCAAAATCTATAGGGAGAAAGTAAATTGTAAAACTACTCTTAACTAGTTTCTACTATGAAGGGTTATGATCCCAAACAATGTACTCAACTGCGCACAGGCACACAACCATATCCATTCCAACGACTAGAATCATCTTGCATGGGAAATCTCACACGCGTCTACACCCACGTGGCTAGTGAAATTGTGTAAGAGATAGCAAGTACAAAGGAGAGACACGTGGCACCAACCAAACGTCGTCATACCCTGCTACACGATCTCCATAGGACAACTGATGGCAGACCGACAAAAGGTATACCTAGGCAGTGCCAAGTGACTAGTGGCATGGCACCACGTCAGCCCACCCTGCAAACAATTCTTGTCGTGTCGGAGGAGACCAAAGGGATATTCACCGACCAGGACAGCTGTACCAAGGCTCATCAGCCCACCATTCTCTCTCTCCTCATTCGGCTATAAATATGAACCTTCACCTCCAGGTTTAAGGATCGGTTCTCTCATTCTCTCACTATTAACACACACTCGTTTACTCTTCTTAAACAATATTTATTCTCACATTGGATGGTGGTTACACTGAGAACCCCCACCTATCCTCCTTGTAACGAGTCTAAGTTAAGGATTAACTTATTATTGACAAGACCACTCCCACAGAGATAAACCCATTTATTTAGACTTAGTGTTTGACGGTAGAAACTATTCTTAGCTCTTTACTCTTAACAAAATGATTCCCCTAATATAAAAGAAAATAAATCCTAATAAGATTTAGATACATCAATAAAGCAAAATGTTTTGGATTATTATATAAATTAAATTATTTAATTTTTTAACGAGTATTACATGTTACGTTTGGGTCAAAAGCTGATAGCATCAAAATAGCAGTCATGAATATAGTACATTATGATAAACATACTACCTTAATGGAGTAAAATGTTTTGATGCTCCTTTACCTCACTTGGCATTATCATGTTAGGCTTCCTTCTCATAGTTTATTAGTTTTCTTGAATTTTTTTTTACTTTAGTTATCAATTTTTTCAATTTTAAAAGTTAGTTTTTATTCATTAAATTAACAATCACAAAATTAATCTAAGTTGGTTCTGCTTATAACTTTTTATTTCTTTATTTTTCAGTTTACTGGAAACCAATGTCTATGCGACGCATGCATAGTAGCACTTTTGCGCCAACTAGACTTCTTTTGTATCGATGAGACATGTTACGTCGCCCTATCATGACGTTTAGCGTAATGTGATGGGTTTGTGCACTATGGTACAAAAACGGAAAAAATTTGCGTTTACAGGCACAAAAGTGTATCCTTTAAGACACGATTGTAATCATTTGTAATAGTAAAAAGATTAATTTGAAAAAAAAATGTCAGTTTTTTTTGGAAGGATATTTCATTAACCAACGACTAGCACGAAGCTAGCAAAACAACAACGATTACACAATAAATCCACATCAATTTTTCCAAGACAAAGACCTGAACGGGAACCTATTTTTTATCCAAAGGAAGCTAAGCGACTTGATCTCTTCCATGGTTTTTGCAATGTTTGCCATTATACCGAAGAAAACGGATTCGTTTCTTACTTTTCAAATGCTCCAACATGCTGTGATCATGATGCCAAAAAACTTTTTTCAATACGCGTTCCATTAATTACGCAAATAAATCAAATTTCAATATATAAAAAGTACACGAAAGTAGGCATACATGTGAAGATGGTTAGATAGTTACATTTTGTAATGTGTTGTACACTTAGTACATATGATTGATGTAAGGAAGCTTCTGATGTTAGCTTTTTGTGTGTTGCACACCAACTCATGATAATTGGTCGAACTTTGGCTAAACAATTTTTCAACCATTTTCCAAGACGTTCGTATCATAAGAACGGGATGGACCACCAAGTACAACCTACAAATATTCCAATATAGAGAAAAATATATATAATATATATATATAGAGAGAGAGAGAGAGGGGTTTTCAAAATCCCTTAACGTAACGCGATTCAGAATCAACATGCAAAATTGAGTTTGTAACGTGCGACTTCCATTTGTTTATTCACGTGCGATTTCCTTTTATTTACCAACCATGCGATTTGCAGTTTATTAATCACATGCGATTTCATTTTTTTATTCCATAACATGCGATTTCCAGTTTTATTACTCACATGCGATTTTCACGTTTTATAAACCCAACGTGCGAATTTGCCTGAGCGTACGCTCGTACGTTAAGGCAAATTGTACGATACTCTCTCTCTCTCTATATATTATATATATATATAAGTTGACGCTAGAGGTGAAAAAACCGGTTTTAGACCGAAACAAAAAAAAACCAAAACCGGTTTTTTTTAAAACACCGGTTTCAACCCGAACAGAACCGGGGTTTGTAGACTGGTTAGTGTTCTTGATGTTTGAAACCAGTTGAAAAACCAAAACCTTTATAAAAAAACCCGGTTTAAACCGGTTAAAATCCCTTTTTTTTGCCCAAACCAGTTTTTAACTGAACCGAATCGGTTAGTACCAGTTGGGTTCTCATCGAAATAAAATTGGTTTTTCCCCCCCCCCCCCCCCAAAAAAAAAAAAAAACAAAACTGGTTCGTTAAAAAAACCATACTGGTTTATAAAACCGATATGTACAACCTCGACGCAGACAAATCCCAAACTTTAGAGTGGTAAACATCAGACAAAGTATAGTCTAATTTACAAAGCATTACTAAAACCTACATAAGTGTTTTGAGACTTGGTGTAGTACTATTAGATTGCTTTTGTTATTGTACAAAATGTCTATAAGATACATAACAAATTCAAATCAAACAAAAACCGGTATTATCATGTTTCACTTTTAGTCACAAAAAGGAAGAGGGGTTGGTGCAAGTCTCAATAAGATGTATTGAGTAGTCTTTATCCCCTCTAATGGATGAAGTGTTCTTTTGTTTTAAGTTCATGAAATTACCACTTTGCCCCTAGTTCCAAGTGTTTTGACATGTACTCGAATAAGTTTTTTTGAACGAGGATTCATGTTCTCAAATAAGTACCCCACCATTTTACCGGATTGTCCCCAACCGAGCATGTATCCTAGAGATGAGCAAATGGTAACTGGTACCAGTACTGATTTTTACGAACCAAACTATTTTGGGTACGAACTATTGATATTTTCAGTACCGGATTTTACCTTCAAATACCGGTACTGTACCAGGTATTTTCAGTAGCGGTACCAGTTGGTATTGAGCTCATCCCTAATGTATCCTTCCGATACTATCAATCAGTTAAAATCTATTGTCTAATCAGAAGATGTAAAGTTAGTTCAACAGGATAATCAAGAAATTCGTTTCATAATAACTTTATATTTTTATATATTAACCGTCATTGTAGTAGACCAGTTATGTCATTGTAACAGACTAGAGGGTAGTCAAGTTTAATGTTAAGCTCGCTCTACATAGGGAGACCACTTGTAGGTTGTATAGTTGACACAATCATCAATACAATGCATCAACCTAGTTGTAACTTGGTATGAAAGCTAGTGCTCACAATCATTCAAGAATTGTAAGCAAAAGTTAACACTTTTGTGTGAATATAGTAGGGGAAAGCCGTAGGTTAGTCGCCACGACAGGTCGGTCAAGACAACCGCTCATAATAGCAAAAACAAATTCCATTCATCTCTTCATCAGGGTTTATCCACTAGATCTCGGCGAAAAACAAAAACAAAAAACAATTCTATAAACATTTCAAGCTACAATCGCTCTCTGCGTTTAGCTTGCAGTATAATTTTTAAACTAGTTATGTTATTGTAATAGACTAGAGGATAGTCAAGTGTAATATTGAGCTATATATATAGACCCTTTGTAACCCTAGGTGACACAATCAAGGATCATCAAAAAAAAAAAAAAAAAAACTATACATCATCGTGATTCATGGTTTAATTCATTGGATGCTTAAATCATTGGTAAATTTGTTTTGCTTGCATAACGTAATATGTATTCGTGAATACCAACCTAAATGAACGTAATAAATGACTATAACTTGCATATCAACGTTTTATTCATATATTATCAAGGAAACTTATATCTTATGATGATGCTATAAAATACATGGTAACAAGTTAAGAGGAAATAAGTTGAAAGTATGGAGTGGCGTGGTACAATATGTAAGTTGAGAGTGTTATCGGCCAAATGATGGAACTTTAGGTTATTTAGATCCAATGCCCCATAAATAAACTTGAAAATAAAGATAGATTAAGACATTTACGAGTGAAATAATCCCGAAGTTAAATGAATATAACGGATTACCAATTTCTACTTTAATTCATTTGATCAAGATTGCCATGTTAACTTTGTATACATTATTAGGGGATAATGCCATAATGGTTCCTCGTGGTTGTAAAAAATAACCAAACATTACCTTCTCATCTAAGTCAGCACAATTATTACACCTCCAGATTCCATCATTTTAATTTTGCACCGAATACAGAGTCGGCCCGTTAGGCTTATAAACCTAAGTTAAGGCCTAAGACTACCCAAGAACAAGGGCCTCAAAAGAAACTTTCTTCTCATATATTAAACTTATTTTTACCCTCCATTTAAACAACGTTTCTAAGCTTAAGATTTAGGATTTTACTCCAAGCATCCACACTGTCTGCACACCCTGTATTCTAGAATCCAAAAGCAACGCCGCAACACACCAACCCTCGTTACTTGTGGCGTCTTTTGAGTAAACAATGTGAAATTGATTGCGACTTGGACGAAATTATGGTCGATATTAAGAAAAATCATGCTAGGGTTATTCAGTGTCTCAAATCTCAATCTCAATTGCTGATTTTCTTTATACCAATTCAATAGGGTTCCAACTTTGTAGTTCGCTTAGAGCCTTCAGAAGCGTTGGAACGACACTAAATGTATTATTGATACCACATTTCTAAGAGAAATGTAAACATCAATAATGTTTTATGTTAAATGCATTGTTGATGGTCAAATAACCTCATCTTTCACTCTTACGTTAAATTGATACACCCATATATTAAGAACAAGCATTGTAGGTTGTTGTCTTGCTGATATTACATTATATTGTTATCGGTCATTGAAGAAACATGGAATCACCACCGTAAGACATGCATGATGGCTAGATTATAGTGAGAATGTGTAAGACGTCTTTATTTTAGCAAAAGACATGAATGTATGAGCGTCAAAAACATGTTCAACGTAATGTTGACAAGGTACAAACCGTAAGACATGCATGATGGCTAGATTATAGTGTTTTGTTCATGACGATATGTTGCGAACTCAAAACATCACATACAAGCACTAAACCGGGTGCAAGCCCCCTCTTTATCTGACATGTCATGGAAATCTGTTGCACCAACATGCTCGCATCTTTGGATAAGTGAAAAGTGCCATACATTGAGTATAACGTTAGTCGCATTGGTAGTTTGTTCGTACATTACAAACCAACCAGTAGGTATTTATCTTGTGAATGATGGATGGTTTAGCATAGATGTATGGAATAACCAGACGAAATGTGTAAATCCTAGGGCTGTGTAAAACTTGATTCGAAGTGTTGGAAAGCCAAAATTCAAACGAATTAAACCATACTTGACTTGAAAAAAATAACCCAGAATCACAGTCCGGTTTTGAGACAAACCGGTAAGACCCAACACCAGACCAAGATAGAAAGTATAACCAAGTCTGGTTCTCACCTCAAAAAGCATATATAGAACCTGAAACTAACCTAAAGCCGTTCAGGCTAAACTCAAACCCACGAATCAATCTGGTGTTAGGTTCATGTCGTGTTTTCCATATTATATCATAAACTCACTCATAATTTTGTATGAAACAGTTCTCAATCCTTGATATTGAATATGAATCTTTCTTGCATAATTCATGGGAGCCACCAACTACATTACCACTCACCCTTATGTGTCGCCAACGCAAGTGATGGGTGTACTCCACGTCTCCGTTGGCGATGTAAAGCGGTGGGTGTACTCCACGTCTCCACCACCAAAAGGTTATGCGGAGCGCAGATGTAGATGTGGTGCATATATCCTAGAAAATCTATGAAGTGTCGTCTGAAAAGATTACCCTTATGCAAAGTTGCAAACATACATAATGATAGTCGAAACACACTCTTAACCCAGTAGACCAATTTTCATATCTGGTCCTAATAAAAAAAGGGCTACAAAAAATATCAACGAAGAATATAAGCCCAAGAAATTGGGTTTCAATATTTTAAAAGTCCCCATAAAATCTATGGAATGATGACAAATTGTGCACAAAACATAAGTGATGCTGCTATGCATCTTGATTATCATGGGCTGGAAATTTTAAATAATATCAGATATTACTATAAATAAAACATAAAATTATTTTAAAAATTTTGATCCATCTAAGATGGTTATCTTCAATCAATAACCGGACAGCGGAAAACTTCACATGAACTATTTTGCCTTCTTTCGCTAACTTTTTTTTATATTTTAGTTTTCGGCTTTGGATTCAATCACTTTTTTGGCAAATGAAGGCAAACAAAAAGCGGCTGCATGAATCTGTATGTCGAAAACCGTTAAATAGTGTTAATAGAGTGAAAGACAATGAAAAATTAAGAGGGTAAATGTGATTACTAATTTAACTGTTTATCTGCTTGTCGTGTTTCAATGCCGCCATAAGCGGCACCCAACAGAAATAAACTTCTCATATTTTCTCTGGATTTTAGCAACCAAATTAAAATAAGCGCAAAAGAAATATAAATATCTTGCGTTTTCTTACTTGATTTCACCACCAATTGCATTTGACAGTAGCTTTTTTAAAATATAAAGTTAAAAAAAATAACCATTTTCTCAAATTTGTAACCAACTTGTTACTTTTTCAAGCATGTGATGCAGTAGCTGCCTAACTGACATGACCTCAACCAATCAGCAAATTACAGTTAGAATCAGTTAAGCTGAAGTTGGTTGTTAAAATTTGGTTAGAAATTGTAGGTTGGTTTCTATTGCCTCTATATTGAAATTGGTAGCTAAAAATCTGTAACATTTGTTTCAAGTTAGGGGGTGTAAACAAGCCAGAAGCTCGAGAGCTACTCGTGATCAGCTCGGTTAAAAACTCGAACGAGCAAGCCTTAACGAGCCCGAGCTCGAGCCTGAAATACAAAGCTCGTTTAGGCTCGGGAGCCTAAACGAGCCCAAACAAAATTTAAGTCTTTTTAAATATAGAGTAAATTGCCAAAATCGTCCCCTAAGGTTTGTGCATGTTTGCCATTTTCATCCAAAACAACTTTTTTGTACAATATAGTCATTTCGAGATTTTTTACCATTTTCATCCAAACATCTAATTTGCTTTATTTTTTCTATCAACATTTGGATGAGAATGCTAAAAATCCCAAATCTCAGGGACGATTTTGGCAAAAAAAAAAAAGTCAGATGTTTGGATGAAAATGGCAAAAAATTCCAAAGTGAAGGGCAATATGGTACAAAAAAATTGTTTTGGATGAAAATGACAAACATACCCAAACCTCAGGGACGATTTTGGCAATTTACTCTTAAATATATAATAATAATGATGATAACATTGGCGAGCCGAGCTTTGGCTCGTTTAAGTGATATTGAAGCCAGCTCGTTTGAGGTTGTTCTCAAAATAGCTCGAGCCAAGCTCGAGATTTGGGTTTTACTCACGAGCCGAGGTCGAGCTCAAATAAGTAGGCTCGAACCAAGCCGAGCTTGAGCTTCGTAAAAACATGACTAAAAACATGACGAGCCGAGCTCGAGCCTAGTCGGGCTCGGGTTCGGCCCTGCTCATTTACACCCCTATTTTGACTCCAAGCAGTTTGATGATAAGCACTACCTATTTAATTACTTGTGAGTGAAATAAGTAGTTAGAAGATGCATAGTCTAAACTTAATTTAAACAGCAATAAGCAGATAGGCAAGTTAAATAAGAATATCCCAAACGCCCTCTTTAAGTGTTAATATGTTTTGAGAATGATTCAGAAAATACCTCTTGGTTGTAGAATTTCAAGGGTATCGTTGACTTGATTTGGTTTTCCTGTACATCTATTGGGTTTATCGGATTCTTGAAATCAACTTCTGGTCCCTCAGTTGAACATAACATGAAGCCGATGACCCCGCTGAAAGTCAAATTTGAATTCAAGTATTTAAAATGGTTAAAATAAATGCAAATAAAACGGAAAAATACGTAAGTACACAATTATAACAAAATACAGGGTACAAAAGAACGAATCTTGCTTCTATTTTTTGAGCAGTACGTTTTCACTTTATGGGTCTTTCAAAAAAAGAATCATAGAAAAATGATAAAATTCGTGAACTCGAAAATGCTAATCGAAAAAAAAATGAACTCATATATATCCTTCTAAAGTTCATATCTTATTTACCCCTTACAGAACCCTAAAGTTTTCATATTTACACATTCAACTATAGTTAAGAAAAACCAGCTACTTATAGGAATTTGTT